>JBBPBO010000004.1:16844553-17120903 GCA_037974295.1 Cicer cuneatum | reverse complement strand
CAAAATTTAATCCAGCAAGATTGTGAGATCGCAGGTAACACATTAACTGCACTTTTTGATTCGGGGGCAACCCATTCTTTCATTGCTATGGATTGTGTGCATCGTTTGAAGTTGTCTGTGTCTGCTTTGCCTTTTGATTTGGTTGTTTCTACACCTGCTAAGACTTTGACTGTAAACTCTGAATGTTTACACTGTACCGTAACGATACAGAATAGAGATTTCTTGGTCAATCTAATCTATTTACCTCTACAATCACTCGAGATCATTCTCGGTATGGATTGGATGACCTATAATTACGTAGTTTTGGATTGCGCTCGAAAATTGGTTCTTTTCCCCGAACCTGGAGTCGCTCGGTATTTGGCTGCTAACCAACTCGGAGTATCACTGAGAGAAGGAACTCAGGAATTTTTATCATTGGCTAACATGGAGACCAAGATGGATGTGAACATAGAAGATGTGATGTTAGTCAAAGAATATCCGGACGTATTTCCGACGGAAATTCCAAGATTACCCCCGGTAAGAGAGGTGGAATTCTTCATTGATTTACACCTCGGAACTGGACCTATTTCCATTGCGCCGTACCGGATGTCGCCATTGGAATTAAGCAAGCTTAAAGGTCAGATTGAAGGATTATTGGAGAAAGGATTTATCAGACCAAGTGTGTCGCCCTGGGGAGCTCCGGTGTTGTTGGTTAAGAAAAAGGACGGAAGTTCACGTTTATGTGTGGATTATCGGCAACTGAACAAGGTGACTATCAACAATCGTTATCCATTACCACGCATCGATGATTTAATGGACCAATTGAGGGGAGCAGCAATGTTTTCAAAGATTGATTTGAAGTCGGGATACCATCAGATTCGAGTAAGAGAAGGAGATATTCAAAAGACTGCTTTCAGGACTCGTTACGAACACTATGAATATCTCGTTATGCCTTTTGGAGTTACGAATGCACCAGCAATATTTATGGATTATATGAATAGGATTTTCAGCCCATTTTTGGATAAGTTCGTGGTGGTATTCATCGATGATATTTTGATTTATTCAAAGGATGGAGAAGAACATGAAGAGCACTTACGCCAAGTTCTTGAAGTCTTACGTGAGAAGCAACTCTATGCCAATTTGTCGAAGTGCGAGTTTTGGCTAAAGGAAGTGAACTTTTTGGGACATGTGATAACGAAAGAAGGAATCGCTGTTGATCTGGCAAAGATTGAGACAATTCTTGCCTGGAAACAGCCCCAGACTGTCACGGACATAAGGAGTTTTGTCGGACTAGCAGGATACTACAGGAGATTTATTAAAGGATTTGCTAAGATTGTAGCTCCTCTGACACAACTCACCAGGAAGAATCAGCCGTTTGCATGGACGGAGAAGTGTGAGGAGAGTTTTCAGTTGCTAAAGGAAAAGTTGACAACCTCACCAGTGTTAGTATTGCCACAGCCAGAGGAACCATATGAAGTTTACTGCGATGCATCTCACCAAGGTTTGGGATGTGTTTTGATGCAACACAAGAAAGCTGTAGCATACGCCTCAAGACAGTTGAAAACTCATGAACGGAACTACCCCACTCATGATTTAGAGCTTGCTGCAGTAGTATTTGCGTTAAAGGTTTGGAGACACTACTTATATGGATGCACATTCACGGTGTTCAACGACCCTAAAAGCTTGAAGTATCTGTTCGATCAGAAGGAATTGAGTATGCGTCAGAGAAGATGGATGGAGACTCTCAAGGATTTTGACTTTTCATTGCAGTACCACCCTGGAAAGGCCAATGTGGTGGCTGATGCATTGAGTCGGAAGAGCGTGTCAGTATCTTCCATGATAATGGCCAGACAACAGGAGTTGTGGGAAGCATTTAGAGATCTACATTTGGACGTAAAGTTTGCACCAGGAATGATAAAGTATGGAATGATAACAATTTCAAGTGGATTACTGGAGGAGATTGCAAACTTGCAAGATGACGCATTGATCCAAGAAAAGAGGAATCTGATAGCGCAAGGACAGACCACTGAATTCAGCATCAGAACAGATGATATTCTGAGATGTAACGAAAGGGTTTGTGTACCGGAAGTTGCAGAGATGAGAAGAGCAATTTTGGAAGAGGCTCATAAGAGTAAGTTAAGTATTCATCCTGGAGCGACCAAGATGTACCAGGATTTAAGGCAAAATTTCTGGTGGCCAGGAATGAAGAAGGACGTAGCGGAGTACGTATCAGCCTGTTTGACTTGTTAGAAAGCGAAAGTGGAACATCAACGACCTGCTGGAATGCTGCAACCTTTGGACATACAGGAATGGAAGTGGGACAGCATTTCCATGGACTTCATAACAAGACTGCCTAAGACAAGGAAAAAGAATGATTCTATTTGGGTAATAGTAGATCGATTGACGAAGTCCGCACATTTCCTACCGGTAAGGACCACTTATAAAGTAGATAAGCTGACAGAGATCTACATCGCTGATATTGTGAGGTTACATGGCGTTCCATCAAGTATAGTATCGGACCGTGACCCAAAGTTCACATCTCATTTTTGGGGAGCGTTGCATGAAGCTTTGGGGACAAAACTGAAATTGAGTTCAGCCTACCATCCACAAACAGACGGACAAACTGAGAGAACAAATCAGTCCTTGGAAGATCTATTGAGAGCATGCGTGTTGGATGACAGAGGAAACTGGGATGAAGTGCTGCCATTGATTGAATTCACTTACAACAACAGTTTTCACGCAAGTATTGGAATGGCACCCTATGAGGCTTTGTATGGACGCAAGTGTCAGACGCCCTTATGCTGGTATAAGGACGGAGAGAGTATGATTGTTGGACCTGAAATGGTGGAGCAAACTACAGAGAAAATCAAGAGGATACAAGAGAAAATGAAGATTTCACAAGATCGTCAGAAGAGTTATGCAGACAAGCGTCGCAGACCTTTGGAATTTGAGCAGGGTGATCATGTATTTCTAAGGGTCACGCCTACAACTGGTGTTGGAGAGCTATTAAGTCAAGAAAGTTGACTCCGAAATTTATTGGATCATACCAGATTACTGCACGTATTGGACCATTGGCCTATCAGATTGCTTTACCTCCAATACTGTCTAATATTCATGACGTATTTCATGTGTCGCAGCTAAGGAAACACATTGCAGACCCGTCACATGTGATCGAGCCAGATACAATTCAGCTGAGGGAGAACCTGTCTTTTTAAGTATTGCCTGTAAGGATTGAAGACAGGAAGATTAAACAGTTGAGGAACAAGGAAGTCCCACTAGTCAAAGTGATTTGGAATCCGACTACGGGAGACGCGACTTGGGAACTGGAGAGTAAGATGAGGGAACAATATCCTCAGTTGTTTAATGATATGTAGTTTCGAGGACGAAACTAATTTAAGGGGGGAGTAATGTAAGACCCTTAATTTTTAATTAAAATTATGGAATTAATTTTAATTGTATTTTTGGGGATAATTGTAAAATATTTAATATATGTAAGTTTGAGTGAATATATATATATATATATATATATATATATATATAAATATTTATTTTGGAGGATGAAATAAAAATTATTGGGTGAAGATTAAATTAATTTAATTATGAGTAATTAAATTAATTGGAAAATTAATTGAGGATTAGTGGCTAATTACAAGGTAATTAAGTGCTGAAGAACCCAGCCTTATTTTAATATTATTTTGGGGTGAGGTGGCACCACCAAAAGCCTATAAATAGGGTGAGCATGATGGTGAAATCAGAACACCATCCCTCCTTTCTCACTGCCCATACTGCATGTAATAGTAACCCATTTTTCCCTCCCATTCTGTCTCTGTTTTCTGCCTTCCCATTTCCAGTCACGGTTATAAAAGAAGAAGAGAGGGAACTCTTCAAAGTATCATTACTGGAACATCCAAACACTGAAACACCAAAACCCCAGTACAAAAGTTATTTCCCATACCATTACGAAGCTAAAGAACCCAGTTTCGCAGCAGCAAACACCAGTTGCAGTTTCGCCGTTTCTGGACGCATACACTTTAGCAGAAGCAGAACACGCTACAAGTGTAAGGGCACCTTCCACTTTCTAGTTGCCTTAGGGCTGTAAGTGCATAATTTTCATGGCATTATTAGTGTTTTCATGACTGTTTTGAAACTGGTTTGCTTGTGCTTGAAAGAAATGGAAAAAAAATGCATTTTTGACGTTTTAAAAGCTCTGTGATGATTTCTGTTTTGAGCTGAATGCACTGAGGTTGTGCTGTTTATGTGGGAAAGTGGAAACTGTCTTGAATGTTATTTCAAACATGATTTAAAAATGCATGTTCATAAAACTGTTTTGAAAATGGTTTTGGAATTCAAAAATGCATTCTGTTGTGTTCTGTTGCTCTGAGATGTTGCATGTTATTCTGATGTGTGAAAGCTGAAATGCTTGCATGTTATTCTGATGTGTGTGAAAGCTGAAATGCTTGCATGTTATTTTGATGTGTGTGAAAGCTAAAATGCTTGCATGTTATTCTGATGTGTGTGAAAGCTGAAATGCTTGCATGTTATTTTGATATTGAGGAAGCTGAAATGCTATGTGTTGTTCTGATGGTTTGAAAATCTGGAGGTTTCTGATGATTGACCATTCTGTTTCTGTGTAAATGATTCTGGTGATGTTGATGTTTTAAAAAGAAAAGGGAGTTTTAATGAGGAAAGTATTGTCTGGAAAAAGTGTTGAATCTGTTTTGAGGTTGGTTGTTTGTTTTTAAAAGAAAACAGTTTGAAAAAGGTTGAAAAATTACTGGTTTTCGAAGGTGTATTCGACTACGACATGTGTGTATTCGAATACAACCTTCCAGGTTTCTGTTTTACTTAAAGTTTTCAAACTTGTATTCGAATACGAGCCCCTGTATTCGAATACAGAGGAAGGATTTTTGCTTCTGTATTCGCATCTGTATTCGACTACAGGCATGCTGTATTCGAATACAGAATGCTATTTTTCACTAGTTTCAGTTTCTGTATTCGAATACAAGGAATCTGTATTCGAATACAGATTCATGTTTTTCCAGAAGCACTGTTTTTAGCTTCTCTATTCGAATACAAGGAAGCTGTATTCGAATCGAGATTTGTTTTTCCAGAAAATCAAGTTTTAAACACTGAGATATGCATTTTAAAGTGTTGTGAAACTTGGAGAAGGGTTAAAGTAATTTTAAAGGAAGGTTTTGAAATATTTTGAAGAGGAGAGGATGAAGTATTGAAAACCTTTAAGGAACTGGGAGAAAAGATTGAATTTTCAAGGTTTTGTCTTCTGTATTCGATTACAGGCATGCTGTATTCGAATACAAAATGTTAAAATTACAGTTTCATGTTTCTGTATTCGAATACAAGGGGTTTGTATTCGAATACAGATTCGAGTTTCCAGAAATTCCAAGTTTTCAAGAGTGTTTGTAAACCCTGAGTGTTTTGGGAATGTTGGGATTGTTGTGGTGAATTAAAATGGAACTGTGGGTGATATTTTTAAATGGTGGTGATAAAGTTTTTAAGACTTTACTGATGAAATGAAAGAGGTGTTTTATGCACTGAGATAGCCTCTGTATTCGAATACCAGAGGGCTGTATTCGAATATAGAGTGTTATTCTGCACTGTTTTTAGCTTCTGTATTCAAATACAAAAGAGCTATATTCGAATACAGATTCGTAAAATTCCAGAAATCCTCAGTTTTAAACTCTGTGATTGAATTTTTAAGAGTTTGGGAAAACCTTTCAAAGTGTTAATGATTAATGGATTGTTTGATCATGATTGTGATGATGTTAATTCTGACTATGCTGAAATATTTTAAACATGATGAGAAGCATGAATTTTCTGTTTTTGCATTCTGTTTCTAGAGAAGTGAAACACTGCATATTCATGCATTGCATAGTCAAGTTGTACCCGCGATGGGCCACAGAGTAATGCGCAACCACGTGCTGATCTGTTGAGCCATTGCACGAGTGCTGGACTGTTGAGCGTATGCACTAGGTACTGATCTGTTGAGCCATTGTACTTTGGTATATAAGTGCTAGACTGTTGAGCGTCTGCACTGGTACTGGACTATTGAGCGCCTGTACCCTGAAATGCGCAGCCACGTGCTGATCTGTTGAGCGATTGCACGAGTGCTGGACTGTTGAGCGTCTGCACTAGGTACTGATCTGTTGAGCGATTGTACCTTGGTATATGTCAAACGTGCTGGTCTTTTGAGCGACTGCACGAGTGCTGGACAGTTGAGCGTCTGCACTGGGTGCTGATCTGTTGAGCTATTGCACCTTGGTCTTGAGGGCCGTTAAAGTCAAACATAATGTGCTGGGCTGTTGAGCGACTGCACCTTAGTGATTCCAAGAAACTGTATACATGAGCATATACATATTGCATTGAGGTATTGACCGGTGGGTCACGTCTGATTATATGATGAATGAGTGGAAAATTGAATGTGTGTGAGTACTGTCCAGAATCTGAAATTCTGATTTAATGATTGTGTTTTGCTGAGATGTTGTTTGTACTTACCACATATTTCATAATGATTGGTTGCTGTTTTTGAAAAGGCATATATGTCATTAAATTTCAAATGAGCATTATTATTTTCCTCATCATCATATTTTATACCATGATTATAATTGTTGCTGTGCAATATATGCTATGTGAATATTTGTTAATTTCGGTCGGTGACCCTTGCTATTATATTGTGGACTTTGGACTTTGCCCTCAGATGTTACCCGAAGTCGTCCTACCGACGGATACACTAACGACGAATACGTCGTTAGTTTCCCCTGATCTTTACGTACGGAGTCTACGTGGACAATGCAAAGGGACGGACGGTTGACTGAAGACGAGACTTATAGAGGATACGGTGGAGACCGTGCTACTGTAGCTTAGTGCATGATCAGTCTAGACTTTTGTATAGGGTCTTGAGTTTTGGGAAATGTAATTTTATTTTGGGAATTAATGTATTACTTTTTTCGCTGTATTATTCTGCACTCTGACACTGATTGGGTGATAACTTTTGAAATGAACTGATTTTATTTTAATTCCCTTGATATTAATTTTGGAAAACTCATTTTAATGATTTAAAAAAAAAAATACACCCACGCTGTGTTTTAAACTCGGGGTGTTACACATATCAAGTCAGAATGTCCAAATCTGGAAAAAGGCAAACAACACAAGAAGAGTTCCAGATACAGAAAGAAGGGTTTGATGGCTGCCTGGGATGTAGCAGAATCAGAAGAAGAATCGTCTGATGAAGAAGAGGCAGAAACAACAATGATGGCACACATCAGGTCTGCTTCTGGACCTCATAAAGGAAAGCAGGCAGAAGGAAGAATGAATGAAGTAGTCATTCAAGCAAGTCTGGAAGCACATCAGAGGAAGCAATTTTGTCTTTGATGGCTCATACCAACTCAAGTTCTGGATACAGTTCAGACTCTAGAACAGATTCAGAAGATGAAGACGATAAGGTATTTTCTGATCTCTCTAAATCTGAGTTAACTGATACTTTAAAAGATTTTTTAAATGCAAATAATAAGATGGCTTTAAAACTGAAAACTATTAGGGAAGATAAGAAAAATCTGACCAAAGAGGTCCAAGTTTTAAAGAATCAAAATTCTGAGTATGCAACTAAAAACAAGGATTTCAAAACTGAAGTTGCAAGACTTAAATCTAAAAACCAAACTCTCAAAAGCAATGTTTGTTCCACTTCCAAAACTGTTTGTGAATCTGATATGCATGAGCAATTTTTTCAAAATTTTATTTCCAATGGAATGGAAAGAAGTAAATATGCATCTATGATTTATGGAAACAGTAACACTGGAAAGAGAGGTCTTGGTTTTACAGAAACGATTGCTGAAAGTAAAGCTGTTCATTCTGATATTTTATGTATTGTTTGTGCTAAGAAAGGTTACTCTGAACTATCTTGTCCACTGGTAAAATCTGAACAAGATCAGAGAGTTGTTAAGACTAACAAACCTGGACCCAATCAGTTCTGGGTACCAAAAGATGAAATTGTCTATGTTGCAGATATTCTGAGCAACCAGAAGGAGACACCAACAATGGTGCCTGGACAGTGGATGTTGGCTATGCACAAGCAGAAGAAGGTTTATGTTCCTACTACAACAAGACAAAGGCAATCTGAGTCTCATGGAAAAAGGTCTGGTCAACTCAACCAGAACCGGAATCAGAATCAGAACTGGAACCAGAATCAAAACTGGAACCCGAACAGGAATTGGAACCAGAACTGGAACCTGCACAGAAGCACAGAAACTGGAACCAGAACCAACACTGGAACCAGAACCAATACTAGAACAAAAATCAAAATTAGTGCTGGAATCAGAATCAGAATCACTAGAATTACCAAATTCATCAGAACAACCAGATTCACCCAAATCACCAGAATCACCAGATTTATCAAGGTTATCAGAATCACTGGATTCACCAAAATTACCAGAATCAAAACATGTGCCAGAATCATCAGAGGAACATGATTTATAAACCAAAGCAGAATTAAGGAAACTGCTCAAACAGGCCAGAAGAACAACTGACCCTAATGGCTCAAACAGAAGCTAATTCTGAATATGAGTCTGAGTCTGATTGTAATTTTGACAGAGAAAAGGCAAGGTCTGGTCAGCAACACAAAACTTGGTATCTTGACAGTGGCTGCTCCAAGCACATGACAGGAGATAAATCAATGTTTCTGGATCTGACTATGAAGAATGGAGGCAAAGTTTCCTTTGGATGAAACCAGAAAGGTCAGATTATTGGTACAAGAACTGTTGGTAACACTTCTTCTCCCCTCTGATGGGATTGTTTTATTTACTGGCACTAGGAAGGATAATGTTTATAAAATTGATCTTTTTAGTCTTGCTAAGCAACAGGTTAAATGTCTATTATCTGTAAGTAGGCGAATCTGATTTGGCACAAGAGGCTAGGGCATGCAAACCCTAGACTTATATCCGAGTTGAGCAAACTCCAGTTGGTAAGAGGGCTTCCCAAGGTAAGTTCCAAAACTGAGATTCTGTGTGAAGCATGTCAAAGAGGTAAACAAACTAAAAGCTCTTTTAAAACTAAAAAATGTGTTGCTACCTCTCAACCACTTGAACTGCTTCACTTAGATCTGTTTGGTCCTGTTCAAACAGCTTCCCTCAGTGGTAAGAAATATGGTTTTGTGATCGTTGATGATTACTCAAGGTGGACTTGGGTAAAATTTTTAAAGAACAAAGATGAATCTCACAAAGTGTTTATTTCTTTCTGTAAGCAAGTTATGAATGAACAGGGTATTAAGATCATAACCATCAGAAGTGACCATGGAGGTGAATTCGAGAACAAGTATTTTGAAGAATTCTGTGATGAGAATGGGATCTCTCACAACGTCTCATCCCCCTTAACACCTTAACAGAATGGAGTGGTAGAAAGGAAAAATAGATCACTGCAGGAGATGGCCAGAACCATGCTGAATGATATGAAGGTTGCCACCTACCTTTGGGCAGAAGCTGTCAACACAGCCTGCTACGTTCAGAATAGATTCTACATCAGGTCCATCTTAAATAAAACTCCCTATGAACTGTAGAAAGGTAAGAAACCCAATATTTCCTACTTTAAGCAATTTAGCTGCATCTGTTTTATGTTGAACACTAAAGATAACCTAACTAAGTTTGATTCTAGATCTCAAAAGTGTATCTTTATTGGCTACTCTGAGAGATCAAAAGCTTATTGGGTGTTTAACAAAGAAACTAACACTGTGGAAGAATCAATCCACATTAAGTTTGATGATAAACAGCTTGACTCTGAAAAGTCAAAGCAAGATGAGGAAATTGCAGGTGAACCAAAGGCACAGGAACCAGAAGCTGAACCAGCAACAGAACCTGAGAAAGATCAAGATGAAGAAGAACATGCTGACTCTGAAGACAAGTCAGAGAGAAAGAATGGATGGAAGTACAATTCTTCACATCCAGAATCTCTTTTTATTGGCAGTGCAGCAGAACCTTTAAAGACCAAATCATCAAGTAGAGAAACCAGTCTATTTGGTTTACTCTCAACAATTGAACCAAGCAATGTTGATGAGGCTTTGACAGAGGAAGGATGGATACTTGCAATGATAGAAGAGCTGAATGAATTCCAAAGGAATGATGTTTGGGATCTGGTACCCAGACCAAACAAAAACATTATTGGAACCAAGTGGGTGTTCAGAAATAAACTAAATGAAAAAGGGGAGGTGGTAAGGAACAAAGCCAGACTTGTAGCTCAAGGATACAATCAACAGGAAGGTATAGATTACACTGAAACTTTTACTCCAGTGGCCAGGTTAGAAGCAATTAGAATTCTCTTATCATTTGCTGCTAATCATGATATAATGCTGTATCAAATGGATGTTAAAAGTGCATTCTTAAATGGCTACATAAGTGAGGAAGTCTATGTCAAACAGCCCCCTGGATTTGAAAACTCTGATTTTCCAGACCATGTTTTTAAACTTAAAAAATCTTTATATGGTTTAAAACAAGCACCAAGGGCATTGTATGACAGACTTAGTAACTTTATGCTTAAGAATGAATTTAATAGAGGCCAGATTGATAATACACTATTTAGGAAATCCATTAAAAATGATATTCTAATTATCCAAATTTATGTTGATGATATCATACTTGGATCAACTAATGGCACTTTGTGCAAAGAGTTTTCTGACCTAATGCAGAAAGAGTTCCAAATGAGCATGATGGGAGAACTTAAGTTCTTCCTGGGAATTCAGATTCATCAAGGTAAATCAGGTATACTCATTCACTAATCTAAATACACTAAAGAACTTCTTAAAAAGTTCAAAATGAGTGAATGTAAGCCTATGGCCACCCCCATGCACCCAACCTGCTCACTTGAGAAAGATGAAACCAGCCAAAAGGTAGACCAGAAAACATACATAAGTATGATTGGATCCCTTCTTTATTTAACTGCTTCTAGACCTGACATCTTGTTTAGTGTTTGTGTCTGTGCCCGATTTCAAGCTGACCCTAGGGAATCCCATTTAACTGCTGTCAAACGAATTCTGAGATATCTTAAAGGAACCACCAACCTTAACGTGTTATACAAGAAAATCCCCACCTACAAACTCAGAGGTTTTTGTGATTCCGACTATGCTGGAGACAAGTTGGAAAGGAAAAGTACAAGTGGCAACTGCACTTTCTTAGGTGATAACTTGATCTCTTGGTCAAGCAAAAGACAAAGCACCATTGCCATATCAACAGCTGAAGCTGAGTATATATCAGCAGCATGATGCAGTTCACAGTTACTCTGGATGAAAAATCAACTTGAAGATTACAACATTTTTGAAACCAATATCCCTTTGTTCTATGATAACACTTTAGCCATAAACCTAACCAAGAACCCTATCTTACACTCTAGAGCCAAACACATTGAAATAAAACATCATTTCATTAGGGACCATGTTCAAAAAGGGACTTTAAGCATCCAGTTTGTGGACAGTGATCATCAATGGGTTGACATCTTCACCAAAGCATTACCAGAAGATAGATTCGAGTTCATCAAGAAGCATCTCAGCATTACCTCCATATCTGACTAGCTCAAGTAGTCATCTTAGGAGTTTTTAAATTTCTTGTAATTTTATTTTCTGTCTTTTATTTTCTGTAATTTGTAAAGAGAAAAACAAAAACTACAAAAATAGTAGGACCTCTTTTTGGATGATGACAAAAAGGGGGAGAGAGAGAAAAAGGAGAAATAAGTAGAAAAGGAGAGATAAAAAGAAAGGAGGAGTGAAAAAGAAAGAGATAAAAAGAGAAGAAGTTGAAAAGGAGAGGAAACAGGGAGAGAGAAAAATAAAGAGAGAAAAAGAAAGAGCGAAAAAAAAGGAGTTGAAAAGGAGAGGCTATGTGAAGGGAGAAAAGAAAGAGAGAATCGAGAAGGAGTTGAAAAGGAGAGGAGAAGAGAAGAAAAGAAAGAGTGAAAAGAGAAGAAGTTGAAAAGGAGAAGAAAAAGTCAGTATCAGACTTAGGGGGAGAGATTGGTCTGAGGGGGAGTAATTCAAGTTTTCGAGTTAGAAGCTAGCAAAATAAGTTAAGGTTTTGTCATCATCAAAAACGGGGAGATGGTTGGAACCAAGTTTGTTCTAAATACTTAGGATTTTGATGTTTACAAAAGAACTCCATGTAATCTTATTTTATACCTTGAATTATTACATTAAATACCACCAGAAAATGAAGTTTGCAGAGGCAGAAAAAGCATCCAGAATGCATCTTGGAATTACCAGAGGTTACACCAGGATGTCAAAACACTACCAGAGGATATCTTTGCTGGCCTAGATCAGAAGGAGACCTGGACCAGACAAGAATGAAGCCTGCCAGAGGGAGACTTGATCCAGACCAGTAGGAGTCATAAGTCAGACTTAATCCAGAAGTTATTATGACCAAAAGATGGCCTGGCAGTGAAATAATAAACAGCTCAGACTTGGTCCAGACTTAATCAGAGGGTAAATTAATGGGTCCAGATCAAAGGAATTAATCCAGATTTGACCCAGACCAGAAGATAGCATGGTTCAGGGTATGAAGTGTGGTCTAGGGATGGCCGAAATCAGAGGATCACAACACATCACTTAGTATGGTCCAGATGTGGACTAGCGCAGAAGATCAAATGATCCAGATTTAATCAGGAGGATTAACAGTGGAGATTTTAATTTATTTTGATCAAAGTATTGAAAAGATTTGTTACAAAAATAAAGTGAGGTATTGTGGAATTCAGGAGCTGTTGGCGGGAAGAATCTAAAGAAATGATTGGCCAGTTATTTTTGAATGAAAATCTGAAGCTTAAAAAAGATATGTTTGTTATTTAAATAAAGCCCAATTGGTCAAGATATTTTTGCAAGAGAATCCATCAAGATTCAGCTCCATCAAGATTCAGCTCCATCAAGATTCAGCTCGAAATTAAGCTTGGAAGAGGCCCTAATCTGCATGTATAAAAAGAGGCTCAAGGCAGAATACTTAGTATCAAAAATCACAAAAGAGGAGTCATACACTTCCAAAGCAAACACTCAAGTTTTCAGTGAGGTTAATTGTGAGTTCCAACTTTCAAGAAGCAAGCACTCGTGTTATTTTCTTTCCCTTGTGTTAGATCTAAGTTGTTGAAGTAGAGTCTACAATCTGAGGGAGTCAGAAGGGGTAGCAGATTACTTGGCAATTAGATTCAAGGCGTTGTAATTCCTTCTACAATCTGGGGTTGTCAGATTGGCAGGAGAAGACTTGACTTAGGAAGTCAAGGTGTTGTATTCCTCAAGAGTCTAGGATTGTTAGACTGTTTGAGAAGACTGACTTGGAGGGTCAGTGGAACTGTTGTAATTCATGGTTTGAATTAGTGAAATCCTTCAAGGTGAAGGGACTGGACGTAGCCTCGTTAACGGTGAACCAATATAAAAATTCTGTGTTTTATTTTTACTTTATATCCGCTGCTAACTCTGTTTTTATTCATACATCAAGTTTTGTTTTAAAAGTGTAAAAATAGGAAAAGTATTCAAGTTAGTCAAACACAATTCAACCCTCCTTCTCGTGTTTGCACCTTCAAAAAGGAATTCCCAAAAGTTCTATCCCCAATAGCGCAAGGAATAGAGAAACTTCCAGGATCCTTAAGCTTAGGTTGCAGCTTCCTATGTAGAATAGCACTGCACTCTTCGGTAAGCAAACACCAGAAGGGGGATGTTGAATTGTGTTTGCCAAACTCGAATTCTTTTTGCTGTTTTTGATGAATGTTGATTTAAGTTACTTGTTGAATAAATAATCAGATTAAGCAGCGGATAATAACAGGATAAGAACACATCAATTTATCCTGGTTCACCATTAACTTGGCTACATCTAGTCCCTTCACTCTGAAGGCTTTAATCCACTAATTCAAAACATTTTGAATTACAACACCTGACCCTCCAAGTCAGTCTTTCCAAATAGTATGACAACCCAAGACTTTTGAGGAATGATAACAACACCTTGACCCTATGAGTTAAGTCTTCTCCTACCAATCTGACAACCCCAGATTGAAGATGGAATCTACACCTCTAACGGGTTTGATTACAAGGGTTTGGAACTTTGCAAAGTTGCTTCTGGAAAGCTGATTGTTGCAATGACTTTCACACTCTTTTGTTGCTTCTGGAAAGCTAATTGTTGCTTCTGGAAAGCTAATTGTTGCACTGAATTTCTCTCTTGAAAACAGTTAGAAAATATTGCTTTTGCACTCAAGTGATTCTCTCTTTTGAACTCTCGGATTATGTTGAATATGAAGCTTGAGTTCTTGTATTTTCGATGCCTAATGCTGCTACAGGAAGCCTCCATTTATAGCTGCAATTAGGGCTTTGTCCAAGCTTAAATTCGGGATAAATCCTGCTCAGATATCCTTTGAAAATTCTGTTGGCCAATCCTATTTCTCTTAATTTCAAAGCATATCTTTTAGCTTCAGATTTCATTTGAAAATTCTGTTGACCAATTATGTTTCTCTTAATTTCAGATCGTATCTTTTAGCTTCTGATTTCATTTGAATTTCCTTCAAGACTTCACTGATATTTTGAATCAAATCCCGTTAATACTTTGATCAAATTTCTATCAAAATTCAATCAAGTCTTCTTCAAATTTTAAATCAAGTCTTCACTGATTTGCATTATGATTTAAATACTGGACCATATGATCTACTGATCTGGACCAAGTTTGGACCATGTGATCTGATATATACCGTTATGTCTCATGATCTGGACTGTGTGATCTCCTAATCTGGACCATTGATCTTCTGATCTGGACCAAGTCTGGACCAAGTCTTATGTTCTGGACCATGCTATCTTCTAGTATAGACCAAGTCTGACTTATGTTTCCTTCTGGTATGCACCAAGTTTCCTTTTGGTATGGACCAAGTCTCCTTTTGCACATGTTTCCTTCTGGTCTGGACCAAGTCTCCTTTTGGACATGTTTCCTTCTGATCTGGACCAAGTCTCCTTCTGGACTCTGCTTCCTTATGATCTGGGCCAAGAATAATATCCTCTGATGATGTCATTGTTTCTTCCCTATGATGATATCCTCTGATGTTTGCCTTTGATGACATCCTCTGATTCTTGCTTCTGATGGGATCCTCTAGTGATATCCTCTGGTATCCTCTGGAGGTATCTTCTGGTTTCCTCTGGAGGTATCCTCTGGTATCCTCTAATGACATCCTCTGGTGATATCTTCTGGCTGTATCTTCTGGTGGCATTTTTATCTTTTGGTGACGTCATCCTCTGATGATATCTTCTGCTACTGATTTGTATCTTCTGGATGTATCTTTTGGAGGTATCTTTTGGAGGTATCTTCTGCTAACGTCATCCTCTGATGACATCCTCTAGTGACGTCATCCTATGGTGACGTCATCCTCTGATTTTTCATACTTCTTCTAAGTCAAAATATGATTTTCATAAAATAATTTTGTTAACATCAAAACTTTAATTGAAAGAACCAACTTGGTTCCAATTTTTTTTCTTTTCTTTGACATAATCTCCTTCATGAACTTGGCGTGAGTCGGCATCTGCTATAGTGCTTATGCAAAAGAAATGTTAATTTGCAGTTTTTTAAAAACATTAAGAAACTTACCAAATTGTTTTTTAGTTTCTTCCTTTTTTAATTTCGGGCTTCGGCAAGCCTTCCTTTCTCTACACCACAAGTTCTTCCTCTTTTTCAAGATCGATGTCCTCCTCAACTAGTGTTCGGGTGACAATTTCCTCTGGGTGGGTTGGAATTGATGCACTCCCATTCTTTTTGGCAATAGGTGGTACTGGTTAATTACCTTGCCACTCCTCGTTGTCACGACATTGACATTATTTCGCGGATTCGAAACTGTGTCACTTAGAAAATTTCCAGGCACTCTTTCTGGTAGTTGTTGAGCTATTTGATCCATTTGGGTCTCAAGATTCTTTATTGAGGCTGAGTGATTTTTCTGGACGGCTCTTGACTCTTCAATGAAAGCACTTGTGTTTGTTGCTAACTTCTCAATAGCAATATCCCAAGCAGCTTTTCGAGATGGAGCTTGACTAACTTGAGCTTCTTGTTGTCCTTGAGGTCCACCCTGTTGATCTTTCCATGATAAATCTAGATGATTCGTCCAATCCGGATTGAACGTACTAGAGTAGGGATTGTTCTGCTTCCCGTTGTTACCCACAAACTTCATCTCTTGTGGTTCTTCTATATCATCATCCGATACTTCACAAGCTCCATTTTTATGTGCTCCTCCATAAAAGTCACAACCTGTATGTCTCAATAATTTGATGGGGTCTACTTGGGGTTGTATATTTAGAGCTGCCATCCCCTTCTTTATCTCAGCGGCATCTTCTATCTGTTTTGATAGCAACTTCCCGTAAGCCAACCCAATATCCATGACATTCAAATCCAGCATACCACTTTTTGACCCATCGCCTCTATCATACAACATCATTTGTTCATTTGATGCCATGATCTCGATAATTTTTCGTGCTTTTGATGCGGTGTTGTAATTCAAAGAACCCCCTACTGTAGCATCCAACATAATTCTAGTGCTAGGCCTCAAACCATTACGAAATATTTGCATTTGAGCAGTGTCGTCATAAGTGTGATTGGGGCATCTTGCTAGTAAACTCTTGAACCTCCTGTAAGTGTCACAAAGAGATTGTCCTTCTTTCTGTTTGTAACCAGAAATATCTTGCCTTTTTATAACGAACATAGTTAGGGGAACGTATTGTTCCAAGAACTTATCTTCAAGGTCATCCCATTTGGTGATGCTACCAGATGGTAAAGAATTAAGCCACTCCTTAGCATCATCTTTCAATGACAATGGAAATAGTCTCAACCTCTTGCCTTCTTTAGTGTTACCATCCACCGTCACTATTTCACATAGTTCAAAGAAATTTATGAGATGTCTATTGGCATCTTCGTTATGTATATCAAAAAAATGAATCTCTTCTACTCTCGGTACAGAGCGAGACTTATTTCAAATTTGTTGACTATAACCGGTTGGTTATGGATGGCCAACCGAGCACGATTTCTATTTTGATTCCCATACTCCCTGAAGGTATGATCCGGTGGTGGTGGTGGATCAACCATTTCTGTAAATATGAAGCAAACCTCTAGATCCTCTTCTTCCGCTACTAACTTTCTTTCCCTTTGCCTCATTTCTCAAACCGCCTTTCGATTTGCTTTCGCAGTTTTTTTGATGTCTGGATCAAAAAGAAATTTAGCTAAGGACTAGCCTCACATACAAGGTTAGACAAATTGTAACACCCCGAGTTTAAAACACAGCGCGAGTGTATTTTTTTAAAAATAAATAAATAAAAGAATTTTCAGAATTAATTCAAAAAGAATTAAAATAAAATTTTCACTAATTCATTTCATAAAATGGTACTCGTAATTTTATCAATGAACGTAATTGAATAACTTCATCATAATATTACTAAGTACTTAACTTTGGGAATTAATAATAACATTAATACATTTCAAAAGAAGAGCAGTGTCATAAAATCTCAGAAGAAAATATCAGAGTGCGGAATGTGTTAGCGGAAAAGTGGTTCAATAATTCCCAAGTTAAAAACAAATTACATTATCCAGCTTAAAATCCTATACATCAAATCTAACTGATCAAGCACTAAGCTACAGTATCACGGTCTCCGCCGCATCCTCTACAAGTCTCGTCTTCAGCCAGCTGTCCGTCCCTCTGCGTTGTCCACAAAGACTCCGTATACGAATATCAAGGAAAACTAACGACGTCTCCGTCATTAGTGTAACCGTCGGTGGGACGGGTTTGGGGTTCATCTGAGGGCAAAGCCCATTTTCCACAATAATAGTAAAGGGTCACCGACCGAAATTAACACATAACACATAACACATAACATTTATATCACAAAAACAAATACATCCATGGCATATCATATAACAATGATGAAAATTAAGGATGCTCATTTGAAATTTTATGACATATATGCTTTTTTCAAACAGCAACCAATTAATATGGAAAACACGTTGTAAGTACAGCCAACACTTCAGCAATCACAATCATTTATCAGAAATTTAGTTTTTATAAAGTACTTACACACAACAATTTCCAATCAACATATACCCAAGTCGTGACCCACCGGTCAATCACCCCGATGCAATATGTATATGCTCATGTATTCAACTTCTTGGAATTTCCAAGGTGCAGTCGCTCAACAGACCAGCACATTTTAAATATGTTTGACTTTAACGCCCCTCAAGACCAGGGTGCAATCGCTCAACAGATCAGCACCAGTGCAGTCGCTCAACAGACCAGCACTCGTGCAGTCGCTCAACAGACCAGCACGTTTGACATATACCAAGGTACAATCGCTCAATAGATAGGTACCAGTGCAGTCGCTCAACAGACTAGCACTCGTGCAATCGCTCAACAGATTAGCACGTTTTTTGGGCATTTCAAGGTACAGTCGCTTAATAGACCAGTACTAGTGCAGTTGCTCAACAGACCAGCACTCGTGCAATCGCTCAACATATCAGCACGTTTACGCATTACTCTGTGGCCCATCGCGGGTACCACCTCACTATGCAATGCATGAATATGCAGTGTTTTCTCTTAACTGAAAACGTTATGCAACATCAGTAAAATTCATGTCTTTCCATCATTTCTCAAAACATCTCAACACAACCAATTTCATTATCATCACATCATAAATCAAACATTCAAACATCTCATCATTTCCACTTCACATAATCTTAAGACTCCATTCTTATTCATCAAAAATCTTCCCTCTGTTTCCCCAATTCTTAAAATTCATAAAACAGTTTTAAAAACTGAGATTTTTGGAAAACACGAATCTGTATTCGAATACAGCTTCTCTGTATTCGAATACAGCTTCTCTGTATTCGAATACAGAAGCCAAAACAGTGCAGAATTAACAATCTGTATACGAATACAGCCTTCTTGTATTCGAATGTAGAGGCTGTCATAGTGCATAAATAAGCATTTTTCACTACATCAGTAAAGTCTAAAAATCTTCATCACCACCACTTCAACCTATCACAAAATTCCAGTTTTAATTTGTCACAAACCTTCCCAATGTTTCCCAACACTTAGGGTTTATAAAAAAATGTTTAAAACTCTGGATTTCTGAAAAACACGAATCTGTATTCGAATACAGATCCCTTGTATTTGAATACAGAAGGCAAAACAGTGTATATTCAGCATTTTGCCAACATCATTAAAGGTTTCAAGAGTCTCATCATCTCTTTTGCAAAACTATTTCAAAAACTCCATTTGAAATCATTTCAAACCTTTCCAAAGTTTCTCAACACTTTAAGATTCACATGACAGTGTTTAAAACTTGATTTTCTGGAAAACACGAATCTGTATTCGAATACAGCTTCCTTATATTCGAATACAGAAGCTAAAACTTGAGTTTATGGAAAAACCCGAACCTGTATTCGAATACAGCTCCCTTGTATTCGAATACAGAAGCTAAAATAGTGAAAACCAGCATTCTGTATTCGAATACGAGGCTGTCGTAGTCGAATACAGATGCAAAAACAGTTGCAAAAATAGTAGTTATGTATTCGAATACGACAGGGTCGTAGCCGAATACAGAGGCTAAGTCAGAAGCAAAATCCTTCATCTGTATTCGAATACAAGTTTGAAAACTTGAGTAAAACAGAAGCTTGGCAGACTGTATTCGAATACACTCATGTTGTATTCGAATACAGCTTCAAATTCAGTGAAATTTTTCCTGAGACTTCAACACATTTTCAAACTGTTTCCTTTGAAAAACCAACAAAACACCAAAATAGATTCAACATTCTTTTGATCCACAAAACTCAAGCATTTTTCATCTATAACAACTTTTCCAGAAAAACACTTTCATCATTTAAAATCCTTTTTCTTTTGAAAAAATCAGCAACATCAGAATCACCCAAAACAGATTGTCAATCACAACAAAACAGAACAACATTTTCCTGTATTCTCACACCACCATAATAACATGCAAAACACTTCCAGCTTTCTCACACAAACAGAACAACATTAATACATTCAGCCAAATAGCAAGCATCATATACACCAAAACACCAACAGAGTGCATTTTCGAATTTTATAACAACCAACACAACAGTTTTATAAATATGCATTTTGATCATCTTCAGAACAACATGCAAGACATTTACGAAAGTGGGTTCTCTAGCTCCGTACTGATGAGGAGAACAACTTTTGTACTGGAAGTTTTCTTGTTTGGTGCTTGGATTTCCAAGTAATATCACTTTTGAGGAACTCCCTTTTTTTTTTTATCGTGAAACAGAAATCAGAATGGGAGAAGGAAGAAGGTGAGTACTGTTATATGCAGTAAGGGAGGAGGAATGGGTTTCTGACTTTGCCTTCCTTCTCACTCCAATATATAGGCTTGTGTGGGTGCCACCTCACCCGACACTTGTCTGATCCTCAGCACTTAACCAGTCTCGTCGCAATTAGCCGATAATCCCTTAATTAACTGTCCGATAATTTAATTACTCGTAATTAAATTAATTTACTCTTCATCCAATAATTTTAATTCATCTTCCAAAATAAATATTTATATATATATATATTCACTCAAAACATACATATATTAAATATTTTACAAATATCCTCAAAATACACTTAATATTAATTCCATAATTAAATTTTAAATTTAAGGGTCTTACATTACTACCCCCCTTAAATTAGTTTCTTCCTCGAAACTACATGTCGATAAACAACTGAGGATATTGTTCCCTCATCTTACTCTCCAGTTCCCAAGTCGCATCTCCCGTAGTCGGATTCCAAATCACTTTGACTAGTGAGACTTCCTTGTTCCTCAACTGCTTAATCTTCCTGTCTTCAATCCTTACAGGGAATACTTCAAATGACAGGTTGTCCTTCAATTGGATTGTGTCTGGTTCGATTACATGTGACGGATCCGAAATGTATTTTCTTAACTGCGACACGTGAAATACGTCGTGAATATTGGACACTATAGGAGGTAAAGCAATCCGATAAGCTAATGGTCCAATTCGTGCAGTAATCTGGTATGGTCAAATAAATTTCGGAGTCAAGTTTCTTGACTTAATAGCTCTGCCAACACCAGTTGTAGGCGTGACCCTTAGAAATACATGATCACCCTGCTCGAATTCCAAGGGTCTGCGACGCTTGTCCGCATAACTCTTCTAACGATCTTGCGAAACCTTCATTTTCTCTTGTATCCTCTTGATTTTCTCTGTAGTCTGATCGACCATCTCGGGTCCAACAATCATACTCTCTCCATCCTTATACCAGCATAAAGGCGTCTGACACTTGCGTCCATATAAAGCCTCATAGGGTGCCATTCCAATACTTGCATGAAAACTGTTGTTGTAAGTAAACTCAATCAATGGCAACACCTCATCCCAGTTTCCTCTATCATCCAACACACATGCTCTCAATAGATCTTCCAAGGACTGATTTGGTTTCTCAGTCTGTCCGTCTATTTGTGGATGGTAAGCGGAACTCAATTTCAGTTTCGTTCCCAAAGCTTCATGTAGCGCTCCCCAAAAATGAGATGTGAATTTTGGATAATGGTCCGATACTATACTCGATGTAACTCCGTGTAATCTCACAATCTCAGCAATGTAGATTTCCGTCAGCTTATCTAGTTTATAAGTGGTCCTTATTGGTAAGAAATGTGCGGACTTTGTCAATCGATCCACTATTACCCAAATTGATAAGTGGTCCTTATTGGTGGTTTCAAAAATCGGCGAAGTTCCTGTTTTGCGTTCGCTGCTACGAAGGTGGGTTCTCTAGCTCCGTACTGATGTGGAGAACAACTTTTGTGCTGGAAGTTTTCTGGTTTGGTGCTTGGATTTCCAAGTAATATCACTTTTGAGGAACTCCCTTTTTTTTTGTTGATCGTGAAACAGAAATCAGAATGGGAGAAGGAAGAAGGTGAGTATTGTTACATGCAGTGAGGGAGGAGGAATGGGTTTCTGACTTTGCCCTTCCTTCTCACTCCTATATATAGGCTTGTGTGGGTGCCACCTCACCCGACACTTGTCTGATCCTCAGCACTTAACCAGTCTCGTTGCAATTAGCTGATAATCCCTTAATTAACTGTCCGATAATTTAATTACTCGTAATTAAATTAATTTACTCTTCATCCAATAATTTTAATTCATCTTCGAAAATAAATATTTATATATATATATATATTCACTCAAAACATACATATATTGAATATTTTACAAATATCCCCAAAATACACTTAATGTTAATTCCATAATTAAATTTTAAATTGAAGGGTCTTACACAAATCGTGAGTAATGAAAAGTTTTAAACTAAAAAAAAATAGATAAATAAAAATAAAGACAAATTTTATTGCACAGCAAAAAATATCAATAAAGTAAATAAATTGTAACTCAATAGTGATATGGCAATCCTCGGTAACAGAGCCAAAAACTTGATAGCGTTTCAACAAGTGTACTGAATTATTGCAAGTAATAATAAAACGGTAGTACCGAGTGTCGAACTCAAGGATTGTGTTATACTATCGATTTATGTTTAGATACTAAAAGTTGAACACAAAGTTTCCGAATTGATTGGATTATATTTGAAACTAACAAGAGTAATAAAATTAAACTTTTATAATAAGAAAAATGTCAGGGATGAGTTTCACTCCGAATCCAACTTTGGTTTCTAATTTGATCCTAGTTACTAATTTCCTTTATTGAACTATTACCGAATTCTCTTTATTATTCTTGCTCTAATGTCTTAGTGACAGAACCTTTAATTCCAAAGTTACCTCTAATTCCTTAGTGGATTTAAGATTATAATTAAACTTTACAGTACAAGAATTCTCTTATTAAACTATTGCCTTTGCAAATAATTCAATTTGTTTGATGACCTGCATTTATCCCTAGACTACAATATCGTGAATTTCTCATCTCAAGAATTCGTACAGTCCATTGTCGTTTCAAAATACGAATCGTAAAATAGTTTAAAGTTTATCATGCAACAAAAAGTATTAAGCACAAAAATGAGAAAAATAATTCAATAAACTCATTCATAAAACTAAAAATCAAATCAGACAAATAAGGGTTTCATCTTGTTTCACTCATCCCTAACAAATAGGGTTTAGTTACTCATGATAGAGATACAAAAGATATAGAATAAAGAAGAATTACGAGAGAGATTCATGAATGATTCTTGATAAAACTCCTTCAATGGTGTTAGAATAAGCTGTTTTTGAGTTTCTTTGCTAAGGCACAAGTCTCCAAAATTCCCAATAGCAAAAAAGATCCATAGAAAGTGAGAAAAACATGTTTTTATGCATTCTCCAACATGCCACGTGCAACTAGCGCACTTGGACAGATTCAAGAATGTAGAAATGCGCCCCATGTGAGGGATTTGCGCTTTAGGCGCACAACATCTACAGTATGACATTTACTGCATTTTTGTTCTGAGTTCGAATTTGGTTCTGGTGTCTTCATGAAAGTTGTAGCTATGGATCTTAGATTTCATTTTCACTTGGTTGGACTCCAATTGGACATCTATAACTCCAGATATGGATGAAATACTCCACATAAGTGATGTTGATTTATCATCAAAATTCAGCACTGCACTAAAACAAATAAACAATGCAAAACTACCAAATATCTCTACTTAATCAAGACAATGAACATAAGAATTTTATTAAATCCAAGAACTAGAATGAACAAAATATATCAAATAACATCTTAAATTAACTAATGATTAAAGATAAATAAGACTAAAAATAGTAAAAAAATATGCATATGATGAAGAGTTATTACTAGCACATAAAAATGACGATCGTGAATCTTATGCATCTTGTTATTTTCGTGGGGAGAATCATCAAAGTGACCATTGTGAGGAGTCTGGTTTCATTTCATATATAGAGCAAGAAGAGTATGAAGTTCATAAAATTGATTACAACTCTCAACTCAAAAATATTTTGAGTGAATTCTTGAAGACCAATCAGACTTCATTTGATAAATTTGAATTTCATTATGAGAATCTTAAGGAGAAAGTAGTCAATTTTTGAAAAGAAGCTTGTTGAGATTAAAATTGAACATAATGCTCTTGTGTTAGAAGGAGAAAATTTGAAAAACAAAAATAGCAGAACAAAGGAAAAATCAAGGGTAAGACATGTGTAAATATGCAATAATACTTATGTTTTTGCTGAAGACAAAGACGAAGTCAAGTGATCAAGATGAAGTAAACAATCAAGTCAACAATTCTCAATATGCTAGAAGACTTAGAGTTTAAGGTATATGATGCAATCTAATATTGTTATATTTCAAATGCACATGAGAACCTTATACTTTTAGCATATGCATCAAAAGAATTTTCAATGTGTCAAAATGCATGAACAATGTTAGAAAATTAAGTTTTTGACAAAAGCTAAAGTTGTATTCGACTACATATATGTGTAGCCGAATACAGATGAAGTCAGTAGCAAAAACTACACATTTGTATTCGACTACAACATGTTATAGCCGAATACAAACTCAAGTCAGTAGCTAAAAAAACATTTTTGTCTTCAACTACAGGATGTCGTAGCTGAATACAAATACCAAGTTTGTAGCTAAAATAACATTTTTGTATTCGACTACAGGGTGTTGTAGCCGAATACAAAATCAAGTCAATGGCAAAATTCACTCATCTGTATTCGACTACAAGGATTCGTATTCGAATACATACTTAAAGTTGTTTGAAAAATCTAAACGTTACAAAGGTGTATTCGACTACACATAGGCTGTAGCCGAATACAACTGTGAAGCAATGGGATTTTTTAGTTCATAATGATTCTGGATCATTGCATATATTCATCAAACCTCTAGGAACAGTTGCCACTAATCTAAAGTGATGTCTAAGGTGTATAAATACTTCTTAGTTTCAGATTTAACTCAACAACTTTTACCAAAAATTCAGAACTTTTTTTGAGAAATTTTAAAGATCCATTAAGAGTCAAAGTTTCATATTTCAAGTGCATATTGTTTTACATGTTCATATCATTGAGAAAGGTTCTCTGCTGCACTTGAAGTGCAATAGTATTGGATTGTTATCGTTGTACAAAGAAAGCATATCAACTTTATATTCACTTGAGTTCAATCAAAATCATTGTTTGTAAAATCATTCAAGTTATTATTGAAGAAAGTGGTGTACTTTATTCAAGTATTGTAAACTAAGATAGTGGTGTACTATCTTAGGGAGAGTGTTAGAAGTTTGTAATAGAAGTCTTAGAGTTTGACTTCTACTTATTCTAACATTAGTGGAAAATCTCTTGTGGTGTGCAAGAGGACTGGATGTACCCTTGGTTTAAAGGGGACCAGGATAAATTCTTTGTGTTCTTTATTTTTCTGCCATTTACATTTTACTATACACATGGAGATGATATTTTATCTTGAGGCACATGGAGATGATATTTGGGATGCGGTAGAATGACCCTTATGTTCCAAAAACAGTCATCAACAATGAAGAGGAAATAAAGTTAAAGCCTAATGGACAAATGATGACAAAAGAAAAGTGTTGTTTGTCAAAAGGGCCAAAAACATGTTACAATCGGCACTTGGAATGGACGAATTCTTCCGCGTGTCTCATTACAAAACTGCCAAAGAAATCTAGGATACTCTTGAAGTAACTCATGAAGAAACTATTGAGGTAAAACGTTATAAACTTAATATTTTTTCTCAAGAATATGATTTGTTTCGTATGCAGCCCGGAGAACCTACTCTAGACTTGCAGAAAAGATTTTCTCATCTAACCAACCACTTGACAGCGCTTGGCAAGATTTTCACTAATGATGAATTGAACCTTAAAGTTCTAAGATCATTAACAAGGGCATAGGAACCTAAAGTAACGACAATTTCTGAAAAGAAAAGCCTATCAAAGATGTCACTTTCAGCACTTTTCGGAAAGCTTCAAGAACATGAAACTGAACTTGGAAGGCTAGAAAAGAATGAAATTCAAGAAAAGAAGCCAAAGAGCATTGCCCTAAAAGCGAAGTCAAGAGAGCAAATCGATGATGAGGATTCAGATGAAGATGAGAACATTACCTTCCTAGTAAAGAAATTTGTTAAGTTCTTTCAAAACAATAAAAAATTTAAGAAAAAGAAAACTTTCAGAAAGAAGGATGCCCCCACTTAAAGTGAAAACTTCACTTGTTTTGAGTGTGGAAAGCAAGGGCACATAAAAGCAGAATGTCCACATATTGTCAAGAAAATTATTTACAAGAAGAAAGAATTCAAAAAGGCATATATAGCATCGGAGGACAATGAAGTCAGTTCATCTTCAAACCTGAAGAGTGAAGAAATTGCAAATGTTGCTTTAATGGCTTCACATCAATCCGAAAAAGAAGAAGATGTTAGTAACAAAGATTCTTTTTATAATGATGATGCTCAAAATGCAATAGAAGAATTACTTATGGAGTTTAGAATTATGTGCAAAACGGTGTCAACACAAAAGAAACAAAAGAAAATTTTCAGGACTTACTCTTGAATCAAAAGGCTATGTGATGTATGGAGATAACAACAAGGGTAAAAGTTTGGGCATTAGAAAAATTGGTGCTGCTCCATCTCCTTCAATTGAATATGTTCTATATGTTGAAGGATTAAAGCACAACCTTATTAGCATTAGCCAAATTTGTGACAAGTGTAACAAAATAACTTTTAACAAGGATGAATGCATTATCTGAAATGAGGTATCAAATGAAATCCAGTTTGTTGGTAAGCTTTTTAAAAATATTTTTATAATTAATCTTGATGATTTGTCTTTAAAAATGAAATGTCTTATGGTAAGTGACAACAATGATGCATGGCTATGGCATAAAAGATTTGAAAATGTCCATATGGATCATTTAAACAAGTTAGTCAAGCATGAACTTGTTGTAGGCTTACCAAAGATGAAATTTATTAAAGATAAATTATGTGATGCTTGTCAAAAGGGTAAGCAAACTAAGGTTTCTTTCAAACCCAAAAACATTGTATCAACTTCAAGACCACTTCAATTGTTACATATGGACTTGTTTGGTCTATCAAGAACTAAAAGTCTTGGTGGAAATTCATATGGACTAGTAATTGTTGATGATTACTCAAGGTTCACTTGGACCTTATTTTTGGCAAATAAAGATGAAGCTTTTAAAGCATTTTTAAAATTATGCCAAACTAGTCTAAAATGAAAAAACAACCAAAATTGTATCAATAAGAAGTGATCATGGAGGAGAATTTCAAAATACTTCTTTTGTAGAATATTGTGAAGAAAATGGAATCTTCTGTTGGAACCAAGTTGGTTCTAAGTACTTAGGATTTTGATGTTTACAAAAGCACTCCATGTAATCTATTTTGTACTTAGAATTATTATATTAAATGCCACTAGAAGATGAAGTTACCAGAGGCAGAAGATGAAGTCACCAGAGGCAGAAGATGAATTACCAGAGGATAAAATCAGACCAGAGGATACACCTTCAGAAGATACCAAATAATGCATCCAGAAGGTACCAGAGGATGCATCCTAAAGGCACCAGAGGATACACCAAGATGTCAAAACACCATCAGAGGATATCTTTCCTGGCCCTAATCAGAAGGAAGCAGAGTCTAGAAGGAGACCTGGACCATACTAGAAGGAAGCCTGCCACAGGGAGACTTGTTCCAGACCAGAAGGTATCATAAGTCAGACTTGGTCCAGAATTAATTCTGACCAGAAGATAGCCTGGTCGTGAATTCAGAAACAGTTCGGACTTGATCCAGACTTAATCAGAGCAGAAATTAGTTGGTCTTAAACAAGAGATTTAATCCATATTTGGCCTTGACCAAAAGATAGCATGATCTAGAGTATCAAACTAAGTCCAGATCAGAAGAAATGATTGTCCATAATTAATCCAGACTTGATCCAAATCAGAAGGTAATTGTCAAGATATAAATATCCCATGTCTAGATTTAATTTCAGTTCAATCCAGACCCAGTCCAGAATTGGTCCAGATCAGTGGGAAAATGTTCAGATCAATTGTCCAGATTTAAGCATCATGGCCTAGTGTTGGCCGAGATCAGAAGATCAGACCATATGGCCCAGTGTTGGCCGAGATCAGAAGATCAGATCATATGCGTATTTGGAGCTAAAAAGATATGTTTTTGATTTAAGAGAAACCTGATTGGCCAAGTTATTTTTGCAAGAGTATTTGGCAAGATACAACTTGAATTTAAGCATGGAAGAAACCCTAATCTTCATCTATAAAAGGAGGCTCAAGGCAGAATACTCAGCATAAAAAATACTCGAGAGTCATACACTTCCAAAAGCAAAATACTTGAGTTTTCAGTGAGGTCAGTTGTGAGTATCCGCTTTCCAGAAGCAATCACTCTAAGTTTTTCCTTCCATTGTGTTAGATCTAAGTTGTTGAAGTAGAGTCTACAATCTGAAGGAGTCAGAAGGAGTAGCAGATTACTTAGCAGTTATATTCAAGGTTCTTTTCCTCAAAAGTCTAGGATTGTTAGACTGTTTGAGAAGACTGACTTGGAGGGTAAGTGGTATTGTTGTAATTCAAGGTTTTTGAATTAGTGAAATCCTTCAAAGTGAAGGGACTGGATGTACCCTAGTTAACGGTGAACCAATATAAAATTCTGTATTTTATATTTACGTTACATCCGTTGCTAACTCTGTTTTATTCATACATCAGGTTTTGTTATAAAACTGCAAAAACAGAAAAAGTAATCAAGTTAGTCAAACACAATTTAACCCCCCTTCTCGTGTTTGCACCTTCAATTGGCATCAGAGCTCGGTCTCAAGGTTGAGCACTTAACTAGTGTTTGAGGAAAGGTCTAAGGGGTCAACAACATGGAAGAATCCAAAGATGATTTTGGAAGCAACATCAAAAGACCACCACTGTTTGATGGTGACAGGTTTGAGTATTGGAAGGACAGAATGAGAAGTTTCTTCATATCTCAAGATCATGAATTATGAAAGTTGGTAGTCAAAGGGTACACTGCACCTACTGTTCAAGGAGATCCAACTAAAGAACTGGACATGGAAGATATGAAACCAGACCAGAGCAAATTATACAAACTGCATCACAAGTCCGGAACCATCATGATAAGTGCCATCGCATTCATGGAATTTGACAGATGCACAGATAAAGAAACAACAAAGAGCATATTTGACAGTCTGGTTCTGACCTATGAAGGAAGCCAGCAGGTTCAAGAAGCAAGGGCTAACGTACTGGTCAAACAATATGAGATGTTCAAGATGGAAAATGATGAAGACATTGATGGAATGTTCTGTAGATTCCAGACTCTGATATCTGGACTAAAGGTCTTGAAGAAAAGCTACACAACAGCAGATCATGTCAAGAAGATTCTAAGAAGCTTATTAACCAAGTGGAGACCAATGGTTACTGCAGTTCAGCAAGCCAGAGATCTGAATAACTTAAGACTTGAAGATCTGATCAACTCACTCAAGTCTCATGAAATAGAACTGGAAGCAGATGAACCAAAGAAGAAGAAGAATCTGGCCCTGAAGTCAAAACCAGAATTAGAGGATAGTGACAGTGACTGTGATGATATGGCTTTCATAACCAAACAAATGGTTAAGATATGGGAAAATAGGAAGGGGAGAGGCTCCAAGAAGAAACATAACAGCAAAGGAAAGGAAGAATCTGAAAGAAGAGCATCATCTGTTATGGATGCAATGAACCTGGACATATCAAGTCAGAATGTCCAAATCTGGAAAAAGGCAAACAACACAAGAAGTGTTCCAGATTCAGAAAGAAAGGTCTGATGGTTGCCTGGGATGCATCAGAATCAGAAGATTAATCGTCTGATGAAGAAGAGGCAGAAACAACAATGATGGCACACATCAGGTCTGCTTTTGGACTTCATAAAGGCACAGTTTCAGGAAGGAAAGCAGACTCTCAAAAGTAATATTTGTTCCACTTCCAAAACTATTTGTGAATATGATATGCATGAGCAATTTTTTCAAAACTTTATTTCTAATGGAATGGAAAGAAGTAAATATGCATCTATGATCTATGGAAACAACAACATTGGATAGAGAGGTCTTGGTTTTACAGAAACTATTGCTGAAACTAAAACAGTTCATTCTGATGTTTTATGCATTGTTTGTACTAAGAAAGGTCACTCTGAATTATCTTGTCCAATGGTAAAATCTGAACAAGATCAGAGAGCTGTTAAAACTAACAAACCTGGACCCAATCAGTTCTGGGTACCAAAAGATCAAATTGTCTATGTTGCTGATATTCTGAGCAACCAAAAGGAGACACTAACATTGGTGCCTGGACAATGGATGTTGGCAATGCACATGTAGAAGAAGGTTTATATTCCTACTACAACCAAACAGAGGCAATCTGAGTCTGATGGAAGAAGGTCTGGTCAACTCAACCAGAATCAGAACCAGAACTGGAACCAGATTCAAAACTGGAACCATAATCAAAACTGGAACTAGAATCAAAACTGGAACCATAATCAAAACTGGAACCAGAATCAAAACAGGAACTGGAACCAGAACCAGAACTGGAACCAATATCAGAAGCACAGGAACTGGAACCAGAACCAACATTGGAACCAGAATAAGAATCAGTACTAGAACCAGAACCAACACTGGAACCAGAATCAGAATCAGTACTGGAACCAGAACCGGAACCAGAAATAGAACAGGAATTACCAGAATCATCAGAATCACCAGAATCACTAGATTCATCAGAACCACCTAAATCACCAAATTCATCCAAATCACCCGAATCACCAGAATCATCAAGGTTATCAGAATCACCAGATTCACCAAAGATACTAGAACCAAAACATGTTCCAGAATCATCAGAGGAACATGGTTGATCGACCAAAGAAGAATCAAGAAAACTGCTCAAACAGGCCAGAAGCAGAACTGACTCTGATGGCTCGAACAGAAGCTGAGTCTGAGTCTGAGTCTGACTCTGATTCTGACAGAGAAAAAGCATGGTCTCATCAGCAACACAAAGCTTGGTATCTTGACAGTGGATGCTCCAAACACATGACATGAGACAAATCTATGTTTCTGGATCTGACCATGAAAAATGGAGGCAAAGTTTCCTTTGGAGGAAACCAGAAAGGTCAGATTATTAGTACAGGAACATTTGGTAACAAATCTTCTTCCCTTTCTATTAAAAATGTTCTATTAGTTAAAGGGCTGAAACATAATCTGTTGAGCATAAGTCAATTAAGTGGTTGCAAATATGATGTTATCTTTAATCAGAAAACTTGCAAAGCTGTTAGTCAACTTGATGGGTATGTTTTATTTACTAGCATTAGAGAGGATAATATTTATAAAATTGATCTGTTTAGTCTTGCTAAGCAACAGGTAAATGCTTATTATCTGTAAGTGAGCAGAATCTGATTTGGCACAAGAGGCTAGGGCATGCAATCCCTAGACTTATATCTGAGTTGAGAAAACTCCAGTTGGTAAGAGGGCTTCCCATGGTAAGTTCCAAAACTGAGATTCTGTGTGAAGCATGTCAAAGAGGTAAACAAACTAAAAGCTCTTTTAAAACTAAAAAATGTGTTTCTACCTCTCAACCACTTGAACTGCTTCAGTTAGATCTGTTTGGTCCTGTTCAAACAGCTTCACTCAGTGGTAAGAAATATGAATTTGTGATTGTTGATGATTACTCAAGGTGGACTTGGGTGAAATTTTTAAAGAACAAAGATGAATCCCACAAAGTGTTTATTTCTTTTTGTAAGCAAGTAATGAATGAATAGGGTGTCAAGATCATAACCATGAGAAGTGATCATGGAGGTGAATTTGAGAACAAATACTTTGAAGAATTTTGTGATGAGAATGGCATCTCTCACAACTTCTCATCCCCCAGAACACCACAACAGAATGGAGTGGTGGAAAGAAAGAATAGATCACTACAGGAGATGACCAGAACCATGCTGAATGATATGAAGCTTGCCACCTACCTTTGGGCAGAAGCTATCAACACAGCTTGCTACATTCAGAATAAAGTGTACATCAGGTCAATCTTAAATAAAACTCCATATGAACTGTGGAAAGGTAAGAAACCTAACATTTCCTATTTCAAGCAATTTGGCTGTACTTGTTTTATGTTGAACACTAAAGATAATCTAGCTAAGTTTGACTCTAGATCTCAAAAGTGTACGTTTATTGGTTACTCTGAGAGATCAAAAGCTTATAGAGTGTTTAACAAGGAAACTAACATTGTGGAAGAATCAATCCACATTAAGTTTGATGATAAACAGTTTGACTCTGAAAAGTCAAAGCAAGATAAGGAAATTACAGGTGAACCAGAGGCTGGACCAGCAGCAGAACCTGAGAAAGATAAAGATGAAAGCAAGGAAGAAGAACATGCTGACTCTATAGACAAGTCAGAGGGAAAGAATGTATGGAAGTACAAGTCTTCACATCTAGAAACTCTCATTATTGGAAGTGCAACAAAACCATTGAAGACCAAGTTATTTAAGAGAAACCCGATTAGCCAAGTTATTTTTGCAAGAGTATCTGGCAAGATACAGCTCGAATTTAAGCATGGAAGAGACCCTAATCTTCATCTATAAAAGGAGGCTCAAGGCAGAATACTCATCATCGAAAATACTTGAGAGTCATACACTTCCAAAAGCAAAATACTTGAGTTTTCAGTGAGGTCAATTGTGAGTATCCGCTTTCTAGAAGCAAACACTCTAAGTTTTTCCTTCCCTTGTGTTAGATGTAATTTGTTGAAGTAGTGTCTACAATCTGAAGGAGTCAGAAGGAGTAGCAGATTACTTAGCAGTTAGATTCAAGGTTCTTTTCCTCAAAAGTCTAGGATTGTTAGACTGTTTGAGAAGACTGACTTGGAGGGTAAGTGGTATTGTTGTAATTCAAGGTTTTTGAATTAGTGAAATCCTTCAAAGTGAAGGGACTGGATGTAGCCTAGTTAACGGTGAACCAGTATAAAATTCTGTGTTTTATATTTACTTTATATCCGCTACTAACTCTGTTTTATTCATACATCAGGTTTTGTTATAAAACTGCAAAAACAGAAAAAGTAATCAAGTTAGTCAAACACAATTCAACCCCCCTTCTCGTGTTTGCACTTTCATCTTCTATAACTTTTCTGCACCAAGAACACCTCAATAAAATGGAGTCGTTGAGAGAAAGAACAGATTACTGGTAGAATTTGCAAGGACCATGCTAAGCGACTTAAGTTTACCAAAATAATTTTGGACAGATGCTGTAAGTACATCTTGTTATGTATTCAACCGGGTAATGATTCAGCCAATCCTAAAGAAGACTCCATATGAACTCTATAAAGGTAGAAAGCCAAACATTTCTCACTTTTACATATTTGGATGTAAATGCTTTGTGCTGAATAATGGTGAGGAAAATCTTGGTAAATTTGATGAAAAAGCTGATGAAGGTATTTTATTGGTTATTGCTTATCAAGTAAAGCTTTTAGAATTTTCAATAAAAGAACTTTATTAGTCGAAGAATCTATGCATGTATCATTTGATGAAACTAACCCCTCAAAAGAAGATAAAATTGTTTCTTATAATGATGATGATTTTATAAGTGATGATATAAGCAAGGACAATCAATTTGATCAATCAATTCAAAGGAATGAAATCAGTATAGAACAGCAAGATCAACACAATGATCACCCTCGAGAATGGAGAACCCATCATGATCACCCCATTGATAACATTATAGGTGATATCAACAGATGAGTTATTACAAGGCTAAATCTCAAAGATTCTTGTTTGAATATGGCATTCGTCTCTCAGAATGAACCTTCTAAAGTAGGTGAAGCCCTTAAAGACGATCAATGGATAATTGCCATGCAAGAAGAACTAAACCATTTTGAAAGAAACAAGGTTTGGGAACTTGTTCCAAATCTTGGCGATAAATACATCATTGGTACCAAATGGGTGTTTAAGAATAAACTAGATGAAAATGGTATAGTTGTTCGAAATAAGGCAAAGTTGGTCGCTCAAGGATACAACCAAGAAGAAGGGATCAACTTTGATGAAACCTTTGCTCTGGTAGCAAGGTTAGAAGCAATCCGTTTATTACTTGCTTATGCTTGTTCTATGAATTTTGAATTATTTCAAATGGATGTCAACAATGCTTTCCTAAATGGTTACATCAATGAAGAGGTCTATGTCAAACAGCCACCCGACTTTGAAGACTTCAATAATCCTTCACATGTATTCAAATTAAAGAAAGCCCTTTATGTTTTGAAACAAGCTCTAAGAGCTTGGTATGATAGGCTAAGTAACTTTCTATGTGAAAAGGGTATGGTAGATACAACTTTGTTCATTAAAAAGATTAATGATCAAGCTTTACTTGTTCAAATCTACGTTGACGATATCATATTTGGATCAACCAATAACGGATTATGTGAAGAATTCTGATTGATGATGCAAGGAGAATTTGAAATGTCCATGATGGGTAAGTTAAATTATTTCCTTAGACTTCAAATCAAGCAACTCAAGAATGGCATTTTCATCAATCAAGCAAAGTACTTTAAGGAACTGTTAAAAAGATTTGAGATTGAAAACAGTAAAGAAAGTGCAACTCCTATGGGCTCTGGAACTTATGTAGATAAAGATGAATCTGGTAAATCAATAGACATATCAAAGTATTGAGGTATGATTGGTTCTCTTTTATATCTAATGACCATATATCAAAGTGTCTACTTATGTGCAAGGTTTTAGGCAAATCCTAAGGAATCACATCTTGCAGCAGTAAAGCGAATAATGAAGTATTTGAAAGGATCAACCAATGTTGGCTTATGGTATCCAAAAGGTAGTATAAGAAATCTTGTTGGTTATTCTGATTCTGACTATGCAGGATGTAAAACAGATCGGAAAAGTACAAGCGGCATTTGCCATATCTTAGGTAATGCATTAGTATCATGGTCCTGTAAAAAGCAAACATGTGTGGCTCTAAGCATTGCTGAAGCAGAATACATAGCAGCAGGCAGTTGTTGTGCACATATTGTATGGCTCAAGCAACAGTTATGTGACTATGTACTTGATCTCGGATGCATCCCCCTAAGGTGTGACAATACCAGTGCTATCAATATCACAAAGAACCCAATCATGCATTCTCGGACAAAACATATTGACATACGCCATCACTTTCTGCGCGATCATGTTCTCAAAGGTAACGTTGAAGTTACGTTTGTGGATACACATAATCAACTAGCATATATCTTCACAAAGCCTTTGTCTAAAGATTCATTCTATAAGATAAGAAGAGAACTTGGCATTCTAAATGAAAATGATCTTTAATACAAGGTACTGATGCTTTGTAAGTCATTCCATTAAAATGACTTAGACATGTTTCATTTTTAAACTATGCTTTTGACGATATATTCCCTACCTTGTGATCTATTTTTACTTCCAATATAGCTTGTATGCTTGTAATATTTGCTTGTTTTTTCTTCCTTTTTGATCATGCCAAAAGGGGAAGAAAATTGGTATGCTGTTGTTGTTAAAGAATTTGAGGTTTTTAAACTTTCAAAACATGATGGCGTAAACTCAAGCTCAAAGGGGGAGTAAGCATGCATTAAGGGGGAGAAAAGATCAACTCTTTGAAATTTCAACAACAACAAGGTTTTGTCATCATAAAAAAGGGAGAGAATGTAAATATGCAAGAATACTTATGTTTTTGATGAAGACAAAGACCAAGCCAAATGATCAAGATGAAGTCAACAATCAAGTCAACTATTGTCAATATGCTAGAAGACTTAGAGTTTAAGGTATATGATGGCATGTAATATTGTTATATTTCAAATGCACATGAGAACCTTATACTTTTAGCATATGCATCAAAAGAATTTTCAAAGTGTCAAAATGCATGAACAATGTTTGAAAATTAAGTTTTTGAGAAAAGCTAAAATTGTATTTGACTACAAATATCTGTAGCCGAATACAGATGAAGTCTGTAGCAAAAACTGCACATCTGTATTCGACTACATCATGTTGTAGCTGAATACAAACTCAAGTCAGTAGCTAAAAAAGCATTATTGTATTCGACTATAGAATGTCGTAGCCGAATACAAATACCAAGTCAGTAGCTAAAATAACATTTTTGTATTTGACTACAGAGTGTCGTAGTCGAATACAAAATCAAGTCAGTGGCAAAATTCACTCATCGTTATTCGACTACAAGGATTCGTATTCGAATACATGCTTAAAATTGTTTGAAAAATCTGAACGTTAGAGAGGTGTATTCGACTACACATAGGCTGTAGCCGAATACAACTGCGAATCAATGTGATTTTTCAGTTCATAATGATTATGGATCATTGCATATATTCATCAAACCTCTAGGAACAATTGCCACAGATCTGAAGTGATGTCTAAGGAGTAGAAATACTTCTTAGTTTTATATTTAACTCAACAACTTTTCACAAAAATTCAGTACTTTCTTTGAGAAATTTTAAAGATCCATTAAGGGTCAAACTTTCATATTTCAAGTGCATATTGTTTTACATTTTCATATCATTGAGAAAGGTTCTCTGCTGCACTTGAAGTACAATAGTATTGGATTGTTTTCATTGTACAAAGAAAGCATATCAACTGTATATTCACTTAAGTTTAGTCAAAATCATTGTTGTAAAATCATTCAAGTTATTATTGAAGAAAGTGGTGTACTTTATTCAAGTATTGTAAACTAAGATAATGGTGTGCTATCTTAGGGAAAATGTTAGAAGTTTGTAATAGAAGTCTTAGAGTTAGACTTGTACTTATTCTAACATTAGTGGAAAATCTCTTGTGGTGTGCAAGAGGACTGGATGTACCGTTGGTTATAAGGGAAACTAGAATAAATTCTTTGTGTTCTTTATTTTTCTGCCATTTACATTTTACTATACACAATCATAAGTCAGAATAATAATCCACTTAGTTTCTAAAAACCAGAAAATCACCTAATTCACCCCCCTCTTAGGTGCGCCTATGAACTTACAACATGTAGACCTTTATGTGACATCTGAGACTCAATATTTGGTGACTTAATAGAATAGTCATTTACAAGAGGATTTTTATTTTTCTCAACGGTGGGAGATATATCCGAAATGCCTAGTTGTTGGGGCATGAGAACAGTTTCTTCTATATACCAATTACATGAGATTTCTATTCAAAAAAAAGGAAGTTAAAGGATGAAATATTTTTTCAGACGCATTATCCACCTTAACTTAAGTATTGACGCGTTAAACTATTGATGTTAAGCAAATGCTTCTTGAGAGACAATCCATGGTAGAGGTACCTTTTAAATTTTGTTATTTGCTTTGGAAATATGTATGAAATGTATTGTGATGAATGAGTTAGACCAACTTTATGCTTGTGTTGTCTAATCACTTAATTGGATGAATTAAAATTTTAAAAATTTACTTATCTCTTTTCACTTTTTAATATTAATAATTAAACTACTCATCTTGAAAATATTATTTACGAGATCAAAATTGGCTTTCTTCTGGTGTAAAATTATACTGCTTGCTCAAAACATTGCCCGGACTCCATTTTAGTAAATTTGGTAATCAATTAATAGTTTATAAATATATGAAAAAATGGGATATTATATTATGCGTACTAAAACCATTTGTCAGACTGCCGTAAAAAAGAATAGAGACCGAGGTAGAACAAATGCATGCGTGTATCTCTAACTTAATCACTTCCTCCCAAATACCGTACGATAAAAAATATATTGCAAGTGACCTCCAACTTACTGAATCATACACCTTTTGGAAATCCAATTTGATGAAAACATAATAATTCTTTCTCTTAACTTAATCTACTAATCTATTTACTGTAATGACTCCATCCAACAACCGACAACCAAGAATTGATTTATAGAGATTACCTTTGTCAAGACTTCTTTCAAGCTGTTTGTCAAAAGTTTGGAAACAATCTTGTATAAGCTACCAATAAGCGAGTAAAGAAGGAGCTAATGCCTAGAGGCATGCATAATAAATATGAAATTTCCTCATATTGTTATAGTCATCTTTTTAGTATTTGTATTCATTCAACTAAGATTGAAGTTTCATGATGAAAGCACCACACCAAGCTTTATACCACCACCTAAATTATACTAATATGCTACCTTATTTTTAGGATTGATATTCACTTAAGTGTTAAGCTACTAAAGACTGAAGTTGTGCTTTAACGCAACATACATGCCATACACCTTGTTCAACGCAAAACCACTAATAACTTGTTGTAACTCACTTGTGTTTTGGTGTGTTCAACATTAAAAGTTAAACACACATAAAGTTTACTATTGATGGCACGAGACTAATGTTGTCATACAAGAAAATACATGTTTATTTTTCATAGTTTGTTAGAAAAGTTTATTATTATTATTTTGGTTAAATAGGTTTTTATTACCTATAAAATTTAAACCATTCAATTTTAGTTCATTTAAAATAAAAATACTACTTTTATTTATGACAAAAATATCCACCAAACAATTTTAATCTCTGTTCAAATGAAACATGTTTTTTTTAAAATAAATAAAAATATATATAAATATAAAAATTATAATTCATAGTACAATATGTACTAAAAATTAGGAGATACAAAATGTTTCAACATCCACCCTAAACAAAGATAACACAACATAGCTCTCTAGCCACCCTCTCTAAACAAGAAAGCAACACAAAATTACACATCATAAATCCCATACAAATGAAAGGGTTGGAGCACCAAGATTTCAAATAATAATTGAAATTCACATATGAGCTTTGATCAACGTCCAAGATGTTAGTTTGACCTTCTCAAGTAAAAATGTCACATCTTAACAACCCTAATTAAAAATTATTGAATGACAAAATTTCCATAACGACCACATACATCCTATCTAAATAGCACCATGCTTCAAAAAAGCCCTTTACGATTGCACAATAAACCAACAAATTGGTGAGTATGTGTTTCCACATTATTACAAAAAATATTCACAATGCCCAACTCCTTAACACACCCATCCACACATCCCTTAAAATGGGGCACAACAAAAATAAGTGTTGAACAAATTAGACCTTGTCACAACCCAAAACACGAGTCTCTAAATCAACCTAACTGATGCCTTTAAGATGCAAATTGTACTTCGTTGCAAAGAGATTGTTGAAGAGTCTCCTAACAAACATCGATACTTTCACTAGACCCATTTTATTGCACACAACAAGATGAGGCATAGAACCTTCATTTGATGTCAGAACATATAAAAAGTTATAAGCATCCTTACCCGTATATTTGCCATCACTCTCAAATGTGCAACGCTGTATATTAGAAGTACTAGCCTACAGAAAAATGTTATCCAACAACAACATACACTCATTCACCAACTCCTTTTGCCACTCAAAAAAATATCACCGCCACTCCCAATTCACAAACACCTCTACCACTTTTGAATTTGTACTCCTCACCAAAATAAAAAGCCTCTTAAATCGGTCACAAACCACACCTCTATCTACCGAAAGTTCCAACCAAAAAAGATCCATTACCTACCCACCTTGACCATGTTATCCTTGAACCACCCTTTTCTACTATCACCCTCCCTGCCCTCGGTTAAAGACAAAATATCCCTCGACCACAAAGAATCGTTCGAAGATCCTCCGCACACCACCCCATCAACACATCCTTAGTTACAACTTAACACTTTTAACTTCAACCCCTCACTTGCATTTAAACCTCCAACACTATTTTCAAATAAGAGCTAAATTAAAAGCATTAATGTTATGAACTGCTTGACCACCCTTATCCTTTATAAGAAAGAATTTGTCCAATTTAACCTAATGAATTTATCTCGCATCCTTACTCCCTCCCCAAAGAAATGATTTAAATAAAGATTCAATTTTAGAAAAAATACCTGTGGGAGCCCGGTAGAAAGAAATGAAGTAGATTGGGAAACTAGATAGAACAAGGTGACCTCCGATGGACATAATTTCCTTCGTCCAACTAGACAAACGTGTTGGAACCAAGTTGGTTGTTTCAATTAAAGTTTTGATGTTAAGAAAAGTATGTTATGAAAATCACATTTTGACTTAGAAGAAGAATGAAAAATAAGAGGAAGTGAAAAATCAGAGGAAGACGTCACCAGAGGATGTCATCAGAGGATGATGTCACTAGAACATAACTCCAGAAGATACAACCAGAAGATATCAACGTGAGCAGAAGATGTCATCAGAGGATGACGTCACCAGAAAATATAAATGTACCAGAAGATACGGTCAGAAGATATCACCAAAGCATACTGTTGGAACCATGTTGGTTCTAAATACTTAGGATTTTGATGTTTACAAAAGCACTCCATGTAACCTTATTTTGTACCTTGAATTATTACATTAAATACCACCAGAAAATGAAGTTTGCAGAGGCAGAAAAAGCATCCAGAATGCATCCTAGAATTACCAGAGGATACACCAGGATGTCCAAACACTACCTGAGGATATCTTTGCTGGACCAGATCAGAAGGAAGCAAAATCAGAAGGAGACCTGGACCAGACCAGAAGGAAGCCTTCCATAGGGAGAGTTGTTCCAGACCAGAATATGTCAAATGTCAGATTTATTCCAGAAGTTATTCTGACCAGAAGATGACCTGGCAGTGAAATGATAAACAGCCCAAACTTGATCCAAACTTAATCAGAGGGTAAATAAATGGGTCCATAACAAAGGAATTAATCCATATTTGACCCAGACCAGAAGATAGCCTTGTTCAGGGTATGAAACTAAGTCCAGACCAGAAGAAATGATCTCTAGAATTGATCCAAAACTGATCCAAAACAAAAGGTAAAATGTCCAGACTGAAATATTATTTATCCAGATTTAATTTTAGTTTAATCCATACCAAGTCCAGAATTGGTGCATATCAGAGGGAAGATTTTCAGATCAATGGTTTAGATTTAAGTATTTGGCCCAATGTTTGCCGAGATCAGAAGATCAGACCATGGCTCAGTGTTGGCCGTAATCAGAAGGTCAGAATGTGTGGTCCAGCAGTGGCCGAGATCAAAGGATCACAACAGATCAGTTTGCTAGACCAGGATGGCCGAGATCAGAAGATCAGAAGGTTAGGAAGTGTGGTCCACTGTTGGCCGAAATCAGAGGATGACAGCATATCACTTAGTATGGTCCAGATGTGGACTAGCGCAGAAGATCAAATGGTCCAGATTTAATCATGAGGATTAACGGTGGAGATGTTAATTTATTTTGATCAAAGTATTAAAAAGATATGTTACAAAAAAAAAGTGAAGTATTGTGGAACTCAGGAGCTGTTGGCGGGAAGAAACTAAAGACATGATTGGCCAGTTATTTTGAAAGAAAATATGAAGCTTAAAAAAGATATGTTTTTTATTTAAATGAAGCCCAATTGGTCAAGATATTTTTGCAACAGAATCCAGCAAGATTCAGCTCGAAATTAAGCTTGGAAGAGGCCCTAATCTGCATCTATAAAAGGAGGCTCAAGGCATAATAGTTAGTATCGAAAATCACAAAAGAGTCATACACTTCCAAAGCAAACACTCAAGTTTTTTAGTGAGGTCAATTGTGAGTTCCAGCTTTCAAGAAGCAAGCACTCTTGTTATTTTCTTTCTCGTGTGATCTAAGTTGTTGAAGTAGAGTCTACAATCTGAGGGAGTCATAAAGGGTAGCAGATTTCTTGGCAATGAGATTCAAAGTGTTGTAATTCCTTTTACAATGCGGGGTTGTCAGATTGGCAGGAGAAGAAAGGTGTTGTATTCCTCAAGAGTCTAGGATTGTTAGACTGTTTGAGAAGACTGACTTGGAGGGTCAGTAGAACTGCTGTAATTCAAGGTTTGAATTAGTGAAATCCTTCAAGGTGAAGGGACTGGACGTAGCCTCGTTAACAGTGAACCAATATAAAAATTCTGTGTTTTATTTGTTACTTTATATCCGCTGCTAACTTTGTTTTTATTCATTCATCAAGTTTTGTTTTAAAAGTATAAAAACAGGAAAAGTTTTCAAGTTTGTCAAACACAATTCAACCCCCCTTTCTCGTGTTTGCACCTTCACATACATCCAGAGCATACCAGATGATGTCATCAAAGGATACATCCAGAGGATACCAGAGGATGTCACCAGAGGATATCTCGAACGAACATCGACACTTTCACCAAACCCATTTTATTCCACACAACAAGATGAGGCGTAGAACCTTCATTTGATGTCAGAACATATAAAAAGTTATAAGCATCCTTACCCGTATATTTTCCATCACTCCAAAATGTGCAACGCTGTATATTAGAAGTACTAGCCTATAGAAAAATGTTATCCAACAACAACATACACTCATTCACCAACTCCTTTTGCCACTCAAAAAAATATCACCGCCACTCCCAATTCACAAACACCTCTACCACTTTTGAATTTGTACTCCTCACCAAAATAAAAAGCCTATTAAATCGGTCACACAACACACCTCTATCTGCCGAAAGATCCAACCAAAAAAGATCCATTACCTACCCACCTTGACCATATTATCCTTGAACCACCCTTTTCTACTATCACCCTCCCTGCCCTCGGTTAAAGACAAAATATCCCTCGACCACAAAGAATCGTTCGAAGATCCTCCGCACACCACCCCATCAACACATCCTTAGTTACAACTTAACACTTTTAACTTTAACCCCTCACTTGCATTTAAACCTCCAACACTATTTTCAAATAAGAGCTAAATTAAAAGCCTTAATGTTATAAACTCCTTGACCACCCTTATCCTTTATAAGAAACAATTTGTCCAATTTAACCCAATGAATTTTTCTCGCATCCTTACTCCCTCCCCAAAGAAATGATTTAAATAAAGATTCAATTTTAGAAAAAATACCTGTGGGAGCCCGGTAGAAAGAAATGAAGTAGATTGGGAAACTAGATAGAACAAGGTGACCTCCGATGGACATAATTTGCTTCATCCAACTAGACAAACGTGTTGGAACCAAGTTGGTTGTTTCAATTAAATTTTTGATGTCAACAAAAGTATGTTATGAAAATCACATTTTGACTTAGAAGAAGAATGAAAAATCAGAGGAAGACGTCACCAAAGGATACACAAGAGGATGACGTAACCAGAAGATGTCAACAGAGGATGATGTCACTAGAACATAACTCCAGAAGATACAACCAGAAGATACAAATCAGAAGATACAACCAGAAGATATCAACGTCAGCAGAAAATGTCATCAGAGGATGAAGTCACCAGAAAATATAAATGTACCAGAAGATACGGCCAGAAGATATCACCAGAGCATAGTGTTGGAACCAAGTTGGTTCTAAATACTTAGGATTTTGATGTTTACAAAAGCACTCCATGTAATCTTATTTTGAACCTTGAATTATTACATTAAATACCACCAGAAAATGAAGTTTGCAGAGGCAGAAAAAGCATCCAGAATGCATCCTGGAATTACCAGATGATACACCAGGATGTCAAAACACTACCAGAGGATATCTTTGCTGGCCCAGATAAGAAGGAAGCAAAGTTAGAAGAAGACCTGGACCAGACCAGAAGGAAGCCTGCCATAGGGAGAGTTGTTCCAGACCAGAATATGTCAAATGTCAGATTTATTCCATAAGTTATTCTGACCAGAAGATGACCTGGCAGTGAAATGATAAACAGCCTAGACTTGATCCAAACTTAATCAGAGGGTAAATAAATAGGTCCATAACAAAGGAATTAATCCATATTTGACCCAGACCAGAAGATAGCATGGTTCAGGGTATGAAACTAAGTCAAGACCAGAAGAAATGATCTCCAGAATTGATCCAGAACTGATCCAAAACAAAAGGAAAAATGTCCAGACTGAAATATTATTTGTCTATATTTAATTTTAGTTTAATCCATACCAAGTCCAGAATTGGTCCATATTAGAGTGAAGATTTTAAGATCAATGGTTTAGATTTAAGTATTTGGCCCAGCAATGGCCGAGATAAGAGGATCACAACAGATCAGTTTGCTAGACCAGGATGGCCGAGATCAGAAGATCAGAAGGTTAGGAAGTGTGGTCCAGGGTTGGCCGGAATCAGATGATCACAACATATTACTTAGTATGGTCCAGATGTGGACTAGCGCAGAAGATCAAATGGTCCAGATTTAATCATGAGGATTAACGGTGGAGATTTTAATTTATTTTGATCAAAGTATTAAAAAGATTTGTTACAAAAAGAAAGTGAAGTATTGTGGAACTTAAACATGATTGGCCAGTTATTTTGAAAGAAAATATGAAGCTTAAAAAAGATATGTTTTTTATTTAAATGAAGCCCAATTGGTCAAGATATTTTTGCAACAGAATCCAGCAAGATTCAGCTCGAAATTAAGCTTGGAAGAGGCCCTAATCTGCATCTATAATAGGAGGCTCAAGGAATAATAGTTAGTATCGAAAATCACAAAAGAGTCATACACTTCCAAAGCAAACACTCAAGTTTTTAGTGAGGTCAATTGTGAGTTCCAGCTTTCAAGAAGCAAGCACTCTTGTTATTTTCTTTCTCGTGTGATCTAAGTTGTTGAAGTAGAGTCTACAATCTGAGGGAGTCATAAGGGGTAGCAGATTTCTTGGCAATTAGATTCAAAGTGTTGTAATTCCTTTTACAATCCAAGGTTGTCAGATTGGCAGGAGAAGAAAGGTGTTGTATTCCTCAAGAGTCTAGGATTGTTAGACTGTTTGAGAAGACTGACTTGGAGGTTCAGTAGAATTGCTGTAATTCAAGGTTTGAATTAGTGAAATCCTTCAAGGTGAAGGGACTGGACGTAGCCTCATTAACGGTGAACCAGTATAAAAATTCTGTGTTTTATTTGTTACTTTATATCCGCTGCTAACTCTGTTTTTATTCATTCATCAAGTTTTGTTTTAAAAGTATAAAAACAGGAAAAGTATTCAAGTTTGTCAAACACAGTTCAACCCCCCTTTCTCGTGTTTGCACCTTCACATACATCCAGAGCATACCAGATGATGTCATTAGAGGATACATCCAGAGGATGTCACCAGAGGATATCTCTAGAGGATCCCATCAGAAGCAAGAATCAGAGGATGTCATCAAAAGCAAAAATCAGAGGATATTATTAGAGGCAAGAATCAATGACATCTTTACAGGATATCATTTGTGGTCCAATCCAGAAGGAAACTTGGTCCAGAAGGTGACTTGGTCTAGAAGAAGACTTGGTCTAGACCAGAAGCAAACTTGGTCCAAAAGAAGACTTGGTCCAGAACAGAAGTAAACATTGTCCAGAAGCAAACATGGTCCAGAAGGAGACTTAGTCAAATCAGAAGAATACTTGGTCCAAAAGGAGACATGGTCCGTATCAGAAGGAAACATTATCCAGAAGATAACATGGTCCAGATAAGAAGATAATTTGTTCCAGAACAGAAGACATGGTTCATACCAGAAGATAGCATGGTCCAGAACAGAAGAATTGGTCCAGACTTAGTCTAGATCAGAAGGTCACACTGTCCAGATCAGGAAACAAAATGGTACAGATCAGATCACATCGTCCAGACTTGGTCCAGATCAGCAGATCATACGGTCCAGATTTAAAATCATGGATCAGATCAAGTGAAGACTTGATTAAAATTAGAAGAGGACTCGACTGAATTTTTTAAGAGATCTAATCGTAGGCTTAAGAAGATTTGATTCAAAAATCAAAGAAGACCTAATGGAAAGTCGAATGAGATCTGAAGCAAAGAATATTTGTTTTGAAATTAAAAAGAAACAGAATCGGGAATGAAGAATTTTCAAAGGAAATATGAGCAGATTCATCTATAAAATAAGCTTGGACAAAGCCCATACTTCAGCTATAAAAGGAGGCTTCAAGCCGCAACATTAGGCATCGAAAAACAAAAGAACTCAAGCTTCAATTCAATGTTATCCGAGAGTTCAAAAGAGAGAAACACAAGTGTGCAAGAGCAATATTTTCTAAGTGTTTTCGAGAGAGAAATTCATTGCAGCAATCAGCTTTCCAGAAGCAACATTACAGAGTTCCAAACGCTTGTAATCAAACCCGATAGAGGTGTAGGTTTCTTCTTCAATCTAAGGTTGTTAGATTGCTAGGAGATGACTTGATTTGTAGGGTCAAGGTGTGGAAGTTCCTTCTTCAATCAGAGGTTGTAAGATTGGTAGGAGAAGACTTGACTTGTAGGGTCAAGGTGTTGTTATTGGTCCATAAAAGTATGGGGTTGTCAGACTGTTTGGGAAGTCTGGCTTCGAGGGTCAGGTGCTGTAATTCAAATGTTTTGAATTAGTGGATTAAAGCCTTCAGGATGAAGGGACTGAATGTAGCCAAGTTAATGGTGAACCAGGATAAATTGCTGTGTTCTTATGCTGTTATTATCCGTTGCTTAATCTGATTATTTATTCAAGAAGCAATTTACATCAACATTCAACAAAACAACAAAAAGAATTCAAGTTTGGCAAACACAATTCAACCCCCTTCTCGTGTTTGCACCTTCAATTGGCATCAGAGCTATGTCTCAAGACGAAGCACTTTACAGTGTATGAGAAAAGATCCAAGGGATCAACATGTCCGGATTCAATGAAGAAGCTACTGGAGGAAACATCAACAGACCACCTCTGTTTGATGAGGAACAGTTCGAGTACTGGAAGGACATGTTGAGGAGTTTCTTTATTTCACAAGATCCTGAACTTTGGGACTTGGTGAAAGATGGCTATACTGCTCCAGAAGATGCTGATGGTGTTGAAATTTCTAGAAAAGAGATGGATGTTGACCAGAAGAAGATGTACAAGATGCATCACAAATCCATAACGTTCATGATCAACGCAGCCACATTCAAGGAATTCGATAAGTGCACCAACAAAGAAACAGCAAAGAGCATCTATGATAGTCTGACTTTGACTTACGAAGGCAGCAAGCAAGTTCAAGAAGAGAAGGCCAACATTCTAGTCAAGAAGTATGAGTTGTTCAAGATGGAAGAACATGAAGACATTGATACAATGTTTTCCAGATTCTAGACTCTGGTTTCAGGATTAATCGTTCTCAAGAAGAGTTACACCATTGTTGACCACGTGAAGAAAAAGTCTGCCAACCAAGTGGAGACCAAAGATCACTGCCATACAGGAAGCTAAGGACCTAAACACTCTGAAGCTGGAAGAATTAATCAGCTCCCTCAAGTCACATGAAATTGAGCTGGAAGAAGATTAGCCCAAGAAGAAGAACAAGACCCTAGCTTTGAAATCCAAACAGAAGAAAGCTCTAAAAGCAGACGCAGAATTAGAAGACAGTGATTCTGATGACCAAAATCAGAAACCAGAAGAAGAAGAAATTTCCTTCATAACCAGGAAGGTTCTGAAGATGTGGCAGAACAGAAAGAAGAAGTTTCCCCAAAGGTATTCCAAGCATTCCAACAGAGGAAATGATGAACATGACAAGAAGAGCATCATCTGCTATGGATGCAATGAACCTGGGCACATCAAGTCAGAATGCACAAACCTGGAGAAAGGAAAACACCCGAAGAAAGACACGAGACCCAAGAAGAAATATCTTATGGAAACATGGGATAATTCTGATGAATCTTCTAATGATGAAGAAGCAGAATTAGCCATGATGACTCACATCCATTCTGCCTCTAGATCCGACATAGAATTCGACTCTTGAAGTGAATCAGAAGAAGCAGAATTGGCTCTGATGACTCGCACTCATTCTGCCTCTAGATCCAACTCTAGAAGTGAATTAGAAGAAGCAGAATTGGCTCTGATGTCTCACATTCATTCTGCCTCTGGATCCAACTCGAGAAGTGAATCAGAAGAAGCAGAATTGGCTCTGATGGCTCACATTCATTCTGCCTCTAGATCCAACTCTCGAAGTGGATCAGAAGAAGCATAATTGGCTATGATGACTCACATTAATTATGCCTCTGGATCCCACACAGATGCTGACTCTGGAAGAGAATCAAAAGATGAAGAAGCAGAATTGGCTTTGATGGCTCACTCCAATACTGCCTCTGGATCCAATACAGACTCTGATTCTGGAAGTGAATCATCAGAAGAAGAAAAAGAGGTATTTTCTGAATTCACTCGATCTGATTTAATTACTGCAATGAATGATATTTTAAATGTCAATAACAAACTGACTTTAAAACTGAAAACACTTAGGGAAGAAAATAAAATTCTAACAAAAGAAATTGATGTTTTAAAGAATCAAAATGTAGAATGTAAAACAGAAAATGCAACTCTTAAAACTGATATTGCTCACCTTAAGTCTGAAAACCTAACTCTAAAAAGTAATCTTTGTTCAACATCAAGTAAAAATACTATATGTAATTTTGATATGCATGAACAAGTTTTACAAGATTTTATTGTTAATGGTATGGAAAGAAGCAAATATGCTTTTATGATCTAAGGAGTTAGTAACAATGGTAAAAGAGGCTTAGGATTTGATAGATCTATTACTGTAATTAAACCTATTCCCTCTAATGTTTTGTGTGTTGTTTGTGCTAAGAAATGTTACTCAAAATTGTCTTGTCCCATGATAAAATCAAGGAAAGACAAGAAACCTTTCAAGACTAACAAACCCAGACCCAACCATATTTGGGTACCAAAAGATAAAATTGTTTATGTTGCAGATGTACTGAGCAGCCAAAGTGAAACACAAGTCATGGTGCCCGGTCAATGGATGCTGGCAACATATAAAGGGAAAAAGGTCTATGTTCCAACATATGTCAAACAGAAGCAAACTCACTCTGGTGGAAGAAGAACTGGTCAACAAAATAACTATCAGAACCAAAAACCATATGAAGAATCAGAAATATCAAAGAAAGCACACATATCAACAAAACTGGACATATCAGAAGAAACATAATTACCATCAGTTCCAGAATTATCAGAGGAACCTGATATATCAGCAAAAAAAGAAGAATTATAATCTAGAGATTTCTTCAAATACTCTAGTGAAATTCATCAAGACTACAAATCTGGAAGGGAATTCAAAATCCTTCATCCAGACCCTCTAATAACAGAATATGCAGATTCAAAATCTTAAAACTAGAACCAAGAGGATTTTCAGAGTGAAACTGAAACTGTTGACATAGAGGTTACATCTTGCTGTAAATACTATTATTATTTCGATATTATGTTTACTGTGATAACAAGAAGCTTGATCTTAAAAATCAAAGCTAGATAAGTATTCTGCAGGTTCTCAAACTATCAGAGGAATCAAGTGATCCACATAATATGAACACTTCAGCAGAAACAACATTCAAGTGGTTTAAAAAATAAACCAAAATCACCAGATGCAGAACTGATGTTCTGGTTGTATTAATTTCACTCTTAAATTATATGATTTTTAATATGTTAAATGAAAAATAGCTTGACCTTGAAAAGTCAAAGCTAGATGATAACAATGCAGGTTTACCAGAACCAGAGAAAGTTGATGCAGATTTACCAGAACTAGAAGCTGATGCAAATTTACAAGAACCAAAAGCTGATGCAAATTTACCAGAACCATAAGCTGATGTAGGCAAAAGAACTTGAAAAAGCAGAAGATACCAGCAAGCAAACGGCAAGTCTTCAGAGGATAAATCTGAAGATAAGTTAGAAGAAAGATATAGATGCATCCGAGCAATGCAAGAAGAGTTAAAAGAATGATGTTTGGGATCTAGGACCAAGACCATAAAGGAACATTATTGGAACCAAGTGGGTTTTCAGGAACAAGCTAAATGAAAAAGGAGAAGTTGTCAGAAATAAGGCACGGCTTGTTGCACAAGGATACAATCAGCAAGAAGGTATTGGCTACACTGAGACTTTTGCTCCAGTGGCCAGGTTAGAAGATATTCGTATCCTACGTTCCTTTGCTGCTAATCATAACATTTCATTATTTCAAATGGATGTTAAAAGTGCATTTTTAAATGGTTATATAAGTGAAGAAGTGTAAGATAAACAACCCCAAGGTTTTGAAAGTTCTGAATTTCTAAACCATGTTTTTAAAACTTAAAAAATCTTTGTATGGTTTAAAATAAGCACCTAGGGCATGGTATGATAGACTCAGTAACTTTTTACTTAAAAATGACTTTGAAAGAAGACAAGTAGACAATACTCTGTTTTAATAAATCAATAAAAGATTATATTATGATTATCCAAGTTTATGTTAAAGATATTATCTTTGGATCTACTAATGGCACTCTCTGCCAAGAATTTTCTAAATTGATGCAGCAGAAATTTCAAACGAGCATGATGGGAGAACTTAAGTTCTTTATAGGGATTCAAATTTAGCAAAGTCAAAAAGGTATATACATTCATCAAACAAAATATACAAAAGAGCTTCTCACGAAGTTTAAGATGAGTAATTGCAAACCTGTGGCTGCACCAATGGACTGACATATTCACCAAACCACTACCTAAAGATAAGTTTGACTTCATCAAGAAAAACCTAAATCTTACCTTCATATCTGACTGATATTGTCATTACTTCAAAGTAGTGTAGTTTTAAATTAGTGTTCATATATTTTCTTGTATTACGTTATATTCAAGTTATTCTAAAAAAAAAGCAGAAGATGAAAAAAAATAGAGGATCTCCTTTATTCCTTTTTGTCTGATGACAAAAGGGGGAGAAGATGTATTTGATAAAGTATTAGAAAATCTAGGGCATTAGACTTAGGGGGAGAAAAATAAAAAACTAGAGCTTATTCTTAGGGGGAGTCAAAGTCAAAAGAAAGAAAAATAGTTATAAAAAATACAAAGTTTTGTCATCATAAAAAATGGGGTGATTGTTGGAACCAAGAAGGTTCTTTTAATTAAAGTTTTGATGTTAACAAAAGTATTTGATGAAAATCACATTTTGACTTAGAAGAAAAATGAAAAATCAGAGGAAGTAAAAAATCAGAGGACGACTTCACCAGAGGATGACATCACCAGAAGATACAACCAGAAGATATCATCGTCAGCAGAAGATGTCATTAGAGGATGATGTCACCAGAAGATATCACTAGAGGATACATCCAGAGGATACTAGAAGATATCACCAAAGGATACCAGAAGATACCTCAAGAGGATATCACCAGAGGATCCCATCAGAAGCAAGAATCAGAAGATGTGATCAAAAGCAAAAATAAGATGATATCATCAGAGGCAAAAATCAATGACATCATCAGAGGATATCATTCGTGGTCCAGACAAGAAGGAAACTTGGTCTAGAAGGAGACTGGGGACAGACCAGAAGGAAACTTGGTCCAGACCAGAAGTAAACGTTGTCTAAAAGCAAACATAGTCCAAAAGGAGACTTGATTCATATCAGAAGAATACTTGGTCCAGAAGGAGACATGGTCCAGACCAGAAGGAAACATTATCCAGAAGATAACATGGCCCAGATCAGAAGATAACTTGGTCCAGAACAGAAGGCATGGTCCAGAACAGAAGGACTAGAAGATAAGAAGATCACACTGTCCAGATCAGGAAACAGAATGGTACAGATAAGATCACATGGTCCAGATCAGCATATCATATTGTCCAAATTTTAAATCATGATGCAGGTCAAGTGAAGACTTGATTAAAATTAAAAGAGGACTTGACTGAATTTTGAAAGAGATCTGATCGTAGGCTTAAGAAGATTTGATTCAAAAATCAAAGAAGACCTAATGGAAATTCGAAGGAGATATGAAGAAAAGAAGATTTGTTTTGAAATTAAAAAGAAACAGAATCGGGACTGAAGAATTTTCAAAAGAAATCTGAGCAGATTAGTCTCGAAAATAAGCTTGGACAAAGCCCATACTTCAGCTATAAAATGAGGATTTAGGCCGCAGCATTAGGCATCGAAAAACACAAGAACTCAAGCTTCAATTCAATGTTATCCGAGAGTTCAAAAGAGAGAAACACAAGTGTGCAAGAACAATATTTTCTTAGTGTTTTCGAAGAGAAATTCAGTGCAACAATCAGCTTTCTAGAAGAAACATTGCAGAGTTCCAAACCCTTGTAATCAAACCCGATAGAGGTGTAGGTTCCTTCTTCAATCTGGGGTTGTCAGATTGGTAGGAGAAGACTTCACTTGTAGGGTCAAGTTGTGGAAGTTCGTTCTTCAATCTGGGTTTGTCAGATTGGTAGGAGAAGACCTGGCTTGTAGGGTCATAGTGTTGTTATTGTTTCTCAAAAGTCTGGGGTTGTCTGACTGCTTAGGAAGACTTGCTTGGAGGGTCAAGTTCTATAATTCAAAGATTTTGAATTAGTGGATTAAAGCCTTCAGGATGAAAGGACTCAATGTAGCCAAGTTAATGGTGAACCAAGATAAATTGTTGTTTTCTTATGTTGTTATTATCCGCTGTTCAATCTGATTATTTATTCAACAAGTAATTTACATCAACATTCAACAAAACAACAAAAAGAATTCAAGTTTGGCAAACACAATTCAACCCCCCTTCTCGTGTTTTCACCTTCAAAACGATCACAAATCTTGTCAACCATCGACTTCCAAAAAGCTAAGCTTCTGCTATTATTTCCAATAAGTATTCCTAAATAAATGAGCGGGATTTAATCCACTTTATAGATTAACAAATTCGTTGCTTCCTTAAGGCACGAGTCGTGGACATTATTCATCACCAAAAGGCTTTTATGAAAACTAACCTTCAAACCCAATGTTAGTTCAAACAAAATTGAATAGAATTTAAGGCTCTAATATTTTCTAAACTTTTACTGCCCATAATCACTACATCATCTGCAAAGTGCAAATGTGAAACACAATACACATCCCTATCCCACACAATACGCAGAGAAAACACCATTCCTAACTGTTGAACACATCAAGGAATTTAGGCCTTTAGTAGCTAACAAAAAATGGAGACAAAGGATTCCCTTGTCAGATTCAACTCATCGATTGGAGATTCGTTAATCAAATGAAAAAAAGTTCATTTTAACCACAATCGCCTCCAAATAGTCCCATTCAACCGAATCATATGCATTTTCAAAATTCACCTTGATTAAAATTAATTCCTTCTCCCTACTTTTTGCTTCATCAACAACTTCTTTTGCAATAACTCCCTTCAATCTATTTGCCAACACCTTAGAAAACACCTTATAAATGTAGCCCACCAACGAAATTGGATGAAAACCATTAAACCCTTGAGGATTAATATTATTTTTTTTTTGGAATTAGAAAAACAAAGGTACTATTAACATCTTTCACCATTCAACCATTGAAATAAAACTCCATCGGAAAACACACAAAATTCAGTTTGTTAGAACAATTTTAGGCACTAATGTTTTGTTTAAAGTGTATAGTTCCAAGATCGCAAAACTATGAAGAATATTAGAATGTATCCTCTAATAATTTCTCACAAAACATGGAAAATTCTGCATTCAAAACTTGTGAAAAAGCGCACCAGATACACTGCCTTTGATGATACAAGCATTAGACTGCCTCTGTCTCTGATGGTACAAGAAGGTTTTGCCAAAACTGCCTCTTTTCCGGATTTACTTATGGTCTCTATGCATTGATGAAGTCTGCCTCTGATGAAGGAAAACAAACTTTGGGAAAGTCTACATTTGATGAAGGAAAATAGACTTTGGAAAAATCTGCCTCTGATGAAGTAAAATAGACTTTGGGAAAGTCTACCTCTAATGAAGCAATCAAGGTTCTAGTCAAACTGCCTCTAACTAGTTGCCTCTAATAAATATCCTCTAGAGATGAAGGAAACGTGTGACTTCCTCTTCCTCTAATAAACCCAATTGGATTATGTTCCTTTGCCCCTGATGCACAAGCGTAACAAGAATTCATTTGAGTTCCTTTGCCTCTGATACACAAGCGTAACAAGAATTCTTCTTCCTCTAACTCTAATAAGTGTAACAGGAATTATTCTACGTCAGACTCTAACAAGCGTAACAAGAATTCTTTTTCCTTTGACTCAGACAAGGGTAACAAGAATTCTTCTACCTTTGACTCAGTTAAGGGTAACAAGAATCTTCTAACTCTAAACTAAAGGTGCAAACACGACAATTTATACTAGTTCACCATTAACTAGGCTACGTCCAGTCCCTTCCTACAGAAGGCCTTTTCACTAATTCAAACTCCTTTGAATTACAACACCATTGACCCTTCAAGCAGTCTTCCCAAATAGCCTGACAACCCTAGACTTTTGAGGAACAACAACACCTTGACTATACCAGCCAAGTCTTGTTAAATAGCCTGACAACCCCAAACTTTTGAGGAATAACCACACCTTGACTCTACAAGTCAAGTCTTCTCAAACAACCTGACAACCCCAGACTTTTGAGGAATAACCACACCTTGATTCTATAAGTCAAGTCTTCTCAAACAGCCTGACAACCCCAGACTTTTGAGGAACGATAACAAAACCTTGACTCTACAAGTTAAGTCTTCTCCTACCAATTTGAAAACCCCAAATCAAAAAAGGAATCTACACCACTATCGGGTTATATAACAAAGGTTTGGAACTTTGCTAAGTTGCTTCTGGAAAGCTGATTGCTGCACTTATTCTTGTACACTTTTGTTGCTTCTGAAAAGCTGATTGTTGCACTGCATTTCTCTCTCGAAAACACTTAGAAAATATTGCTCTTGCACATTTGTGTTTCTCTATTTTGAACTCTCAGATAACGTTGAATTTAAGCTTGAGTTCTTGTGTTTTTCGATGCTTTATTCTTTAGCATTAACCCTATATTTATAGTTGAAATTAGGGCTTTACTTTGATCTGATGCTTTATTTCTGGAGTGTATTTCAATTAATTCTGTTTTGAGAGTATTCTGAAGTATTTTGCTCATATTATGTTTCTGGAGTCTTTTGCTCCGATTCTGTTTTGAGAATTTTTCTCAGATTCTGTTTTGAGCATGCTTTTAGCTAGATTCTGTTTCTTGAGTCTTTTGCTCCAATTCTATTTTGAGCATTTTTCTCATTCTGTTTCAAGCATACTTTTAGCTAGATTCTGTTTTTCTGATTTTCGTCTCTAATGAGATCCGCTGACAGATTCCTCTGATGGTACCCTCTGATGACCATCGTCTGGTAATCATCCTCTGGTGATGTCATCTTCTGATGACATCCTCTAGTAACGTCATCCTCTGAATTGTTCTTCTGGTGACGTCATCTTCTGGTGACATCCTCTGGTGGCGTCATCCTCTGATTTCTGCTTCTGGTGACGTCATCTTCTGATTTCTGCTTCTGGTGACGTCATCCTCTAATTTCTGCTTCTGGTTATGTCATCTTCTGGTGGCATTTTTCATTATTCTTCTAAGTCAAAATATGATTTTCATAAAATACATTTGTTAACATCAAAACTTTAATCGTAAGAACCAACTTGGCTCCAACATAAACTATGATGTATCTTCCTGAAAAGTCAATGATTTAAAAAGTCAATGTTGGAAAAAGTCAATGCCTATAGTAAAAGTCAACGCTCTGACAAAATCACTACATCTAGTCATTTACTTCTGCTTTTGGTCAAGAAATCATGTTTCTGTCTGATCAAGTAAGACTGCTTCTGGTATTTGTGCTTTTGGTCATGAAATCATGATTTTGGTGTTCTTGCCTCTGGTAAAAAATCATGCTTCTGATGTTGTTGCCTTAGGTCACCAAAATCATGATTCTGGTGTTCTTGCCTTTGGTCTAGTAATCGTGCCTCAAGTTGTTCCTCCCTCTGGTCTAGTGATCATGCCTCTAGTTGTTCCTGCCTTTGGTCGTGTGATCATGCCTCTGGTTGTTCTTTGCCTCTGATTAAGTACTTCTGCTTATGATTGTTTTATGTTTCTAATCAAGAACATTTTGCTTCAGCCAAACTGCAATCAAAATACTTCAATTAAAATACTTATGATCAGATCTCAATAGAAGGAGACTTGTATACATATCATATTTGAAAAAACAGAATCTGAACAAGCACAAAAACCATTATCCATTAAAGGAAAAACAAAATGAGCAAGCATACTTCAATCATCAAAAGCTTCATGAGAAAATCCTATATTTTCAAACGGCCAAGAGTCATTGAGATAAACAAGCACAAGAATGAACAAGAGGAGAAATAACATCACTAAAAGATGTGATGAAAGTGTGCAGCAAAAATCTGAAACAGAAGTACAAACAGAAAAACACAAAAACTCCAAAACTAGAAACGAAGAATGTTCTAGAGATCAGCAGGAACAATCTTCGCTTAAAATATGACACATGCCTATAAACTCATAGCCTTTACATCCTGTCTTTCAAATGGTTATATGAACTGGAAAGGACCCTAAAAAGCCGATAAAAAGAACTCCAAGGCAAGGGAAATATCACCAGATTCAAGTGCAATCAATCTCCATAAAGCTCATCATTGTTGATTGTCAACAAGCTTGAAAAAACAACAAGGTTTTAGCATTCTGTTACCAACATCAAAGATCAAAGTTCGAAATCTAATTGCTCAAAACAGAAACTCAAACAAGTGTTGAGAAACTGCTGATCAAATCAATCTCTGTTGAAGAATTTTTTTTTTTGATATATGTTTTAATGACAACAAACCTTATGAAATAAATGATTAAGTTTTATGAATGGTGGTCTACTAATTATTTCACTTAAGATTTGTTTTACGAACATGAATTGTATAAGTGAACAAGCAAAAATCCATTCACTTCATCAAAGTGCACAAGTATGCACTCAATAATGAAATAATCTCAAAAGGAATGTATCATATATCAATCATTCAATAGAATGATAATTACATCTTCAAGATAACATCTTCATGAAGAAAGATGATCAAATACATTCATACAACAAATCAATGATCAAACTATGCTATAAATCAAAAGCAAGATCATTTGAAAGAAGCAAAATTACAAAAACAGAACGGAGAACGTGATTGACAGAAGTCTGGAAAACAGAGAACGTTCTCCACAGTTTTGAAATTTCAAGAACAAATGATCTACTCTTTTGAAGAAGAAATTGCTCATGGATTTCACAATCATTGCTCTTGGATTTCACAATCATGTGATCTATACTATCCAAGGAACATAAAGGATTCGTCTCAGCAAAGAATCAATTCAAAATACAAAGTAGAAAAGCTATGGAATATGATGGATCAAGCAAGTTTAAGCAAGACTGATCAGTCTCCAGAATATTCAAGACTAATATCTCCAGATTGATCATCAATCTCCAGAATTTTCAATAAACATTCTGCAACAATTCATTATCATTCTCCAAGCTATTTTGACAAGAATCAAAACTCCAGGTCGAATCAAAGGCATCAACAAATATATCTGAAGTATTAAGTATCATTAAACACTATTAAAATTGTCCAAAAATAAAGAGTTTCAGACAAGTGAAACAGAATGCAGAATGTTCAAAGACTTGAACATTTTGCAATCATAAAGTTTGGTCTTTGGTCAAAACTGACACATGACAACATATCACTTTCCAACGACTCTTTTGACTCTCATCAACCTTCCTAAATCCTATGAAAGGAAGGCAAAGCTCGAGGAGAAATTAGAGCTTCAAGTACAAAGCAATACATGACATACATACACTTAGATACTTGAAAGCTTCTCAATCATAAACAAAAGATTCAGTTCTGTTTTTCTTCTTCATATCAGAATCATTCTACTAAAATCTTTTGTAAAGAATCTAAACCTCAAACAAGAGTTGAGATTTAATCAAATTCTATAAAAACACTTTACATCATTATTGTGTAAACTCAAGACTATAAGAGTTGTTTATAGCTTGAGTAATCTGTTTAGAAAATCCTTTTAAGGTTAAAAGGTGAAGTGTAAAATCCTATCAAGGTTGATAGGTGACCTGATTGAATTCCTTTATGGGTGGAAAGTATTGAAGTTTGTAACAGATCAAGGTTTATCTGAGCTACGTGCTGTAAAAGTAAGAAGGTTATTTGTCTTGAACACTTAGTGGAAAATCTCACAGTTGTCAGGACTGGACGTAGCCCGGCTTGGGTGAACCAGGATATATCTTTGTGTGATATCTCTTCCTTTATCTTTATTTACTTTTAGTCCTTTAATTATCAAATTAAATAGATAAACTGAACTATTGATTTTAACTAACCAAGAACGTTCTCTGTTTTCTAGTTAAAACCAACAACGTTATCCGTTTTCTATTTTCACAACCAAGATTAATCTTGAGTTATTTTCTTAAGTTTTTAACAGGAATTTTAAAAGGGCGAATTTACAATTCAAACCCCACTTTCTTGTAAATCGACATTGCTACTTCAATCTCCTCTAAAATCACTTACGAAACCCAAACACTATAGAGTTAGAGATAGTGTGAGAAATATTGTAAAAATCCTTGTGAGTAAAAATGATAAGTGTAAAGATACTTCCAAGTGTTGAGGAGTATTTTATGATATTTCTTTCAAGGTGAAAAATAATCTGTTGTAATAGATCAAGGCTGATATGCTGTGGGAAAAACAGGAACAACATTGTTTTGACCAAATTAGTGAAAAAGCTCACACGATTGTGAGGAATGGACGTAGCCCTTGTTGGGTGAACCAGGATACATCACTGTGTTATTTTCCTCTCTCTTATCTGCATTTTAATTATCACGTGCACATCACTAATCACATATTAAAGTTTTGTTTATTTAAAGATCAATCTGCTTCTGTTACATATGAAACCAAGATCAATCTTGAGTTTCAAAATACATTGCAGAAATATTTTAAAGGTATCGCTATTCAAACCTCCATTTCTTGTGATCAACATTGTCATTTCAATTGGCATTAGAGCCCCGTCTCAAGAACTAACATCTAAAAAGTGCTAGAGAAAAAGATCTAGAAGACAATGTCAAAAGCTAAGTACATCATTGAAGGAGGATATTCAAATAGACCACCTTACTTTAATGGAACAAATTATTATTTCTAGAAAAGCAAGATGCAACTATTCCTGAAATATGAAGACACAGGAATATGGCATATAATAACAGATGGAAACTTTGTTCCAAGAGTCAAACAAGAAGATCCAACATCTGTTGAAAAGAAAGAGGTAGATTGGATAACTGAGAACATAGCCAAGGTACTTCTAAACTATAAAGCTCAACTATTTTTATCTTGTGCTTTAAGCAGAGAAGAAAGCGAAACAGTAGATGAGTGCGATACTGCGAAGAAAGTATGGGACATACTGCAGACTCGTCATGAAGGAACAAGCCATGTCAAAGAAATAAGAATAGACATTGGCATACGAAAGTTCGAGTTGTTCGAAATGGGTGAAGGGGAGACAATCGATGAAATGTACTCAAGATTCACAATCATTTTAAATGAGATGCGCTCTCTTGGGAAAGCATACTCAATACAAGACAAAGTAAGAAATATTATGAGGTGTCTTTCAATAATATAGACACCGATGGTGACAACTATAAGCCAAGCATAAAACCTCGAGACACTAGGATTGGAATAACTCATTGGAACTCTACAAGCTCATGAGGTATTGTTGTAGGAAGATAAACCATCCAAGTAGAACAAAATAACTATCTTAAAAGCATCACAGAGCGTATCACTCCAAACAAATGAGAATAGTGAATCTGAAGAGAGCCAAGAAGAAGCTGATGAGGAGATTGTTGTTCTTACTAGAAAAATTTAGAGAATGATGAAAAGAAGGGATCGGATAAAAAGGAACATTCCAAATAAAAGATAGAGCGCTAAAACTGAAATAGACAAAAGCCAAATTACTTGCTTTGGATGCAACAAGTTGGGACATTAGAAGGCATAATGTGCTTTGTGTAAGTATAGAGGCGCACCTAAGAGGGGGTGAATTAGGTGTTTAATAAACTTTTCTGGATTTTAAGTTTTATGGATTATTTTTCTGGTTGTGTTAGTGTATGAAAACTTGTAAATGACAAAAAGTAAAGCACGCAGAAATTTATCCTGGTTCCCCTTACAACTAAGGGTACATCCAGTCCTCTTGCACACCACAAGAGATTTTCCACTATTTGTTAGAATAAGTACTAGTCTAACACTAAGACTTTAGTTAAAAATTCCTAACACTCTGCCTAAGATTGCACACCACTATCTTAGTTTACAACACTTGAATAAAATACACCACTTTCTTCAAACAATAACTTCAATGATTTTTTACAACAATGTTCTTAATTAAGAACAACAGAATATACCAGTTTGTACAATGATAACAATCCAATATACTTTCAAGTACAATAGAGAACCTTTCTCAATGATATGAAAATGTAGAGCATGTACTTGAAGTATGAAAATATAACTTTGAAAAGTTCACAAAATATTTCAGCAAGTTGTTCAAAGTTGGTAGTAGGATTGATTTGTTAAGAACTGAAGCTATGAGGTATTTATACTCCATAGACAAAACTTCAGATCAGTGGTAATTGTTCCCATAAGTTTTGATGAACTTATGCAATGATCCAGGTGAGATATGAACTGAAAAATTGCATTGATTCGCACTTGTATTTGAATACAGCTTATGCATATTCGAATACACTTTTGTAACGTTCAGTTTTAATTCGAAATTTCAGCGTCGTATTCGAATACGAAAACCTTGTATTCGAATACGAATTAGTGAATTTTGCCACTGATTTGATTTTGTATTCGGCTACGAGATGCTATAGTCGAATACATATGTCCAGTTTTTTGCTAATGACTTCATCTGTATTGGCTACACATATATGTAGTCGAATACAACTTTGATTTTACCCAAAAACTTGATTTTCAAATATAGTTTATGCATTTTTTACACTTTGAAAATTTTTTTGATGCATATGCTAAAATACAAAGGTTCTCATATAATTGTATTTGAAATGTATTTGGATTTTTATCAAGTACCTTAAAATCTAAGTTTCCTAATAGATGACTTGAATGTTGATTTCACTTTGAGCTTGCATCTTGATCTTTATTCATAGTCTTTTGTCTTCATCAAAAACATAGATCTTATATATTTTCTCTTTGAACAAAAGAGCTCCAAAGAAATTTCCTTTCAAAAAAAAATCTATGATGGTAACCTGGGATGATTCATAAGAAGAGGAAAACGAGGAAGCAAACATTTGTTGATGGAATATTTAGAAGAAGAAGAGGTAACAAATTCTACCTTGTCTACTCTGTGAACAAATGGGAAATTTTTTTGATAACCTTTTAAATGATTCAAATCTTCTCATTAAAAAATGCAGCTCTTTAGAGAACAATTTTATAAAGAAAATGAAAAAAAAGAAAAAGTTCAGGCAGTGAATATTGAATTAAAAAAGGTTATTCAAAACTTGCAAGAATCCCAACACAAATCCGATAAACTTGGAAATCCAGAACATTCCCCTTAACACTGAAATTGAATATCTCAAAAAATGATTTATTAAACTTTATCAAATCCACTGAAACGTTTCAAAAAATTATGGGGTCCCAAGTGGGAATTTTTAACAAAGCTGACCTTGGATTTGATAAAACTCAAAAACAAAAGCTTTATGAAAATTTTTTCGTTGCTGAACAAAAAGAGAATACATGTAAAACCAAATGCTCATATTGTAACAAAATCGGGAACTTAGAATATGCATGTTACTTTAAGAAGAGGGATGAAAAAATCAGAAAAAGAGCACCTCGAAAGAAAGAACATTTTGAAACAAAAATAAAACCCTCTCCAAGAAAGGAAGAACGTTTCGGAGGTGTATCAGAACAGTATTTTAAATTGTTGAAAAATTAGAATCTTAGAATATATTCAAAATCAACAAAATGCTCATAATGTTTTAAATACAGTTACAATGAATCAGTTTGCTACTTCAAAAAGGAATCAAATTTGAAAAAGAAAACTAACTCTCAAGGAGCCAAGATCAAATGGGTACCTAAAAACAATGTAACATCTAATGCAAGATGGTTCTCAAAATATCAAGAAAAAGGCATGGTTCTTGGACAATGGTTGTTCAAGACATATGACAGGAGATAAAAACTGCTTCATGTCATTCATCAAGAAAGATGGAGGCTCTGTAACATTCGGGAACAACAACCAAGCCAATATTAAAGGTAAAGGAACCATTGGTAAGGAAAATTCAGCTAAAATAATAGATGTCCAATCTGTACTCTCTTCACATATTGGACATGCACACTGACCTTTAATGCTATATCCTGATAAATTACCATATGCTGGAAGATCATTAATTGTGCCGAACCACATAGCCCTCAAATGGAAACATTCTTTCTTATACCTATCATAAACTTCCACACCTGTCTCCCACATATTTTTTAAATCTTCAATTTAAGGAGTCAAGTATACGTCGATATCTTTCCCCGATTGTGTGGGTCCAGAAATTAACAGAGACAACATCATAAACTTACGCTTCATACATAACCATGGAGGTAGGTTATAAATCAACAAAATCACAGGCCATATGCTGTGTGATATGCTTTGAAGACCACGTGGATTCATTCCATCAATAGAAAGTGCAAGTCGTAGATTTCTTGACTCTCTACCGAAATTAGATGATCAAACGGTCCAGAATTAATCATGATGATAATCGGTGGAGATTTGATTAAATTTGATCAAAGTATTAAAAGGATTTAATACAAAAATAAATTGAAGTCGTATGGGAATTCAGAAGCTATTGGCGGGAAGAAAGATATGATCCAGAATTAATTAAAGACAGGATTGGTCAAAGTTATTTTTGAAGGCAAATCTAAAGCTAAAAAGATATGTTTTATATTTAAGAGAAACCCGATTGGCCAAGGTATTTTTGCAAGAGAATCCAACAAGATACAGCTCGAATTTAAGCTTGGAAGAGACCCTAATTCACATCTATAAAAGGAGTCTCAAGACTGAAGACTCAGCATCGAAAACTCACAAAAGAGTCATACACTTGCAAAAGCAAACACTCAAGTTTTTAGTGAGGTTAATTGTGAGTTTCAGCTTTCCAGAAGCAAGCACACGTGTTTTTCTTTCCCTTGTGTTAGATCTAAGTTGTTGAAGTAGAGTCTACAATCTGAGGGAGTCAGAAGGGGTAGCAGATTACTTAGCATTTAGATTCAAGGCGTTGTAATTCCTTGTACAATATGGGGTTGTCAGATTGGCAAAAGAAGACTTGACTTGAGAAGTCAAGGTGCTGTATTCCTCAAAAGTCTAGGATTGTTAGACTGTTTGAGAAGATTGACTTGGAGGGTCAGTGGTATTGTTGTAATTCAAGGTTTTGAATTAGTGAAATCCTTCAAAGTGAAGGGACTAGACGTAGCCTCGTTAACGGTGAACCAGTATAAAATTATGTGTCTTATTTTACTTTATATCCGCTGTTAACTCTATTTGATTCATACATCTGGTTTTGTTATAAAACTACAAAAACAGAAAAAGTATTCAAGTTAGTCAAACACAATTCAACCCCCTTTCTCGTGTTTGCACCTTCAATTGGCATCAGAGCTCGGTCTCAAGGCTGAGCACTTAACAGTGTTTGAGGAAAGGTCCAAGGGGTCAACGACATGGCAGAATGCAAAGATGATTTGGGAGGCAACATCAACAGACCACCACTGTTTGATGGAGAAAGGTTTGAGTATTGGAAGGACAGAATGAGAAGTTTCTTCATATCTCAATATCCTGAATTATGGAAGCTAGTAGTCAAAGGATACACTACACCTACTATTCCAGGAGATCCAATTAAAAAACTGGACATGGAAGATATGAAACCAGACCAGAGCAAAGCAGAAAAACTGCATCACATAGCCAGAACCATCATGATAAGTGCCATAACATTCAAGGAATTTGATAGATGCACAAATAAAGAAACAGCAAAGAGCATATTCAACAGTCTGGTTCTGACCTGTGAAGGAAGCTAGCAGGTTCAAGAAGCAAGGGCTAACATACTGCTCAAACAGTATGAGATGTTCAAGATGGAAGATGATGAAGACATTGATGGAATGTTCTGTAGATTCCAGACTTTGATATCTAGATTGAAGGTCTTAAAGAAAAGCTACACAACAATAGATCATGTCAAGAAGATTCTAAGAAGCTTACCAACCAAGTGGAGACCAATGGTTACTACAATTCAGCAAGCCAAAGATCTGAATAACTTAAGACTTGAAGATCTGATTAGCTCACTCAAGTCTCATGAAATAGAACTGGAAGTAGATGACCCAAAGAAGAAGAAGAATCTAGCCCTGAAGTCGAAACAGAAGAAAGCTGCAAATGCAGCACCAGAATCAGAGGATAGCGATAGTGACTGTGATGATATGGCATACTTAACCAAACAGATGGTTAAGATCTGGGAAAACAGGAAGAGGAGAAGCTTCAAGAAGAAACATAACAGCAAAGGAAAGGAAGAATCTGACAAGAAGAGTATCGTCTGTTATGGATGCAATGAACCTGTACATATCAAGTCAGAATCTCCAAATCTGGAAAAAGGCAAACAGCACAAGAAGAGTTCCAGATTCAGAAAAAAGGGTCTGATGGCAGCCTGAGATGCATCAGAATCAGAGGAAGAATCGTCTGATGAAGAAGAGGCAGAAACAGCAAAGATGGCACACATCAGGTCTGCCTCTGGACTTCGTAAAGGCACTGTTTCAGGAAGGAAAACAGGTAGAAGGAAGAATGATCAAAGCAGTCATTCAGGCAAGTCTGGAAGCACATCAGAGGAAGCAACTCTGGCTCTAATGGCTCATACCAACTCAAGTTATGGATACCGCTCAGGCTCTGGAACAGAATCAGAAGATGAAGACTGTGATGTATTTTCTGATCTCACTAGATCTGAATTAATTGAGGCTTTAAAAGAATTTTTAAATGCAAACAATAAAACAAGGATTTTAAAACTGAAGTTGAAAGACTCAAATCTGAAGTTGAAGTTAAAAGAAATATATGTTCCACTTCCAAAACTTTTTGTGAATCGAATATGCATGAGCAATTTTTTCAAAAATTTATTTCTAATGGAATGGAAAGAGGTAAATATGCATCTATGATTTATGGAAACAGTAACAGTGGAAAGAGAGGTCTTGGTTTTACAGAAACGATTGCTGAAAGTAAAGCTGTTCAATCTGATATTTTATGCATTGTTTGTGCTAAGAAAGGTCACTCTGAACTATCTTGTCCAATGGTAAAATCAGAACAAAATCAGAGATCTGTTAACACTAACAAACCTGGACCCAATCAGTTCTGGGTACCAACAATGGTGCCTAGACAATGGATGTTGGCAATGCACAAGCAGAAGAAGGTTTATGTTCCTGCTACAACCAGACAAAGGCAATCTAAGTCTAATGGAAGAAGGTCTAGTCAACTCAACCAGAACCAGAATCAGAACCAGAACTGGAACCAGTATCAGAAGCACGGGAACTGGAACCAGAACCAAAACTGGAACCAGTATCAGAAGCACAAGAACAGGAACCAGAATCAAAATCAATACTGGATCCAGAACCAAAACCAAAACCAAAACATAAATTATCAGAATCATCCGAACCACCAGAATCACCTGATTCATCAGAACACCAAAATTGTAACACCCCGAGTTTAAAACACAGCGCGAGTGTATTTTTTTTCCTTAAAATAAATAATTAAAATGAATTTCCAATATATTACTTCAAAAGAATTGAAATAAAATTTCCTTTAATTTATTTCATAAAATGGTACGTCGTAATTTAATCGATGAACGTAATTAATTAGTTTCATCATAAATATCACTAAGTACTTATCTTTGGAAATTAATAATAAACATTAATACATTTCAAAATATCAGTGTCATATCATCCCAAAAGGAAATATCAGAGTGCGGAATAGGTTAGCGGAAAAGTAGTACAATAATTTCCAAATTAAAACAAATTACATTTTCCAGCTCAAAATCCTATACATCAAATCTAACTGATCATGCACTAAAGCTACAGTAGCACGAATTTCCTCCGCATCCCATACAAGTCTCATCCTACTCCGCCGCTCACCTCGATGTAACCTCCTCCTCTTCATCATACAGAGTGGGATCAGTCTCCTCCGAAGTCAGATCGATGCACAATCTAGGTCGCTTCGGCGGTGCCGGAATCTCATAACAATCATCGGATATCCTAGATGGACCACAATATCAGCTGCTACTGGCGTCGGCCCTTTGTTCTTTTCTTCCGCCTCAGAATCACGTACAGCCCCTCCAATCTTTGGGTTAGGAGTCACCACTCCTACGGTGGCCTCCGTCTCAACCCCACTAGCTGGTTCATCCGCATCATCAAAAATTCCGTGCGCATCCAATACCAAACGGGAAGGCACAGGAAAGTCAATCCTCTCATAGGTGTGCTCCACATAGTGCACCACTCTGTCAGTCCTACAGGTCCTCTTCAATCTCCCTGTGTACGTGGCCCTGCTTGAGATGGGGGACGTATACCCAACCAGTAGGCACGGAATGATCAATGAAATCGAGCGACGTTTCCGTCGTCTGGGGACCCACGGGTAACATGGGTTTGGGGGGCATCTGAGGGCAAAACCCAAATTCCACAATAATAGTAAAGGGTCACCGACCGAAATTAACAAATAAACACATAGCATATATCTCACAGTAACAAATATATACATGGCATATCATATAACAATGATGAAAAATAAAGATGCTCATTTTGAAATTTCATGACATGTATGCCTTTTCAAAACAGCAACCAATTAATATGGAAAATATGTTGTAAGTACAGCCAACACTCCAACAATCACAATCATTTATCAAAAATTCAGATTTCATAAACTACTTACACACAACAATTTCCAATCATCATCATATACCCAAATCGTGACCCACCGGTCAATCACCCCGATGCAATATGTATATGCTCATGTATTCAACTTCTTGGAATTACCAAGGTGAGGTCGCTCACAGACCAGCACAATTTAAATATGTTGACTTTAACGGCCCTCAAGACCAGGGTGCAATCGCTCACTAGATCAGCACCAGTGCAGTCGCTCAACAGACCAGCACTCGTGCAGTCGCTCAACAGACCAGCACTCGTGCAGTCGCTCAACAGACCAGCACGTTTAATTTTATCATTTCCCCAAAACATCTAAACACAATTAATTTCATCATCATCACATCAATAATTAAACATTCAAGCAATCCCATCATTATCACTTTACATTATCTCAAAATTCCATTCTTAATTATCATAAGTCTTTCCAATGTTTCCCCAACTCTTAAACTTCATAAAACAGTGTTTAAAACTGAGATTTCTAGAAAACACGAATCTGTATTCGAATACAGCTTCCTTGTATTCGAATACAAAAGCCAAATTAGTGCAGAATCAACACTCTGTATTCGAATACAGCCTTCTTGTATTCGAATACGAAGGCTGTATTCGAATACAAAGGCTGTCACAGTGTAAAAATCAGTATTTTCACGACTTCAGTAGAAGTCTCAAAAGCTTCATCATTACCACTTCAAATTATCACAAACTCCATTTTAATTTGTCACAAACCTTCCCAAATGCTCCCCAACACTTAATGTTTATAAAAAAATGTTTAAAACTCTGGATTTCTGAAAAACACGAATCTGTATTCGAATACAGATCCCTTGTATTCGAATACAGAAGCTGAAACTGCAATTTCAACACTCTGTATTCGAATACAGCATACTTGTATTTGAATACAGAAGGAAAAACAGTGTATATTCAGCATTTTCCCAACATCATTAAAGGTTTCAAGATTCTCATCATCTTCTTTGCAAAACTATTTCAAAAACTCCATTGTAAATCATTTCAAACCTTTCCAAAGTTTCTCAACACCTTAAGATTCACATGACAGTGTTTAAAACTTGATTTTCTGGAAAACACGAATCTATATTCGAATACAGATCCCTTGTATTCGAATACAGAAGCTAAAATAGTGAAAATCAGCATTCTGTATTCGAATACGAGGCTGTCGTAGTCGAATACAGATGCGAAAACACTGGCAAAAATTGTAGTTCTATATTCGAATACGACAGGGTCGTAGCCGAATACAGAGGCTAAGTCAGAAGCAAAATCCTTCATCTGTATTCGAATAGATAGGCCCCTATTCGAATACAAGTTTGAAAACTTGAGTAAAACAGAAGCTTGGCAGGCTGTATTCGATTACACTCATGTTGAATTCGAATACTTCCCATTTTATAAATATACATTTTCATCATCTTCAGAACAACATGCAAGACATTTTTCAGCTTTCCCACACACAAACAAAACAACATTAATGCATTCAACCAAACAGAAACCATCACATAATCATTACACATCAACATAATGCATTTTCTTCATTTTTTTTCAAAATGTCATTGCAAAATAGTTTTTCTTCAAACAATGATGAAACATCAGTAATGCCATGACAGTTATACATTTACAGCCCTAATGCAACTAGAAGTGGAATGTGCCCTTACCCTTATTGTGTTTCTGCTACTATTCACGTTTCTGCGTCAAAAATCGGCGAAACTCCCGCTCGCGTTCGCCGCTACGAAAATGGGTTCTCTAGCTCCGTACTGATGAGGAGAACAACTTTTGTACTGGAAGTTTTCTGGTTTGGTGCTTGGATTTCCAAGTAATATCACTTTTGATGAACAATGTCTTTTTTTTTTTTTTTGAACGTGAACAGAATTCAGAATGGGAAAGGAAGAAATACTGTTACATGCAGTATGGAGGAGGAATGGTGTTCTAACTTTTCCCTTCCTTCTCACTCCTATATATAGGCATGTGTGGGTGCCACCTCATAAAAAACAATATTAAAATATTGCTGGACCCTCCAGCATTTAACCGGTTTCATCGAAATTAGCCGATAATTCCTTAATTAACTGTCCGATAATTTAATTACTCGTAATTAAATTAATTTACTCTTCATCCAATAATCTTAATTCATCTTCCAAAATAAATATTTATATATATATATATATATTCACTCAAAACATAAATATATTAAATATTTTACAAATATCCTCAAAATACACTTAATATTAATTCCATAATTAAATTTTAAATTTAAGGGTCTTACATTACTACCCCCCTTAAATTAGTTTCGTCCTCGAAACTACATGTTGATAAACAACTGAGGATATTGTTCCCTCATCTTACTCTCCAGTTCCCAAGTCGCATCTCCCGTAGTCGGATTCCAAATCACTTTGACTAGTGGTATTTCCTTATTCCTCAACTGTTTAATCTTCCTGTCTTCAATCCTTACAGGGAATACTTCAAATGACAAGTTATCCTTCAGCTGAATTGGGTCGGTTCGATCACGTGTGACGGATCCGAAATGTATTTTCTTAACTACGACATGTGAAATACGTCATCGATATTGGACAGTATTGGAGGTAAAGCGATCCGATAAGTCAATGGTCCAATTCGTGCAGTAATCTGGTATAGTCCAATAAATTTTGGAGTCAACTTCCTTGACTTAATAGCTCTACCAACACCAGTTGTAGGCGTGACCTTAGAAATATATGATCACCCTGCTCGAATTCCAAAGGTCTGCGACGCTTGTCCGCATAACTCTTATGACGAACTTGCGAAACCTTCATTTTCTCTTGTATCCTCTTGATTTTCTCTGTAGTCTGTTCCACCATCTCAGGTCCAACAATCATACTTTCTCCATCCTTATACCAGCATAAAGGCATCTGACACTTGCGTCCATATAAAGCCTCATAAGGTGCCATTCCAATACTTGCGTGAAAACTATTGTTGTAAGTGAACTCAATCAATGGCAACACCTCATCCCAGTTTCCTCTATCATCCAACACACATGCTCTCAATAGATCTTCCAAGGACTGGTTTGTTCTTTCAGTCTGTCCGTCTATTTGGGGATGGTAAGCGGAACTCAATTTCAGTTTTGTTCCCAAAGTTTCATGCAACGCTCCCCAAAAATGAGATGTGAACTTTGGGTCACGGTCCGATACTATACTCGATGGAACTCCGTGTAGCCTCACAATCTCAGCAATGTAGATTTTTGTCAACTTATCTACTTTATAAGTGGTCCTTACCGGTAAGAAATGTGTGGACTTTGTCAATCGATCCACTATTACCCAAATCGAATCATTCTTCTTCCTTGTCTTGGGCAATCCAGTTATGAAATCCATGGAAATGCTATCCCACTTCCATTCCGATATATCCAAAGATTGCAGCATTCCAGCAGGTCGTTGGTGTTCCACTTTCGCTTTCTGACAAGTTAAACAAGCCGATACGTACTCCGCTACGTCCCTCTTCATTCCTGGCCACCAGTAATTCTGTCTTAAGTCCTGGTACATCTTGGTTGCTCCAGGATGAATACTCAACGTACTCTTATGAGCTTCTTCCAAAATCGTTCTTCTCATATCTGCAGCTTCTGGTACACAAACTCTTCCATTACATCTCAGAATATTATCTGGTCCGACCTTGAACTCAGTTGTCTGTCCTTGCGCTATCAGACTCCTCTTTTCTTGGATTAATGCGTCATCTTGCAAGTTCGCAATCTCCTCAAGAAAACCACTTGAAATTGTTATCATTCCACTTTAAAATTCCTAGTGCAAACTTTACGTCCAAGTGTAGATCTCTAAATGCTTCCCACAACTCTTGTTGTTTGGCCATTATCATTGAAGACACTGATACGCTTTTCCTAACTATTGCATCAGCCACCACATTGGCTTTCCCAGGGTGATACTGCAATGAAAAGTCAAAATCCTTGAGAGTCTCCATCCATCTCCTCTGACGCATGTTCAATTCTTTCTGATCAAACAGATACTTCAAACTTTCATGGTCACTGAACACCGTGAACGTGCATCCATATAAGTTGTGCCTCCAGACCTTTAACGCAAACACTACTGCAGCAAGCTCTAAATCATGAGTAGGATAGTTTCGTTCGTGAGTTTTCAACTGCCTTGAGGCGTAGGCTACAGCTTTCTTGTGTTGCATCAAAACACATCCCAGACCTTGGTGAGATGCATCACAGTATACTTCATATAGTTCCTCCGGCTGTGGCAAAACCAATACTGGTGAGGTTGTCAACTTTTCTTTAAGCATCTGAAAACTTTCTTCACACTTCTCCGTCCATGCAAACGGCTGATTCTTCCTGGTGAGTTGTGTCAAAGGAGCTACAATCTTAGCGAATCCTTCAATAAATCTCAGTAGTATCCTGCTAATCCAACAAAACTTCGTATGTCTGTGATAGTCTGAGGCTGTTTCCAAGCAAGAATTGTCTCAATCTTTGTTGGATCCACAGCGATTCCTTCTTTTGTTATCACATGTCCCAAGAAGTTAACTTTCTCTAGCCAAAACTCGCACTTTGACAAATTGGCATACAATCGCTTCTCGCGTAGGACTTCAAGAACTTGGCGTAGGTGTTCTCCGTGTTTTTCTTCATCCTTTGAATAAATCAAAATATCATCGATGAACACCACCACGAATTTATCCAGAAATGGGCTGAAGATTCTATTCATATAATCCATAAATATTGCTGGTGCATTCGTAACTCCAAAAGGCATCATGAGATATTCATAGTGTCCGTAACGAGTCCTGAAAGCAGTCTTTTGAATATCTCCTTCTCTTACTCGAATCTGATGGTATCCTGATTTCAAATCAATCTTTGAAAACACCGCTGCTCCCCTTAATTGGTCCATCAAATCATCGATGCGTGGTAAAGGATAACGATTCTTGATAGTTACCTTGTTAAGTTGCCGATAATCCACACATAAGCGTGAACTCCCATCCTTCTTCTTAACCAACAACACCGAAGCTCTCCATGGCGACACACTTGGCTTGATAAATCCTTTCTCCAATAAACCTTCAATTTGACCCTTAAGCTCGCTTAATTCCAATGGCGACATCCGGTACGGCGCAATTGAAATAGGTCCAGTTCCTGGGTGCAAATCAATGAAAAACTCCACCTCTCTTACTGGGGGTAATCCTGGAAATTCTATTGGAAACACGTCTGGATATTCTTTGACTAACACCACATCTTCTATATTCACATCCATCTTGGTCTCCACGTTCGCCAATGATAAAAATTCCTGAGTTCCCTCTCTTAGAGATACTTCGAGTTTATTAGCAGCCAAATACCGAACGACTCCAGGTTCGGGGAAAAGAACTAATTTTCGAGCGCAATCCAAGACTACGTAATTATACGTCATCCAATCCATGCCGAGAATGATCTCGAGTGATTGTGGGGTAGACAGATTAAATTAACCAAGAAATCTCTATTCTGAATCGTTACAGTACAATGTAAACATGCAGAGTTTACGGTTAAAGTCTTAGCAGGTGTGGAAACAACCAAATCAAAAGGTAAAGCAGACACAGATAACTTCAAACGATTCACACCGTCCATAGCAATGAAAGAGTGGGTTGCCCCCGAATCAAAAAGTGTAGTTAGTGTGTTACCTGCAATCTCACAATCTTGTTGGATTAAATTTGGGGCTTGACTCCCAGCTTCAGCACCCATGTGATAGACGCGTCCCCTAGCAATAGGAAAAGTAGCCCTAGTTGCGTTCACTGTTGGTTCCACCTTCGGAACCCGGCAATCCCTCGCCACGTGTCCTGGTTTTTGGCAATTGAAACACATAAGATCCCTTGTGGTACAAGAAGTAGAAATATGTCCCTCTTTCCCACATCGGTAACATCAGACTCCTTGTCCCAATTGCCGTCCAAAATTCTGATTTCCCGGCCGATTATGGCCTCTCTTATTGTTTTGTGGCCGGTTATACGGCTTAGCAACTTGCTTTCCTCTATTGTTCTGATTGTGCATCTGACTAGGCCCTCCTGAATTAAATTTCCCTCCTCTGTTGGCCCTCCTGTTCTTCATCTATTCAATCCCCAATGGTAAGACCGAGTCTTGAATTCCATACTTCAGTCCATTTTGAAAGCGATGGCACATAAACTGTTCATCAACTTCTTCTTGGAAAAATCTGAAATGCCTTGATAGCGATTCAAACTTAGCCGCATATTCTCCCACCGTCATGTTTCCCTGGTGCAATTTCAGAAAATCGTCACCCAACATGGTTCTAGTGCTCATCGGGAAGTATTTGTCCAAAAACTTCTTTTTGAACGACTCCCAATTCACCTCCTCTTGAGCTGACCCCATCAGTAGTCTTGTACTTCTCCACCAATACTCTGCTGCTCGACAATTAATCATCTCGAAGATTTTCTCCATCTCTTGAATCCACTGGTCCACTCTTTCTGGACCTTCATCACCCTTGAACTTTGGAGGATTATGACGACGAAAATCCTCTAGTCCCCTTGATTCAGCAGCACGAATCTCCCTTTCTCTTTTCTCCAGATCTCTTTGAGTCTTTGCAGTTGTCTCTGCAGCAACAAACGCAACCATGTTATTCATCGCTTCAGCCATCCTATCCTCCTGGCTGACATTGGCTCTTGTGGTGTCGTCTCTCCTTGGAGGCATTGTTTCCTACAAAACCATCATCACTTCAGTCACCCCACAACTTACACAAGACTTGACACTTTAACTACTTGCTCCTATGCATGATCAGATAAAGACTCAAAACAATACTTTAATCAGAGCTTTAACCCCAAACTTTAACCAAATGCTCTGATACCACAATTGTAACACCCCGAGTTTAAAACACAGCGCGAGTGTATTTTTTTTTTCTTAAAATAAATAATTAAAATGATTTTCCAATTCATTACTTCAAAAGAATTGAAATAAAATTTCCTTTAATTCATTTCATAAAATGGTACGTCGTAATTTAATCGATGAACGTAATTAATTAGTTTCATCATAAATATCACTAAGTACTTATCTTTGGAAATTAATAATAAACATTAATACATTTCAAAAGATCAGTGTCATATCATCCCAAAAGGAAATATCAGAGTGCGGAATAGGTTCGCGAAAAAATAGTACAATAATTTCCAAATTAAAACAAATTACATTTTCTAGCTCAAAATCCTATACATCAAATCTAACCGATCATGCACTAAAGCTACAGTAGCACGAATTTCCTCCACATCTCATACAAAACAACATTAATGCATTCAACCAGACAGAAACCATCACAGAATCATTACACATCAACAGAATGCATTTTCTTCATTTTTTTTCAATATGTCATTGCAAAACAATTTTTCTTCAAACAATGATGAAACATCAGTAATGCCATGACACTTATACATTTACAGCCCTAATGCAACTAGAAAGTGGAAGGTGCCCTTACCCTTGTTGCGTTTCTGCTACTGTTCATGTTTCTGCGTGAAAAGTCGGCGAAACTCCCGCTCGCGTTCGCCGCTACGAAAATGGGTTCTCTAGCTCCGTACTGATAAGGAGAACAACTTTTGTACTGGAAGTTTTCTGGTTTGGTGCTTGGATTTCCATGTAATATCACTTTTGATGAACTCCGTCTTTTTTTTTTTTTGAACGTCAATAGAATTCAGAATGGGAAAGGAAGGAATACTGTTACATGCAGTATGGAGGAGGAATGGTGTTCTGACTTTGCCCTTCCTTCTCACTCCTATATATAGGCATGTGTGGGTGCCACCTCATCAAAAACAATATTAAAATATTGCTGGACCCTTAATTAGCCGATAATCCCTTAATTAACTGTCCGATAATTTAATTACTCGTAATTAAATTAATTTACTCTTCATCCAATAATCTTAATTCATCTTCCAAAATAAATATTTATATATATATATTCACACAAAACATACATATATTAAATATTTTACAAATATCCTCAAAATACACTTAATATTATTTCCATAATTTAATTCTTAATTAAGGGTCTTACAAGAATCACCAGATTCATTCAAATCACCAGAATCATCAAGGTTATCAGAATCACTAGATTCACCAAAGATACCAGAACCAAAACATGTTCCAGAATCATCTGAGGAACATGGTTTATCAACCAAAGCAGAATCAAGGAAACTGCTCAAACAGGCCAGAAGCAGAACTGGCTCTGATGGCTCGAACAGAAGCTGAGTCTGAGTTTGACTCTGATTCTAACAAAGAAAGAGCAAGGTCCGATCAGCAACACAAAGCATGGTATCTTGACAGTAGTTGCTCCAAACACATGACAGGAGACAAATCTATGTTTCTGGATCTGACTATGAAGAATGGAGGCAAAGTTTCCTTTGGAGGAAACCAGAAAGGTCAGATTATTGGTACAGGAGCTGTTGGTAACACTTCTTCTTCCCTATCTATTAAAAATGTTATGTTAGTTAAAGGGCTAAAACATATTCTTATAAGCATAAGTCAATTAAGTGATTGCAATTATGATGTTATCTTTAATAAGAAAACTTGCAAATCTGTTAGTCAACTTGATGGGACTGTTTTATTTACTGGCATTAGGAAGGATAATGTTTATAAAATTGATTTGTTTAGTCTTGCTAAGCAACAGGTTAAATGCCTATTATCTGTAAGTGAGCAGAATCTGATTTGGCACAAGAGGCTAGGGCATGCAAACCCCAGACTTATATTTGAGTTGAGCAAACTCCAGTTGGTAAGAAGGCTTCCCAAGGTAAGTTCCAAAACTGAGATTCTGTGTGAAGCATGTCAAAGAGGTAAACAAACTAAAAGCTCTTTTAAAACTAAAAAATGTGTTTCTACCTCTCAACCACTTGAACTGCTTCACTTAGATCTGTTTGGTCCTGTTCAAACAGCTTCACTCAGTGGTAAGAAATTTGGTTTTGTGATTGTTGATGATTACTCAAGGTGGACTTGGGTAAAAATTTTAAAGAACAAAGATGAATCTAACAAAGTGTTTATTTCTTTTTTTAAGCAAGTTATGAATGAACAGGGTATTAAGATCATAACCATCAGAAGTGATCATGGAGGTGAATTTGAGAACAAGTATTTTGAAGAATTCTGTGATGAGAATGGGATCTCTCACAACTTCTCATCCCCAAGAACACCTCTACATAATGGAGTGGTAGAAAGGAAGAATAGATCATTGCAGGAGATGGCCAGAACCATGCTGAATGATATAAAGGTTGCCACCTACCTTTGGGCAGAAGCTGTCAACACAGCTTGCTACATTTAGAATAGAGTCTACATCAGGTCCATCTTAAATAAAACTGCCTATGAACTCTGGAAAGGTAAAAAACCTAATATTTCCTACTTCAAGCAATTTGGCTGTACTTGTTTTTATGTTGAACACTAAAGATAACATAGCTAAGTTTGACTCTAGATCTCAAAAGTGTACCTTTATTTGTTACTCTGAGAGATTGAAAGCTTATAGAGTGTTTAACAAAGAAACTAACACTGTGGAAGAATCAATCCACATTAAGTTTGATGATAAACAGCTTGACTCTGAAAAGTCAAAGCAAGATGAGGAAATTGCAGGTGAACCAGAGGCACAGGAACCAGAAGATGGACCAGCAGCAGAATATGAGAATGATCAAGATGAAGAAGAACATGCTGACTCTAAAGACAAGTCAGAGGGAAAGAATGGATGGAAGTACAAGTTTTCACATCCAGAATCTCTCATTATTGGCAGTGCAGTAGAACCTTTAAAGACCAGATCATCAAGTAGAGAAACCAGTCTGTTTGGTTTACTCTCAACAATTGAACCAAGCAATGTTGATGAGGCTTTGGCAGAGCAAGGTTGGATACTTGCAATGCAAGAAGAGCTGAATGAATTCCAAAGGAATGATGTTTGGGATCTGGTATCCAGACCAAACACAAACATTATTGGAACCAAGTGGGTGTTCAGGAATAAACTCAATGAAAAAGGTGATGTGGTAAGGAACAAAGCCAGATTAGTAGCTCAAGGATACAGTTAACAGGAAGGTATCGATTACACTAAGACATTTGCTCCAGTGGCCAAGTTAGAAGCAATTAGAATTCTTTTATCATTTTCTGCTAATCACGATATAATTTTGTATAAATGGATGTTAAAAGTGCATTCTTAAATGGCTACATAAGTGAGGAAGTCTATGTCAAACAACCCCCTGGATTTGAAAATTCTAATTTTCCAGATCATGTTTTTATACTTAAGAAATCTTTATATGGTTTAAAACAAGCACCAAGGGCATGGTATGACAGACTTAGTAACTTTCTGCTTAAGAATGAATTTGATAGAGGCCAGATTGATAATACTCTATTTAGGAAATTCATTAAAAACGATATTTTAATTATTCAAGTTTTTATGTTGATGATATCATCTTTGGATCTACTAATGGCACTTTGTGCAAGGAGTTTTCTGACATAATGCAGAAAGAGTTTCAAATGAGCATGATGGGAGAACTCAAGTTCTTCTTGGGAATTCAGATTCACCAAGGTAAATCAGGTATACTCATTCACCAATCTAAATATACTAAAGAACTTCTTAAAAAGTTCAAAATGAGTGAATGTAAGCCTATGGCGACCCCCATGCACCCAACCTGCTCACTTGAGAAAGATGAAACAGCCAAAAGGTAGACCAGAAAACAGACAGAGGTATGATTGGATCCTTTCTTTATTTAACTGCTTCTAGACTTGACATCTTGTTTAGTGTTTGTGTCTGTGCCCGTTTTCAAGCTGACCCTAGGGCCCCATTTAACTGCTGTCAAACGAATTCTGAGATATCTTAAAGGAACCACCAACCTTACCCTGTTATATAAGAAAACCCCCACCTATAAACTCAAAGGCTTTTGTGATTCCGACTACGCTGGAGACAAGCGGGAAAGGAAAAGTACAAGCGGCAACTGCACTTTCTTAGGTGATAATTTGATCTCTTGGTCAAGCAAAAGACAAAGCACCACTGCTATGTCAACAGCCGAAGCTGAGTATATATCAGCAGCAGGATGCAGCTCATTGTTAATCTGGATGAAACATCAACTTGAAGATTACAACATCTTCTAAACCAATATCCCTTTGTTCTGTGATAACACTTCAGCCATAAACCTAACCAAGAACCCGATCTTACACTCTAGAGCCAAACACATTGAAATAAAACACCATTTCATTAGGGACCATGTTCAAAAAGGGACTTTAAGCATCCAGTTTGTGGACACTGATCATCAATGGGCTGATATCTTCACCAAAGCATTACCTGAAGATAGGTTCGAGTTCATCAAGAAGCATCTCAACATTATCTCCATATCTGACTAGCTCAAGTAGTCATCTTAGGAGTTTTTAATTTTCTTGTAATTTTAATTTATGTCTTTAATTTTTTTTTGTTTTTAATTTTCTGTACTTTGTAAAGAGAAAAACAAAAATATAAAAATAGTAGAACCTCTTTTTGGCTGATGACAAAAAGGGGGAGAGAGAGAAAAAGGAGAAATAAGTAGAAAAGGAGAGATAAAAAGAAAGGATGAGCGAAAAAGAAAGAGATGAAAAGAGAAGGAGTTGAAAAGAAGAGGAAACAGGGAGAGAGAAAAATAAAGAGAGAAAAAGAAATAGTGAAAAGAGAAGGAGTTGAAAAGGAGAAGAAACAAGGAGAGAGAAAAAATAGAAAGAGATGAATAGAGAAAGAGTTGAAAAGGAGAGGAGAAGAGCAGAGAAGAAAAGAAAGAGTGATTCAAGAAGGAGTTGAAAAGGAGAAGAAAAAGTCAGTATCAGACTTAGGGGGAGAGATTGGTCTAAGGGGGAATATTTTAAGTACTTCGAGTCATAAGCTAGCAAAATAAGTTAAGGTTTTTCATCATCAAAAAGGGGGAGATTGTTGGAACCAAGTTGGTTCTAAGTACTTAGGACTTTGATGTTTACAAAAGCACTCCATGTAATCTTATTTTGTACCTTGAATTACTATATTAAAATGCCACCAGAAGATGAAGTTATCATAGGATACACCTCCAGAAGTCACCAGATAATGCATCCTGAAATTACCAGAGGATACACCAGGATGTCAAAACACCGCCAGAGGATATCTTTACTGGCCCATATCAGAAGGAATCAAAGTCCAGAAGGATACTTGGACCAGACTAGAGGAAAGCCTGCCAGGGGAGACTTGTTCCAGACCAGAAGATATCATAAGTCAGACTTAGTCCAAAAGTTATTTTGACCAGAAGATAGCCTGGCAGTGAAATGATAAACAGTCCAGACTTGATCCAGACTTAATCAGAGGATAAATTGTTGGGTCCAGAACAAGAGATTTAATCCAGATTTGACCCAGACCAGAAGATAACATGGTTTAGAGTATGAAACTCAGTCAAGATTAGAAGAAATGATGTCCAGATTTAATCCATAACTGATCCAGATCAATAGGTAAATGTCCAAAATTAAATATCCTTTGTCCAGATTTAATTTCAGTTCAATCTAGACCCATTTCAGAATTGGTCCAGATCAGAGGGGAAAAGGTTCAGATCAATGGTCAAGATTTAAGTATATGGTCCAGTGTTGGCCGAGATCAGAAGATCAGACCATATGGCCCAATGATGGCCGAGATAAGAAGATCAGAATGTGTGGTCCAGTGTTGGCCGAAATCAAAGGATCACAGCAGATCAGATTGCAAGTCCAGAGTGGTCGAGATCAGAAGATCAGAAAGAATGGTGCAATGTTGGCCGAGATCAGAGGATCACAGCAGATCAGTTTGTATGGTCCAGATGTGGATGAAAGTAGAAGATCAAACGATCCAGAATTAATCATGATGATAATCGATGGAGATTTGATTAAATTTGATCAAAGTATTAAAAGGATTTGATACAAAAATAAATCGAAGTCGTATGGGAATTCATAAGCTATTGGCGGGAAGAAAGATTTGATCCATAATTAATTTAAGACAGGATTGGTACAAGTTATTTTTGAAGGCAAATCTGAAGCTAAAAAGATATGTTTTTTATTTAAGTGAAATCCGATTGGCCAAGGTATTTTTGCAAGAGAATCCAGCAAGATATAGCTCAAATTTAAGCTTGGAAGAGACCCTAATTCACATCTAAAAAAGGAGGCTCAAGACTAAAGACTCAGCATCGAAAACTCACAAAAGAGTCATACACTTCCAAAAGCAAATACTCAAGTTTTCAGTGAGGTTAATTGTGAGTTTCAGCTTTCTAGAAGCAAGCACATGTGTTTTTCTTTCCCTTGTGTTAGATCTAAGTTGTTGAAGTAGAGTCTACAATCTGAGGGAGTCAGAAGGGGTAGCAGATTACTTAGCAATTAGATTCAAGGCGTTGTAATTCCTTCTACAATATGGGGTTGTCAGATTGGCAGGAGAAGAATTGACTTGAGAAGTCAAGGTGCTATATTCGTCAAAAGTCTAGGATTGTTAGACTGTTTGAGAAGACTGACTTGGAGGGTCAGTGGTATTATTGTAATTCAAGGTTTTGAATTAGTGAAATCCTTCAAAGTGAAGGGATTGGACGTAGCCTCGTTAACGGTGAACCAGTATAAAATTTTGTGTCTTATTTTATTTTATATCCGCTGCTAACTCTGTTTGATTCATACATCAGGTTTTGTTATAAAACTGCAAAAACAGAAAAAGTAATCAAGTTAGTCAAACACAATTAAACCCTCCTTCTCGGGTTTGCACCTTCAAAATCTCTCTCAAATGGTTTTAATGATAATAAAATTGTTTAAAAAGATTATGATTGTGGTTAATGACTAATTTGTGCTTTTGAGTGAATTTATATTAGAAAACAGGTTACTCTTCATTAAGATGCAAAAGAGAAAAATCTGAGTCAATCCAACAAGTTATCAAAACTGGATGATAGACAAATAAGAGGATGAACTATCAAATATGCAAAATATTCAATGTCACTATAACAATGATTTCTTATCCCAAAAGGGGGAGTAATTTGAGGGGGAGTAATCCCAAAAATTAGAATTAAAATTAAAGATAAAATTAACATGTTTTGTCATCATCAAAAAAGGGGAGATTGTTGAGACAAAAATCCCATTTTAAGTGTTTTAATGATGAATAAAATCAAGTTAATTAATTAGTTAATTATGATTCTAATCATAAAGTATTTAACATATTTTTTTGAGTGTTTTGTAAATCTAAGATAGGCTTCAAATACTTCAAATTAAAGAGAAGGATCAATAGAAAGAACCCACTACTATAAATGAAGGAACATCAAGATTGTTTGCATATATGTCAAGATCGATCTTGAACCCTTCAAAAATAAAATCTTTCAATTAAAATACTTATGATCAGACCTCAATAGAAGGAGACTTGTATGCAGATCACATTTGAAAAAGCAGAATCTGAACAAGCGCAGAAACCATAATCAGAATCCATTAATGGCAAAACAGAATGAGCAAGCATACTTCAATCATCAAAAGCTTAATGAGAAAAGACTATATTTTCAAAAGACCAAGAGTCACTAAGATAAACATGCACAAGACTAAACAAGAGGATAAATAGCATCAACAAAAGATGTGATGAAAATATGAAATAGAAGTACAAACAGAAAAATAGAAAAACTCCAAAACTGTAACAAAGAATTTATGGAGATCAGTAGGAACAATCTTCGCACAAACATGACACATGCCTATAAACTCATAGCCTTTATAGTCTGTCTTTCAAATAGCTATATGAGCTGGCAAGGACTCTAAAAAGCCTATAAAAAGAACTCCAAGGCAAGGGAAATATCATCACATTCAAGTGCAATCAATCTCCATAAAGCTCATCATTCTTGAATATCAACAAGCTCGAAAAAACAGCAAGGCTTCAGCTTTCTGTTACCAACATCAAAGATCAAGCTTCAAAATCTGATTGCTCAAAATAGAAACTCAAACAAGTGTTGAGAAACTGCTGATCAAATCAATCTCCTCTAAAATCACTTACAAAACCCAAACACTATAGAGTTACAGATAGTGTGAGGAATATTGTAAAAATCCTTGTGAGTAAAAAGGATAAGTGTAAAGATACTTCCAAGTGTTGATGAGTATTCTGTGATATTTCTTTCAAGGTGAAAGATAATCTATTCTAATAGATCAAAGCTGATCAGTTGTGGGAAAAACAGGAACAATCTTGTTTTGACCAAATTAGTGAAAAAGCTCACAAGATTGTGAGGACTGGACGTAGCTCACGTTGGGTAAACAAAGATACATCAATGTATGATTTTTCTTATGTGCATTTTAATTATCACGTGCACATCACTAATCACATATTAAAGTTTTGTTTATTTCTGACTAAGATCAATCTGCTTCTGTTACTTATTAAACCAAGATCAATATTGAGTTTCAAAATACATTGCAGAAATTTTTTAAAGGTATCACAATTCAAATTCCCCCTTTCTTGTGATCAACATTGTCATTTCACAATGCTCTATTCAAAAGTTTCTATTAATTAAGTCAATTTCTTGATCTTAAAAATAAAAAAAATAAAAAATTTTAAAAGACTTTTGAGCAAACTCAATGTTAACTTTTTGTGTGCATTCTTATGAATTTTTATCACAATATTTTTTCTACAAATTTAAAATTTTTGAACAAACACACATTAAATCTCCAATCCATTGACAAATGTTTTCAACACTAATAATAGTATTTGAAATTTAGATTCTTAATACATGTCTTCTTTTTGTAAACTTTTGCTAAGATCAATTAAAACAAGAATAAAAAAATATAATTATTATAATAGATAGAAAATGAGATAAATACATGAAATAAAAAAATAAAAAAATAAAAAAACTAAACCATTGACAGAGGATTGCACAATGAGATATTTTTGGACTGACGATGATATATTTAAGAGACGATGAAATTTCAAGATTGGAATTTAGTTCGAATACCCTTATCTCCAATTCTTACACATGGCATTTTCTTTTGTTATTTTGTCTTGAATACTTTTGAACTTTTTTTACTTTATTCTTGTAAAAATATATAAAAAGTTAAATTTTTTTCTAAAACAAAAAATATATTTAATTTTGTTTATTATTATACTTTTTATAGTGCTAATATTTTATATTTTTAAGGTTGAATAGAAATTTAAGGTTTGTTCCTTGGGTTTTTGTAATGTACTCATGTTAGGGGTACATTAAGGCATGAAGAAATATTCCAAAAGAGAATAAAGACTAACGCTAAAATTATTCTTAAAAATTACTTTCTTCATTTATTTTTTTGGCAACAATTACAATTTACCAATTCTCTATTTATATTAAAACATAAATGACATATTTTCAATTAATATACTTATAACTCACTATAATAGACTTATCTAGATATCTAGATTCTTTTAGAGATTTATGACTCATAACCTAAAATACTTAATAGAGTTTGGGCTTAAATTTATTCTATCCCGCCTCCGACCAATTTTATAGAAACATCTTGTCTTCAAGGTGAAAATTAAAAAGTCAAAGCTTAAAAAATAATAGAGCCAAGTAATCCAATTTTGGGAGGCCAAATTAATAACACTCTTTAGGAGCCTAATTTCACTTCACTTGAACTTGATATTTATTATCATGGCGCATAACATCCCTCCATTGTTCCAGTAGCATGTCGCCCTCAAGTTGGACAGTAAAAGCAATACCATAATTTCTTTTCCGTAGTTACATTATTGGAGGAGGAAATGTTCTAAAAAGAGACTAAAGACTAATGCTAAAACTATTTAAAAAGATATTTTCTTCATTCATTTTTTTTGGTAATAATTACGATCACTAATTCCCTATTTATAGCATAGAAGAAAACATATTGCATAACAAATTAATCAATGACTCGTCATAATGGATCAACCTAAATCCTTCAAGAAACTAGTGAGCCATCATCTAAAATATCTACTAGTCCTAGAACTTTCAACCTAATTTTTCTATGTAACTCAAGTTCCATGGCAAATTAGAAACTGACTGAGGCGGAAATCATTCTCGTGCCATCCATTCTTGCCTCAATATAATGATAGCCTCAAAAGCGAAAGAGAAAATTGTTGCTGCACCTATTCGACGTCGGTAACATGTGTGATGAAAGCTAAGATGGAAATGTGTGTGCTTGTAGGCTTCTAAAACTTATGCGCAAATGACGGTGCCAAGAACAAAGACTGAGAAATGGCAGGGTTATGGAGGTATAAATTTGGGGAAAGTTGGGTGAAGAGGCTAATGTCGGAAGAGTTGGATATTGCAAGGTAGGGAGGATGTGGATTTTGGTAAGTGGGAAGTTGCTTTGATGACTTTGGGAAGTGGAAATTATGAGTGATGGTTGTTGGTTGAAAGAACTATGTGAAACATGGGTTTATTGTTGCATGGTAGTGGGGTTAAGATTAATGGTGCTAGAAATGATGGGAATAAACACATAAATACGATAACAAGCAATACGCAGTGGATATAAAATTTTCCCAACTTGCAAGAAAGCGTGAGGAAAAACAACAAATATATGGCAACAAATTGATTAAATAAAAGCGCACAAACAACACTGATATTTTATTGTGGAAAACTCCTCAATGCAAGGGTAAAAACCACAATTCGTCAACACCAAAGAAATAGCTCCACAATAATCAAATAAAGATACAAGAGAGTCTCAAAATGATGCACAAATTGTGCCTACAACCAACAAAATAACAAAGCACTAAAGCTTACAAATGAAAAACAAGAAGATGAAAAACACCCGAAAAACATGCTACTATGCGAGCACTGTTTCTCCCTCTCTAAACTTCTTTTCGCCGATCTGCCCGTTGAAAACAAAGATTTATATGTTGCGAATCTTCTATCCAAAAATCAGCTCGATCCAATAGTTAACGAATGTGTAATCGATGCTTTTTTGAGACTGGTTTGATATAATCAAGAATAGAGTTTACTCTTCTCTTTTATCTTTTGGTGACTTCCTTTTTCTTCAAAATAGTCTATCTTGCAACTCTAATATGATTGATCTCCACTTGAATAAGTGAGACACATAATGGGCTACAATATATGGGTCTTTCTCTGTTGGAACCAAATTGGTTTTATGCTAAGAGTTTTGATGTTAACAAAAATATTTTATTGAGAACATTATATTTGACTTCATAGAGTATGAAAGAGGATTTATATTTGAAGAAAATCTAAAATAAAATTTGATTCAAATTTATAATTGAAAAAAATCTAAAATAAGATTTGATTCATATTTATAAATTGAATAAAATCTTTTACCAAGTTGAAAAGAAGATATAGTCAAGATTTTTAGAAGATTTGATCAATATTTTTCTACAACAAAATATGAACAATATCAATCTGAAAAATTTATAAACTCAATCTGAACAAAATACGAACATAATTCGTCTAGAAGAAATGCTTAGATTTGACTCATAAATAACGAATTGGCTAAAGAACATACTATCCAAAAGTATCTTGTTCAAAATTATTTTTGAATAAGATCATTGTTGACCAAGCTAGGAATGAAGATACAATTGAGAATTAAATAAGGACTAAATTTAAGCCGTAATTTTAACTATAAATAGATACTCAAGGCTGAAGAAGAAGATCATAAAAAATCAGAAAAAAGTTGAAGAACTCATAAGCTTAAAACTTCAAATTTATCTTAGAGTTCAAAGAGAGAAACACTTGATAAAGTTAGAAATGTTTTGTAAGTGTTTTTTCTTAGAGTGTGAGAGTTATTATTATTATCATCATTGTTAGAAACAAACACTTAAAGTTCCAATCTTTTGTATCCAACCCAATAATGGTTTAGTTCCTTCTACAATATGGGGTGGTCAGGTTCTTAGGAGAAGACTTGGCTTGTAGGGTCAAGGTGGTTAGTTTCTCAAAAGTCTAGGGTTGTTAGGCTGTTCCGGAAGACTGACTTGGAGGGTCAGGTGCTTTGTAATTCAAGGTATTTGAATAACTAGACTAAAGCCTTCTGAATGAGGGGACTGGATGTAGCCAAGTTAGTGGTGAACCAGGATAAATCTACGTGTCCAATTATTTATGCTTTCATTGTTTGCTGCCTCTAAACCCGATTGCTTCTTATCTAAGTAATTGATAAAAAAAAACCAACCACCATTTATCAAATTAGCAAAAAGTTATCAACTTTGGCAAACACAATTCAACCCCCCTTCTCGTGTTTGCACCTTCATTCTCCACATAGGAAGGGAGCCCAATACGCAACATATCTCCCTCTCATAACGCCAAACTGGCAATATCACAACAAGTTTCAAGGTTTCTTCTTAGTAATGTTTTAATCATCATATTAGATCCATTATAATCAGTATGAACTTTAGCCGACTCCAATAACTTAGTTTCCAAAACATCATGTATCCAATGATACCTCACATTAATGTGCTTGAACCTACTATGGAATGTGGAATTCTTACCAAGATGAATAACACTTTGACTATCAACAAAGAATACATATTTGTCCTAAATAAACCCAAGCTCTTGCAAGACTTTCTTCAACCAAATCAACTCTTTGCATGCTTTGGTAATGAAATGAACTTTTTCTTAGTTGTAGACAATGCTACACATTGTTGTAATCTGGACTGCCAAGCCAGAACTCGCTATGCAAATTTAATCTTGTATCCTAAAGTGGACTTCCTTGAATCAATATCTCCAGTCGTATCTTAGTCGGAGTACCCCCACCAAATAGGGTTGTCACCTCCAAAACAAAGCCTCATACATGTAGTACCACAAAGATACCTCAAAATCCATTTTATAGTATTCCAATGCTCTCTACTTAGATTTGACAAATATCTACCAACTGTACCAACAACGTACGCAATATCTGGCCTTGTACACACCATTGCATACATCAAACTACCCACATCAGATGCATAAGGAAATCGTTCCATGTGTTTTCTCATCTTCACTAGAAGGACTTTGTTTAGAACTGAACCTAAAATGAGTAGCAAGAGGAATACTTACAACCTTAGAGTTTTCCATCTGAAATCTTTGCAACATTCTATCAAGATAATATTCTAGTGAAATCTAAAGTTTATCCTCCTTTCTGCCAAGCATAATACTTATGCCAATAATTTGTTTAATTGCTCCCATGTCTTTCATGGCAAAGGACTCGCTCGACTGCTTCTTTAACCTATCAATCTTGAAAATATTTTTCTCAACAATAAGCATGTTATCAACATATATTAACAGGATAATGAAATCATTGTTGAATGATTTTCTAACAAATACACAATGGTTAGAAGTAGTCTTCATGTATCATTCGTCATACATAATAGACTCAACTTTTTTGTACCACTACCTTGAAGTTTGCTTCAAACCGTATAGACTCTTTCTCAGTCTACACACATAGTCTTCCTTGCCTTCAACAGGAAAACCATCAGGTTGCTTCATGTAAATGTCTTCCTCCAAATCACCATCAAGTAAAGCTGTTTTTACATCCACTTGCTCTACCTCTAAGTCAAGAGTAGGTGCCAAACTCAACAAGATTCTAATCGACGACATTTTTACCACATGTGAGAAAATCTCATTAAAATCAACACCCTTTTTTTGACACAAACCTTTTACCACTAATCTAGCTTTATACGTGGGAGACTTTTAGTTACTCTGAAGCTTCACTCTACAAATCCACCGTTTTTCCAAATTCCTTTTGCTTTTTGGCAACTTCACCAAATCACAAGCATGATTATCGTGCAAGGATTTCATCTCATCATGCATTGCATCCAATCACTATTGACTTTCTTCACTCTCCATGGCCTCTCCAAAACACTCAAGTTCCCTTTCATAAGGAAAATTCACATACTCATTAGAAACATACCTTGTCGATGGTTGTCTTTGCCTCTTAGACCTTTGAAGTTGGGTTTGAGATGATTTAGAAGCGTCAGTAAGATTCTCATCATGTGAAAACTCATGATCTTCACTTGTTGGAATATTTACCTCATCTCCAAGATGATGATCATCGACAAAATCATGTGGCTCATCATTCTAACGATTACCATCAGTGGTATCCAAATCAAGAACAGATGACCAAATTGGATCACCATCAACCTAGATGTTATCTATCTCAAGTGTAATCATCTCTACCTTTTCAATGTCTTCAATAGTTTGGTCATCCATGTAAACTACATCACAACTTCTGATAACCTTTTTCTCTATAGGATCATATAACTAGTAGCCAAATTGATCCTCACCATAACCAACGAAGATACGCTGCTTTGACTTTGCATCCAACTTGGATCTTTCTGAAGGTGCAAACACGAGAAGGGGGGTTGAATTGTGCTTGACTAACTTGAATACTTTTTAGTTTTAAAACAAAACCTGTTATGTATGAATTAAAATAGAGTTAGCAGCGGATATAAAGTAAATAAAAACTTAGAATTTTATATTGGTTCACCGTTAACTAGGCTACGTCCAGTCCCTTCACTTTGAAGGATTTCACTAATTCAAAAATCTTGAATTACAAAGTACCACTGACCCTCCAAGTCAGTCTTCTCAAAAAGTCTAACAACCCTAGACTTTTGAGGAAAAGAACCTTGAATCTAATTGCTAAGTAATCTGCTACTCCTTCTGACTCCCTCAGATTGTAGACTCTACTTCAACAACTTAGACCTAACACAAGGAAAAGAAAAACTTAGAGTACTTGCTTCTGGAAAGCGGATACTCACAATTGACCTCACTGAAAACTCAAGTATTTTGCTTTTGGAAGTGTATGACTGTCAAGTATTTTCGATGCTAAGTCTTCTGCCTTGAGCCTCCTTTTATAGATGAAAATTAGGGCTTCTTCCATGATCAAATTTGAGCTGTATCTGTCGTGATTCTCTTGCAAAAATAACTTGGCCAATCGGGTTCCATTTAAATAAAAAACGTATCTTTTTAGCTCCATATTGCATTTGAAAATTCTGCTGACCAATCTTGTTTCTTTTAATTTCAAACCATATCTTTTTAGGCTTCAGATTGCATTCGAATTTCTTCAAGTCTTCAGTAATTTTTTAATCAAATCCCCTTAATACTTTGATTAAATTTCTATCAAAATTTAATCAAGTCTTCTTCGAATTTTAATCAAGTTATCACTGATTTTCATCATGATTAAATCTGAACCATATGATCTTCTGATTTCGACCAACTCTGGACTTTATGATCTGATATGCACCAATTTTGTGATCCTCTGATCTCGGCCAACACTGGACCACATGATCTGATCTTCTGATCTCGGCCAACACTGGATCATACGTTCTGATCTTTTGATCTCGGCCAATCACTGGACCATATGATCTGATCTTCTGATCTCGGCCAACACTGGGCCATATGATCTGATCTTTTGAACTCGGCCAACACTAGGCCATGATGCTTAAATCTGGACCATTGATCCGAACATTTTCCCTTTGATCTGGACCAATTCTGGACTGAGTCTGGATTAAGCTGAAATTAAATCTGGATCAAGTCTAGATTCAATTTGGACAATCATTTCTTCTGATCTGGACTTAGTTTTATACTATGAACCATGCTATCTTCTGGTCTGGATCAAATCTGAACCAAGTCATTTGTTCTGAACAAGTTATCTGAAGCTCTTATTAAGTCTGGACTGATTCTTATAATTACTACCAGGCTATCTTCTAGTCAGAATTAATTCTGGACTAAGTCTGACTTATGATCCCTTTTGGTCTGGACCAAGTCTCCCTTTGACAAGCTTCCTTCTGGTCTGGACCAGGTCTCCTTCTAGACTCTATTTCCTTCTGATCTAGGCCAGGAAAGATATCCTCTGATGATGTTATTTAACCTTTGATGATATCCTCTGATATCCTCTGGAGGTGTATCCTCTGGTGCCTTCAGGATGCATCATCTCGTACCTTCTGGATGCATTATCTGGCCTAACCTTCTGGTGACATTTCTATCCTCTGGTTGTATCTTCTGGTGGTGTCATCTTCTGCCTCTAGTGATGTCATCTTCTAGTGACATTTTATATAATAATTCTAAGTACAAAATAAGATTACATGGAATTGTAAACATCAAAATCCTAAGTACTTAGAACCAACTTGGTTCCAACACTTTCATCTTTCGGAACATGCACAAAAGCCTTGCAACCAAAGACCCTCAAATGATCATACTTGACATTCTTGCTGAACCATTCCTTGTTTGGTACCTCGGTATTCAAAGAAACAATAGGCGTTAGATTAATCACATGTACCTTCGTGTAAAGTGCCTCACCCCAATAATGTTTAGTAAACTTAGCTTAGGAGAGCATACACGTTGAAGGTGCAAACCCAAGAAGGGAGAGGTTGAATTGTGTTTGAATAAGTTGATAAGTTTTTCATTATTTCATTAAACTGGTTTAGACTTTATGATTTACTTGGAGTAAAGAATATAACAAAACTAAGGAGTGCAAGGATAAAGTGACACAAGTAATTAATCTTGGTTCACCAGTAACATGGCTACATCATGTCCCTTCACTTAGAAGGATTTAATCCACTTATTCAACAACTTGAATTACAAAGCACCTGACCCTCCAAGCCAGTCTTCTCAAACATCTCGAATACCCCAGACTTTTGATGAACACACACACCTTGACTCTACCAGTCACATCTTCCCCACACAATCTGCCAACCCCAGATTGTTGAAGGCACACTAACACCATGATCAGATTTGAATACAAAGGTTTGGAACTTAAGTAGTTGCTTCTAACAAGCTGATTAAAACAATGACTATCACACTATAAGAAAAACACTTAGAATATATTTATCATTTGAACAAGTGTTTAACTCTTTGAACTCTAAAATGAAATTGGAATTTTGAGCTTGATTTCTTCTACTATTTTATGATTTTTCGATGATCTTTTTCTTCAGCCTTGAGTATCTATTTATAGATAAATTAGGGTTTCATTTAGTCCTTGTTTAAATCTGAATTGTATCTTTATTCCTAGCTTTGTCAACAATGTTGTTATTCAAAAATAATTCTGAACAAGATGTTTTTTTGATAATATGTTCTTTAGCTAATTCTTTATTTCTGAATCCAATCTGAGCATTTCTTCTAGACTGATTCAGTTCGTATTTTATTCAGATTGAGTTTGTAAATTCTTCAAATTGATACTGTTCGTATTTTGTTAAGATTGAATTCGTAAACTCTTCATATGAAACTTCCTTTCTATTGCTTGCTTTGATCTAGGAAAGAACATAGAGTTAGACCAATTTTTGAACTTTCACATGTAGGAATATGACTAAGTTCAATTATGTATTTTGTTCTTTGTCAATATCTGAATCATATCTTTGCAAATAATAAATGTATCTTCTTGTGAGTGTTTCTTCTTGTAAACAATTCTTGATCACATATTCTTGTAAATAATTCATATCTTCTTGTAGATAAATCTTGATGTAATATTCTTGTAAATAATTCATATCTTCTTGTAGATAAATCTTGATCGAGTATTCTTGTAAATAATTCATATCTTCTTGTGATAAATCTTGTTCAAATCCTCTTGTAAATAATTCATATCTTCTTGTAGATAAATGTTGATCAAATCTTCTTTTAAATAATTCATATCTTATTGTTGATAAGATGTTGATCATATTTTCTTCAAATCTTAACCATATCTTCTTTTCAACTTTGTCAAAGATTTTCTTCAATTATAATTGTTTCTTTATAATAAATAGATAAATAAATAATAATGATAGATTAAAATATATAGGACACGCTAACTTGTAGAATCTGATTGGTATATGTAGGCTTTGTCTGATAGAAGTTTATTAGGTTTTGCGGCTTGCTTTCCTATCCGCCGCTTGCCAAAACAAAAATTCTCGTTCCATGCTAACTATAATATAGTAATCATCTAAAGTAATAAGAACATCGCCGTACCCACAAAATTAAATCCATCATTCTCATTCTTATATTGTTAATAGACTCCGATTTTAAAAGGACGTGGAAAACTCGCACATTGCTTAACTCGTTCTATAAGACAAGGAGATCGATAAAGACATCAAAAATGTTCAGTAAACTACTCAGGTTCGTTTTGTGAGAGAATGTTGAAGTTCATGAGTATATTATAATGTTAGGTGAATAGGAAAACTATATTTTTCATTGATTCATCTGCGGCTCGCTACGTACGGTAGTAGTCCTTTGAGAGATAAATTAATTAATGTGAAAACATGATAATTGTGAGATTAAAATGTGAAATAAAATTTTTTATAAGGTGTTGATTGATATTATTTTTGATAATTGTTAGATATTTGATATTATTGTAATTATGGATATTGAATGAAATTGTGTGCATATGTTTGATTACATGAGTTTATGTGATGTGATAATAAAATATTGATGCATTGTATGATATAGTTTTTATGTTATGATGATGATGTTTAATTGATGATAGTGACGTTATAAATTTGTTATGAGTTTATATAATGATCATGATGATGTATGATTAATGATAATCATGATGATATATAATTAATGATAATCATGTTATAAATTTGTGATAGAATATTGAAGTAACCTCATAATTGATGAAATAGTGATTATTCCAACTTGTACTAGAGATGATGCTCTTAATGAAGTAGTCTAGGCTAACAAAGGGGAAAATAGATGTTGGGAATATTTGAAGTTGATGAGAATTTTTGAAGTGGAGATTATTTTGTCATCATATAGGTAAGGCCTGACAAGCCTAGTGATTTCGGGGAAGTACAACTGAATGAGTCTGATGGTCTATTGTTGTGCCTTACGGCTAGATTGTTAGACCTTGGAGGTATTTAGGTGGGGAATTCCTAGGTGACTTGGAGGTAGTACTCCAAATGTCGTGAGCTACCTTGCAACACACGTTTACCTCAATTGTTGCGTATATGTGTCTCGGGTTAAGTTGAGGGGATCTTTGAGGACATGACCAATTTGAATTGTCTGTCCATTCGGGTGGTGGCATAGTATCAAGCCTCCTTACCATGTACTTCATAGTTAGAATGGTACGAAATTGTGAAGTAGAGTTTAAGCTCATTAATATCATTGCATTTTCTTGTGATTATTATGTATCATGTGCGATAATAATTTCTCTTAGATGATTTGATGTTATAGTGAAATTTATTGATTTTCCTTGAGTGATTTTGACTTTATAACGTGATGTTTTTCCTTGAAGAATGTTTGTAATGATACAGTTTATTTATGATTAATTGCATCTTCTTCTAACTTATATTATACTATCATTATGATTTCAAAACTCACCTTCTTCATTATTTGTGTTTGACTGGTTTGACCATGCGTTTGCGAAATCGCAGTTATTACAAGTTAATGAATCTTGTAGTTCAAGTTTGGGAGAAACCCAGCTCTGATAGGGGATATCGGGAATAAGAGTTGTAAATTGTATTTTACTTTTACTTATTTAATTAGAAACGATTTTTTGTGTTAAAACCTTATAACTACTAGTAAGTTTTTGGAATTAAATTAAGAAATTCTAGTTAAATCAAATTTGTGGAGATTTCCTTTTTTTTATAGGAGTAAAAAGTTTAAAGTGTTTCTTTTGATTTTTGAGAAACGTGATATCCGAAATTCGTTATAAAAGTTTTTATTTTCTTGGAAAGAAATTTTCTTTATCCGCTGCGATTTTAGTTTTAAATAAAAATATAGAATAAATTATTATATATATTATTTTGGAAACACATTTTCGTTATCCGCTATGATTTTTGTTTCAAAAAAATCTAGTATAAATTATTATATATATGTTACTTTGGGGTTTATGGTGTCACACAATTTGTACGGTTTATTAAGACGCTATTTTGAATACAACATGCAGTGTTAATTCCTTTAGCCCAAAAGTGTTTTTCAATATTCATCTTGTTTAACATGGTTTTGGCCATTTCTTGGAGTGATCTATTCTTTCTTTCTACAAATCCATTTTGTTGGGGTGTTCTAGGAGAGGAGAAGTTGTGTGAGATTTCATTCTCATCACAAAAACATTCAAAGAACTTGTTTTCAAATTCTCCTCCATGATCACTTCTAATTGTTACAATCTTAAGACCCTTTTCATTCATTACTTGTTTGCAAAATGTGATAAACACTTTGTAGGATTCATCCTTACTTCTTAAGAATTTTACCCATGTCCAACTAGTGTAATTTTCTACTATAACAAAGCCATATTTCTTTCCACTTAGAGAGTTTGTTTTCACTTACCCAAAGAGATCCATATGTAACAGCTCAAAGGGATTTGTATGTTTTCCCTATTGACTAGCTTCACACATAATTTCTGTTTTGTAACTAAGTTTAGGTAGACCTCTAACTAGTTGAAGTTTATTTAGTTTTGAAATTAATCTATGGTTTGCATGACCTAATATTTTGTGACAAATTATTAGGTCATGCAAACCATAGATTAATTTCAGAGTCAGAATCTGTGTTGAATCCAGAGGCAGAGTTGGTATGAGTCATTAAAGCCAAATCAGTTTGCTCTTCATCATCAAAGGTTCATCAAAATCATCTTATGTGGCCAACATACTCTTCTTCTTGGGTTTGAAATCTTTCCTTTGGTGTTTCCCTTTCTCTAGATTTGGACATTCTGACTTGATATGTCCAGGTTCATTGCATCCATAGCAGATGATGCTTTTCTTGTCACATTTATCATCCTTTCCTCTACTAGACTTCCTGAAATTTTTCCTTTTCTTAAAAGTTTTACCATTTTGAAAGAACTTACCAAATTTCTTTATAAGGAAGGTGATGTTCTCATCTTCATCTGAATTCTCATCATTGATTTGCTCTTTTGACTCCACTTTTAAGGCAATAATCTTTGGCTCCTTTTCTTGACTTTCATTCTTTTCTAGCCTTCCAAGTTCAATTTTATGTTCTTGATGCTTTCCGAAAAACACAAAAAGAGACATCTTTGACAAGCTTTTCGTTACAGAAATTGTCATTACTTTAGGTTGCCATGCCCTTGTTAATGATCTTAGAAATTTAAGGTTCAACTCATCATTAGTGAAAATCTTGCCAAGTGCCGTCAAGTAGTTTGTTAGATGAGAAAATGTTTTCTATAAGTCCATAATAGGTTCTTCGGGCTGCATACAAAACTGTTCATATTCTTGAGATAAAGTGTTAAGTTTAGAACATTTACCTCAACAGATCCTTCATGGGTTACTTTAAGAGTATCTCAGATTTTTTTGGCAGTTTTGCAATGAGATATGCGGTAGAAGTCATCCATTCCCAGTGCCGATTGTAAAATGTTTTTGGAATTTTTGTCAAACAACACTTTCCTACTGTCATCATCTGTCCATGAGGCTTTTATCTTTATTTTCTCTTTATCGTTGATGACTGTCTTTGGAACATAGGGGCCATTTTCTACCACATCCCAAATATCATCTCCTTGTGCCTCAAGATATGCTTGCATGTGTATCTTCCAAAAGTCATAGTGTTCTCCAACAAAGCAGGGTGGTTTATTGCTATTACCACCATCTCTAAAAATTGGATATGCGGAAGCCATGAGTAAGGATCGAGGAGCAAGTTTCTTGAACCTGCTTTGATACCAATTGTTAGATCAGAGGCGCACCTAAGAGGGGGGTGAATTAGGTGTTTAGAAATTTTCTGGTTTTTAGAGACTCAGTGAATTATTTTTCTGACTATGATTAGTGTATAGTAAAATGTAAATGGTAGAAAAATAAAGAACACAGAGAATTTATCCTAGTTCCTTTTACAACAAAGGATACATCCAGTCCTCTTGCACACCACAAGAGATTTTCCACTAATGTTAGAATAAGTACAAGTCTAACTCTAAGACTTCTGTAACAAAATTCTAACACTCTCCCTAAAATATCACACCACTATTTTATTTTAGAACCCTTGAAAAAAGTACACCACTTTCCTCAACTTACACAATAACTTAAATTAATTTTACAATAATGATTCTGACTGAAATCAAGAGAGTATAATAGTTGATGCTTTCTTGTACAATGATAACAATCTAATATAATTATACTTCAAGTGCAGAGAACCTTTGCAATGATATGACAGTGTAAAATATGCAATTGAAATATGAAAGTTTGACTTTTATTAGATCTTAAACATTCTCAAAAAGTTTCTAAGGTTCTGAAGTTAAATCTGAAACTAGCAAGTATTTATACTCCTTAGACGTCACTTTAGAGCAGTGGCAATTGTTCCCAGAATAGTTGATGAACATATGCAATGATCCAGAATAAATCAGATCTAAAAAATTGCATTGTTTCGCAGTTGTATTCGGCTACATTATGAGTGTAGTCGAATACACTTCTGTAACGTTCAGATTTATTTCAAAATTTCAAACTTGTATTCGAATACAGATGATTGAATTTTGCCACTGGCTTGATTTTGTATTCGGCTACGACATTTTGTAGTCGAATTCAAATATGAAGTTTTTTCTACTGACTTGAGTTTGTATTCGGCTACAACAAGCGGTGGTCGAATAAAGATATTCAATTTTGGCTATTGACTTCATCTGTATTCAACTACACATATATGTAGTCGAAATACAACTTTAACTTTTGTCAAAAACTTGATTTTCAAACATTGTTCATGCATTTTGACATTTTGAAATTCTTTTGATGCATAAGCTAGAGTTTTGATGAAGTAACAAGGGTCTCATGTGAATTTGAAATGTAACAATATTAGATTGCATCATGTACCTTTAAAATATACATCTTTAACGAATAACACTTCTAGCACATGACAATGATTGACTTGATGTTGATTTCTCTAAGCGTCTTTGAACTTGCAACTTAATCTTTCAGTTTCCTTGGGTTTTGTCTTCATTAAAAACATGGATAGTCTTGCACATTTACAACTTTTAGATCCTACAAAATTATCTTGCCTGTAGTTTTGGTCCCAACCGTTATGTTAATATGCACATTTTTTATTGAATTTTTGCATGCATATTTTTAATAATATAAAATTTCAATTTCTATGTCCACATTTTCACTTCTTTTAAATTGATTTTTTAAAATTTTAAAAATCTATATTAACTTCATCCAAAGTGAAAAAGTTACAAATATTTTTGGAGGAACTTCTAATATTCTAAACATGCTAGCAAAAAATCATTTAAAAAAAATTTTAAATTGAAGGTTAATTTAACATGTTTCATTTCATTTGGGACTAAAATAGTTTTTCGATATTTTTGTCAGGACTAAAATCAGTATTTTTATTTTATAGGAATGGTAATTGGAAGTTTAAAATTTATAGGGACTAAAAACATTTTTAACAAAAAATTATTAATAAAAAATTCTTCTAACTAGCAATGAAGAATACACATGTCTTTATTACTTGAATTACAACCATAGTCTCGCGCTATCAATACCGAACATTATGTGTATTTGTCTTAAATTTTAATGTTGAACAAACTCAAAAAAAGATGTCAAATCGAAACAAGTTATTATAGCTATTGTGTTAAACAAGGTGTATGACATGTATGATGGGTTAAAGCGCATATTTAGTAGCTTAACACTGAAGTAAAGACCAATCTTAAAAATGAGCTGGCGTACTAGCATAATTTAGGTGGTGGTATACAGCTTGGGTGTTGATCTTCATCATATGAATCTTCAATCAAGTGGAATGAATACAAATTCTAACTCACATGAAACGTGCAATGTCTTTTAAAAAGATGATCATAACAATCCAAGAAAGTTTTATGTTTGTTATGCACCTCTATGGTCTAGCTTATTACTTACTCAACACAGTTGTTGCTTGATTCATGCATTGTGTTGCCTCTAAATTCAGCAACGCAAATTCCAAGAAGTTGTTTTGTTGCGAATACATTGTCATCCTAAATTTTTTTGTTAATTTTATTCGTAAATAACAAGGTAAGAGGTTGATGAAGTGAAAATTGTTCTACATTTCTAAAAATAATGAAAACATCAAAAAGTTATTATTTTTATTATTTTTATAAATGAATTTTTACTAACTTACATTCAATCTAATCTATGTGACAATAATCAAGTTCAAGAGTCTCTGATCGTAATAAAATAAATACATACCGATTCACGTGAAAAATACAATATCATTTAAAAATATGACCATAAAATCGGAGAAAATTTCATGTTTATTATTAAACCCAAGGCATTAGCTCCTTACTTACTCAGCACGGTTGATTGCTCATTCAAGCGTTATATTGCCCCCAAAATTCAGATACCCAAATACCAAGGAGTTGTTACTTTGCAAAAACATGATTCAACCTTTCAATAACCATCCCGATAACATAAATAGACAACTTATAGATCCTACAAAATTATCTTGCATGTGGTTTTGGTCCCTACCGTTAAGTTAATATGCATATTTTTGAATGAATTTTTTCATGCATGTTTTTAATAATATAAAACATGAATTTCTATGTCCACATTTTCACTACTTTTATATTGATTTTTTAAAATTTAAAACATCTATATTTACTTTATCCCAAGTTAAAAAGTTACTAAATTTTTTGGAGGAACTTTTTGCAAAAAATTATATTAACTTCTAATACTCTAAACATGTTTGCAAAAAATTATTTAATTTTTTTTTAAATTGAAGGTTAATTAAGCATGTTTCGTTTCATTAGCGACTTAAATCGTTTTTCGATATTTTTGTCCTAACTAAAACCAATATTTTTATTTTATAGGAACTGTAATTGAATGTTTAAAATTCATAGGGACTAAAAATATATTTAACAAAAAATAATAAATAAAAAATTCTTGTAACTAGCAATGAATAATACACATGGCTTTATTACTTGAATTACTACCATAGTCTTGCATTATCAATAGCAAACTTTATGTGAGTTTGTTTTAACTTTTAATGTTGAACCCACTAAAAAAAGAGGTGGAATCGAAACAAGTTATTATAGTTATTGCGTTAAATGAGGTGTATGACATGTATGATGTGTTAAAGCACATATTTAGTAGCTTAACACTCAAGTAAAGACCAATCCTAAACATAAGGTAGCGTAGTAGCATAATTTAGGTGGTGGTATACGGCTTTGGTGGTGATCTTGATAATATGAATCTTCAATCAAGTTGAAGGAATACAAATTTTAACTCACACGATTGTTGCCTCATTCATGCGTTGTGTTGCCTCTATATTTCAGCAATGCAAATACTAAGGAGTTTATCGGTTGCGAATACATTTTTATCCTTAAATTTTGTGTTAATTTTATTCGTAAATAACGAGTTAAGAGGTTGTTGAAGTGAAAATGTGTCTACATTTCTAAAAATAATGAAAACTTTAAAAAGCTATTATTATTATTTCAATAAATGAATTTTTTACTAACTTACATTCAATCTAATTTATGTCACAATAATCAAATTCAAAGAGTCTCTCATCATATTAAAATAAATAAATATCGATGCACGTGTAAAATACAATATCTTTTAAAAATATGATCACAAAAATCGGAGAAAATTTCATGTTTAATATTAACGCCAAGGCATTAACTCATTACTTAGTCAATACGGTTCATTGCTCATTAAAGTGTTGTATTGCCTCTAAAATTCATCTACCCAAATACCAAGGAGTTGTTACTTTGCAAAAACATGATTCAACCTTTCAATGACTATCCCGATAAAATAAATAGACAACTCTTAGATCCTACAAAATTATCTTGCATGTAGTTTTGGTCCCTACCGTTAAGTTAATATGCATATTTTTGAATAAATTTTTGCATGCATTTTTTTAATAATATAAAATTTTAATTTCTATGTCCACAATTTCACTACTTTTATATCGATTTTTAAAAATTTTAAAAATCTATATTAACTTCATCCCAAGTTAAAAAGTTACTAATTTTTTTGGAGGAACTTCTTCTAATATTCTAAACATGTTTGCAAAAAAATCATTTAAATTTTTTTTAAATTGAAGGTTAGTTAAACATGTTTTGTTTCATTATGGATTAAAATCGTTTATCGATATTTTTGTCAAGACTAAAACCAGTATTTTTATTTTATAGGAACTGTAATTGAATGTCTAAAATTTATAGGGAATAAAAACATAATTAACAAAAAATAATATAAAAAAATTCTTGTAACTAGCAATGAAGAATACACATGGCTTTATTACTTGAATTACTACCATAGTCTTGCATTATCATTAGCAAACTTTATGTGAGTTTGTTTTAACTTTTAATGTTGAACCCGATAAAAACAGAAGTGGAATTGAAACAAGCTATTATAGTTATTGCGTTAAACGACGTGTATGACATGTATGATGTGTTACAGCACATATTTAGTAGCTTAACAATGAAGTAAAGACCAATCCTAAAAATAAGGTAGCGTACTAGCATAATTTATGTGGTGTTATACAGCTTAGGTGGTGATCTTGATAATATGAATCTTCAATCAAGTTGAATGAATACAAATTCTAACTCACATGAAACGTGCAATGTCTTTTAAAAAGATGACCATAACAATCCATGGAAGTTTCATGTTTGTTGTGCACCTCTAGGCTCTAGGTGCTTACTTAGTCAACACGGTTGTTGTCTCATTCATGCATTCTATTGCCTCTAAATTTCAGCAACGCAAATTCCAAGGAATTGATCCGTTGCAAATACATTTTTATCCTCAAATTTTGTGTTAATTTTATTCGTAAATAACGAGGTAAGTGGTTGTTCAAGTGAAAATTTGTCTACATTTCTAAAAATAATGAAAACTTCAAAAAGTTATTATTATTATTATTATTCCCATAAATGAATTGTTACTAACTTACATTCAATCTAATCTATGTGACAATAATCAAGTTCTAGAGTGTCTCATGGTAATAACATAAATAAATACCGATTCACGGGAAAAATACAATATCTTTTAATAATATGACCACAAAAATCCGATAAAATTTTATGTTTATTATTAACCCTAACGCATTAGCTCCATACTTACTCAACACGGTTGATTGCTCATTCAAGCGTTATATTGCCTCCAAATTTCTACTTACCAAATACCAAGGAGTTGTTACTTTGCAAAAACATGATTCAACCTTTCAATTATTGTCCCGATAAAATAATAAGTCAAATTTGAGATCCTACAAAAATTATCTTGCGCTATCGATAGCAAACTTAATGTGCTTTTGTTTTAACTTTTAATGTTGAAAACACTAAAAAAAGAGGTGCAATCACAACAAGTAATTTTAGCTATTGCGTTAAACGAGGTGTATGACATGTAATTTGTGTTAGAGCGCTTATTAAGTAGCTTATCACTGAAGTAAAGACCAATCCTAAATATGGTGGTGGTATACAACTTGGGTGGTGATCTTGATTATATGAATCTTCAATCAAGTTGAAAAAAATACAAATTTTAATTAACCTGAAACGTGCAATGTCTTTTAAAAAGATGACAATAACAATCCAAGGAAGTTTCATGTTTGCTAAGCACCTCTACACTCTTGCTTATTTCTTACTCAACACGGTTGTTGTCTCATTCATGCATTGTTTTGCCTCTAAATTTCAGCAACACAAATTCCAAGGAATTGATCCATTGCGAATACATTTTTATCCTCAAATTTTTTGTTAATTTTTTTCGTAAATAACGAGGTAAGAGGTAGTTGAAGTGAAAATTTGTCTACATTTTTAAAAATAATGAAAACTTCAAAAAGTTATAATTATTATTTCCATAAATGAATTTTTTACTAACTTAATCTATTTGACAATAATCAAGTTCAAGAGTCTCTCATCATAACAAAATAAATACATATCGATTGACGTGAAAAATACAATATCTTTTAAAAATATGACCACAATAATCGGAGAAAATTTCATGTTTATTATTAACCCCAAAGCATTAACTCATTACTTACTCAAGACGGTTGATTGCTCATTCAAGCGTTATATTGCCTCAAAAATTCAGCTACCCAAATACCAAGGAGTTACTTTGCAAAAGCATGATTCAACCTTTCTATTACTATCTCGATAAAATAAATAGACAACTTTTATATCTTATAAACTTAACTTACATGTAGTTTTGGTCCCTACCATTAAGTTAATATGCATATTTTTGAATGAATTTTTGCATGCATATTTTTAATAATATAAAATTTTAATTTCTATTTTCACATTTTCACTATTTTATATTGATTTTTTAAAATTTAAAAAATCTATATTAACTTCATCCCAAGTTAAAAAGTTACAATTTTGTTTGGAGGAACTTCTTCTAATATTCTAAATATACATGCAAAAAATTATTTAAAAAAATTTTACATTTAAGGTTAATTAAACATATTTCATTTCATTAGGGACTAAAATCGTTTTTCGATATTTTTATCGAGACTAAAACCAGTATTTTTATTTTATACATATTGTAATTGAATCTTCGAAATTTATAGGCACTATAATCATATTTAACAAAAAAATAAAAATAAAAAATTCTTGTAACTTGCGATGAAGAATACACATGGCTTAGTTACTTGTTTTACTACCATAGTCTTGCGCTATCGATAGCAAACTTTATGTGCGTTTAATTTAACTTTTAATATTGAACATACTAAAAAAAGAGGTGCAATCTTCAATCAAGTTAAATGAATATAAATTCTAACTCACATGAAACGTGCAATATATTTTAAAAATATGACCATAACAATCCAAGGAAGTTTCATGTTTGTTATGTACCTCTAGGCTTTAGGTTATTACTTACTCAACACGGTTGTTGCTTCATTCATGCATTGTATTGCTTCTAAATTTGAGTGACGCAAATACCAAGGAGTTGATCCGTTGCGAATACATTTTTATCCTCAAATTTTGTGTTAATTTTATTCGTAAGTAACGAGGTAAGAGGTTGTTGAAATGAAAATGTGTCTACATTTCTAAAAATAATGAAAACTTAAAAAAGTTATTATTATTATTTCCATAAATGAATTTTTACTTAGTTACATTCAATCTTATCTCCATGACAATGATCTAGTTCCAGAGTCTCTCATCATAATAAAATAAATACATAAATGGGTTAATTGCTATTAAACAAATATATTAATATATAAATAAATGCTACTATTTTTGAATAGTTTTATTAAAAAATTGGATTTAATATTACAATGGTTTTATAGAGGCACTGGACAAGATAAATCAAGAAAAAATAATGGGGAGCACAAGAAGATATGGAGAAGAACAAGACCAAAGAATGTTGCTAGAGGCGAAAACATGGACGTGCAAGATCCTATGAAAATGTAGTTAAAGGGCAACAACAATCAATGCTCAAAGCCAGACTAAATTGGAAAAATCCCAACAAAATAGCATATATACCCCATTAATTTTATTAGTTTGACAATGAAACAATGAAGGTGTATTAAAAGAAGTATGTTGGTCAAGTTTCTATAAAATGGATGACATTATGACATATAATACTTCACCACAATTTGATTTGCATGGATTTTTTGCTGTCATAATTACAATGTTAATGTCTAATATGGTACTCATTAAGTCGGATGATGAAGGGACATCCCATCGTTAATAGAAGATGCGAATTGACATTGAAATAGTTACATGGTTATGAATGTTTGGAGTCCCAGGATATGCAGGGTCTATAGAATTTTTTTAAATTCAACAAACAAAACAACATTACTCTTCAAATACCATCCACAATTATTATTATTATTATTATATTATAAAATTATACATATCAAATACTCCATCGGTATTATTGCATGTGGGTGTTTGAGATGCTGATTTGGTAACTAATGTGGTGGATTATGTTCTTGTAACTTAGCACTAGGAGAGAGTAGTGGTGACACTGCCAATCTAAAAGAACACCTACCAAAAATACAAAAACTTCCAATAGGACATGCCGTTCCACATGCACCACAATTCCAAGGGTTTATGTTTATGTTTACACACAAACGGTTGCAACATTGCCAATTAAATAAACAAGTAATTCCACAAAGTCCACAATTGTCTCTGTCTGTTGTCACATCCACACATTCGTTTCCGCAACACATAGTACTTGGTAGAAATTCATCGTTGTTGCATATCCCTGGTGTTGTAAGTTAACACAGTGTTCATTTATATATTTATACAAATATATATGAAATCAAACATATTTAATTAATCTTCAACTTAAAAAATTTTTGAATAATTTTTTGCAAAAACGTTTATAATATTAGAAGAAGTTACTCCAAAAAAATTAGTAAAAAAAATGAATATAAAAGTAGTAAAATTATGGACATAGAAATCAAAATTTTATATTATTAAAAGATATTGTATTTTTAACGTGAATCGGTATGTATTTATTTTATTATGATGAGAGACTCTTGAACTTGATTACTGTCACCGAGATTAGATTGAATGTAACTTAGTAAAAAATTCATTTATGGAAATAATAATTATAACTTTTTGAAGATTTATTTATTTTTAGAAATATAGACAAATTTTCACTTCAACAACCTCTTACCTAGTTACTTACGAATAAAATTAACACATATTTGAGGATATAAATGTATTCGCAACAGATCAATTCCTTGGAATTTGCATTGCTGAAATTTAGAGGCAATACTATGCATGAATAAGGAAACAACCGTGTTCAGTAAGTAATAACCTAGAGATTAGAGGTGCATAACAAACATGAAACTTCCTTGGATTGTTGTGGTCATCTTTTTAAAAGACATAGCACGTTTCACGTGAATTAAAATGTGTATTTATTCAACTTGATTGAAGATTCATATAATCAAGATCACCACCCAAGTTGTAAACCACCACCATAAGTATGCTAGTACATTACCTTATTTTTATGATTGGTCTTTTCTTCAGTGATAAGCTACTTAATAAGTGCTCTAACACAAAATACATGTCATACACCTCGTTTAACGCAATAGCTATAATAACTTGTTGTAATTGCACCTCTTTTTTTAGTATGTTCAACATTAAATTTTAAAGCAAACGCACATAAAGACCGTTATCGATAGCGTAAGACTATGGCATTGATTCAAGTAATTAAGACATGTGTATTCATCATTGTTAATTACAAAAGTTTTTTATTATCATTATTTTGTTAAATATGTTCTTAATCTCTGTAAATTTTAAACTTTCAACTACAGTTTCTATAGAATAAAAATACTAGTTTTAGTCTTGACAAAAATATTGAAAAACGATTTTTGTCCTTATTGTAATGAAACTTGTTTAATTAACTTTTAAATTAAAATTTTTTTAAGTAATTTTTTGTAAGCATGTTTAGATTTTTAGAAGCTCCTACAAAAAATTTATTTAAATATGGTTAAATTTGTTTAGTAAAAAAAAGGGTTAAATATGTTTAGTTTATACAAAATTTCAAAATTTTAATTTTAGCTCATACAAAATTTTAAAGTATAACTAACATTTCACCCCGTCATTATGTCAATGATAGTGACATGAATAACATTGACTTGACGGACTCAACTTTGAGGAACGCATTTGTATTTCCTTTATTATTATTAAATTGGCTTCGATTGAGTCATTATCTCAATAATAAAGACCAAAACAACCATTCTGAAGAGTTATGTCAATCTTCATTAAAATTTTGGTAAAAAAATAGGGATACATTTGTTAAGTTCATATAACATTTCAAATTTTAAATTTTAGCCCCTACAAAATAAAAATACAACATTTAATCTCTACAAAATTATCATGCATGCTGTTTTAGTCCTTACTGTTAAGCCAGTGTTTATTTATATATTTATATAAATATAATTGAATAAATTTTTGTAGGTATGTGTACGACAATATAAAAGCTTTTTTCTCAAAAAATGAGTTTAAAATTCGATTTTCCCGTCCATATTTTGGTTAATTTTATCTTGATATTTTTCCATTTATAAAATACATATATTTTTTTATAAGCAAAATGCTTTAATAAAGAATACAAAGGACACTCTAACCAATTACAAATAAACTTAAATTACCTTCTAGATAAAACAATTCAAATTTTTGTGGAGGAACTTTCTATAGTATTTTAAATATTCTTGCATAAAATCATTCAAAAAAAATTTTAGTTAAAGGACAATTAAATATGTTTCATTTGAGCGGAGACTACAATTGCTTGTTAGATATTTTTGTCGAGACTAAAAGTAGCATTTTTATTTTATAAGAATTAAAAACATATTCAACAAAAACAATAATAAATATTTTTTCTAAGAATCTATGAAGAACAAACGTGTATTTCTTGTATGACAACCGTAGTCTCGTGCAACGGTTAGAAAAATTTATGTGTGTTTGTTTTAACTTTTAATGTTTAACACACTAAAACACCGGTTGGAGTCCCGACAAGTTATTAAAGCTTTTGCATTAAATAAGGTGCATGACATGTATGTTGTATTAAAGCACACATTTAGTAGTTTATCATAGAATTATCATAAAAATAAAGTAGCATGCTAGAATAATCTAGGCGGTGCTATGCAGCTTGGTGTGATGCTCTAGATCATGAATCTTCAATAAAGATGATTGAATAATAATATTGATTCAGGTGAAAAATAAAGTATCACCTAAAAAGATGACTGCTAAAAACTGAGGAAATATCACATTTATTATTCACGTCGAGACAATAGCTTCTTACTTACTCAACACGATTAATGACTCATTCAAGCGTTATATTGCCTCCAAAATTCAGCTACCGAAATATCAAAGTTGTTGCTTTGCAAAAACATGTTTCAACCTTTTAATTATTGTCCCGATAAAATAAAAAGTCAACTTTTAGATCATACAAAATTATCATACATGTAGTTTTAGTTTCCACCGTTAAGTTATTATATATATTTTTGAATGAATTTTTGCATCCAAATTTTTAATAATATAAAATTTCAATTTCTATGCAAATATTATCACTACTTTTATATTGACTTTTTTAAAATTTAAAAATTCTTTTTTAGATCATCCCAAGTTCAAAAGTTACAAATTTTTTTGAGGAACTTTTTCTAATATTCTAAACATTCTTGCAAAAAATTATTCGAAAAAATTTTAAGTTGAAGGTTATTTAAAAATGTTTCATTTCATTAGATACTAAAATTGCTTGTTCGACATATTTTCTCAAGACTAAAACTAGTATTTTTATTTTATAGGAACTATAACTAAAAGTTTAAATTTTATAGGACAAAAAAAAAATAAATTTAACAAAAAAATAATAATAAAAAACTTTTGTAATAAGATATGCAGAATACACATATCTTTGTTACTTGATATCTTTGTTACTTGGATGACTACCATACACTTGTGCTATAGATAGCAAACTTTATGTGCGTTCGTTTTAACTTTTAATGCTCAACACACTAAAAAAAAGAGGTGGAATCACAAGTTATTAGAGCTATTGCGTGAAATGAGGTGTATGATATGTATGTTGTGTTAAAACACATATTTTAGTAGTTTAACGCTGATGTTAAGACTAATCCTAAAAATAAAGTAGCGTACTAGCATAATTTAAATGATTGTATACAGCTTGGGTGTTGATCTTGATCATACGAATCTTCAATAAAGTTGAATGAATAAAAATTCTAATTCACATGAAACGTGCAATGTATTTTAAAAAGATGACCATAACAAAATTCCATGTTTGTTATGCACCTCTAGTCTCAAGCTCCTTACATACTCAACACGGTTGTTGTCTCATTCATGCAATATATTGGCTCTTAATTTCAGTGTACCAAAGAGTTGATCCTTTGCGAAAATATTCTCATCCTCAAATTTTGTGTTAATTTTATTGGTAAATAACGAGGTAAGAAATTTTTGAAGTGAAAAATTGTCTATATTTTGAAAATTAATGAAAACTTCATTTAGTTGTTATTATTATTATTATTTCCACAAATGATTTTTATTAACTAATATTCAATATAATCTCTATGGCAATAATCTAGTTCAAGAGTCTCTCATGATAATAATATAAACTTCTAACAAGATGACCACAAAAATTCGAGAAAATTTCATGTTTATTATTCACTTCAAGGAACTAGCTCCTTACTTACTCAACCTAGTTGATGGTTAACTCAAGAGTTATATTGCCTCCCAAGTACCAAGGAGTTTTTCCTTTGAAAAAACATGTTTCAACCTTTCAATTATTGTCCCGATAAAATTAAAAGACAATTTTTTGTTCCTATCGTAAATTTAATATATATTTTTAAATGAATTTTTGCATGCATGGTTTTAATAATATAAAATTTCAATTTCTATGTCCATATTTTCACTACTTTTATATTGATTTTTTTTAAATTTAAAAATTTATATTAAATTCATCAAATATTTAAAAGTTATAAATTTTTTTGTAGGAACTTCTAAAATTCTAAACATTCTTGCAAAAAATAATTTAAAAAAATTTTAAGTTGAAAGTTAATTAAACAAGTTTTATTTCAGTAGGGACAAAAATCGTTTTTCGATATTTTTGTCAAGATTAAAATTAGTATTTTTATTCTATAGGAACTGTAGTTGAAAGTTTAAAATTTATAGAGATTAAGAACATATTTAACAAAATAATAATAATAAAAAACTTTTGTAATTAACAATGATGAATACACATGTCTTAATTACTTGAATCACTACAATAGTCTTGCGCTATCGATAGGGAATTTTATGTGCGTTTGCTTTAAATTTGGAGGAACTTATTCTATTATTCTAAACAATTATGCAAAAATTCTTTTAAATTGAAGGTCAATTAAACTTGTTTCATTTCATTAGGGCCTAAAATCGTTTTTCAATATTTTTGTCGAGACTAAAACCAATATTTTTATTTTATAGGAATTGTAATTAAATGTTTAAAATTTATAAGGACTAAAAACATATTTAAAAAAAGTTAATAATAAAAAATCTTTAACTAGCAATGAAGAATACACATGGCTTTATTACTTGAGTTACTACCATAGCGAACATTATGTGCGTTTGTTTTAACTTTCACTGTTGAACACACTAAAAAAAGAGGTGGAATCGAAACAAGTTATTATAGTTTTTGCGTTAAACGAGGTGTACGACATGTTTGATGTGTTAAAGAACATATTTAGTAGCTTAACATTGATGTAAACACCAATCCTAAAAATAAGGTAGCATACTAACATAATTTAGGTGGTAGTATACAGCTTGGGTGGTGATCTTGATCATATATCAGTCAATTTGAAATAATACAAATTATAACTCACATGAAATGTGCAATGTCTTTTAAAAAGATGACCATAACCATCCAAGGAAATTTCATGTTTTTTATGCACCTCTAGTCTCTATGTTATTACTTACTCAACACGGTTCTGGCCTCATTCATGCATTGTATTGCCTCTAAATTTCAGCAACGCAAATACCAATGACTTGATCCGTTGCTAATACATTTTTTTAATTCAAATTTTGTGTTAATTTTATTCGTAAATTTGTCTACATTTCTAAAAATAATGAAAACTTCAAAAAGTAAAAATTATTATTTCCATAAATGAATTTTTTACTAACTTACATTCAATCTAATCTCTATGACAATAATTAAGTTCAAGAGTTTCTCATCATAATAAAATAAATACATACCGATTTACGTAAAAAATACAATATCTTTTAAAAATGTAACCCCAAAAAATCAGAGAAATTTGATATTTATTATTAAGTAGCTTATCACTGAAGAAAAGACCCATAATAAAAATAAGGTAGTGTACTAGCATACTTATGGTGGTGGTTTACAACTTGGGTGGTGATCTTGATTATATGAATCTTCAATCAAGTTGAATAAATACAAATTTTAATTCACGTGAAACGTGCTATGTCTTTTAAAAAGATGACCACAACAATCCAAGGAAGTTTCATGTTTGTTATGCACCTCTAATCTCTAGGTTATTACTTAATCAACACGGTTGTTGCCTTATTCATGCATAGTATTGCCTCTAAATTTCAGCAACGCAAATTCCAAGGAATTGATCCGTTGCGAATACATTTATATCCTCAAATATGTGTTAATTTTATTCGTAAGTAACGAGGTAAGAGGTTGTTGAATTGAAAATTTGTCTATATTTCTAAAAATAAATAAAATTTCAAAAAGTTATAATTATTATTTCCATAAATGAATTTTTTACTAAGTTACATTCAATCTAATCTCGGTGACAGTAATCAAGTTCAAGAGTCTCTCATCATAATAAAGTAAATAAATACCGATTCACGTTAAAAATACAATATCTTTTAATAATATAAAATTTTGTTTTATATGTCCATATTTTTACTATATTTATATTCATTTTTTTTACTAATTTTTTTGGAGTAACTTCTTCTAATATTATAAACTTTTTTGCAAAAAATTATTCAAAATTTTTTTAAGTTGAAGGTTAATTAAATATATTTTATTTCAAATATATTTATATAAATATATAAATGAACAGTGTCTTAACGTACAATAATATTGTATTTTTATTTTGTAAGAACTAAAATTAAAATTTTGAAATTTTATATAAACTAAACATATTTAACCCTATTTTTTTTACTAAACATATTTAACCATATTTTACCAAAACACAGTCCACGCTGGACCACCTTAGAATTTTCCCTATATATATTGGTTTCAAACACTAGTCTTGTATTATCAAACAAAACAAAATCCAAGTCTTCTTACAATTTTTCACAATGTTTCTAGCAACACAATATTTATCAATTGTCACATTGATTCTTGTGTTGTTGATCCAAATCGAGGGAAATTCAATTTCTTCAATACCAAATGAAGTGAACAAAAATTCAAGCACTATGCTTGAGGAAATTGGTGTGGATCAAATTTTTACTGGTTGTAGTACAACACCAGGGATATGCAACAACGATGAATTTCTACCAAGTACTATGTGTTGCGGAAACGAATGTGTGGATGTGACAACAGACAGAGACAATTGTGGACTTTGTGGAATTACTTGTTTATTTAATTGGCAATGTTGCAACCGTTTGTGTGTAAACATAAACATAAACCCTTGGAATTGTGGTGCATGTGGAACGGCATGTCCTATTGGAAGTTTTTGTATTTTTGGTAGGTGTTCTTTTAGATTGGCAGTGTCACCACTACTCTCTCCTAGTGCTAAGTTACAAGAACATAATCCACCACATTAGTTACCAAATCAGCATCTCAAACACCCACATGCAATAATACCGATGGAGTATTTGATATGTATAATTTTATAATATAATAATAATAATAATAATTGTGGATGGTATTTGAAGAGTAATGTTGTTTTGTTTGTTGAATTTAAAAAAATTCTATAGACCCTGCATATCCTGGGACTCCAAACATTCATAACCATGTAACTATTTCAATGTCAATTCGCATCTTCTATTAACGATGGGATGTCCCTTCATCATCCGACTTAATGAGTACCATATTAGACATTAACATTGTAATTATGACAGCAAAAAATCCATGCAAATCAAATTGTGGTGAAGTATTATATGTCATAATGTCATCCATTTTATAGAAACTTGACCAACATACTTCTTTTAATACACCTTCATTGTTTCATTGTCAAACTAATAAAATTAATGGGGTATATATGCTATTTTGTTGGGATTTTTCCAATTTAGTCTGGCTTTGAGCATTGATTGTTGTTGCCCTTTAACTACATTTTCATAGGATCTTGCACGTCCATGTTTTCGCCTCTAGCAACATTCTTTGGTCTTGTTCTTCTCCATATCTTCTTGTGCTCCCCATTATTTTTTCTTGATTTATCTTGTCCAGTGCCTCTATAAAACCATTGTAATATTAAATCCAATTTTTTAATAAAACTATTCAAAAATAGTAGCATTTATTTATATATTAATATATCTGTTTAATAGCAATTAACCCATTTATGTATTTATTTTATTATGATGAGAGACTCTGGAACTAGATCATTGTCATGGAGATAAGATTGAATGTAACTAAGTAAAAATTCATTTATGGAAATAATAATAATAACTTTTTTAAGTTTTCATTATTTTTAGAAATGTAGACACATTTTCATTTCAACAACCTCTTACCTCGTTACTTACGAATAAAATTAACACAAAATTTGAGGATAAAAATGTATTCGCAACGGATCAACTCCTTGGTATTTGCGTCACTCAAATTTAGAAGCAATACAATGCATGAATGAAGCAACAACCGTGTTGAGTAAGTAATAACCTAAAGCCTAGAGGTGCATAACAAACATGAAACTTCCTTGGATTGTTATGGTCATATTTTTAAAATATATTGCACGTTTCATGTGAGTTAGAATTTATATTCATTTAACTTGATTGAAGATTGCACCTCTTTTTTTAGTATGTTCAATATTAAAAGTTAAATTAAACGCACATAAAGTTTGCTATCGATAGCGCAAGACTATGGTAGTAAAACAAGTAACTAAGCCATGTGTATTCTTCATCGCAAGTTACAAGAATTTTTTATTTTTATTTTTTTGTTAAATATGATTATAGTGCCTATAAATTTCGAAGATTCAATTACAATATGTATAAAATAAAAATACTGGTTTTAGTCTCGATAAAAATATCGAAAAACGATTTTAGTCCCTAATGAAATGAAATATGTTTAATTAACCTTAAATGTAAAATTTTTTTAAATAATTTTTTGCATGTATATTTAGAATATTAGAAGAAGTTCCTCCAAACAAAATTGTAACTTTTTAACTTGGGATGAAGTTAATATAGATTTTTTAAATTTTAAAAAATAATATAAAATTAGTTAAAATGTGGACATAGAAATTGAAATTTTATACCATTAAAAATATTCATTCAAAAATTCATTCAAAAATATGCATATTAACCTAATGGTAGAGACCAAAACTACATGCAAGATAACTTTTTGTAGGATCTCAAAGTTGCCTTTTTATTTTATCGGGACAATAATTGAAAGGTTGAATTATGTTTTTGCAAAGTAACAACTCGTTGGTATTTAGGTAGCTGAATTTTAGAGGCAATATAATGCTTGAATGATCAATCAAATGTGTTGAGTAAGTAATGAGTTAATGCCTTGGGGTTAATAATAAACGTCAAATTTTCTCCGATTTTTGTGGTCATATTTTTAAAAGATATTGTAATTTTTACGTGAATCGGTATGTATTTATTTTATTAGGATGAGAGACTCTAGAACTTGATTATTGTCACATAAATTAGATTGAATTTAAGTTAGTAAAAATTCATTTATGGAAATAATAATAATAATAATAACTTTTGAGGTTTGCATTATTGTTAGAAATCTACACAAATTTTCACTTCAACAACCTCTTACCTCGTTATTTACGAATAAAATTAACACAAAATTTGAGGATAAAAATGTATTCACAACGGATCAATTCGTTGGAATTTCTGTTGCTGAAATTTAGAGGCAATACAATGCATGAATGAGACAACAACCGTGTTGAATAAAAAATAATTAAGAGTGTAGAGGTGCTTAGCAAACATGAAACTTCTTTGGATTGTTATGGTCATCTTTTTAAAACACGTTTCAGGTTGATTAAAATTTGGATTTATTCAACTTGATTGAATATTCATATAATCAAGATCACCACCCAAGTTTTATACCACCACCATATTTAGGATTGGTCTTTACTTCAGTGATAAGCTACTTAATAATGCTCTAACACAAAATACATGTCATACACCTTGTTTAACGCAATAGTTAAAATTACTTGTTGTGATTGCACCTCTTTTTTTAGTGTGTTCAACATTAAAAGTTAAAACAAACGCACATTAAGTTCGCTATCGATAGCGCAAGACGACGGTAATAATTCAAGTAATTAAGACGTGTGTATTCATCATTGCTAGTTACAAAAGTTTTTTATCATTATTTTTTTTTAAATATATTTTTAATCTCTATAAATTTTAAACTTTCAATTACAGTTCCATTAGAATAAAAATACTAGTTTCAGTCTTGACAAAAATATCGAAAAATGATTTTTGTCTCTATTGAAATGAAACATGTTTAATTAACCTTCAACTAAAAATTTTTTGAAATAATTTTTTGCAAGCATGTTTAGAATTTTAGAAGTTCGTACAAAAAAATTTATAACTTTTTAGAAGTTTTCATTATTTTTACTTCTTTTTAGAAATGTAGACACATTTTCACTTCAACAACCTCTTAGCTCGTTATTTACGAATAAAATTAACACAAAATTTGAGAATAAAAATGTATTCGCAACGGATCAACTCCTTGGAATTTGCATTGCTGAAATTTAGAGGCAATACAATACATAAATCACACAACCACCGTGTTGAGTAAGTTATAAGCTAGACCCTAGAGGTTCATAACAAACTTGAAAATTCGTTTGATTGTAATGTTCATGTTTTTAAAAGACATTGCATATTTCATGTGTGTTAGAATTTGTATTCATTCAACTTGATTGAAGATTCATATGATCAAGATCACCACCCAACTGTACACCGCCACCTAAATTATGTTACTATGCTACTTTATTTTTAGGATTGGTCTTTACTTTAGTGTTATGCTACTAAATATGCGTTTTAACACATCATACACTTCGTTTAACGCAATAACTATAATAACTTGTTCCGATTCCACCTTTTTTGTGTGTGTTCAACATTTAAAGTTAAAACAAACTCACATAAAGTTCGCTATTGATAGCACAAGACTATATGGTAGTAATTTAAGTAATAAAGCCATGTGTATTCTTCATTGCTAGTTACAAGAATTTTTTTTTATTATTTTTTGTTAAATATGTTTTTAGTCTTTATAAATTTTTAATATTCAATTACACTTCCTATAAAATAAAAATACTGGTTTTAGTCCAGACCCAAATTTTGAAAAATGATTTTAGTCCCTAATAAAATGAAACATGTTTAATTAACATAGAAATTGAAATTTTATATTATTAAAAAAATGCATGCAAAAATTTATTCAAAAATATGCATATTAACTTAATGGTAGAGACCAAAATTACATGCAAGATAATTTTGTACGATCTAAAAGTTGTCTATTTATTTTATCGGGATAGTAATTGAAAGGTCGAATCATGTTTTTGCAAAGTAACAACTCCTTGGTATTTAGGTAGCTGAATTTTGAAGGCAATATATAGTTTGAATGATCAATCAACCGTGGTGAGTAATGAGTTAATGCCTTTGCATCAATATTAAACATTAAATTTTCTTCGATTTTTGTGGTCATATTTTTAAAAGATATTGTATTTTACACATGCATCGATATTTATTTATTTTAATATGATGAGAGACTCTTGAACTTGATTATTGTCACAGAGATTAGATTGAATGTAAGTTAGTAAAAAATTCATTTATGGAAATAATAATAATGGCTTTTTGAAGTTTTCATTATTTTTAGAAATGTAGACAAATTTTCACTTGAACAACCACTTACCTCGTTATTTACGAATAAAATTAACACATAATTTGAGGATAAAAATGTATTTGCAACGGATCAGTTCTTTGGAATTTGCGTTGCTGAAATTTAGAGGCAATACAATGCATGAATGAGACAACAACCGTGTTGACAAAGTAAGCACCTAGAGCCTAGAGGTGCACAACAAACATGAAACTTCCTTGGATTGTTATAGTCATCTTTTCAAAAGACATTGCACGTTTCATGTGAGTTAGAATTTGTATCCATTCAACTTGATTAAAGATTCATATGATCAAGATCGCCACCCAAGCTGTATAATACCACCTAAATTATGTTAGTACGCTATCTTATTTTTAGGATTGGTGTTTACATGAGTGTTAAGCTACTAAATATGTGCTTTAACACAACATACATGTCATACACCTCGGTTAACGCAATAACTATAATAACTTGTTTCGATTCCACCTCTTTTTTTTTGTGTTCAATAATAAAAGTTAAATTAAACGCACATAAAGTTTGCTATCGATAGCGCAAGACTATGGTAGTAATTCTAGTAATAAAACCATGTGTATTCTTCATTGCGAGTTACAAGAATTTTTTTTATTATTTTTTGTTAAATATGTTTTTATTCCCTATAAATTTTAAACATTCAATTACAGTTCCTATAAAATAAAAATACTGGTTTTCGTACAGACAAAAATATCGATAAAAATTTTTACACCCTAATGAAAACAAACATATTTTAATTAACCTTCAGTTTTAAAAAAATTTTAAATGATATTTTGCAAACATGTTTAGAATATTACAAGAAGTTCTTCCAAAAAAATTAGTAACTTTTTAACTTGGGATGAAGTTTATATAGATCTTTTAAATTTTAAAAAATCATTATAAAAGTAGTGAAAATGTGGACATAGAAATTGAAATTTTATATTTATAAAAATATGCATGCAAAAATTCATTCAAAAATATGCATATTAACTTAATGGTAGTGACCAAAACTCCATGCAAGATAATTTTATAAGATCTAAAAGTTGTCTATTTATTTTATCGGGATAGTAATTGAAAGGTTGAATCATGTTTTTGCAAAGTAACTCCTTGGTATTTGGGTAGCTGAATTTTAGAGGCAATATCGCTTGAATGAGCAATCAACGGTGTTGAGTAAGTAGTGTGTTAGTGCCTTGGGGTTAATAATAAACATGAAATTTTCTCCGATTATTGTGGTCATATTTTTAAAAGATATTGTATTTTTCACGTGAATCGATATGTATTTATTTTATTATGATGAAAGACTCTTGAACTTGATTATTGTTATAGAGATTAGATTGAATGTAAGTTAGTACAAAATTCATTTATGGAAATAAAAAATAATAACTTTTTGAAGTTTTCATTATTTTTAGAAATTTAGACACATTTTCACTTCAACAACCTTTTAACTCGTTATTTACGAATAAAGTTAACACAAAATTTAAGAATAAAAATGTATTTGCAACAGATAAACTCTTTAGTATTTGCGTTGCTGAAATATAGGGACAATACAATGCATGAATGAGGCAACTATCGTGTTAAATAAGTAAGCACCTAGAGCTTAGAGGTGCATAACAAACATGAAACATCCTTGTATTGTTATGGTAATCTTTTTAAAAGACATTGCACGTTTCATGTGAGTTAAAATTTGTATTCATTCAGCTTGATTGAAGATTCAAATTGTAACTCCCCAATTTCTTATTATTATATTTTTATTATAAAATATAATGCACAACTATTATTATCCGTGTGTTGACATGTACGATAATTTTCTTCATGTTTGTCCTACATGTTCGCCCTAATGATTTATGTAAATTATTAATATTAATAATATTCAATTTGTTTTAAAAAAATATATATATATACATATATTTATATAAAAATAAAATAAGAAGTAAACGTGTGTATTGCTACATTAGTCTATTAACTTAAGCACTGGTAGAGTGGGTTTATGATTGTAATAGTAATAATAATAATAATAATAATAATAATAATAATAATAATACTAATAAGGGTAATGGGCTAAGTGTATTGGTATGATAATAAGCCTAATAATGTACCTAATACTACTAGTATGTATAGATAGGTATATAAGTGGATTGAATACTACCCTGTTGCATCCAGCTGCAACTCTTAATACCAAAATCATACATTGATTTCAAAGACTAGGCTGTTAGAGACGGTGATTGGCGAAGACGCGACACATTACATCAACGGATCAGCTTCGTTGAGAAAAATCTTCAACCAAGGTAAGGGGTGAGATGAGGTTCGATATTATGAGTATAAAATGACATGAGATGAACGGGAATACTGAAATTCCCATACATTCATCAGGGGCTTACTACGTATGGTCGAGCCCTATTGAGTGATAATAATTAATTAATAATATATGAATGGTAATAGTGAGGACTAAAATATATTTTAGCAACCTATAGAATTGCTGTGAATTTATGTATATCAAGATTGCATGCTGTCTAGTTTTATGAACCTTATGCTGATTGTTATTGTATGAATGATATGTACTTGAGTGTTCTTGTAACTTGATTGAAATTATGATATTACTTGAATGTGCCACCTGTTTGATTTCTTATTATGTGATTGGACTGTGTATTGTGAGTAGTGTAAACCAAATATTGGAGCTTTATTGTGATTGACTAATATATATATATATAATGATGAATATTGTGAAGTACAACTGAAAATTTTTTAGTTATGATAATCCAGTAAGTATGAGATAGATGCTGTAATTTTGGAGTGAGAATTATTTTGTCATCATATAGGGAGAGTTTGACAAACCTAGTGATTCGGGGAAGTACAACTAAATGAGCCTGATTGTGGAGGGCTACAATCGAACCGTAAGGTAAGATTGATAGACCTTGGGGGTATATCTAATTGGGAATTCCTAAGTGGATTAGTGGGTTATTCCCTAAGGCCAGGAGCTACCGTGCAAAACAAGAGTACCCCGACCGTCGCGTATATGTGTCTCAGGTTGAGTTGAGGGGATCTATGAGGACTTGGCCATTCATGAATTATCCATCCACTCTTGTAGTGGCATAGTATCAGGCTTCCTAACCAAGTACTTCAGAGTAGAATGGTACCAAGTGATGAAGAAGTATAGAGTATAGGACATGCATAACATTTTCTCCCTGTGACTGTTTATTGTGATTGAATTAGATTAACCTTTGATATTATGTTCTGGAATGTTTCTCATGTTTGTGTTAATTTGATTACTTACGTGTTCTTCTCATTTACATTATACTGTTACATAATTTCGATACTCACCCCTCGTTGTTTGTGTTTGGCGTTTGCGATGGACGCAGACGAGCTACAAGCTACAGGTGAAGATTAATACTCTCATAGTATAGGAAGGCGTATCATCTTGAAGACTTTTATCATCTTCCTTCTGTTAATTTCATATTTGAACATCTTTTATTTTAGAAAATTTTGCTCTGATAGTGACATCGGGTTGGGACTACATTTATAATTATCAGTAATTTATGTGCGTGTGCTTCAAAAAGAATTTAATTTGATCACTCTTATGACTTTCGAATTGTTAAGCTAATAGAAACTTTGGATTAATATGACTTGTCCATGATTAAGTGATACTTTTGCCTTAAAGAAATCGTCGAAAGTTTTATTTATTTATTTATTTATTTATATTTTAATATTTTTAAATTAAAATTTGAAGAAAAAAAATTAAAATAAATTTGGGATTTAGGGTGTCACACATATTGTCAAGATCACCACCTAAACTGTATACCACCACCTAAAAGTTGTCTATTTATTTTATCGGGATAGTAATTGAATGAATGAATCATGTTTGTGCAAAGTAACAAACTCTAGAGGCAATATAACGCTTGAATGAGCAATCAACCGTATTGAGTAAATAATGAGTTAATGCCTTGCGGTTAATAATAAACATGAAATTTTCTCCGATTATTGTGGTCATATTTTTAAAAGATATTGTATTTTTCACGTCAATCGATATGTATTTATTTTATTATGATGAGAGACTCTTGAACTTGATTATTGTCACAGAGATTAGATTGAATGTAAGTTAGTAAAAAATTCATTTATGGAAATAATAATAATAACTTTTTGAAGTTTTCATTATTTTTAGAAATGTAGACACATTTCAACTTCAACAACCTTTTAACTCGTTATTTACGAATAAAGTTAACACAAAATTTAAGAATAAAAATGTATTCGCAATGGATAAACTCCTTAGTATTTGCCTTGCTGAAATATAGGGACAATACAATGCATGAATGAGGCAAAAATTGTGTTGAGTAAGTAAGCACCTAGAGCCTAGAGGTGCATAACAAACATGAAACTTCCTTTGATTGTTATGGTCATCTTTTTAAAAGACATTGCAGGTTTCATGTGAGTTAAAATTTGTATTCATTCAACTTGATTGAAGATTCATATTACCAAGATCACAACCTAAGTTGTATAACACCACATAAATTATGCTAGTGTGCTACCTTATTTTTAGGATTGGTCTTTACTTCATTGTTAAGCTACTAAATATGTGCTTTAACACATCACATATGTTATACACCTCGTTTAACGCAATAACTATAATAACTGGTTTCGATTCCACCTCTTTTTTTATGTGTTCAACAATAATAGTTAAAACAAACTCACATAAAGTTTGCTATTGATAGCGCAAGACTTTGGTAGTAATTCAAGTAATAAAGCCATGTGTATTCTTCATTGCTAGTTACAAGAATTTTTTTATTATTATTTTTTGTTAAATATGTTTTTATTCCCTATTAATTTTAAACATTCAATTACAATTCCTATAAAATAAAAATACTGGTTTTAGTCCAGACAAAAATATCGATAAATGATTTTAGTCCATAATGAAACAAAACATGTTTAATTAACCTTCAATTTAAAACAATTTTAAATGATTTTTTTGCAAACATGTTTAGAATATTAGAAAAAGTTCCTCCAGAAAAATTAGTAACCTTTTAACTTGGGATGAAGTTAACATAGATTTTTTAAATTTTAAAAAATCAACATAAAAGTAGTGAAAATGTGGATATAGAAATTGAAATTTTATATTATTAAAAATATCCATGCAAAAATTCATTCAAAAATATGCATATTAACTTAACGGTAGGAACCAAAACTAAATGCAAGATAATTTTACAGGATCTAAAAGTTGTCTATTTATTTTATCGGGATAGTCATTGAAAGGTTGAATCATGTTTTTGCAAAGTAACAAATCCTTGGTATTTGGGTAGCTGAATTATAGAGGCAATATAACACTTGAATGAGCAATCAACCGTATTGAGTAAGTAATGAGTTAATGTCTTGGGGTTAATAGTAAACATGAAATTTTCTCCGATTATTGTGGTCATATTTTTAAAAGAGATTGTGTTTTTCACGTGAATCGATATGTATTTATTTTATTATGATGAGAGACTCTTGAATGTAAGTTAGTAAACAATTCATTTATGGAAATTATAATAATAACTTTTTGAAGTTTTCATTATTTTTAGAAATGTAGACACATTTTCACTTCAACAACCACTTAACTCGTTATTTACGAATAAAGTAAACACAAAATTTAAGAATAAAAATGTATTCGCAACGGATAAACTCCATAGTATTTGCGTTGCTGAAATATAAGGCAATACAACGCATGAATGAGGCAACAATCGTGTTGAGTAAGTAATAACCTAGAGACTAGAGGTGCATAACAAACATGAAACTTCCTTGAATTGTTATGGTCATCTTTTTAAAAGACATTGCACGTTTCATGTGATTTAGAATTTGTATTCATTCGACTTGATTGAAGATTCATATGATCAAGATGACCACCCAGGCTGTATAGCACCACCTAAACTATGTTAGTACACTACCTTATTTTTAGGATTGGTGTTTACATCAGTGTTAAGCTACTAAATATGTGCTTTAACACATCATTCATGTCATACACCTCGTTTAACGCAATAACTATAATAACTTCTTGCGATTTCACCTCTTTTTTTAGTGGGTTCAACATTAAAAGTTAAAACCAACTTTTAAATATATTTATAAAAAAGTAACAAAGACATGTTTATGTAGTATTCTAAACATGCTTGCAAAATATTATTTAAAATTTTTTGAAGTTAAAGGTTAATTAAACGTGTTTCATTTCATTAGGGTCTAAAATTGCTTGTTTGATATTTTTGTCAAGACTAAAGCTAGTATTTTTATTTTATAGTAACTAAAATTAAAAATTTAAATTTTATATGGAAGAAAAATAATAATTAAAAAGTTTTGTAACAAGATTTGGAAAATACACATGTCTTTGTTACTTTTGTAACAATATATTTAAAAGTTCGTTTTAACTTTTAATGTTGAACACATTAAAAAAAAAAAGGAGGAATCACAACGAGTTATTAGAGCTGTTGCATAAAACCAGGTATATAACATGTATGTTGTGTTAAAGCACATATTTAGTAGCTTAACAATGAAGTTATGACCGATCCTAAAAATAAGGTAGTGTACTAGCATAATTTAGGTGTTGGTATATAGTATGGGTTGTGATCTTGATTATATGATGACAATAAAAAATGCAATGAAATTTCTGATACACGGATACCAAGAAGTTGATCCTTTGCGAAAGCATTTTTTCCTCAAATTTTGTATTAATTTTATTCATTAATAACGAGGTAAGAAAGTTTTTAAAAAAAAATTTGTTTAATGTGACAATCCACTTATTTAAAAAAATTAATAAAATATAAATTTATTAACTAGAACATTTTATTTTAAGCATTTATTAAATTTAAATTAATTTTAAAATGGAAAAGTGGTAAAAATGAGAGATGTCCAATTATGATAAGATCAATATGTTTTAAAATCAATAAATTAAAGTAATTAATCTATTAAAATACATTTATAACCAAAACTCTCATATTCGAAACAATAACAATAATTATTGTCATAAATTTTTTTAAAATAATCATATAAAAATACATTATCTTTATAGAATAGTCGAAAAGATAAAATAATTAAATATAACATCCCTAATATGTATTAATTACTAAATCACAATAAATACGTTTAAAATATTCGTACAATAACAACTATATTAAAATAAAGGAAATCAAACACAATAATACTAATATTCCAAGATAATTATTTATAAAATAAATAATTAAAGTAAGATATATGTAGGAATAATTAAATATAATTAAGTGCACATTTAATATTAGTCAAACGTGTAACACTCCAAATTTTATAATAAATTATTTCATTTATTTAATAGGATTTTAAATAATTAATTTAGTATTGCCTGTGTTTATTATATGTGTTGATAAATAATTATGATTAATTTTTCTTACATGTGTATTTGCTATAGTGTGATAATTTTTCATGAGGTTGACTTAATAATTTATTTAAATTATTAATATGAATATTAAGTATATTCATTTTTTTTTAAATATTAATGTTAGATTGTTATTATTTTTAAGTGACATATGTCACCATTATTGCTAACTAGATATTTAATAATTTAACTTATTTATTTTTATTTTATTGATAGTAAAGTTAATAGAAATTTTTTCAATAATAATAATAAATATAAAATATAAAAACATGACTGATACAGCTGATAAGTATATATGTGCCACTAATAATAGAAATAAATGCAGTGGCTATTGTAAGCCATATCTTGTCCCCACCGCCTAAAACTAATAACCCTACACACTTCAGTAAACCAAATGCACATCGGTTTAAAATAAAGAAGAAACTCATAGACTTTATCTATTTTCTTTGTCCACATCGAGAGCTTTGTCTTACATATTTTCATTTTTCAGTTTCGTCAACATTCACGAAAACCTGACGGCGGTAGCGTTACGGTAAATGCTTTCCGATCATCCTAGCATTCATTGTTCATTTTGTTCTGAACCTATCATAATTAAAGTTCGATGTTGATGCGCTATTAATTTTAATTTCAGTGTTGGTATGATCCGTAAGCACCGTTTCAAGTCATCTATGTCGCTGCAATTTGGTTATTCTCTGGATCCGCTTTCAAACAATTTATTTTTTGATTGCTCTGACATTGCTGAAATTTAATGTCTTACCGTACGAGATCGCCAAATAAGGTATGGGGTGAGAGTGAGTTTGAATTCATTAGTAAATTAACTGTGATGATCGGGAAAACCGTATTTCCCACAATTCATTTGGGGTTCGCTACGTAGGGCTGAAGCCCTTTGAGTGATAGTTGACTAATGAGAAAACTTCAATTTGGTGAGGTTAAGATATGAGTTATAAACTTTTACAGGGTGTTGTTTGATTTGATTTTGAAGATTGTGTGGTAGTTGAATTATTGTAGAATTGTGTATTTGATGTATTTTGTACCTTATTTATACCCACCCTTGATATTGTTATACGATATAAAATGTGATGAATTGTAATTATTTGCATTGTAATTGATGTGGTGTGTCTGCATGATCTAGTATTATTATATGTGAGTGAAAACCCCTTATTGTTGGAGCTTGTGTATTATGATGATAAATCCTGAATGTAATGTATGACTATGGAAATATGCAATGACGATGTGTACTTCATGACTTATGATGTTAAGATCTTGATAAATATCATGAAATGCATATTGTGTTTAGTTGAATAGTGAGAAATTCGACTGTGCCGATGATTGTTATCTTAATGGAGTGAGTAGCCTAGGTCAATGAGGGGAGAAACTAGATGTTATTTCTTTGAAGTGGAGATTATTTTGTTATCATATAGGTAGGGTCTGACAAGCCTACTGATTTTGGGGAAGTACAACTGAATGAGCCTGATCGTGGCGGTCTGCTGTTGAGCCTTAAGGCAAGACTGTTAGACATTTGAGGTATTCGAGTGGGGAATTCCAAGGTGACTTGGAGGTAGCACTCCAGATGTCGGGAGTTACCATGCAACACACGTTTATCTCGAATGTCGTGTACATGTGTCTCAGGTTGAGTTAAGGAGATCTATGAGGACAAGGCCAATTTGAATTGTTTGTCCACTCGCGTGGTGGCATAGTATCAAGCCTCCTAACCAAGTACTTCAGAGTTAGAATGGTACCAAAGAAAGAGGAAGAGTCTAGAGTATAAGAGCATGCATAACATTACTTGATTTGTGTGTTGACTTACTTGATGTTGTGAATTGTATCAATGTTTTACCTTGATTATTATTGTTAATTGTGATTTGATATGATACGACGTTTAATTAATGTTTTACGTGTTCTTCTCAACTATTTTATACTATTACATGTTTCTGAAGCTCACCCCTCGTTGTTTGTGTTTGGCACTTGTGAGAGCACAGTTATTTCAGGTTATCGATTGGTGATCCATGCTCTGATAAGTGATACTGGGTGGGAGTAATTTGTTGTGTTTTGTTGAGTTATGAACTAAATTTTATTTTGTAAACTCTATCGATCAATTGTGTTATATTTAATCTTGTATTCGGAGATAAAAATTAATTGTCTCTAAGTTTTGAACATGTTTTTATGTCAGAAATATTTGTTTAATAAACCCTAGATATATTTGATGTTAAATGATTTTTAATTAAGAATTTTTATGTAAATGTCTTGTGTAAGTGTGTGACGTCTTGAGCCTTATATTTCAAAAGGAATTTTTTTACTCTATTTTGGGACCGTTGCGAATCTTTTTCAAAACTAGTATATTTTACTTTCTATTGCAATTTGGGTTCAAGGTGTCACAAAACGCACAAAAAAATATACATTAATTACCAACTCGCATATACACGTAAAATCGCTTAAATCTTATTCTTTAAAATATTTACACTAAAATACTGTTATTTTAAAAAAGATATATAAAATAATAAAATATAATATTTGCTATCTATATTGCTCATTTAGTCAAATATGTACAAGATTAACACATAATAGAAAACACACATTTAAAGAAAATTAATCATAAAATTAATCAACATGTATTCTGAACTAATTTTAACACCAAATTAATTATCCAAAATCCTATTTCACTAAGAAAATATTCACTATAAAACTTTGCGGTTACAATGGGAAATACGGTTTTCTCGTTCATCTCACATAATTTACACTCATGAATAAGAACTCACTCTCATCTCATACGATTACAAGTTTCAATAACGCAATAGCAATCCGGAGATACAATTATTTGACGACGAGTCCATAGAATAATCGGAACGCATACGAATGACTCGAAACAACACTTACGGAAAACAACAATGATGTTGGAATACAAAAATAAAAGAACATCAATGTCAAACTTTTATTATCATGATCACTTGAAACACAATGAACGTTGAACGCGAGGTTCGTCGAAAAACACTTACCGTTGTTTCAGAACAACACCACAACGACCATAATCGAGGCATGAAGGCGATGGGGAAGAAGTAGTGATGAGTTATTCAACCATGGAATGGAAGAAATTGGAAAAGATGGTGATGAGCTATTACCGGCAGCGCAAGTTGTAGGAACAAGAAGTTCACGTGTGATTTGTGGTTTAGGGTAAAACGAAGTACAAAATCAGTAAAATCCCACCCAAAAAAAAACCAGGTTAAACCAGAAAACGTAAGAGGTGTTGATAGCAGTCTGACTCAAACTTATATTTCTATAATTTAAGTTAAAAAGTGATATTAATCACTCATTTTATTCATCCATAATAATTAAAGTATTATTCTCTAAAATACTCATATTACAATACTAATAATTTTCACAAAAATAATTAGATAGAATAAATAAATACAATATTACAATTTATCTTATTCACTAAATTAAATATCTATAAAATTATCACACTATAGCAAATACACATATAAGGAAAATTAATCATAATTATTTATCAACACATATTCTAAACAAATGCAATATTAAATTAATTCTTTAAAATATTATTAGATAAATGAAATATTTATTACAAAATTTGGGATATTACCGTGTGAGTTCCCTTTTTGACATTTGGACATCTCTCATTTTTACTACTTTCCAATTCTTATATTAATTTAAATTTAATAAATGCTAATAATAAAATGTTATAGTTAAGAAATTATTATTTTATTAATTTTTTTTTAAATAAGTGGGCTTTTACAGCAAACAAATTTTCATTTCAAAAACGTCGTACCTGGTTACTAACGAATAAAATTAGCACAAAATTTGAGAGAAAATATTTTGGTAAATGATCAAACTCCTTGTTATCAACGTAGCTGAAATTTAGAGGCAATACAATACAGACAAACATCTTAAATTGTTATGGTCATCTTTTTAATAGACATTGTAGATTTCATGTGAATTAGAATTCGTATTCATTCAACTTGATTGTAAATTCATATGATTAAGATCACCACCGAAGCTATATACCACCACCTAAATTATGATAGTACGCTACCTTATTTTCAAGAATATTGGTCATAACTTCAGTGCTAAGCTACTAGATATGTGCTTTAACACAATATACATGTCATACACCTTGTTTTACACAATAGCTCTAATAACTTGTTATGATTCAACCTCTTTTTTTAGTGTGTTCAACATTAAAAATTAAAACGAACACATATTAAGTTCGCTATCTATAGCACAAGACTATGGTAGTTATACAAGTAAGAAAGATAAGTATTCTTCATATCTTCTTACACAAGTTTTTTATTATAATTTGTTTTTAATATGTTTTTTGTTACTATAAAATTTAAACTTTCAATTTTAGTTACTATAAAATAAAAATATTAGTTTTAGTTTTATAATTGAAAATATCACTTTTGAGGTAGTGATGTAGGAAGGTTCGTGGTCAAAATCGAGGAAGAAACGACTCTGCGGACAAACGCAGCGGGAAATGCGAAAAACGATCGTCCGATATCAGATTGTCTGTTATTATACCTTTCCGGAAAAGGAATCGCGGCACAAACACAACACACCGCTTTGCTGTGACATATGGGCTCCAGATCCGTTTTTGGCTCGTCTTGGGCCTCAAAACAACATTTTAAGTTTTTCCTGTAATTTCGGACTTTTACTGTTTTGTCTAATTTTCACACTAGAGTTTCGTTTTGTTATTTAAAGACTTTCTATGCTGTAACGGAAGGCAGCTTTTAATAAAATAATTGATTTCGAGAGTTTTTTCTTTTCTGGTGGATTCCATAGCTTGTTTGTTCTTTCGGATTTAGCGCTTGCTAATCCTTTGCGATTCCGACTGCGTCAAGTAGAATAACTTTAGTCTCTATTTTGCTGTCTTATAAATACTCGATTTGGATTTCTATTGCATGTGTATGAAAATTTTACAAAACGCAATACAAAATACAAATTATTTTTAGGCTAAATAGCATCCATGGTCCCTTAACTTAATTTCAGGTAACGTTTTAGTCCTTTATCTTTTTTTTTTTCGATTTGGTCCTTTATTTTAATTTTAAGTGACAATTTAATCCTTTATGTTTTAAAATGTTAACAATATTATCTTTTTTTTTACAAAAATTCAAAAAATTCATCAAAATTTTCAACCAAAACCCATAAAATTAATTATATTCTTTAATATAATACAAATTTTATCAAATTCGTAACTCAAATATTCAAATAAATTCATATTTTTATTCTTTATTAGATGGAATTTTAAAAATCAAATAAAAAATGAAAATATGAGTTTATTTGAATATTTGAGTTACGAATTTGATAAAATTTGTATTATATTAAAGAATGTAATTAATTTTATGGGTTTTGGTTGAAAATTTTGATGGATTTTTTGAATTTTTGTAAAAAAAAAAGGATAATATTGTTAACATTTCAAAACATAAAGGATTAAATTGTCACTTAAAATTAAAATAAAGGACGAAATCGGGAAGAAAAAAAAGATAAAGGACTAAAACGTTACCTGAAATTAAGTTAAGGGACCATGGATGCTATTTAACCTTATTTTTATTTTCACTTTTCATATAAATAATTAAACTCCTCTTCATTAAAATAATGTTGTTCCTAATATTTATTCTTACATGATAAAAATAGGCTTTATTCCTTAAAATTACACTGCTTGCTTAAAACACTATTCGGACTCCATTTAAGTTTGGACTTCAAAATTGTCATACTTATTCCTACTATATAGTAAATCCTATTTATAATTTTATCATCTTGATAAACATGTCTTTAATAATAAAATATAATAAATTTGGTAATTAATTAATAATTTATAATATATGAAGAAAAAAAACGGGACGTTACATCATACGCAATAAAAACATTTGTCGGATTGCCGTTAAAAAAGAATAGAGACCGAGGCAGAAAAAATGAATGCATATATCCAACTCAACAACTTCCTCCCAAATCGCGTACGAAAATAAACACATATTGCAAGTAACCCTAACTAACAGAATTATACCCCTTTTCGAAATCCAATTTCATCAACAACAAAAAAATCACTCTTTCCCTTAACCCAATCTACTAATTAATTTATTGTAATGACTCCATCCAAAAGCTAACAACCAAGAATTGGGACTTTGACTTTTGTTTCCATCACAAATCCAAACATCTTACTTTTGTTTCTATTGCAAGTATCTCAAGCATACACCCTATTTCGGCATCTCCTCATACACCCTTTAGTCACATCGGATAATGATATGATATATTCCTATTGTCAATCTATTGCGTTAAGAATTCCTATCTTTCAATAAACACAATACCTATTTTTCAAGAATCCCTATTTTACCAATTATGTAAAATCAATTCTTCAAATTCTTTCATTTTTGTCATTCCTAATTGAAAACTTCTACATTTCCTTTTCGATCTTCTAGTGACAACCATTAAATCACCACTGCTTGCTTAAAACGCTATTCGGATTCCATTTAAGTTTGGACTTCAAAATGGTCATACTTATTCCTACTATATAGTAGGTCCTATTTATAATTTTATCATCTTGATAAACATGTCTTTAATAATAAAATATAATAAATTTGGTAATTAATTAATAATTTATAATATATGAAAAAAAACGGGACGTTACATCATACGCAATAAAAACATTTGTCGGATTGCCCGTTAAAAAAGAATAGAGACCGAGGCACACAAAATGAATGCATATATCCAACTCAACAACTTCCTCCCAAATGGCGTACAAAAAAAACACATATTGCAAGTAACCCTAACTAACTGAATTATTCCCCTTTCCGAAATCCAATTTCATAAAAAAAAAAAACACATATCACTCTTTCCCTTAACCCAATCTACTAATTAATTTATTGTAATGACTCCGTCCAAAAGCTAACAACCAAGAATTGGGACTTTGACTTTTGTTTCCATCACAACTCCAAACATCTTACATTCGTTTCTATTGCAAGTAACTCAAGCAAGCCAAAAACGTGTATTTGCATCTCCTTCCACCATCCATTTGGCCATTGATTTTAAGCTAACAAACACTCCATGGTACGAATTTGTACCCAAAGTTGGTTACTAACATTCTCCTTCTATATATCTGCATCTACATCTCATTCAATTACAACCTATTAATTTCTTCAACAATAGGATCTATCTTCAAAACAACTATTTCGGCATCTCATCATACACCCTTTAGTCACATCCGATAATGATATGATATATTCCTATCGCTAATCTGTTGCGTTAAGAATTCCTATATTTCAACAAACCCAATACCTATTTTTCAAGAATCACTATTTTACCAATTATGTGAGATCAATTCTTCAAATTCTTTCATTTTTGTCATTCCTAATTGAAAACTTCTACATTTCCTTTTCGATCTTCTAGTGACAACCATTAAATCACCACCAACACACCATTCTCGATTATCATAATTTAATTTAATGTCCAAAAATAACTCCAAAACTTTGTTTTTCCTTCACTATCACAGGATGCGCACACATCTACCACATAACAAACTGATCTTGTCCATTCACTACACCATCGTACAAATCCATAACTAGTAAAAGTGAATTTCACATTAAATAAATTTAATCTACATTTTATTATTAGTCCACCTCATAGCCGAATAGAGGATACAATTATGCATTCAAAACCCTTACTGCCCTACACTCTCACCAAAATCTCTTCTATTTTTTCAAATTTCATTTCTTGGAAAAAATATAAATCTAACTTACCAGTTGTGACCAAAGATTGCAATCTTCTTTTTTTGGCAAGATCCACCAACCCTATTATGTTGTATGATAGGGTATTCATAAACCTCATTTGGTTTTTCAATTTGAATATTGAGCATGATGTCTTGCTCCTATTCCTTTTGAAATTTGCGAATGTATGTTTCATATGATGCACTCTCTAACACTCCAAGAGATTTTTCAAATTCCAAAACCCGAAGTGCTATAGAGCCTCTACCCTTTTTAAAAAATTTGACATTACACCTCTCAATGCCTCCATATGGAATACTCTCAATGCCTCCGGTTGGGATTCTCTTAACTATATCAAATCATTGTAATTTGTACGTCCCATTTTCACATTGTAATTGGAATATTTTAATTAAAGCCAAAATTTGTTCATTGTTTTTATTATTACCATTAATCAAGTCATTAATTGGATTTGTTACAATTTGAAGAATGATGTTGTTTTGTTTGTTGAATTTGATTGTTATATACTTATGGATAATATTGTATTCTATAAGGTATGTTGGATTGGATTAAATTCTTTCTATAAAATTATATATCGGTCCTTCACTACATGATTAATTCACGACGTTTTGCTATAAAAATATGTTAATTTTCTTTTTATTAAAAAATATATTAATTTCAATTAACGAAAAAGAAATTCTAAACATAAGTACGTTAAATGTAGAGAAGTGTTGTTTTGTTATGTATCAGGATATTTGGTTATTTAAGTGAACTAAAAGAACGGTGCCTCAATAGTTAATAGAATTATGGTCTGTGCATATTTTGTGTAAAACTATTATATGTAATCAATATTATTTGAAAAATCATTTTTGATAGAAATCAAAGCAAGATTATTTAATCTATCTTGTAAATAGTAGATTGTAAATAAGATTTTAATAATTTGAAATAAAAAAAAGTCTCTAAGTAGAAGTAACGGTAACATGGATAAGTAATTTTATTTTCTAAATTGTTAATGCATTATGAAAACAAATAAATGTAAGAACTCTGTCATAAATTTTGATTTTGATTTAATTCTTAAAACATCTCTATATAACGATTATTAATTCTTAAAATTAAATTCACCAACAATAATATGAAGAAGATCAACTATTTTCTAGTAAAAGAGTTTTGCATCAACACTCTAAGTGTTCAATTCAACAGGAGAACAACACTTCTTACAAACTTTAACTCTTTCAAGTACTTTCTTTGGTTTGGCAAACAAGAAAATAGTTACCGTTCTGCGTGCCGGTAAAGATCAAGTTGTGTTGTATGTAATATACCAAACAAAATTTTAAAAATCTCCTCCTCCTATGAGTTGCTCTATTCATCCTTTTCTAATAAGTGATCTAGCTTATTGATATTTAATATAAAAAATAATGAATCATAAAAGATTTTTTAGCAAAATCTAATAAATCAATCTACTGCATCATCTCAAGTCTTCTCGAATTTCATCAATCTAATTACTCAACCGACAATTCACATCTTCTATTAACGATGGGATGTCCCTTCGTCATCCGACTCCATGAGTACCATATTAGAGATTAACATTGTAATTACGACAGCAAAATATCCATGCAATTGGAATTATGGTTAAGTATTATATGTCATAATGTCATCCCTTTTGTAGAAAATTGACCAATTAACATACTTATTTTAATACACCTTCACTGTTTCATTGTCAAACTAAAAAAATAAATGGGCTATATATGCTAGTTTGTAGGGAATTTTCCAATTTAGTCTAGCTTTGAGCATTGATTTTTATTGCCACTTAATTACATTTTCATAGGATCTTGCATGTCCATGTTTGCACCTCTAGCAACATCATTCGGTCTAGTTCCTCTCCATTTCATCTTGTGCTGCCCGTTATAGTTTCTTGATCGATCTTGTTCCTTGCCTCTTTAGAACCATTTTAATAATAAAATTAATTATTTAATCCAATTTTTTAATAAAATTATTTAAAAATAATAGCATTTATTTAAAAATAATAGCATTTATTTATATATCCGAGTAATAGCAATTATCCAATTTATGTAATACAATTATCTTAAATTTTATAAACTATTCAATACCATTTATTTAATGTCGAATAAATTTGAATGAATTTGTACATTAATGCATATTATATACATATATATGATTTTTCAACAATAATACATAACCACCCATAATTTTTGTACACACATTCCAAACCTCATTTTCTATGTATCTCTCTTTTTCTAGCACATCATCAACATATTATATCTATCACATTCATTCTCTCTCAAGTGGTTGATGGGTTGTACGAGTGAATACAATGCATGAATGAGGCAATAAATGTGTTGAGTAAGTAAGGAGCTAAGGCCTAGAGGTGCATGCCAAACATGAAATTTCTTTGGATTGTTATGGTCATCTTTTTAAAAGACAACGCATGTTTCACGTGAATTAGAATTTGTATGCTTTCAACTTGATTGAAGATTCATATGATCAAGATCACCACCCAAGATGTATACCACCACCTAAATTATGCTAGTACGCTACCTTATTTTTAGGATTGGTCATCACTTCAATGTTAAGCTACTAAATATGTGCTTTAACCACTACACAAAAATTAGGCTTTAACAGCTTTTTTTATGCATTTAACAACGCTTTTAAGCGATATAGTCTGTACGATTATTAAAAGATACGACATCGCTTTTTACTAATTATAAACCCAAAATATATGTCATCAACATCAACACAATCGCAATTTCTTACTTTAACCCTATTGTCACTGTAACACCCCAATTTTATAATAAACTATTTTATTAATGAAATATGATTTTAAACAATTAATTTGAGGTTAAAATTATTTTAGAATACATGTTAATAAATTTCGTGATTAGTTTTTGTTATATGTGTGCTTTAGATGATATGCTACTTTTATACATATTGGACTAAATGAGTAATATAAATAATAAATATTATATTTTATTATTTTATATATTTTTCTAAATAGTATTTTCGTGTAATATTTTAAAGAATAAAATTTTAAGCGATTTTATGTGTATATACCCGTAGACAATTAATGTGATATTTACAATGCGATTGACTGATGTTAAGTGTGCAAATAGTTATATTTCAATTATTTATAACTATTTTCTATTTTAAGTTATATATTTCATAAATAATTATCTTGAGATAGTGGTAATATTGTATTTGATTTTTTTGATTTTTATATACTTGTTATGACATTGTGATTTTATATATATTTATTTTGATTCATTAATTAATATAAAGTATTGATATTATATTTATTTTATAATTTTAAATATTTTTTAACGATGATAGTAATTTAATGTGAGTATTTGGAAATATAAGTATAACTTTATAGATTAATTTGAATATGAGAGTTTTGATTATTAATATATTATAAAAGATTAATTACTTTATTTTATATACTATTAGTTTTAAAATAGTAGTAATATTTTATGAATTAAATTGTGTTTTAAAAAAAAAATATTAATAAAAATTAGTTTTGATAATTGTTGATTTTATTTTAAAAATAATAATAATAATAAAATAAAGGAGTAATTAAAATGTAGTTTATGGGTTATGCCCGTATGCAAAAGTAAACCTAATTAAATTATAATAACCACAAAAAAAAATAATTAAAAAAGAACAAGAAAAAGAAGAAAAAATGATGCACTCAAAAAACGCACAACATCCTCTTCCTCTCAAATTCATCCCATCAATTCCTTGCCATTTGAACCGATCCCAACTTCTATCCCACACAAAATCGGCCACTGAATCCATTTTTAGCATTAATTTTATTGATCGTGGCTCCGTTTCATCATAAACAGCTGTGTTACTTTCCTTGGGCGAGCTGTTTTTGGCTGATTCCGATCACCACGTTTTTTGTATCAAAAAACTGACATCGTTTTTGGATTCCTCTCGTCGAAACCTTCAAGAAGCACTACTCATTCACATTTTTCGGTGAAGTTGATGTCGGACCCTTCCGACGCTCCGACGAGTCGGTGAGACTTTTTCTGCAGTTTTTTCTCGTCGTTTTGACTCTATTTTTGCTTCAAAAATTATTATTAATTATTTAACATTGATTTTTATGCTCCGCATAATTTATCAGTCACATCTCAGAGATTTTGTGAACTCGCCGTTTATTTGGATTCACTCGCTGCACGTTGTCAATCTACGGCTGCTGTTGAAAACTTCTATTGATTTCTGTGATTAGAGAAAGCGTCTAAATAAGGTAAGGGGGTGAGAGAGCGTTTGAATTCATGAGTATAATATATTGTGAGATGAATGGGAAAACCGTATTTCCCAACGATTCATCCGGGGCTTGCTACGTACGGCAGTAGCCCTTTGAGTGATAAATTGATTAATGTGAAAATATGGAAATTGTGAGATTAAAATTTGGAATAGAAATATTTATGAGGTGTTGATTGATTTAATTTTGTTAAATGTGTGTTATTTGATATTATCATGATATTTGATTTATTTTCGTTAAATGTGTAATATTACTGTGGTATTGGATGTCGAATGAATTTTATGTATGTTTGACTAGATGAATTTTGTGATGTGATAATAAAATATGGATGCATTGTGATGAGTTTATGTGATGATGTATGATTAGTAATTGTGATGTTATAAATTTGTGATGAGGATATTGAAGTAATCCCATAATTGATGAAATGGTGATGATTCCAATTTGTGTTTGAGACTATGGTCTTAATGGAGTATCATAGGCCAAAGAGGGGAGAAAATAAATATTGAGAATTTTTGAAGTGGAGACTATTTTGTCACCATATAGGTAGGGCCTGACAAGCCTAGTGATTCCGGGGAAGTACAACTGAATTGAGTCTGATCGTGGCGGTCTACAATTAAGCCTTAAGGCATGATTGTTAGACCTTGGAGGTATTCGGGTGGGGAATTCCTAGGTGACTTGGAGGTAGCACTCCAAATGTCGGGAGCTACCACGCAACACACGTTTACCTCGACTATCGCGTATCTGTGTCTCGGGTTGAGTTGAGGGGATCTATGAGGATAGGACCAATTTGAATTGTCCGTCCACCGGAATGGTGGCATAGTATCAAGCCTCCTAACCAAGTACTTCAGAGTTAGAATGGTACCACATTGTGAAGTAGAGTCTAAGCTCATGCATTGCATTGTGTCTCCTTGTGATTGTTTTGTTGTGATTAATATTGTATTACAATAATACTTTCTCTCAGATGATTTGACATTATAGTGAAATGTATTGATTTCTCTTGAGTGATTTTGACTTTATAATGTGATGTTTCTTTTCTTGAAGAATGTTTGTATAATGATACGGTTTGTTATGGTTAATTGCATGTTCTTCTTACTTATATTATACTATAAGCATGATTTCAAAACTCACCTCCTTCATTGTTTGTGTTCGACTGGCTTGGCCATGCGTTTGCGAAATCGTAGTTATTACAGGTTAATGAGTCTTGAAGTTCAAGTTTGGGAGAAACTCCGCTCTGATAGGTGATACTGGGAATAAGAGTTGTAAATTGTATTTTACTTTTACTTTTTATTAGAAACGACTTTTTGGTATGAAAATCTTATAAGTACTAGTTAATTTTTGAAATTAAATTAAATAAAAAAAAAACTAGTATTAATTACTATATATGTTGTTTTGGGGTTTAGGGTGTCACATTAGTGGTATCAGAGCAGCTCTGTCCAATTAGGTCGAGTGGGTCGTGTGTCAATTCAATGTTAGTCAAATGTCTATCGTGTGAGTTGTGTTATCTTGCCTATTAATTATTTTGTCTATCATTTTTATTTTTTTTCCGTTATATTATTATGTTATGTGCTATATGCGTTTGTATCATCTTACATATTTTTGAAGTTACTAATTAACAATTTACTATGTTCTTACTCTGATTGCGTTGTGGATTCTAAGTTATTACGTAAGTGATTAAATATACTTGGAAATTCTTTATTAAAATTTGAGTTAATTTGAATTGTTGACATGATTAAGTTAATTGCCTTTTGATTGGACTTGTGTTTCTAACTTTGATTAGACTTGTGTTTCTAACTTTAATTATTTGCTCTTTTGTTATAGTGGATAGTTAGAAATAATTTTTTTTTTATTGACTAGCTATATGTTTGAAATTATTAATCGAGGTAATACTAATTACCGAGTGATAGATCTTGTCTTTGGGGTGATAACATGATTATTAAAGTTTTTATCTTGCTAATGAAATTAATTTAGAACGTTAGTAGTAGTTTTGAAACATTAGGAAATTCATATTATTAATAATAATAATTCTTGAATATTAGAGATTGGTAAAACTTGTCATTTAAAAAAAAATGACATTTTGAAGGAGTTAAAGTTGGCTCATTTTGTAAAAGAAAATAACTTATGTTGAATTACTCTTTATTATTTTAAAGAAATTAAATAGAGTTAAATTTTTGTTGATTTATAAAATAACAATAATTATATATTATTGATTTTATTTAATATTTAAAATAGCTGAAAATTTACACCATATTTTACTATGCGTCGTTTTTAAGAAAATCAAAAAGATTTGTTGTTATATTCGTTTAGAGGGGTTTGGTGTGAATATTGAATCGTGAACATGTTTGGATAATCGTTTGAAATGATTGATTTACTGATTATGATATTTTGAACTCATTATAGTTTAACTTGATGTTAGAGTTTTAGATTTTAAGGACTCATTAGTTATTTATAATGGTACTGATAAAAAAAAAACTTGTGATTGTTTTCATTACTATTGTTATTGGTTTTAAGATAATGTGGTAGATGTTATTGTCAATAAAAAGTCTTGTCTTCAAAAATATTTTGTAAAATTTTAACATTCAGTTTTTATATGGGCACAAAACTTGATTTTATCAAAAGTTAAAATCACTTGAAAATGTTGATGGTATTGGATTTTAAAAGTGTGAATTATTAGTTTAAATTACTTAAAAATGTTTATGGTTGTATCTAGATGATTAAAGTTTTGATATTGCTTTTGAAATTAAATTAAGACGTTCGTCATGATTTTGAAATAATAGAAAATTCATATTATTAGCAGTAGTAATTCTTGAATATTCAAGGTTGGTTGAATATTTTTTTTTTTGTTAGACTTTTAGGAGAAAAAATAATTGTAAACGAGTTAAAGTTGATTTTTTTAATGGAAAATAAGTAATATTTAATGTTTTAATTATTGTTGATTTATTTTAAAGAATTAAATTGTGTTAGAGTTGTCTTGATTCATAAAATTGAAAGAAAGAAATATATCACCATAATTTTATTTAAAATTTAGAGTAATAAATTATCTACTCCAAGTTTTACTATGTGTTGTTTTTAAGAAAATTAAAAAGACTTGTTATAGTAATAGTGTTGAGAAAATAAGTAAATAAATTGGAACTATTTTGGAAGTGTTAATTAATTGAAAATTTTCATGTTTATCTATATATAGTTTAAATTTTGTTTCAAAATATAAGTTGAAAATAATAATTTTTATAGCGATTAATTATTTAGAAATGTGTTTTGATGATTAAGGTACGAGTGAAATTTTAGAAATCTTATAGATTATAAAAATACACGTGATTTATTTTATTTTTATTGTATTTAGAAACATGATGTATTTTAGTTGTTTTTATTTAGACGTGATTTATCGAAAAGTAATTTAAGGAAAAAAATTTGAATTCTCAATGATATTTTTTTGTGCTAAATGATTAATGATATATTTTATGATAATTTAAGTCTAGAAATCAATTTTTAGAATGATGTGTAACCTTTAAAGTGACTTATGCACTACCTGATTCAATTTGGTTAGGTAACATGTTGTATCTTCTAGTAAATAATTATTTATCTTATCTGCTATTTAGAAAATATTTGTTTTAGTTTGATGTAACTTTTAAGTGATGATGATTAATTCAAAAGGAAATTTAATCATGGTCAATTTGGAGCAATTAGACTTATATAAGAATATGTTACATGTTTAGAATCATTGTTTGAGTTATGAGGTGAACCTTAAATCTTGGTGTCAATTTTTGGATTAGTTATGTGAATGTGTATATGATTATGTAAATATTAAATTGTTTGTGTTTCAAGTGTTCTAATTGTTGGGAATTAGTGTATAGTGTTAGAGATCGAGAGCATCTAAAAGTGAAATAGTTCAATATTTTTTTTAATCAGATTATTGATCACATATTGATGTAAGTGTCGTTGTTACAACTTGTAAGTTACAAATAAATTATTGTGAATGTGTAATTAAGTGAACTTTTAACTTGAAGTAAGGAGTAGGAGTTGTGGCGCCGCCTTCGCACTCCTGAACCATGTTAAAATTACTCTTAGTTACTTATGTTTAAATTTGATTGACTATAGTTATAGTTGCTTTAACTAATTGACTCCATGAGTAGGAGGGACTAGCTACCCCGATGACTCATTGTCGATGAAAGAGACAACGATAACTCATTATTTTGTTAAAAATGCATTTTAATTTTATTCTTTAAATAGTTGAAAAACATGTTCATTGCTTATGTCAATTGAATGAATTTAATTATTAAATGTATGTTATTGTGAAATAGTATCTTTATCATTGATTTTTTTTTCTTTCTCCTTGATTATATATAAAATATGTTTTTATAAAGTGATTGATTGTAGATCTATTATAATGTTATTAAGTTGTTAGACGTGTTTATATTTTAAATATTGCTCTCTTTGTCAGACTTAAGTTAAATTTGTTGAATGTTTGGTGATAGGATCAAAACTTTATTTTGAGGAGTAAAACTAGTAATATTTTGTTTCAAAAGAATAGTTGAAATTGACAATTTACTTGGAATGTGTTTCATTTAACCCAACAAAATGAACTAAGATATTATTAACTAAATCTATTTGTTATGTTTTATATGTAAATTATAGTGAGTAACTCTGGTATTTTTTTTCATAATTGAGTGATAAATGTGATATGTGTTTAATTGATTTATTGTGTCATGCTAGCCTATCATGCTAACTTAATTGATTTTTGACACAGTGTGCTTAAACGAATAGTGAATGCCTTATATATGTTTATTATATTTTTGGGGTACTAAATTTTAATATTGATAGTATTTAGTTAGATATCTCTTTGCTTAGTATTCACTATAAATTTCGAGGACGAAATCTTTTTTTACGAGGGGAGAATTGTAACACCCCAATTTTATAATAAACTATTTTATTAATGAAATATGATTTTAAACAATTAATTTGATGTTAAAATTATTTTAGAATACATGTTAATAAATTTCGTGATTAGTTTTTGTTATATGTGTGCTTTAGATGATATGCTACTTTTATACATATTGGACTAAATGAGTAATATAAATAATAAATATTATATTTTATTATTTTATATATGTTTCTAAATAGTATTTTAGTGTAATATTTTAAAGAATAAAATTTTAAGCGATTTTATGTGTATATGCCCGTAGACAATTAATGTGATATTTACAATGCGATTGACTGATGTTAAGTGTGCAAATAGTTATATTTCAATTATTTATAACTATTTCCTATTTTAAGTTATATATTTCATAAATAATTATCTTGAGATAGTGGTAATATTGTATTTGATTTTCTTGATTTTTATATACTTGTTATGACATTGTGATTTTATATATATTTATTTTGATTCATTAATTAATATAAAATATTGATATTATATTTATTTATTTTATAATTTTAAATATTTTTTAACGATGATAGTAATTTAATGTGAGTATTTGGAAAAATAAGTATAACTTTATAGATTAATTTGAATATGAGAGTTTTAATTATTAATATATTATAAAAGATTAATTACTTTATTTTATATACTATTAGTTTTAAAATAGTAGTAATATTTTATGAATTAGATTGTGTTTTCAAAACAAAATATTAATAAAAATTAGTTTTGATAATTGTTGATTTTATTTTAAAAATAATAATAATAATAAAATAAAGGACTAATTAAAATGTATTTTATGGGTTATGCCCGTATGCAAAAGTAAATCTAATTAAATTATAATAACCACAAAAAAAAAATAATTAAAAAAAAAAGAAGATGAAGAAGAAGAAGAAGAAGAAGAAGAAAAAACGATGCACTCAAAAAATGCACAACATCCTCTTCCTCTCAAATTCATCCCATCAATTCCTTGCCATTTGAACCGATCCCAACTTCTATCCCACACAAAATCGGCCACTGAATCCATTTTTAGCATTAATTTTATCGATCGCGGCTCCGTTTCATCATAAACAGCTGATAGGTGATACTGGGAATAAGAGTTGTAAATTGTATTTTACTTTTACTTTTTATTAGAAACGACTTTTTGGTATGAAAATCTTATAAGTACTAGTTAATTTTTGAAATTAAATTAAATAAAAAAATATCTAATATTAATTACTATATATGTTGTTTTGGGGTTTAGGGTGTCACAGTCACTACGCCAAAAATTTCCTTTTACAGCGCACTTCATAACTAAAAGTGCTGTTGTATAATATTTTAAAATTAACGGAGGATACAACAGCACTTTAATGACAAGCGCTATTGAAAAAGTGTTGTTGTAGGGTCATAAAGGGTGTAGGATTTACAACGCTTTTGAGAAAAACGTTGTTGTAGGGTCACACATCGCTTTCACATAATGTTTACAACGCTTTTAGAGCGTTTCACATATAAGCGATGTAAAATATAGCACTCCCACGCTATGTTTATAGCGCTTTGTATACAAGCGCTGTAAAATATAGCGCTCTCACACTATATTTACAACGCTTTATATATAAGCGCTGTAAAATATACAGTTTTCGCATAATTACATGCTCTTTTAGAGCGCTTTTTTTAAGCTCTATAAAATGGTATATATACAACTGTAACATTGCATTCATATAACTGTAACATTACAAAACCCGTTTACATAATTTTATTTTTAATGTGTATACCACAAATTCTACCTATTATATATTATTGATAAATAAATAAAAACATATTTAATACGTTCTCTCCCTACGAACCCTCCTTTCTGCTACTGTGATCTCTCTTCTTGCTGAACCCTCATCTACTGTGCACCCATTTCTACTGAGTGATTGTTGTCTCAGGTACTGTATTTATTAATTTGTTGTTGTCTCTAAAACTAGTAAATTGTTACATGATAGTAGTTGGCATAACCTTGATAAATCATATAAATTGTTACCTGATAAATCAGATAAATTGTTACATGATAAATCATATAAAATTTGTTCGATCTGTTTTGTTCTGTTTGGAAATTAGACTTATATGCATATATACTATAGATTGATATAATGTTATAGATTGATAAAGTTGTGTAACATTGCATTCATATAGGTCATATAAATGGATCGGAAATGGATGTTTGCCAATCGATTGTCAAAAGAGTATGAAAATGGAGTGAAGGAGTTTGTTGATTTTGCAATGAAGAATGCAAAAGACCCAAATCGAATCATTTTTCCTTGTTGAAAATGTTGTTTTGGAAAACGCGTTGGAGCAGATGAATTGGAAGGACATTTAGTATGGCATGGAATTGATTAAAGCTATACATGTTGGATAAGACCGAGTTGAGGAGATTGCAAAAGCAGTTGAAGAAGATCTTCGGGATTGTCCTAAAATGTTTGAGAGTTTGTTGAGTGATACAGAGAAACCATTATATAATGGTTGTACTAAATTCACAAGACTTCCGGCAATATTAAAGTTGTACAACTTAAAAGCGATTAATGGATGGTCTGATAAAAGCTTCAAAGATTATTAACACTCCTAAAGATATGTTGCCAGATGATAATGAACTTCCCAATCGAACCTACAAGGCTAAATGAATTTTGTTCTCTATTGGCATGAGTTACAAAAGGATTCATGCGTGTCCTAACCATTGCATTTTATTTCAAAACGAATATGAATCACTAAAGGCGTGTCCGAAATGCAATGTCTCTCGATATAAGAAGAAAGAATCTACTCCATCAAAAGTCGTGTGGTATTTTCCTATAATACCAAGATTTAGGTGCATCTATCGCAGTGAAGAAGATTCAAAACACTTGACATGGCAAGCAGATTCTCCACAATGGGCAAAAATTGATCACGAGTATCCTGATTTCGGTACAGAGTAAAGAAATCTTCCACGACACTAGTAAATAATATCAGCATATATATGAGAGCAATTAGTGTAGGTTTGGTGCCTCACAAGGTGGAAAAAAAAAGTACAAGTTGTTGGAACCAAGTTGGTTCTAAGTACTTAGGATTTTGATGTTTACAAAAGCACTCCATGTAATCTTATTTTGAACCTTGAATTATTACATTAAATGCCACCAAAAAATGAAGTTTCCAGAGGCAGAAGATGAATACACCAGAAAATGCATCCAGAAGGTACCAGAGGATGCATCCTAGAATTACCAAAGGACATCTTTGCTGGCCCAGATCAGAAAGAAGCAAAGTCAGAAGGAGACCTGGACCAGACCAGAAGGAAGCCTGCCAGAGGGAGACTTGATCTAGACCAGAAGGAATCAAATGTCAGACTTAGTCCAGAAGTTATTCTGACCAGAAGATGGCCTGACAGTGAAATGATAAACAGTCCAGACTTGATCCAAACTCAATCAGAGGATAAATTAATGGGTCCAGAAAAAGAGATTCAATCCAGATTTGACCCAGACCAGAAGATAGCATAGTTTAGGGTATGAAACTAAGTCTAGACCAGAAGAAATGATGTCCAGAATTGATCCAGACCTGATCCAAAACAGAAGGTAAAATGTCCAGACTGAAATATTATTTGTCCAGAGTTAATTTCAGTTCAATCCAGACCATGTCCAGAATTGATCCAGATCAGAGGGAAGATATTCAGATCAATGGTTCAGATTTAAGTATTTGGCCGAATTAAGCAAACTCCAGTTGGTAAGAGGGCTTCCCAAGGTAAGTTCCAAAACTGAGATTCTGTGTGAAGCATGTCAAAGAGGTAAACAAACTAAAAGCTCTTTTAAAACTAAAAAAATGTGTTTCTACCTTTCAACCACTTGAACTGCTTCACTTAGATATGTTTGGTCTTGTTCAAACAGCTTCTCTCAGTGGTAAGAAATATTGTTTTGTAATTGTTGATGATTACTCAAGGTGGACTTGGGTAAAATTTTTAATGAACAAAGATGAATCTCACAGAGTATTTATTTCTTTCTATAAGCAAGTTATGAATGAACAGGGTATTATGATCGTAACCATCAGAATTCGAGAACAAGTATTTTGAAGAATTCTGTGATGAGAATGGCATCTCTCACAACTTCTCATCCCCCAGAACACCTCAACAGAATGGAGTGGTAGAAAGGAAGAACAAATCACTACAGGAGATGGCCAGAACCATGTTGAATGATATGAAGGTTGCCACCTACCTTTGGGAAGAAGCTGTCAACACAGCCTGCTACATTCAGAATAGAGTCTACATCAAGTCCATCTTAAATAAAACTCCCTATGAACTGTGGAAAGGTAAGAAACCCAATATTTCCTACTTTAAGCAATTTGACTGCATTTGTTTTATGTTGAACACTAAAGATATCCTAGCTAAGTTTGATTCTAGATCTCAAAAGTGTATCTTTATTGGCTACTCTGAGAGATCAAAAGCTTATAGAGTGTTTAACAAAGAAACTAACATTGTGGAAGAATCAATCCACATTAAGTTTGATGATAAACAGCTTGACTCTGAAAATTCAAAGCAAGATGAAGAAATTGCAGGTGAACCAGTGGCACAGGAACCAGAAGCTGAACCAGCAGCAGAATCTGAGAAAGATCAAGATGAAGAAGAACATGCTGACTCTGAAGACAAGTCAGAGAGAAAGAATGGATGGAAGTACAAGTCTTCACATCCAGAATCTCTCATAATTGGCAGTGCAGTATAACCTTTAAAGACCAGATCATCAAGTAGAGAAACCAGTCTGTTTTGTTTACTCTCAACAATTGAACCAAGCAATGTTGATGAGGCTTTGACAGAGGAAGGATGGATACTTGCAATGCAAGAAGAGATGAACGAATTCCAAAGGAATGTTGTTTGGGAACTGGTACCCAGACCAAACAAAAACGTTATTGGAACCAAGTGGGTTTTCAGGAATAAACTCAATGAAAAAGGTGAAGTGGTAAGGAACAAAGCCAGATTAGTAGCTCAACGATACAGTCAACAGGAAGGTATAGATTACACTGAGACTTTTGCTCCAGTTGCCAGGTTAGAAGCAATTAGAATTCTCTTATCATTTGCTGCTAATCATGATATAATGCTGTATCAAATGGATGTTAAAAGTGCATTCTTAAATGGCTACATAAGTGAGGAAATCTATATCAAACAGCCCCTTGGATTTGAAAATTTTGATTTTCCAGACCATGTTTTTAAACTTAAGAAATCTTTATATGGTTTAAAACAAGCACCAAGGGCATGGTATGACAGACTTAGTAACTTTCTGCTTAAGAATGAATTTAATAGAGGCCAAGTTGATAATACTCTATTTAGGAAATCAATTAAAAACGATATTTTGATTATTCAAGTTTATGTTGATGATATCATATTTGGATCGACTAATGGCACTTTGTGCAAAGAGTTTTCTGACCTAATGTAGAAAAAGTTTCAAATGAGCATGATGGGAGAACTCAAGTTCTTCTTGGGAATTCAGATTCACCAAGGTAAATCAGGTATACTCATTCACCAATCTAAATATACTAAAGAACTTCCTAAAAAGTTCAAAAAGAGTGAATGTAAGCCAATGGCCACCCCCATGCACCCAACCTGCTCACTTGAGAAAGATGAAACCAGCCAAAAGGTAGACCAGAAAACATATAGAGGTATGATTGGATCCCTTCTTTATTTACTTGCTTCTAGACCTGACATTTTGTTTAGTGTTTGTGTCTGTGCCTGTTTTCAAGCTGACCATAGGGAATCCCACTTAACTGCTGTCAAACGAATTCTGAGATACCTTAAAGGAACCACCAACCTTACCCTGTTATACAAGAAAACTCCCACCTACAAACTAAAAGGTTTTTGTGATTCCGACTATGCTGGAGACAAGCTGGAAAGGAAAAGTACAAGTGGCAACTGCACTTTCTTAGGTGATAATTTGATCTCTTGGTCAAGCAAAAGACAAAGCACCATTGCCATGTCAACAGCTGAAGCAGAGTATATATCAGCAGCAGGATGCAGCTCACAGTTACTCTGGATGAAACATCAACTTGAAGATTACAACATCTTCGAAACCAATATCCCTTTGTTCTGTGATAACACTTCAGCCATAAACCTAACCAAAAACCCTATCTTACACTCTAGAGACAAACACATTGAAATAAAACACCATTTCATTAGGGACCATATTCAAAAAGGGACCTTAAGCATCCAGTTTGTGGACACTGATCATCAATGGGCTGACATCTTCACCAAAGCACTACCTGAAGACAGGTTCGAGTTCATCAAGAAGCATCTCAGCATTACCTCCATATCTGACTAGCTCAAGTAGTAATCTTAAGAGTTTTTAAATTTCTTGTAATTTTATTTTCTGTTTTACTTTATGTAATTTGTAATAAGAAAAACAAAAAATACAAAAATAGTAGGACCTCTTTTTGGCTGATGACAAAAAGGGGGAGAGAGAGAAAAAGGAGAAATAAGTAGAAAAGGAGAGATAAAAAGAAAGACTGAAAAAGAGAAGAAGTTGAAAAGGAGAGGAAACAGGAAGAGAGAATAAGAAAGAGTGAAAAGAGAAGGAGTTGAAAAGGAAAGGCAATGTGAGGAGAGAAAAGAAAGAGCGAATAAAGAAGAAGTTGATAAAGAGAGGAGAAGAGAAGAAAAGAAAGAGTGAAAAGGGAAGGAGTTGAAAAGGAGAAGAAAAAGTCAGTATCAGACTTAGGGGGAGTGATTGGTCTGAGGGGGAGTAATTCAAGTACTTCGGGTAACAAGCTAGCAAAATAAGTTAAGGTTTTCTCATCATCAAAAAGGAGGAGATTGTTGGAACCAAGTTGGTTCTAAGTACTTAGGATCTTGATGTTTACAAAAGCACTCCATGTAATCTTATTTTGAACCTTGAATTATTACGTTAAATGCCACCAGAAAATGAAGTTTCCAGAGGCAGAAGATGAAGACACTAGAAAATGCATCCAGAATGTACCAAAGGATGCATCCTGGAATTACTAGAGGACGTCTTTGCTGGCCCAGATCAGAAGGAAGCAAAGTTAGAAGGAGACCTAGGCCAGACCAGAAGGAAGCTTGCCAAAGGGAGACTTGATCCAGACCAGAAGGAATCAAATGTCAGACTTAGTCCAGAAGTTATTCTGACCAGAAGATGGTCTGACAGTGAAATGATAAACAGTTCAGACTTGATCCAGACTCAATCAGAGGATAAATTAATGGGTCCAGAACAAGAGATTCAATCTAGATTTGACCCAGACCAGAAGATAGCATGATTTAGGGTATGAAACTAAGTCCAGACCTGAAGAAATGATGTCCAGAATTGATCCAGACCTGATCCAAAACGGAAGGTAAAATGTCCAGACTGAAATATTATTTGTCCTGAGTTAATTTCAGTTCAATCTAGACTAAGTCCAGAATTGATCTAGATCAGAGGGAAGATATTCAGATCAATGGTTCAGATTTAAGTATTTGGCCCAGTGTTGGCCGAGATCAAAAGATCATACCATGGTCCAGTGTTGGCCGAAATCATAAGGTCAGAATGTGTGGTCCAGCATTGGCCGAGGTCAGAGGATCACAGCAGATCAGTTTGCTAGACCAGGTTGGCCGAGATCAGAAGATCAGAAAGTGTGGTCCAAGGTTGGCCGAAATCAGAGGATCACAGCAGATCACTTAGTATGGTCCAGATGTGGACTAGCGCAGAAGATCAAACGGTCCAAATTTAATCATGAGGATTAACGGTGGAGATTTAATTAAATTTGATCAAAGTATTAAAAGGATTTGTTACAAAAATAAAGTAAAGTCGTATGGGAGTTCAGAAGCTGTTGGCGGGAAGAAACTAAAGACAGGATTGGCCAATTTTTTTTGAAAGGAAATCTGAAGCTTAAAAAGATATGTTTTTTATTTAAGTGAAGCCCGATTGGTCAAGATATTTTTGCAAGAGAATCCAACAAGATACAACTCGAAATTAAGCTTGGAAGAGGCCTTAATCTGCATCTATAAAAGGAGGCTCAAGGCAGAATACTTAGCATCGAAAATCACAAAAGAGTCATACACTTCCAAAGCAAACACTCAAGTTTTTTGTGAGGTTAATTGTGAGTTCCAGCTTTCCAGAAGCAAGCACTCGTGTTATTTTCTTTCCCTTGTGTTAGATCTAAGTTGTTGATGTAGAGTCTACAATCTGAGGGAGTTAGAAGGGGTAGCAGATTACTTGGCAATTAGATTCAAGGCGTTGTAATTCCTTCTACAATCTGGGGTTGTCAGATTGGTAGGAGAAGACTTGACTTAGGAAGTCAAGGTTCTGTATTCCTCAAGAGTCTAGGATTGTTAAACTGTTTGAGAAGACTGACTTAGACGGTCAGTGGAACTGTTGTAATTCAAGGTTTGAATTAGTGAAATCCTTCAAGGTGAAGGGACTGAACATAGCCTCGTTAACGGTGAACCAATATAAAATTCTGTGTTTTTATTTTTACTTTATATCCGCTGCTAACTCTGTTTTATTCATACATTAAGTTTTGTTTTAAAACTACAAAAACAGAAAAAGTATTCAAGTTAGTTAAACACAATTCAACCCCCCTTCTCGTGTTTGCCCCTTCATAAGTAACATTAAAAAAAGAGTCAATATCACAACAAATGGGACAAACGCTTGCAGCATGAGCTCAAGCATCTTTGGTGAGAGCAGAGAAGTATAGTAATGATAAGAGTAAGGATAAGAATAGGGGTAGTAGTAGGGACGCTACTTCGCGTGTAACATTTGATTCTTTTCTGGCTAAGTGTGTAGATACTGTTGAAGAGATAAAAGGCATTCCATATGACATATATGGAAAAACCCTAGAAAAATGTATGGATCCTGAATGGAGGGAAAGGTTTATCAAAATTTCTAAAGAGAGGAAACGTGGATGGGTACGTAGACTTTAAGGATAACACTTTATTTGGATATGTTGTGCTAGTGATTGGACATACTTCTCTTATTACTTTGTTTATGGTCTTTATGGTTGTGTACTTCTTTCTATTTGTTGAACAATTGTATGTGTGTTTTAATAAGTTGTTTTAAATTGTTTAGTTATGTTATCAAACCTTTTATAGATTATCTTGTTCTTAAAATTGTATGACAAGTTGTTGTAAGTTCAGAGGCGCACCTAAGAGGGGGGTGAATTAGGTGTTTAGAAATTTTCTAGTTTTTAGAGAATTAGTGGATTATTTTTCTAATTATGATTGTGTATAGTAAAATTTAAATGGTAGAAAAATAAAGAACGCAAAGAATTTATCCTGGTTCCCCTTATAACCAAGGGTACGTCCAATCCTCTTGCACACCACAAGAGATTTTCCAAAGAATAAGTACAAGTCTAACGCTAAGACTTCCGTGACTAAATCCTAACAATCTGCCTTAGATAGCACACCACTTATATTAGTTTACAACACTTGAAGAAAGTACACCATTTTCGTCAAACAACTCACTAACTTAGTTAATTTACAATAATGGTTTAGCTTGAAATCAAGAAAATATAACAGTTGATGCTTTCTTGTATAATAATCGTAGTCTAATGTATTTTCAAGTATAACAGAGAACCTTTATAATGATATGAAAATGCAACACATGTACTTGAAATATGAAAATCTGACTTTTAATGAATCTTAATAATTCTTAAAATACTCTTGAAAGTTGTTGAAAAGTTGTTAAGTGAAACTTAAGCCTAGGAGGTATTTATACTCCTAAGTCATTACTTCAGATCAATGGCAATCATTCCTAGAAGTTTTATGAACATCTGCAATGATCCAGAATCAATCAGACTTGAAAAGTTGCATTGTTTTGCAGTTGTATTCGGCTATACCATTTGTGTAGTCGAATACACTTCTATAACATTAAGTTTTATTTCCAAATTTCAAGCATGTATTCGAATATGAACCCTTGTAGTCGAATACAGATGAGTGAATTTTTCCACAAACTTAATTTTGTATTAGGCTACAACATGTTGTAGTCGAATACAAAAATGTTATTTTAGCTGCTGACTTGGTATTTGTATTCGGCTACGACATCCTGTAGTCGAATACAGATATGAAGTTTTTGCTACTGACTTGTGTTTGTATTCGGCTACAACATGCTGTAGTCGAATACAGATGTGCAGTTTTTGCTACTGATCTCATCTGTATTCGGCTACACATATATGTAGTCGAATACAACTTTAACTTTTGTTAAAAACTTATTTTTCAAACATTGTTCATGCATTTTAACACTTTGAAAATTCTTTTGATGCATATGTAAAAAGTATAAGGTTCTCATGTGCATTTGAAATATATTAGATTGCATCATATACCTTAAACTCTAAGTCTTATAGCATATTGACAATAGTTGCCTTGATTGTTGACTTCATTTTGAATTTGGCAACTTGATCACTTTGCTTGGTCTTTGTCTTTATCAAAAACACAAGTATTCTTGTATATTTACATTCTCCCCCTTTTTGATGATGACAAAACTTTGTTGTTGTTGAAATTTCAAAGAGTTTTGATTTACCCCCCTTAATTCATGCTTACTCCCCCTTTGAATTTGAGTTCATGCTATCATGTGTTGAAAGTTTTGAAAACCTAAAAAGTTTAACAACAATAGCATATATACCAATTTTCTCCCCCTTTTGACATGATAAAAAAGGAAGAAAAACATAACAGACAAATATTCATACATCCCACAAGTATCCAAAGTGTATATAGAGGGCCTAACAAACATCACACGAGATAAAATATAACATGAGAATAACCATAAATTAAGAAAACGATGTCTAAGTCAACATAAGCAATTTTTACAGATCATTTGCAAAAAGTTATAGATAAAATAATATGAAGCTTTTTTAAAGAAAATAATTAGAAACTACAACAACAGACTACATTGGATCATCTGTTGGGTTGTGAATTTGGTCAATTTTGAGGGACAAGCCATTTAGTTCATTCAACAGGAATTCATGGTTCAGGGAAAGGGTCGTCTCAATGTTTTGGATTCGGTTGCTAATTGAGGTGTTCATAGTTTGAAACTGTTCAATTATGAATGTTTGAAGGGAGTTGAGTTTGTCCATAACCATGGGATTTGAAACGTGATCATCATCCGACGCCATTTCATCTGCTTCTACTTCATCTTGAGCAGCCATAGATGATTGTCCAAGATCGCTTTTATGAACATACATTTGAAGTGGCTCGCTCGACACAATCTTCATACTAGGTAGCACATTCAAGTCCAACACATTTTCTTTGGAAGGTGTATACATGACTTCACTTGAAAAGTCCACTTTCAAATGATCCAATATCCTGGTGATCTCTTTTGCATATGGTAAACCTATGGCATCTTTGGAAGCAAACATAACAGAGCAGACAAAGTAGGACCAATTGAGATAAGTTCCTTCTAGTATAAAGAACATAATATGAAGCTCAAATTCAGTTATTTGCGAGTAATTTCCTGCTTTAGGAACCAGAATATAACTGAGGAAATAATGCAACAACCTGTTTTCAATGGTCAGATTTCCAACACCTTACATTTTCCCATTCACACAAATTTCTAGGCCTAAGTTTCTAACCTTCATATGGTAACTGTAGAATTTCTCCAATTGTTTGGGTATCTAACTCAATGTACTTGCCTTTTACTCGAGATTTCAGTTTCAAGCCCTCTTTCTTAAAGTTGCAGTAAAAGACTCTAACATATTTTGGAGTGATCATCTTTTTATCCTAGTAGTAAGTTCTGAATCGGTCGATTTCTTTAAGTGTATGAAGTAATCTGGACAGGTCTGCAACATTGTCATATCTAGCTCTCCTTTTTGAAGGACCCACTACAACATGCTTGGTTCGGGTACCTCGTTTTCGTGCATCCATGGTAAAGATTGAAGAAGATAAAGTTTTTCGGATTTGGGGATTTGGGTTTTGATTTTGAGTTTGAAGCAATCTTAGATGCAATTGATGATTGGGTAAAGATTTGGTAATGTATGCATGTAAGTTTGGATGAAGTTTTGGTGAAATGGAAGTGGATGAATTTCTGTATTCGGCTACTGATGTTTAGAAAAATGACCTAAACCTGTCAAAACACGTATTTATAAAAGGAAAAATTTGAATCTGTATTCGACTACATCAAGAGTGTATTTGAATACAAAAAATTCTAGAAACATGTATTCGAATACAAGCTAAGTGTATTCGTCTACGATAAGAAATAAATTTATTTTTAAGTTGAACTTTTACTGAAAGATTCAGCTTAGCAAAACATAATCAATTAACAGATATAATCAAGTAAAGAAAACACTTATTCATACATCAAAGATTCAGTTTAGCAAAACATCAAGTGAAGATGAAGATTTAAGAATTTAAATGGAATAACTTACAAAGCATCAATACCTTGTGTTAGGGATCATTTTCATTTAAAACGCCAAGTTCTCTTCATATCTTATATTGCTTTTAGGCAAAGGCTTTGTGAAGATATCTGCTAATTGATTATGTGTATCCACAAACGTAACTTCAATATTGCCTTTGAGAACATAACTGCGTAGAAAGTGATGGCGTATGCCAATATGTTTTGTCCGAGAATGCATGACTGGATTCTTTGTAATATTGATAGCACTGATATTGTCACACCTTAGAGGGATGCATCTGATGAGATCAAGTCCATAGTCACATAACTATTTCTTGAGCCATAGAATATGTGCACAACTACTGCTTACTTCTATGTATTCTGCTTCAACAGTGCTTAGAGCCACACATGCTTGCTTTTTATAGGACCATGACACTAATGCATTACCTAAGATATGGGAAGTGCGGCTTGTGCTTTTCTTATCTATTTTAAATCCTGCATAGTCAGAATTAGAATAACCAACAAGATTGCATATACTACCTTTTGGATACCATAAGCCAACATTGGTTGATCATTTCAAATACTTCATTATTCGCTTTACTGCTGCAAGATGTGATTCCTTAGGATCTGCTTCAATACTTTGATATGTCTATTGATTTACCAGATTCATCTTTATCTATATAAGTTCTGGAGCCCATATGAGTTGTACTTTCTTTACTGTTTTCCGTCTCAAATCTTTTTAACAGTTCCTTACAGTACTTTGCTTGATTGATGAAAATGTCATTCTTGAGTTGCTTGATTTGAAGTCCAAGAAAATAATTTAACTTACCCGTCATGGACATTTAAAATTCTACTTGCATCATCAATGAGAATTCATCACATAATCCGTTATTGGTTGAACCAAATATGACATCGTCAACGTAGATTTGAACAAGTAAAGCTTGATCATTAATCCTTTTAATGAACAAAGTTGTATCTACCTTACCTTTTTCAAATCCTCTTTCACATAGAAAGTTACTTAGCCAATCAAACCAAGCTCTAGAGCTTGTTTCAAAGCATAAAGGTTTTTCTTTAATTTGAATAGATGTGAAGGATTCTTGAAGTCTTCAAAGCCGAATAGCTGTTTGACACAGACTTCCTCATTAATGTAGCCATTTAGGAAAACACTTTTGACATCCATCTGAAATAATTCAAAATTCATAGAACAAGCATAAGCAAGTAATAAACGGATTGCTTTTAACCTTGCTACCAAAGCAAAATGTTTCATCAAAGTCGATCCCTTCTTCTTGGTTGTATCCTTGAGCGACCAACATTGCCTTGTTTCGACCAACTATACCATTTTCATCTACTTTATTCTTAAACGCCCATTTGGTACCAATGATGTGTTTATCGCCAGGATTTGGAACAAGTTCCCAAACCATGTTTCTTTCAAACTGGTTTAGTTCTTCTTGCAGGGCAAGTATCAATTGACCGTCTTTAAGGGTTTCACCTACCTTGGAAGGTTCTATCTGAGAGACGAATGCCATATTTAAACAAGCATCTTTGAGATTTAGCCTTGTAGTAACTCATTTGTTGATATCACCTATAATGTTATCAATGGGGTGATCACGATGGGTTTTCCATTCTTGAGGGAGATCATTATGTTTATCTTGCTGTTCTATACTGATTTCATTCCTTTGAATTGATTGATCAACTTGATTGTCCTTGCTTATATCATCACTTATAAAATCATCATCATCGTCACAACAAATAATTTTATCTTCCTTTGAGGGGTTAGATTCATCAAATGATACATGCATAGATTCTTCGACTAATAAAGTTCTTTTATTGAAAATTCTAAAAGCCTTACTTGATAAGAAATAACCAATAAAAATACCTTTATTGGCTTTTTCATTGAATTTACAAAGATTTTCTTTACCATTATTCAGCACAAAGCATTTACATCCAAATATGTGAAAGTGAGAGATGTTTGGCTTTCTACCTTTATAGAGTTCATATGGAGTCTTCTTTAGGATTGGTTGAATCATTACCCGTTTGGATACATAAAGCTGTACTTACAGCATCTGCCCAAAAATATTTTGGTAAACTTGAGTCGCTTAACAAGGTCCTTGCAAGTTCTACCAATAATCTGTTCTTTCTCTCAACAACTCCATTTTGTTGAGGTATTCTTGGTGCAAAAAAGTTATGGAAGATTCCATTTTCTTCACAATATTCTAGAAAAGAAGCATTTTGAAATTCTCCTATAACTTCTTATTGATAAAATTTTGGTTGCTTGTTCATTTTTGACTAGTTTGGCATAATTCTTAAATGCGTTGAAAGCTTCATTTTTATTTCCCAAAAATAAGGTCCAAATGAACCTTGAAAAATCATCAAAAATTACTAGTCCATACGAACTCCCACCAAGACTTTTAGTTCATGATGGACCAAACAAGTCCATATGTATCAATTGAAGTGGTCTTGAAGTTGATACAATGTTTTTGGGTTTGAAGGAAACCTCAGTTTGCTTACCCTTTTGACAAGCATCACATAATTTTTCCTTAATGAATTTCATCTTTGGTAAGCGTATAACAAGTTCATGCTCGACTAACTTATTTAAATGATCCATATGGATATGTGCAAATCTTTTATGCCATAACCATGCATCATTATTGTAGCTTACCATAAGACATTTCATTCTTAAAGACAAATCATCAAGATTAATTATAAAAATATTTTTAAAACGATTACCAACAAACTGGATTTCATTTGTTCCTCATTTTGGATAATGCATTCATCCTTGTTGAAATTTATTTTGTAACCCTTTTTGCAAAGCTGGCTAATGCTAATAAGGTTCTGCTTTAATCCTTCAACATATAGAACATCTTCAATTGAAGGAGATGGAGTAGCACCAATTTTTGCAATGCCCAAAATTTTACCCTTCTTGTTATCTCCATAAATCACATAGCCTTTTGATTCAAGAGTAAGTTCTAAAAATTTTGTTTTGTCATGGGTCATGTGTTTTGAACATCCACTATCCAAGTACCACATATTTGAGGTACTTTTTATGCATTCCTACAAAACAGGATCATAATTTGTAAGGTACCCAAATTGCTTTGGGTCCTTGAGTATTAGTATCTTTCTTGACCCACACATAATGCCCATTTGGAACACCAAATTTCCTAAAGTGACAAGCATTAGGTGTGTGGCCATTTAGACCACAATAAAAACATGTAGGAATAGATTTACTTCTATATTTAGGCATAAGAGATTTCTGTTGAACAAAATTCTCTTTAGAATAATGATGATCATTTTGTACAACTATAACTTTCTTTTTGTCAGATTGGTCATTTGCTTTAACAAATATGGTTTTATTAATAATTGGTTTATCAAAATTTGAATAACCAAGGCCACTCTTGTCATTGGAATATCTTTGCATTTTAAGAACATTTTCCAATACAACTTGTCCTATTTCATATCTGTCAATGACTCTATTTAGTTGGAAAATTCTAAAAGAAAGAGCATCACACTTATTACATGTAGAATTATGATTTATCTTTTCAAAATCCTTTTCCATAGTGTCAATTTTTTCTTTAAGAGATTAAATTTGTTTCTTTTGTGTTGACACCTTTTGCACATAATTCTACACTCCATGAGTAATTCTTCTATTGCATTTTGAGCATCGTCATTATAAAAGAATCTTTGTTACTAACCTCTTCTTCTTCGTCAAATTGATGTGAAGCCATTAAGGCAACATATGCATTTTCTTCACTTTTCGAATTTGAGGATGAACTGACTTCATTGTCCTCCCATGCTATATAGGCATTTTTGAATTCTTTCTTCTTGTGAATACTTTTCTTGACAATAGTTGGACATTCTGCTTTTATGTTTCCTTGCTTTCCACACTCAAAACAAGTGAAGGTTTGACTTGAAGTGGAGACATCGTTCTTCTTGAAAGTTTTCCTTTTCTTAAAAGTTTTATTGTTTTGAAGGAACTTACCAAATTTCTTTACTAAGAAGGCGATGTTCTCATCTTCATCTAAATTCTCATCATCGATTTGCTCTCTTGACTCCGCTTATAAGGCAATATTTTTTGGCTTCTTTTCTTGAGTTTCATTCTTTTCTAGCCTTCCAAGTTCAATTTCATGTTCTTGAAGCTTTCCGAAAAGTGCTGAAAGAGACATCTTTGATAGGCTTTTGTTTTCAGAAATTGCCGTTACTTTATGTTACCATGCCCTTGTAAATGATCTTAGAACTTTAAGGTTCAATTCATCATTAGTGAAAATCTTGCCAAGCGCCGTCAAGTGGTTGGTTAGATGAGAAAATCTTTTCTGTAAGTCCATAATAGGTTCTTCGGGCTGCATATTTCACGTGAATTGGAATTTGTATTCGTTCAACTTGATTGAAGATTCATATGATCAAGATCATCACATCAAGTTGCATACCGCCACCTAAATTATGTAAGTCTGCAACCTTATTTATAAGTTTGATAACCACTTCAGTGTTAGCCACTCAATTTTTTCTTTAACACAACATACATGATATACACCACATTTAACACAAAAGCTCAAATAGCATGTTCTCCAAGTTGTATTTTAGTGTGTTCAATATTAAAATTTATAACAAATGCACATAAAGTTCACTCTCTATAGCATGAGACTAAGGTTGTTGTAAGACCCTTAAATTTAAAAATTAAATTATGGATTTAATATTAAGTGTATTTTGGAGATATCTGTAAAATATTTAATATATATATGTTTTGTGTGAATATATATATATATATATAAATATTTATTTTTGGAAGATGAATTAAAATTATTGGATGAAGAGTAAATTAATTTAATTACGAGTAATTAAATTATCGGACAGTTAATTAAGAGGTTATCAGCTAATTGCGACGAAACTGGTTAAGTGCTAGAGGGTCCAGCAATATTATAGTATTATTTTTGATGAGGTGGCACCCATATATGCCTATATATAGGAGTGAGAAGGAAGAGCAAAGACAGAAAATACTTCCTCCTCCATACTGCAGGTAACAGTAACGTTCTCCTTCTTCCTCCCAATCTGATTTTTGTTTCCCGTTCAAAAAAAAAAGGGAGTTCCTCATAAGTGAGATTACTTGGAAATCCAAGCACCAAACCACCAAGCACCAAGAACAAAAGTTGTTCCTTTCCTCTCCTCATTACGGAGCCAGAGAACCCACTTTGGTAGCGGCAAACGCAAACGGAAACTTCGCCGATTTTTTTGATGCAGAAACGTGAACGGGAGCAGAAACGTAACAGGGGTAAGGGGCACCTTCCACTTTCTAGATTAAATTAGGGATGTAAATGCATACTGTTATGGCATTAATAATGTTTCATTATTGTTTTTGAAGAAAAACTGTTTTGCATGTCGTTTTGAAGGATGAAAAATGCATTCTGTTGAAGTTTTAAATGATCTGTGATGTTGCGGTGTTGGTTGATACACCAACATTGTTCTATTTATGTGGGAAAGCTGGAAAATGTTTTGCATGTTGTTTTGGGGATGATCAAAATGCATATGTTGATAAAATCCTTGTGCATGTTGTTATAAAAGGCGAAAAATGCATTCTGTCGAGGTTTGATGATCTGTGATGTTTGCTGTTTTGACTGAATACATCAATATTGTTCTGTTTGTGTGGGAAAGATAAAAAATGCTTTGCATGTTGTTTTGGTAGTGAAAGAATACTGGAAAATACTTTGCCTGTTGTTTTGGGAATGCTCAAAATGCAAATGTTTGGAAATACATGTTCTATTTTTGAGTTTGACATTCTGTTTTGGGTAATTTAAGCAAAACTATGATGTTGTTCTGGTGTTGGTGATTTTGTTTCTGTTATGGTGAAATAGTCTGGTGATGATGATGGTTTAAAAAGAAAGGGATTTAAAATGGTGGAAGTGTTTTTTGGAAAATCTGTTGTCGATGAAAAATGTTGAGTTTTGGGGTTTCAAAAGAATGGTGATTTTATTTTGGTGTTGTGTTGCTTTTTCAAAGAAAAGGATTTGAAAACGTGTTGAAGTTTTCTGTGAAATTTCACAGAATTCGAAGGTGTATTCGAATACGGCATGAGTGTATTCGAATACAGCCTGCAAAACTTCAGTTTTATCCAAATTTTTCAACTTCTATTCGAATACAAGCCTCTGTATTCGAACACAGATAAGGGATTTGTGCTTCTGACTTAGCCTCTGTATTCGGCTACGACCCTATCGTATTCGAATACAGGACTGCAATTTTTGCCACTGTATTCGCATATGTATTCGACTACGACAGCCTCATATTCGAATACATAATGCTGATTTTTCACTGTTTTTGCCTCTGTATTCGAATACAAGGAAGCTGTATTCGAATACAGCTTACTTTTTTTTCAAAAATTTCAGGTTTAAACAATGGTTTATGAACTTAAAGAGTTGGGAAAACATTGGGAAGGTTTGTGATGAATTAAAATGGTGTTTTTGAGATGGTTTGGGGTGGTGATGATGAGGTTCTGGAGTTCTTTATTAATGCTATGAAAAATGTTGAGTTTACAATGTTGTAGCCTCTGTATTCAAATACAAGGAAGCTGTATTCGAATACAGAGTGTTGATTCTGCACTGTTTTAGCTTTTGTATTCGAATACAAGGAAGCTGTATTCGAATACATATTCGGTTTTTCTAGAAAACTCAGTTTTAAACATGTGTTTATAAACTTTAAGAGTTGGGGAAAACATTGGGAAGTGGTAATGATGTGGTTTTGAGATAGTGTGAAGTGGTAATGATGTGGTGCTTGAATATTGTTGTTGATGTGAGGACAATGAAATTATTTGGGTTGAGGTGATTTTGGGGAAATGATGGAAAGGTTGAATTTTGCTGATGTTTGCATACTAGTTTCAGTGAAGAGAAAACATTGCATGTCCATGCATTGCATAGTCAGGTTTGCATAGTCAGGTGGTGACCGCGATGGGCCACAGAGTAATGCGGTAACCGTGACGGTCCGCGAAGTAAGTAGTAACCACCGTAGTGGACTACATAATGGCCGTGTGTTCGTGGTGGTCCATCCTATCCGTGCGAGGATTTAATTTCTGTGTATTTGGCAGTGAGAGGCTAATACACGTGAAAGTAGTAACCATGATGGGTTGTAGAGTGGCCACGTGTTCGTGGTGGTCCATTCTATCCGGGCTACGGAATGGCCGCGTGCTCGTGGTGGTCCATTCAAATAAGTAAAACGTGTTGGTCTGTTGAGCGACTGCACGAGTGCTGGTCTGTTGAGCGACTGCACTGGTACTTGTCTGTGAGCGACTGTACCTTGGTATATGTAAAACGTGCTGGTTAGTTGAGCGACTGCACTGGTGCTGATCTGTGAGCGATTGCACCATGGTCATGTTGGCCATTAAAGTCAAACATATGTAAATTGTGCTGGTCTGTGAGCGACTGCATCTTGGTAATTCCAAGAAGTTGAGTACATGAGCATATACATATTTCATCGGGGTGGTTGACCGGTGGGTCACGATCTGGATATATGATGATAATTGGAGAGTGATGTGTGTAAGTACTTTATACAATCTGAATTTCTGATGAATGGTTGTGATTGCTGAGTTGATGGTTGTACTTACAACATGTTTTTCATATTAATTGATTGCTGTTTGAAAAGGCATACATGTCATGAAATTTCAAAATGAGCATCCTTATTTATCATCATTGATTTATGATATGCCATGGATATATTTGTTACTGTTGATATAAATGCTATGTGTTAATTGTTAATTTCAGTCGGTGACCCTTTACTATTATTGTGGAAAATTGGGCTTTGCCTTCAGGTGATACCCAAACCCGTCCCACCGACGGTTACACAAACGACGGAGACGTCGTTAGCTTCCCCTGATCTTCACGTACGGAGTATTCATGGACAACGTAGAGGGACAGACTACTGGGGTGAAGACGAGACTTGTGGAGGAGGCGGTGGAAATTGCTTGCTACTGTAGCTTAGTGCATGACCAGACTAGTCTTTTGTATGTGGTATTGAGATTGGGAAATGTAATTGGTTATTTTAGGAATTATTGTATAACTTTTTCGCACTCTGATAATATTTTGGTGGGTCAAGGATACAGCTGTTGGATGTATCTTTATTTTGTTATGTTTTGAAGAATTAAATTCCCAAAAATAATTTACTTGATTATTCGTGATGTAATTATTTAATTACTTCTCTATTTTGGATTACGACGTCGAACAACTTTTAATTTGAATTGATTTTAATTCTTTTGAATTAATAATTTTGAAAAAGAAAAATCCTTTTATTTATTTTAAAAAAGAAAAAAAATATACACTCGTGCAGTGTTTTAAACTCGGGGTGTTACAGTTGTCATACAAGTAAGCAAAACATGTGTAACTTTTTATATTGTTGTAACGTTGTATGCAAAAATTCATTCACAGTATATATATATATATAGACTTAATTGTAGTCAAATTTTTGAAGTGGAGAAAATAAATATTGAAATTATAGGCCAACGAGGGGAGAAAATAAATATTGAGAATTTTTGAGTATATAAATATTCCAATTTACGTTTTAACTCTACATATCGTGGGGTCTACTATTGAGTCGTGAAGCAAGATTGTTAGACCTTGGAGGTATTCGGGTGGGGAATTCCTGGGTGACTTGGAGGTAGCACTCCAAATGTCGGGAGCTACCATGCAACACACGTTTACCTCAACTATTGCGTATGTGTCCGAGTTTTAGTTGAGGGGATCTATGAGGAAAGGGCCAATATGAATTGTCCGTCCACCCTGGTGGTGGCATAGTATCAAGCCTCCTAACCAAGTACTTCAGAGTTAGAATGGTACCACATTGTGAAGTAGAGTCTAAGCTCATGCATATCATTTGATGCATATTATAATGAGATAATTATATGATATGTTTCAAAAGTAATAATAGTTGTTTTATATGATTTGATGCATATTATAATGAGATAATTATTTTACTTGAGTGACTTTCATGTTATAATATGGTAGTATTTGATTGAATATTTTAATATATCGTGATGTGATTATGACACGATCTATTATGATTGTTTGCGTGTTCTTCATACTCATATTATACTATCAACATGATTTCAAAACTCATCTCCTTCATTGTTGGTGTTTGACAGGCTTGGCCCTGCGTTTGCGAAATTGCAGTTAATACAGGTTAATAAGTCTTGAAGTTCAAGTTTGGGAGAAACTGCCCTATGATAGGTGATACTGGGAATAAGAGTTGTGAATTGTATTTTACTGTTACTTTTTATTAGAAACGACTTTTTGTATGAAAACGTTATAAGTACTAGAAAGTTTTTGAAATTAAATTAAGAAATTATACCTAATCAAGTTCGTTGAGATTGCACTGTTTAATTAAGGAACAAAGTTGAATTGTTACATGTGTATTTAGAGCAACGTGATATCCTAAATTAGTTATAAAGATTTTCATTTTATTTCCTTGGAAATATATTTTCTTTATCCAATGCGACATTTGTAAAAAAAAAATCTAGCATAAATTATTATATATAATATTTTGGGGTTTAGGGTGTCACATAACTGAACTTTGGAGGCAATATAATGTTTGAATGAGCAATCAATTGTGTTGAGTAAGTAAGGAGCTATTGCCTTAAAGTAAATAATAAAGATGAAATTTCCTTGGATTTTGAGTAATTAAGGAGCTAGTGCCTTTAAGTCAGGAGAGCCTAGCCGGATGAACTATCAGAACAATAAAGGGAAGCAGGTTGCTAAGCCATATAACCGGCCACAGAACAACAACAGGGGCCAGAATCGCCCGGGGAATCAGAATTTTCGACAACAATTAGGACAAGGGGCTCGATGTTTCCAATGTGGGAAAGAGGGACATTATGCTACTTCTTGTACCACAAAGGATCCTACATGTTTCAATTGCCAGAAGCCAGGACATTTTGCAAGGGATTGCAAGGCTCCGAAGGTGGAACCGACAGTGAACGCAACTAGGGCTACTCGTCCTACTGCTAGGGGACGCGTATATCACATGGGTGCTGAAGCTAGAAATCAATCTCACAATTTGATCCAGCGAGATTGCAGGTAACACACTAACTGCACTTTTTGATTCGGGGGCAACCCATTCCTTCATTGCTACGGACTGTGTGAATCGTTTGAAGCTACCTATATCTTCCCTACCTTTTGATTTGGTTGTTTCCACACCTGCTAAGACTTTGACCGTAAATACTGCATGTTTACGCTGTCCTGTAACTATTCATAATAGAGATTTCTTGGTTAATTTAATCTGTTTACCCCTACAATCACTCGAGATCATTCTCGGCATCGATTGGATGTCGTATAATTATGTAGTCTTGGATTGTGCTCGCAAATTAGTTCTTTTTGTCGAACCTGGAGTCGTTCGGTATTTGACTGCTAACAAACTCGGAGTGTCGGTGAGAGAAGGGACTCAGGAATTTTTATGAGCATAAAAGATGTGGTGCTAGTCAAGGAGTATTCGAACGTAATTCCAACAAAAATCCCAAGATTACCCACAGTAAGAAAGGTGGAGTTCTTCATTGATCTACACCCAGGAACTGGACCTATTTCAATTGCACCGTATCGGATGTCGCCATTGGAATTAAGCGAGCTTAAGGGCCAAATTGAAAGGTTGTTGGAGAAGATTCATCAGACCAAGTGTGTCGCCATGGGGAGCTCCGGTATTGTTGGTTAAGAAAAAGAGTGGAAGTTCACGCTTATGTGTAGGAATATAGGCAACTTAACAAGGTAACCATTAAGAATCCTTATCCTTTACCACATATCGATGATATGATGGATCAATTAAGAGGAGCCGCGGTGTTTTCAAAGATTGACTTGAAGTCAGGTTACCATCAGATTCGAGTAAGAGAAGGAGATATTCAAAAGACTGCTTTCAGAACCCATTATGGACATTATGAATATCTTGTTATGCCATTTGGAGTTACGAATGCACCAGCAATTTTTATGGATTATATGAATAGAATCTTTAGCCCGTTTCTGGATAAATTTGTTGTGGTGTTCATCGATGATATATTGATTTATTCAAGAAGTGAAGAGGAACATGGAGAGCATTTGCGCCAAGTTCTTAAAGTTTTACGAGAGAAGCAATTGTATGCCAATCTGTCGAAGTGCGAGTTTTGGCTAGAGAAAGTGAACTTCCTAGGACATGTGATAACAAAAGAAGGAATCGTTGTGGATCCGGCAAAGATTGAGACAATTCTTGCTTGGAAACAGCCTCAGACTATCACAGACATACGTAGTTTTGTCGGACTGGCAGGATATTACAGGAGATTTATTGAAGGATTTGCGAAGATTGTAGCTCCATTCACACAACTCACTAGAAAGAATCAATCGTTTGCATGGACAAAGAAGTGTGAGGAAAGTTTTCAGTTACTTAAGGAAAAGCTGACAACCTCACCAGTATTGGTCTTACGACAACCAGAGGAACCATATGAGGTTTACTGTGATGCATCTCACCATGGTTTGGGATGTGTTTTGATGCAACATAAGAAAGTTGTAGCCTACGCCTCAAGGCAATTGAAAACTCATGAACGAAACTATCCTACTCATGATTTAGAGCTTGCTGCGGTAGTTTTCGCATTAAAGATCTGGAGGCACTACTTATATGGATGCACGTTCACAGGGTTCACTGACCATAAGATTTTGAGATATTTGTTTGATCAAAAAGAATTGAACATACGCCAAAGGAGATGGATGGAGACTCTCAAGGATTTTGATTTCTCATTGCAGTACCACCCTGGGAAAGCCAATGTGGTAGCTGATGCATTGAGTAGGAGAAGTGTATCAGTATCTTCAATGATAATGGCTAGACAACAAGAGTTGTGGGAAGCATTTAGAGATCTACACTTGGACATAGAGCTTGCACCGGGAATTTTAAAGTGTGGGATGATAAAGATTTTGAGTGGTTTACTGGAGGATATTGCGAATTCTCAAGATGACGCATTAATCCAAGAGAAGAGGAACCTAATAGTGCAAGGAAAAACATTTGAGTTCAGAATTGGACCAGATAATATTTTGAGATGTAATGGGAGGATTTGTGTTCCGGCAGTTGCAAATCTGAGAAGAACTATTTTAGAGGAGGCTCATAAAAGCAAATTGAGTATTCATCCTGGAGCGACAAAGATGTATTAGGACTTCAAACATAATTTTTGGTGGCCAGGAATGAAAAGGCATGTAGCGGAATATGTATCGACTTGTTTAACTTGTTCGAAAGTGAAAGTAGAACATCAACGACCTGCTGGAATGTTGCAACCTTTGGATATACCTGAATGGAAGTGGGATAGCATTTCCATGGATTTTATAACCGGATTGCCCAAGACAAGGAGAAAGAATGATTGGATTTGGGTAATAGTGGATCGATTGACAAAATCCGCACATTTCTTACCAGTAAAGACCACCTATAAGGTAGATAAGCTGACGGAGATTTATATTGCTGAGATTGTGAGATTACACGGAGTACCATCGAGTATCGTATTGGACCATGATCCGAAGTTCACGTCTCACTTTTGGGGAGCGTTGGATGAAGCGTTGGAAACGAAACTGAAATTGAGTTCAGCTTACAATCCGCAAACTGACGAACAAATTGAGAGAACGAATCAGACTTTGGAAGATTTGTTGAGGTCATGTGTATTAGATGATAGAGGGAGTTGGGATGATGTATTGCCATTGATTGAGTTTACCTGCAACAATAGTTTTCACGCAAGTATTGGAATGGCACTCTATGAGGCTTTCTATTCACGACGTATTTCACATGTCGCAGTTAAGGAAATACATTTCGGATCCGTCACATGTAATTGAACCTGACACAATTCAACTAAAGGAAAACCTGTCATTTGAAGTATTACCTGTAAGAATTGAGGACATGAAGATTAAACAGTTGAGGAACAAGGAAGTCCCACTAGTCAAGGTGATTTGGAATCCGACTACTGGAGACGCAACTTGGGAACTAGAGAGCAAGATGAAGGGACAGCATCCTGAATTGTTTATCGATGCGTAGTTTCGAGGACGAAACTAATTTAAGGGGGTAGTAATGTAAGACCCTTAAATTTAAATTAAATTATGGATTTAATATCAAGTGTATTTTGGAATATTTGTAAAATATTTGATATATGTATATTTTTATAAATATATATATATATATACATATATATAAATATTTTTGAGATTGGCTTAAAATTATTGGACGAAGGATTATTTAATTTAATTACGAGTAATTAAATATCGGGCAATTGATCAAGAGTTTGTCTGTTAACCGAATTGCGACATGAGTAGTTAGTTACTTGAGGGTCAAGTAATATTATAATATTAATATATACATGGTAAGTGAGGACACATGTATATATATATGTGTGTGTTGTGTGTGAGAGGCAAAAGGAAGGAAAGAAATCAGAACAGAAACAGTTTCCCTCTCCTTTCAGCTGTGTACCCTTCTTTCTTCTTCTTCTTCTTATTTTGTTTGTGTGGGTGAGAAAGGAAAAAAAAGAGCTTGCTCAAAACTCTAATTACATGGAAATCCAAGCGTTGAAACAGAAAGTGTTAAGAAGGAAAGTTGTTCCTCTCATCGTTACGGTGTTAGAGAACCAACTTTGGCAGCGACGACGCGAGCGAGAGTTTCGCCGGCTTTTGTCGCCGTAACGTAAACGAGCAAGAAAACGTAACTAAGGTAAGGGGCACCTTCCAACTTTCTAGATTGCATATAGGGCTGTAAATACATGTTTGATGGATGATTGTTATAACATATGTGTGTTGAAAAGAAAAACGTGTTGTTGTTATGGATGATGAAAATGGATGTTGTTGAGTTGTTGGTTGCTGTTTTGTTTTGTTGCTGCCTTGGTTGATGCATTGATGATGTTTTGTTGTTGTGTTGATCAATAGAATCATTGATGTCGTGTTGAGGATGTTCTGGGTTTGGTGGTTCAAAAAAAAATGGTGATTGTGTTGGTTTTAAAAGAAAAAGAGTTTGAAACAGTGTTGAAGTTTTCTGGAAAATTTCACTGTGTTCGAAGATGTATTCGGATACGGCATTGGCGTATTCGAATACACTTCTGCAAAAATTCAGTTTTATTCAAATTTTGAACTTCGTATTCGAATACAAATACATGATTTTTGCTAGTGTTTTAGTATCTGTATTCGGCTACGACCTTGTCGTATTCGAATACAGGATTTCAATTTTGCTACTAACTTTGCATCTGTATTCAGCTACGACGCTGTCGTATTCGAATACAGAATTGTTGTTTTTGCCCCTGACTTCGCATCTGTATTCAGCTACGATAACCTCGTATTCGAATACATAAGTGCTGATTTTTCCACTGTTTTAGCATCTGTATTCGACTACAAGGTAGCTGTATTCGAATACATAATGGTTTTTTTTCAAAAATTTTATTTTTAAACATTGGTTTATGCACTTAATGATTTGGGAAACATTTGGAAGGCATGTGATGAATTAAATGAAGTTCTTGAAATTGTTTGAGGTGTATTTGGAAAACATTTGTAAGGCATGTGATGAATTAAATGAAATTCTTGAGATTGTTTGAGGTGGTGATGAAGTGTTGGGTTACATATTGCATTTGCATACTGGTTTCAGTGAAGAGAAACATAGCATGCTCATGCATTGCATAGTTAGGTGGTGGCCGCGATGGGCCACAGAGTTGATGCGGTGACTGTGATGGGCCGCGAAGTTAAGTATTAATTGTGATCGGTTATAGAGTAGTTCCGCGTGTATTAGACAATCTATTATATCCGGGTTCAGAGTAGTTCCGTGTGTATTAGATGGTCTATTCTATCCGGGCTACAGAGTGGTTCCGTGTTTATTAGACGGTCCATTCTATCCGTGAGAGGATTTAACTTCTGTGTATTGGGTCTGTGAGAGGCTAAGACATGTAAATGTAGTAACCTTAAGGGGTTGTAGAGTAGTTCCACGTGTATTAGACGGTCTATTCTATCTGGGTTCAGAGTAGTTCCGCGTGTATTAGACGGTCTATTCTATTCGGGCTACGGAATGGCCGCGTGTTCATGGTGGTCCATTCTATCCGTAAATCGTGATGGTCCGTGAAAGACTGCACATGTGCTGGTCTGTGAGAGACTGCACCTTGGTAATTCCAAGAGTTGAGTACATTGACATATACATATTGCATTGGGATGGTTGACCTGTGAGTCATGATTTGATATGAATTGATGAGTGGAAATTGACGTGTGCAAGTATTTTATGAATTCTAAGTGCCAAATGAGTTGTTGTGATTATTGATCGTATTTGTACTTGCAACATGACTCATATGTTAAACTGTTTTGTTTTCCAAAAATGTCAATGTCATACATTTTAATAAGTGAGCATATTTAGTCATTCTTGTTGTCATAAGCATTGGAGCATGCCATGAATATACTTGTTATTTTTGACATAAATGCTATGTGGTAATTGTTAATTTCGGTCGGTGACCCTTTACAATTATTGTGGAAAATTGGGTTTTGCCCTCACATGATACCCAAAACCGTGCCACCGACGGTTACACTAACAACAGAAACGTCGTTAGTTTTCCTTGATCTTCACGTACAGAGTATTTGTGGACGACGCAGACGGACCGATGTAACACCCCGAGTTTAAAACACAACGCGAGTGTATATCTTTTTTTTTTAAAATAAATAATAAAAATGATTTTCCAATTTAATTACTTTAAAAGAATTGAAATAAAATTTCCTTTAATTCGTTTCATAAAAATAGTACGTCGTGGATTAATTGATGAACGTAATTAAATAATTTCATCAGAAATATCACTAAGTACTTATCTTTGGAAATTAATATTAAACATTAATACATTCCAAAATATCAGTGTCATATCATACCAACAAAAAATATCAGAGTGCATGGTTTAGCGGAAAAGTAGTACAAATATTTCCAAAATAAAACAGATTAGATTTTTAGCTCAAATCCTATACATCAAGTCTAACTAATCATGCGCTAAAGCTACAGTAGCACGGATTTCCTCCGCATCCCAAACAAGTCTCATCCGACTCCGCCGCTCACCTCGATGTGACCTCCTCCTCCTCCTCATCATATAGAGAGGGATCAGTCTCCTCCGAAGTCAGATCAATGCATAGTCTCGGTCGCTTCGGCGGTGCCGGAATCTCATAACAATCATCGGATATCCTAGACATACCCGGAATATCAGCTGCTACTGGCTTCGGCTCTTCGTTCTTCTATTCCATCTCAGAATCATGTACATCTCCTCCAATCACCGGGTTAGGAGTCACCACTCCTACGGTGGCCTCCGTCTCAACCCCTCTAGCTGGCTGCTCCGCATCATCAAAAATCCCGTGCGCCTCCAATATCAAACAATAGTTGTGCTCCACGTAGTACACCACTCCATTGATCCTACAGGTCCTCTTCAATCTCCCCGTGTATGTAGCCCTGCTTGAGGCGGGGTCGTATACTCAAGCAATAGGCACAGAACGATCAATGAAGTCGAGCGACGTTTCCGTCGTCTCGGGTCCCACGGGTGTCATGGGTTTGGGGGGCATCTGAGGGCAAAGCCCAAATTCCACATATAATAGCAAGGGTCACCGACCGAAATTAACAAATAAGCACATAGCATATATCTCACAGCAACACATACATCCATGGCATATCGTATAATGATGAAAATAAAGATGCTCATTTTGAAATTTCGTGACATGTATGCCTTTTCAAGACAACAATCAATTAAAATGGAAAATATGTGGTAAGTACAGCCAACACTTTAGCAATCACAATCATTTATTAGAAAATCAGATTCATAAAGTACTCACACACATCAATTTCCAACGATCATCATATAACCAAATCGTGACTCACCGATCAATCACCCCGATGTAATATGTATATGCTCATGTATACAATTTCTTGGAATCACCAAGGTGCAGTCGCTCAACAGACCAGCACTCGTGCAGTCGCTCAACAAACCAGCACGTTTGATATATACCAAGGTACAATCGCTCAACAGATCAGTACCTAGTGCAGTTGCTCAACAGACCAGCACTCGTGCAATCGCTCAACAGATCAGCATGTGGTTGCGCATTTCAGGGTACAGACGCTCAACAGTCCAGTACCAGTGCAGTCGTTCAACAGACCAGCACCTATATACCAAGGTACAATCGCTCAACAGATCAGTACCTAGTGCAGTCGTTCAACAGACCAGCACTCGTGCAATCGCTCAACAGATCAGCATGTGGTTGCGCATTACTCTGTGGCCCATCGCGGGTACCACTTGACTATGCAATGTATGAATATGCAGTGTTTTCTCTTCACTTAAACAGTATGCATTACTAGGAAAATTCAACCTTTCCATCATCTTTCAAAACATCTCAACACAATCAATATTATCATCATCACAATCACGATTAAACAGTCAAGTAATCATTAACACTTTACATTATCTCAAAATTCCATTCTTAATTAACATAAGTCTTTCCCCAACTCTTTCCCCTTGTATTCGAATACAAAAGCATGAAACTGAAATTTTAACATTCTGTATTCGAATATAGCATGCCTGTAGTCGAATACAGAAGACAAATCATTGAAAGTTCAGCATTTCCTCCCAGGTCATTAAAGGTTTCCAAAACATCATCCTCTCCTCTTCAAAACTATTTCAAGGACTTCATTTTAAATCATTTTAACCCTTCTCAATATTTCCCAACACTTTAAAATTCACATGACAGTGTTTAAAACTTGATTTTATGGAAAACACGAATCTGTATTCGAATACAGCTTCCTTGTATTCGAATACAGAAGCTAAAACTTGAGTTTCTGGAAAACCCGAATCTGTATTCGAATACCGATCCCTTGTATTCGAATACAGAAGCTGAAACTAGTGAGAATCTGCATTATGTATTCGAATACAACATGACTGTAGTCGAATACAGATGCGAATACAGTGTTAAAATTTTACTTCTGTATTCAAATACGACATGGTCGTAGTCGAATACAGATGCTAAGTCAGAAGCAAAAATCCTTCCTCTGTATTCGAATACAAGGGGCTCGTATTCGAATACAAGTTTGGAAACTTAAGTAAAACAGAAGCTTGATAGGTTGTATTCGAATACACTCATGTTGTATTCGAATACACCTTCGAAAATCAGTCAAATTTTTCTTGAGACTTCAACACATTTCAAACTGTTTCTTTTAAAAATCAACCAAACATCAAAATAGATTCAACACTTTTCCAGAAAACACTTTCATCATTTAAAATCCCTTTTCTTTGAAATCATCAACAACACCAGATTTTCATCAATAGAACAGAAACAGAATCATCAACACCAAAAGCAACATCACAGTTTTGCTTAAATCCCCCAACAGAATATCAAACTCAAAACAGAACATACATTTCCAAACGTTTACATTTTGAGCATTCTCAAAGCAACATGCAACGTATTTCCAGCATTCTTACACAACCAATCACAACATGCAAAGCATTTTTAGCTTTCTCACACATGCAGAACAACAATGATGTATTTCACAGATCATCAAACATCACAGAATGAAATTTTCAGGTTTTAAAACAACATGCACACAGTTTTCTCAACATGCATTTTGATCAACTTCAAAATAACATGCAAGACATTTTTCAACTTTTCCACACAACCAAACACATACATGTTGTATCAGCAAAACAGCAACATCACAGATTATTAAAACCTCAACATAATGCATTTTCTTTCTTCTTAAAAATGTCATGCAAAACAGTTTTTTTTTTCAAAACAGAAACTCAAATATAACCACACCTCAAACATACATTTACAGTCCTAGAATGCAACTAGAAAGTGGAAGGTGCCCTTACCCTTGTTGCGTTTTCTGCTTCTGCTCACGTTTCTGCTTTCGTTCCCGTTTTTCGCGTAAAAAACTGGTGAAACTACCGCTTGCGTTTGCTGCTACGAAACTGGGTTCTCTAGCTCCGTAATGATGTGGGGAACAACTTTTGTACTGGGGGTTTTCAGGTTTGGTGCCTAGGTTTCCAATTAATGGCACTTTTGAGGAACTCCCTCTCTTTTCTTTTGAAATCGTGAACTGGAAGCAGAACAAAATGGGAGGGAAAAGGGTACTATTACATGCAGTATGGGCAGTGAGGGAGGAGGAATGGTGTTCTGATTTCACCATCCATCTCACTCCTATATATAGGCTTGTGTGGGTGCCACCTCACCCGACACTTGTTTGATCCTCAGCACTTAACCAATCTCATCGCAATTAGCCACTAATCCCTTAATTAACTGTCCGTTAATTTAATTACTTGTAATTTAATTAATTTATTCTTGATCCAATAATCTTAATTCATCTTCCAAAATAAACATTTATATATATATATATATATATATATATATATATATTTACTCAAAACATACATATATTAAATATTTTACAAATATCCCCAAAATACACTTAATATTAATTCCATAAATTAATACTTAAATTTAAGGGTCTTACAACCGACAACTGGGGTTAAGATGAGACTTGTATAGGATACGGTGGAAACCTTTGCAACTGTAGCCTTAGTGCATGATCAAATCAGACTAGTTCTTGTATAGGGTCTAGTGTTGAGGGCTGTATTTATTTGTTTTGGGATAATTGTATATCTTTTCCGCACTCTGATAGTATTTTGGTGGGTCCAGGATACAGTTTTTTATGTATTTTATTTTGATTATAATTATGATATAATTGTTTAATTACTCTTGTATTTTGGATTACGATGCAATACTAATTTCGAACGATTTAATTTAAAGTTATTTAATTATTTTTGAATTAATTGGAAAATTCTTTTATCTGTTTTGAAAAAAAAATACACTAGCGCTGTTTAAAACTCGGGGTGTTACAAAATGTCCTTGGATTGTTTTAATCATCTTTTTAAAAGACATTGCACTTTTCACATGGATTAATATTAGTATTCAACGAACTTGATTGAAGATTCACGATCAAGAGCATCACTCCAAGCGTATACTGCCAACTAAATTATGAGAGTACACTACCTTATTTTTGGGATTGTACTCACTTAGATGTTAAGCAACTAAATTTGTACTTTAACTCAACATAGAAGCAATACACCGCATGTAAGCTACTAAATTTGTTCTTTTACTCAACATAGAAGCAATACACCACATTTAACGCAAAAGCTCCAATAACATGTTGTGACTCCAATTTGTGTTTTAGTGTGTTCAACATTAAAATTTAAAACAAACACACATAAATTTACTATCCATAGCACAGACTAAGGTTGTCATACAAGAAATAAATGTGTTTTTCATAGCTTGTTAGAAAACTTTTTTTTTAATTTTGTTTTGTTTAATATGTTTTTACTCTCTATAAAATTTTAACTTTTAATTTTAGTTCTTGTAAAATAAAAATACTACTTTTAATCTCGACAAAAATATTCAGCAAGCAACTTTAGTCTCTGCTCGAATGAAACATGTTTGATTGTCCTTCAACTTAAAGATTTTGAATAATTTTTTGCCAGCATGTTTAGAATACCATATAAAGTTTCTCCACAAAAATTTAGAATTTTTTAACTAAGGATGAACAAAATATAATTTTTTTTAAATATAAAAAAATCAAGACAAACATACCAAAATTATGAACATAGAAATAAAATTTCGAGCTCATTTATTGTTGAAGAACTTTTTATATTGTTGTAACATTATTTACAAACATTCATTCATATATATATATATATATATATATATATATATATATTGACTTAATTGTAGGAACTAAAATTTGCATACGTGATAACTTTTAGGCAATATAAGTTGTATTATTATTTTATCGGGACAATAATTGAAAGGTTGAAACATGTTTTTGCAAAGCAACAATACCTTGGTATTTGCGTAGCTGAACTTTGAAGGCAATATAATGTGTGAATGAGCCATCAACCGTGTTGAGTAAGTAAGGAGCTAGTGCCTTGAGGTAAATAATAAACATGAAATTTTCTTAGATTTTGTGGTCATCTTTTCAAAAGACATTGTATTTTTCACGTGAATCAATATTTGTATCCAATCATATGTATTGAAGATTCATGATCAAGAGCACCACACCAAGCTGTATAACACCACCTAAATTATGCTACTACATTAACTTATTTTTAGTATTGATAATCACTTCAATGTTAAGCTATTAAATTTGTGGTTTAACTCTACATACATGTCGTACACCAAATTTAACCCAAAAGCTCTAATAACTTGTTGTGACTCCAACTTTTGTTTTAGTGTGCCTACATTAAAGTTTTAAACAAACATACATAATGTTTGCAATCCATAGCACGAGACTAAGGTTGTCATACAAGAAATAAATGTGAGTTCTTCACAGCTTGTTAGAAAAGTTTTTTATTAATTTAATTATGTTTAATATGATTTTAGTCCCTATAAATTTTTTACTGGCAAGCAATTTTAGTCCATGCTCAAATGAAACATGTTTAATTATCCTTTAACTTTATAATTTTGGAATGCATTTTGCAAGCATGTGTAGAATACTATAAAAAATTTCTTCTACAAAAATTTTGAATTTTTTAACATGGGAGAAATTAAATTTGAATTTGCGTCTATCTAGTGAGTTATTTGAGTCTATTTATTCTTTATTAATGTATTTTTCAAACAAAAAATAGATATGATTATTTTAAATGTAAAAAAATCAATATAAAAGTAACTAAAATAAGGATAGCAAAATCTAATTTTGAACTCAATTTTTTTAGAAGAACTTTTTATATTGTTGAAAACATGCTAGCAAAAATTCAATAAAAAACGTGGATATTGATTAATAGTAGGGACTAAATTTGTGTGTATGATAATTTTATAGTGATTAAAATTTGTATTTTTTTTTAAGGACTGAAATTGAAAGGTTGAAACATTCTTTCATAAAGGAACAACTCATTGGTATTTGCATAATTGAATTTTTGAGGCAATAGAACATGTGAATGTGTCAACAATTGTGTTGAGTAAGTAAGGACTAGTGTCCAGAGGTGCATAATAAACATGGAATGTTCTTGGATTGTTATAATCATCTTTTTAAAAGACATTGCACTTTTCACATGGATTGGTATTAGTATTCATTTAACTTGATTGAAGATTCATGATCAAGAGCATGACTCCAAGCGTATACCACCGCCTAAATTATGACAGTACACTACCTTATTTTTGGGATTGATAATCACTTCGGTGTTAAGCTACTAAATTTGTAATTTAACTCAACATAGAAGCAATACACCACATTTAACGCAAAAGCTCCAATAACAGGTTGTGACTCCATTTTGTGTTTTAGTATGTTCAACATTAAAATTTAAAAAAAAACACACATAAAATTTACTACCCATAGCACAAGACTAAGGTTGTCATACAACATAGCTTGATAGTAATTTTTTATTTTAATTTTGTTTTATTTAATATGTTTTTAGTCTCTAAAAAATTTTAACTTTAAATTTTAGTTCTCGTAAAATAAAAATACTACTTTTAGTCTCGACAAAATAACCAGCAAGCAATTTTAGTCCTTGCTCAAATGAAACACGTTTGATTGTCCTTCATATTAAAAGTTTTTGAATAATTTTTGCATGCAAGTTTAGAATACCATAGAAAGTTTCTCTACAAAAATTTAGAATTTTTTGACTTAGGATGAATGAAATATGAATTTGAGTCTATCTAGTAGATAATTTGAGTAAAATAAAGGGAAAAAAGAATGCGTCCCTCAAAATACAAATTGTCAAGTCAACATCAATCATGTCACCGTTTCAAATATAAAGACAAGGAGAACTGTCTATTGTGGTCTATCTTAAAATTTGCCCTATATATATTGGTTTCAAATCCTAGTCTTCTCTAAATAAAAAATATATCCTAGTAAGTTATTACAAGTTTTCACAATGTCTCTAGCAAAACAAGTTTTATCAATTTTCACTTTGATTCTTTTGTTGGTGATGAAAATAGAGGGAAATTCCATATCTTCAATACCAAATGAAGTGAACAAAAACTCCACTACTATGCTTGAGGAAATTCGTGTGGATCAAATTTTTCCTGGTTGTAGTACAATACCAGGAATATGTGGTGAAGAAGAATTTCCACCAAGAACTATGTGTTGCAGAAACCGTTGTGTGGATGTGACAACAGACAAACACAATTGTGGATATTGTGGAATTACTTGTCCATTTAATTGGCAATGCTGCAACCGTTTTTGCGTAGACATAAACTTAAGCCCTTTGAGTTGTGGTGCATGTGGAAGGGCATGTCCTTTTGGAAGTTTATGTTTATTTGGGAGGTGTGCTTTTGAAAATCCGCCAAATTAAAACCAAACCACCATCCCAAACACCCCACATGAAATAATACCAATGGAGTAATTGATATGTATAATTTTATAATATAAGAATAATTGTGGATGACTTTTCAAGAATATTATAGTTATATATTTATGAATAATATAATATTCCTATATTGAATGATGAATTAGATTAAATGTTTTCTATTATATTATAAGTAGAAGGTACCTCTTGCAAGGCCGAGTGCAGTTCACAAAGTCCTCATGTTGTCAAGCTTTGAGATCCAAGGTAGAAAGTGAAACTGAATCTAGAACATTTTCATTGCATTTTAACCCTCTCTTTCTTTCCCAACATTTTGTGTTTCTATTAATATTTTTTCTATAAAATTTTATATTTTTGAACAAACACATATTAAATCTTCAATTCAGTGACAAATGTTTTCAACACTAACAATAGTATTTGCAAATCTAGATTCTTAATATTTTTCCAAGTAACTAATTAAGCATTTTACTACTTCTATAACAATATTAATATGCATGTCTTTTTTTGTAAATTTTTACTATAATCGATTCAAATAAAAATAAAATATTATAATTATTATAATAGAAAGAAAATGAGATAAAGAAAAAAAAAACTGAATAGAGGATTGCACATTGAGACTTTTTTGGATTGATGAAGATATATTTAAGAGACCAAAAAATTTAAAGATTGGAATTTAGTTCAAATATCATTATCTGTAATTCTTACGTATGATATTTTCTTTTGTTATTTCGCCAGAATTCTTTTAATTTTTTATTACTCTATTTTTAAAAATTATATTAAAAATTTAAATTTGTTTTTCTAAACAAAAATTATATTTATTTTTTATTGTTTTACTTATTATAGTGCTAATATTTTAAATTTTTAATATTGAATAGAAATTTAAGATTTGGTCTTATCACTCTAATTCCCAAAGGACTTAGCTTTAGTAATTTGATATACACTTAGTAGGATATAAGTAAAACCTGTCAAAACATTGAGAATATCAAACTTTGATACTTTTGATCGATAATTTCATTTTAAAATTTATTCTAAAATTAAGAATTTGTCCCTTAATTTAGAAATAAGTGTTACATATTTTAAATAAAGTAAGGATAAAAACAATGTCATATATTTTAGAACTTAAATTTTTATTTAAAAAAATGAAAAATAGAAAACAATTTGTATAAACAATCACCCATTTGATTTTGTCTTGTCCTAAGGTTTTAGTGATCTGGAAATTAATCTTCAAATTTATTAATTCTCTCTCTCTTTCTCCCCTCTTTTTCCACCAACCTTGTTGCAATGATCATAATAGTAACCGAAGATATTGAGGCATAGGTAACTAAGTTATGCATCAATTTGTGTAATTGATTGTATCGTTACACCTTGTGTTGTTATTTGTACTTTTAGTGTTATTAATAAAAATTTACTTTTTCATAACATAAATATTGTTGCTACTCATTCTATGGCTCCTTTGAGATATTGAGTTATTAGTATTATGGGTTTTCATTTGTAAAAATCTCTTGCTTTTTTATAGTGGGTTTGATTAAAACATTTTTCAATACCTCGTATCACTACTCAAATATTCATCCACGATGTAATATAACCATGCAAAGGCTTGAACACATTGTCTTAGTGGAACAAATGACTCACATTGGTAACCGAAGTTTTCACGACTAAATTTTTTGACTTCCAACCACAATTAAGTCCTTGAAAGTATTGATCACGTCTCTTAAAATATGTATTTCATTTAATGTAGACACTTGACAAGATATTTGTTTCTCTTGTTGAGATACATCTTGACAAGATATTTGTTTCTCTTAAAATATGTTTCACTTGACAAGATATCTGAATTTAGATTTTATGAGATACATCTTGTAACTTATATGATAGATGATTGTTTCTCTTGTTGTAGTATATATTTGATTGGCTCTATCTTCAACATTTTCTAAAGCTCCCATTAAGTGAATGCAAATGAGGAGGTTAGTTAACCTTTGTCTTCCTAATTATGATTGTTTTAAATATAATTTTTTTTATTAGAAATAGTTATTAATTCTTTCTTAGCAAGTTGGAACAAATACTTTTATTGTTTTGGTGTGAGCAATATATATGGTATGAACATTAAATGTTCCATGCTGACTTCTCAAATTTCAATGGAGTGAAAACAATCGATATTCCTACTGTATTGATGTTAATCTATTTGAATAATCACAAATTCTTTACAACATAAACAAATATAAACATTAGATATTTTCCAATGAACAACAAAATATATAATAGACATATAGCACATTGGTAAGATTATGGAATTTAATGAAAGATTTCACATGCTTCCATTATTGTGTAAGGGGAATATGGAATATTATTGTTATGTTAAGGATGCTTTTACTTGAGTTTTTTCTTGCATTAAGTTATAAATGGCCAAGTTAAACTATGTTGCTTTGATCAATATAGAATAAAATCATGCTCTCCTTGAATTTTTATCCCTATTTAATCTAGGTGGAATGTGTACCTTTGAATATTATTAATAGTTCATCTTAAATGTTGTATTTTAAAAACTAAACTAAGTAACCTATGTATATTGAACTAAGTCGATTATATCATGTTAGTTATAAAAGAAAGCACCAAATTCGGAATGTGTTGGAAGGATTATTGCAGGTTTAATTAATTCAAACCTGGGGATATTTTAAAATTTATTTTCTCCAATTATTCGGCAAGCAATGTGGTTATTATTAAAAAAAATTAAAAAAATAAAATAAAAGAACATCAATCATTGAAGTGGTGTTTAAATCTCTACTCTTTAGTGTGATGCTAGGCTATTAATTAGTTCCAGACATTATCCTTCCATGCTTTGAAGTTACATTGAATTAGATTGACTATCTTGGATTTGTAAGCTACAAAGCGATTTCCAATTATTTGAAGTTATTGATAGTTCCAATGTAACAAATTTATGCCAATAATACAGAAATATATCTCTTCAATAAATGAAAAATTTTATCCATTAGACCCGTGGTGTTATTAACTAGTTGTTTGAAGTGGAAAGATAGTAACAATTACTTATATCCAATTATACAGTGTTGTTGTGCTGCATACTCCAAACTAATTTTCCCAACATAGAAGTGTTAGCCTCTCTAACTTACAAATAGTGTTTGAGCATGAGAATTGAATTGTTGCAAGTAATAATTAAAATGGTAGTTCCAAGTGTCGAATTTAAATTTTGCGTTATACTATTAAATTATGTTTAATTATTAAAATTGAACAAAATGTTTATCCATTGATTGAATAGTTTTTGAAACTAACAAGAGTATAATATTGAACTTTTATAATAATAAAAATGTCAGGGATGAACTTCACTTTGTATCCAACTTTAATTTTTAATTTGATCATAGTTACTAGATTCCTTTATTGAACTATTGTCGAATCATCTTTATTATTCTTGCCCTAATTCCTTAGTGACAAAACCTTTAATTCCAAAGTAACCTCTAATTCCTTAGTGAATTTAAGATTAGAATTAAGCTTTACTTTACAAGAATTCTCTTATTAAACTATTGCATCTGCAAATAATTCAATTAGTTTTATGACTTGATATCCCTAGACTACAATATAATGAATTTCTCGTCTCAACCATTCGTAAAGTTCACTTACATTTCAAAATACGATTTGTAAATCAGTTTAAAGTTAATCAAGCAATAAAAGGCATTAAGCATAGAGATGAGAAAAATAATTCAATAAATTCATTCATATAACTAGAAATCAAATCAAACAAATAAAGGGTTTCATCTTGTTTCACCCATCCCTAACAAATAGGGTTTAGTTACTCATGACAAAGATACAAAAGATAGATATTAAATTAGAATTACAAGAAATATTCATGAAAGATTCTTAATAAAAAAAAAAATCCTTCAATGGTGTTAGAACCAACCTCCTTTGAGTTTCTCTACTAGGGCACAAGTCTTCAAACTTCAAAAAAGATACATAGAAAGTGAGGAAAACGCATTTTTATGCATTCTGCAACACGTCATTCGCCCCATGCACGTGCCATGGGCACTTCAATGCTCCAGAGCAAAAACCAGGATGTTAAAATACTGTAGAAATGCGCCCCAAGCGCAAGCATTTGTGCTCCAACGGACAACATCTGATGTATGACATTTAGTGCATTTTTCTCCTCTTTTGAGTCTGAATGTGATTCTAGTGTCTTCATGAAAGTTGTAATTATGGATCTTAACTTGTATTTGCACTTGGTTTGACTCCAATTGGACATATACAACTACATATATGGCTGAAATACTCCCACATATGTAATGTTGATTTCTCATCAAAATTCTGCACTGCACTAAAACAACGAAACAATGCAAAACTATGAAAAACATCTACTTAATTAAGAAAATAAGAACATAAACATCAATATAATATATTAAAGCAAACCCCAAAAATATTATATTGACACATCTCATCCTTATATGTCATGTAATATTAATTTTGTCACATCATTCAATAGTATGATATGGCATATCTAGAATTCATTCATTTTTTGTTTACATTCTACTATTTTTTTATCTATATCTTTATAATTAAAAAATCAACAATAAAAAACATAACTTCCATTACAAATTTGATTTAATTGTCATTTACATTATTAATTCATTGCATATAAATATATCACAATATTTTAATTACATTTTAATAATTAAAATATAGCAACCATAAATTACCACAAAATATATTAAAACATAATCATCACATATTAAAAATCAATAATTAAACTTATACACAAAAAATCCAATGAAGTTTATATTAAAAAAAATAAAAAAAATATTGAAACACAATCATTTAAATTAACAAGCCTTCGCAAAAAAGAAAAACAAAAGATTTTAAAAAAATTAAAAATGCTAAATTATACATTAAATATTTTCAAAGTAATATACAATTTGTATTCATTTTTCTCTTATTAGTGATCGGATACATAATCCTGTAAAATAAAAGAAAGTATTTAATCAAAATCAAAGCATAGTTTCAATTAACAGCCAACATAAGCAAAATCAAGTAACGATGTCTTATCATTCCTAATATTATTTTGTGTTTTTTTCATAAAAAATAGTACTTTGAGTTTGTTCATTATACACACCCTCCAAAAAGGATAATTAAATCAAAATATTTTTTAAAGAAACATATAGCATAACACCTCTAATTAAGAATTAATTATCAGAAGTTTAAATGGAAATTAGACATGAAACATAAAATATAATAAATAGTAGTTCATTCAATTAGTCAAAAAAGAATAAAGAAATAATAGTACTCAAGATAAAAAGTAAAACAAAAATAAAAATAATGATCATATAAAAACCAATGCTTACAAATATATCTCAAATCAATACTTGCAAAATATATATTCTATTTTTTATAGCAAAAAATATTCTATAATGATTGAATGTTTAAAATAAAATAAAATGTATAAAAACAACCACTCATCTTTTTTTAATAATATTTTTAGAGTACAAATCACTCATGTTTTATTCTAATCTTTTTAATTGTGTATTCAAACAATCACTTATATTTTTTTAATCATATATTTTAGAGTGAAAATCAGGATTTTGTAATAATATATCCCTTTTTTTTTATTCGCAATATGCCCCACATTGAAAAAAAAATCTCAGAATGCCCTACTTTTTGGGCCCAGTTGCTCGTCGCAACCTGGGCCTGCGATGACCTAAAGGGCTGTTTTTTTCACCCAGTTGATCATTGCACCCCCAGGGTGCGATGATGTACCCCCCTTTTTTTAATTTAATAATTAAAAATAATTATAATAAATTATAAATAGTTAAAATAATTAATAAATCAAATAAAATGAAATAAAAAAAATAAAAACTTTCATAAATAATAATAATATTTATAATTTTAATAATATTAATAATTACAGATTAAATAATAATAATAATAATAATAAATAAAAGAAAATTATAATAATTATAATAAACATAGTAAAAAAATTAAAATGAATTAATATTTAGGATTAAAAAAATTGTAATAATAATAAACATAACAAAAAAATAAAATTATAAACATAATAACAATAATAATAATAATAATAATAATAAATAATAATAAATTATATTAATAAAATTAAAAAAATACATTAATTTGAAATAAAAAAATACATCAAATTTGAGTAGATGTGCCGGCAGCGTTTGGACAATGTTTTCTAGTATGACCAGAGACCCGACATAATCCGCACTTTCTTGACACTCTTTCTCTAGTGTCTATTTCTGTTCTAATGCGTTTGCTTTTTGGACGACCTTTCTTGACTCTCCGCATGAGAGGATTGTGACATACCTTAACACCTTGATATTCTGGCAAATATCCTTTGTTTGGTATAGGTTTGAACATTTCGTCATACACTTTTAGTAACGTTTCCACCTTGTACACATCATGTATAAGCCTCAAATAATCATATTTGATACTAGAACATGTTGCTATCACATGTGAACAAGGCATATGTTTAGCTTGATATTTCCCACAGTCGCACCAATTGTTAGGAAGGTTTACACTGTAATGACCAATTGGTTGTCCTTCTATTGGATTTACTGTCTCGTGGACCATGAAAGTATGGTTGCTTCGATCAAAGCTATCAACTCTATGACTATTAGATTTACTTATTTCAGATTTCATAAAATTGAAGCATGTTTCTGTGAATACCAGACCAGAAGCTAAAATTGATGCGTATAGTTTTCCCATGGATGGAAATAGTGTCCCTGTTTTATAATATGTTGATTGGACCAAAGCAGTGATAGGAAGGTTCCACGGTGCTTTTAATACTTCGTTGATTGACTCCACAAGGTTGGTGGTCATCTGACCCCAACGGCTACCTTCATCAAATGCTTGAATCCAATCTTGTCGCGGTATGTTATCTAACCATTTCAAAGCCTCCGGGTTTAATATGCCGATTTCTCTGCGGTAGTGTCGATATGTAGGTTCATTAATTGAGTAACTTGTATTGATATAGTAGACAATTCATTGTTAACTAATTATAAAAATTAACAATTAAACTATTAAAAATTACACTAATTATAAGAAATAAGAATGAAATTATTACCCATGCAAACAACTTTTTTCTTCAAAGCATTATCCTTAAATTCCCTTGTGAAATTTTGTGCAATATGTCGGACGCAGAACACATGCTTTGACGGATGATCTTGCCATCCATTATTTGGATTGTTGTAAGCACTCTTAATGGATTCGTGTCTATCCGAAATCAACCAAATGTTGGGTTGTGGAGTGACATGTTTTCTTAAATTTCTCAAAAAGAAACTTCAACCCTCTTTTGTCTCACCTTCCACAAGAGCATAGGCAATAGGAATTACATGGTCGTTCCCATCTTGGGCAACTGCTACTAATAGAGGTCCCTTGTACTTGCCGTACAACCAAGTCCCATCAACTTGTACAATTGGTTTGCAAAATTTGAACGCAGATATGCACGGAAGGTAAGCCCAAAATAGTCTATGAAATATCCTTATCCCACTTATCAAACTATTCTCATGATAAGCTGGGATCGTTTCCATTTCAATTTTGGTTCCTGGAGCAAACGTTTGCATAACCAATAACCATTGTGGGAGTTGATTGTAAGACTCTTCCCAATTGCCATAAATTTTTTCGATGGCTTGATTTTTTCCCATCCAAGCCTTTTCATAACTAATTGTGTAGTTGTGTAAGGCTTGAATCTGAGCAATAATGAACTTCACTTTGATTGAAGGATCCACTTTCAAAACTTGCATTACGCTTGCACATATCATATTAGAATCGAGCTTCGTATGATCTTGTGACAATGCCGAATTTGTGCATGTATGAGGAAAATTCAATTTACCAATCACCCACAAATCACTCTTTTTGCATTTTGAAGCTCTACATCTAAACAAACAATTTGGAGATGAACAACAAATAATGTACCTTTCTAAATCTGATTTCTGTACCACAAAATTCAACGATTGTTTTAAATGGTACCATTTGATTGCATGTACACATTCATCCTTGTTTTGAAACTTCATTCCAACGGCAAGAGTTCCATCTTTTGCTGGGTCTTCGTTAACGAACATGACATCAAATTCACTTGATTACTCTGCATTATCTAAATTGATATTCTTCATGTATGATGGTGGATTGAATTTTGCTTCCATATCTTTGTCAACAACAATGTCATCTTCAGAATCACCAGATGATTCATCGAAGTATGTCTCGTCATCTTCACTATAATCACTCAATTCTTCCTCGTTGATATCATATAAGACGCTAAGGGGAAGATCACATTGTGGACTTACTGGAAGAGATTCCTGATGGAGTTGAAAACTTTCTGGATGAGTTTGTTCTAGTTGGCTAGAGTATGGTTCATAGTGTTGTGATGGTTCACATTGTGATGATTCATAGTGTTGTGATGGTTCATATTGGGATGGTTCATAGTGTTGTGATGAAGAATATAAGTTGGGTTGATAAGGGTTGGTTTGATGAAAAGATGGGATGTAGTCGGGATTGGGTATGTTTGAGGATGATGGTTGATCAATGTTTGAGGACCATCTTCAAAGTTAACATATAACTCAATGGTGCCAAGTTGTGACCACTGTGCATAAACATCAAACATGAGTTGAACATCTTCGTCATCGCAAACCTTCAGTAGTTCAAACCTTGTTGTATTTTCACCAAAGAAAACAAGGTGTCGATAAACTATATCAGTTATCGTCACTTTGTCATCGAGTTGTAACTTTTTTTTAATAACATTCTTTAGACGAGCAAGATTGCTTCCAGAATGTATTTTGAACGCCTTTTTGTAATCACTTACAAATGTTTTACCTTCAACTCTGTCGACTATTGTACCATTGTAATAAACAATACAAATTACTTGTTGAGAATCCATGATAATTTTTTTTTCTAATAAGTATGAAATGCTAGAAGGTATAATGAGATAGAAGGTGTGGTAAGATAGTGAGATTTATTGTTCTATTTATAGAATGTATTGAGATTTATTTTTCATCTAGATCATCCACAACCGTTGATAAAAATAATTGAAAGGCCAAGATTAAATAGGATTGATATTTTTCATCCAGATCATTCACAACCGTTGATAAAAAAATTGTAAGGCCAAGATTAAATAGGAATTAGACCAATTTGATTGGTCCAAATCAAATAACTAGGATCCATCATCACAATCGTTGATAAAAAAAATTGGAAGGCCAAGATTTAATACAACTTGGACCAATTTGATTGGTCCAAATCAAATAACTTGGATCCATCATCCACAGCCGTTGATAAAAAATATTGGAAGGCCAAGATTTAATACAACTTGGACAAATTTGATTTGTCCAAATAAAATAACTTGGATCCATCATTCATAGCCGTTGATACTATCAGATGGAAGGCCGAGATTAAACCAGATAAAGCTGACGCATAGCGCATCGTAAGGATGCGATGATCAGAAGCAGTAGATTAAAGCTGCCATCCAACGCATCCTGGGGATGCAAAGATCAGAAGGGCGCGTGTAACACACCGAGTTTAAAACACAGCGCGAGTGTATTTTTTTTTAAAATAAATAATTAAAATAATTTTCCAATTCATTACTTCAAAAGAATTGAAATAATCCTTTAATTCATTTCATAAAATAGTACGTCGTAATTTAATCGATGAACGTAATTAAATAACTTCATCATAATATTACTAAGTACTTAACTTTGGGAATTAATAATAACATTAATACATTTCAAAATATCGGTGTCCTAACATCTCAGAAGAAAATATCAGAGTGCGGAATGTTTTAGCGGAAAAGTGGTTCAATAATTCCCAAATTAAAACAAAGTACATTTTCCAGCTCAAAATCCTATACATCAAATCTAACTGATCATGCACTAAGCTACAGTAGCACGGTCTCCGCCGCATCCTCTACAAGTCTCGTCTTCAGCCAGCTGTCCGTCCCTCTGCGTTGTCCACAAAGACTCCGTATACGAATATCAAGGAAAACTAACGACGTCTCCGTCGTTAGTGTAACCGTCGGTTGGACGGGTTTGAGGTTCATCTGAGGGTAAAACCCAATTTCCACATATAATAGTAAAGGGTCACCGACCAAAATTAACAATTAAACACATAGCATTTATATCACAGAACAAATACACCTATGGTATAACATATGACAATGATGAAAAATAAAGATGCTCATTTTGAATTTTCATGACATATATGCCTTTTCAGAACAGCAACCAATTAATATGGGAAATATGTTGTAAGTACAGCCAACACTTCAGCAATCACACTCATTTATCAGAAATTCAGATTTTATAAAGTACTCACACAGATCACTTTCCAATCATCATCATATAACAAAATCGTGACCCACCAGTCAATCACCCCGATGCAATATGTATATGCTCATGTATTCAACTTCTTGGAATTATCAAGGTGCAGTCGCTCAACAGACCAGCACATTTTTAAATTTTTGACTTTAACAGCCCTCAAGACCAAGGTGCAATCGCTCAACAGATCAGCACCAGTGCAGTCGCTCAACAGACCAGCACTCGTGCAATCGCTCAACAGACCAGCACGTTTAACATATACCAAGGTACAATCGCTCAACAGATCAGCACGTTTTTTGCGCATTTCAGGGTACAGTCGCTCAACAGACCAGTACCAGTGCAGTCGCTCAACAGACCAGCACTCGTGCAATCGCTCAACATATCAGCACGTTACGCTTTACTCTGTGGCCCATCACGGGTACCACTTGAAACAGTATGCATTATCAGGAAAATTCAACCTTTCCATCATTTTCCCAAAAACTTTCAACACAATTAATTTCATCATCAACACATCAATGATTATACATTCAAGCAATCATTATCACTTTACATTATCTCAAAATTCCATTCTTAATTATCATAAGTCTTTCCCCCAACTCTTAACATTCATAAAACAGTGTTTAAAACTGAGATTTCTGGAAAATACGAATCTGTATTCGAATACAGAAGCCAAAAACAGTGCAGAATTAACACTCTGTATTCGAATACTGCTTCCTTGTATTCGAATACAGAGGCTGTCACAGTGCAAAACTAGTATTTTTCACTACATCTGTAAAGTCTCAAAAACTTCATCATCATCACTTCAAACTATCACAAAATTCCAGTTTTAATTTGTCACAAACCTTCCCAAATACTCCCCAACACTTAAAGTTTATAAAACAATGTTTAAAACTTTGATTTTCTGAACAACACTATCTGTATTCGAATACAGCTCCCTTGTATTCGAATACAGAAGCATAAAACTGCAATTTCAACACCCTGTATTCGAATACAGCATACCTGTTGTCGAATACAGAAGACAAAACAGTGTACATTCAACATTTTCCCAACATCATTTAAGGTTTTCAAGAACTTCATCATCTCCTCTTCAAAACTATTTCAAAAACTCCATTTTAAATCATTTCAAACCTTTCCAATGTTTTCCAACACTTTAAAGTTCCCATGGCAGTGTTTAAAACTTGATTTTCTGAAAAAACACGAATCTGTATTCGAATACAGCTTCCTTGTATTCGAATACAGAAGCTAAAACTTGAGTTTATGGAAAAACCCGAATCTGTATTCGAATACAGCTCCCTTGTAGTCGAATACAGAAGCAAAAATTGTGAAAGTTAGCATCCTGTATTCGAATATGAGGTTGTCGTAGTCGAATACAGATGCGAATACAGTGTTAAAATTTCACTTCCGTATTCGAATACGACAGGGTCGTAGTCGAATACAGATGCTAAGTCAGAAGCAAAAATCCTTCCTCTATATTCGAATACAGGGGCCCGTATTCGAATACAAGTTCAAAAACTTGAGTAAAACAGAAGCTTGGCAGGTTGTATTCGAATACACTCAATCTGTATTCGAATACACCTTCAAATTCAGTGAAATTTTCCTAAAATTACAACACATTTTCAAACTCTTTCCTTTGAAAAACCAACAACCCCAAAACAGTTTTACCACTCTTTTGCAAACCACAAATCTCAGACATTTTTCATCAATATAGGTTTTCCAGAAAAACACTTTCACCATTTTAAATTCTTTTCTTTTGAAAACATCAGTAACACCAGATTATTCATCACAGTTTTTCTTTAACCACCCAAAATAGAATGTCATCCTCAAAACAAAACATGCAAGGTATTTCCAGCATTTTTACACAACCAAACACAACTTGCAAAGCATTTTCAGCTTTCTCACACAAGCAGAACAATATTAATACATTCAGCCAAACAGCAACCATCACATAGCAGCAAAACACCAACAGAATGTATTTTCGCATTTTATAATAACATTCAAGCAGTTTTATGAACATGCATTTTAATCATCTTCAAAATAACATGCAAGACATTTTTCAACTTTCCCACATAACAAAACAGCATTAATGCATTCAACCAAACAAAAACCATCACATAATTAGTACACATCAACATAATGCATTTTCTTCATTTTTTTCAAAATGTCATTGCAAAACAGTTTTTCTTCAAAACAATGATGAAACATCAGTAATGTCATGACTGTTAAGCATTTACAGCCCTAATGCAACTAGAAAGTGGAAGGTGCCCTTACCCTTGTTGCGTTTCTGCTACTGTTCACGTTTCTGCGTCAAAAATCTGCGATACTCCCGCTTGCGTTTGCTGCTACGAAAATGGGTTCTCTAGCTCCGTAATGATGAGGAGAACAACTTTTGTTATGGGGGTTTTCTGGTTTGGTGCTTGGATTTCCAAGTAATGTCACTTTTGAGAAACTCGCTCTTTTTTTTTTTTTGAACGAACTGGAAACAGAAAACAGAGTGGGAGGGAAGGAGAAGGTGGGTACTGTTACATGCAGTAAGGGCAGTAAGGGAGGAGAAATGGTGTTCTGATTTTACCCATCCTTCTCACTCCTATATATAGGCTTGTGTGGGTGCCACCTTACTCGACACTTGTCTGATCCTCAGCACTTAACCAGTCTCATCGCAATTAGCAGATAATCCCTTAATTAACTGTCCGTTAATTTAATTACTCGTAATTAAATTAATTTATCCTTCATCCAATAATTTTAATTCATCTTCCAAAATAAATATTTATATATATATTTACTCAAAACATACATATATTAAATATTTTACAAATATCCCCAAAATACACTTAATATTAATTCCATAATTTAATTCTTAAATTTAAGGGTCTTACAGCGCGCATCGTGGGGATGCGATGACTAGGAGCAGCAGATAAAAGCTGCCATCCAACGCATCCTGGGGATGCGAAGATCAGAAGGGCGCGCATCCTGGGGATGCGATGATCAGAAGGGCCACGCAGGCCAGCGCATCTTGGGGATGTGATGATCAGAAGCAGCAGATGCGCAGCGCATCCTGGGGATGCGAAGATCAGAGGCAATCGTACGGTGGTTATGCGATTATATAATGGTACACACATCTTCAACCTTCTCAATCTCAATCTCATTCTCATTCTCAATCTCAAATTTTTTTCAACCTTCTCAAACAAATTTTTTTAACATTATCAATCAAAATTTTCACACATGGAATTATCTACTAATCATTGGGCTGAAGTTCTTTACATTAATGCATTTGTAAGTTTATTTATTATTAATATTAATTTCATATATTATTAATATTAATTTCTTATGATATTATAATAATATATTATTAATATTATTTTCATTAATTTCATAATATTATTTTTATTATATTCATAATATTATTTTCATATTTTTTATTTCCAGATACCATCCACAAACAAGTTGAAATGTCATGGTCACGTGAACAAAAAACCAAATGCGGCGTTATTACCATATTTGAAACAGGCGGGATTTGGTGAAGTCATCAATCTTGGAAACTATAAAATAGATTTCGGCCTAATTACCGCGATGGTTGAAAGATGGAGACCAGAAACTCATACATTTCATCTCCCAATAGGTGAGTCCATGATAACTTTAGAAGACGTGTATTACCTTTTAGGATTAAATGTTTCTGGTATTCTAGTTTCTGGTTCAAATTCTGTGAATGTTAGAAGTGTTTGTGAAGAATATTTAGGAGTTATCCCACCTGAGGGGGCAACCACAGGTAATTTTATTAAATTAAAATGGCTTAAAGATACATTTGACGGTGTTGGTGAAGATGCATCCGAAGTACAAAAACAAGCATCGTGTCGGGCATACATTCTACATATCATTGGTGGATTGTTGATGCCGGATAAATCTAACAACCGTGTACATTTAAAATATCTTTCCCTAGTAGGAGATTTAAATAAAGCATCCCAATATAGTTGGGATTCAGCAGTTTTAGCTACGCTGTATAGAGAATTATGCGTTGCTACGAAACCTGACGTCAAGTTTATTGGAGGATGTGCTCTGTTGTTACAAAATTGGGCATGGTATCGTTTGTATTGTGTCGCTCCAGAATCACACAGTGCATGGATATTTCCACTTGCACAAAGGTAACTATTGAAATTAATTTTTATATATTTTTCTTTTTTTAAAACTAACTACTTACCATATTACTAATATTATTATATTTTTTATGTTTGATATATTCGACAGATTTAATTCCAGTGGTCTAAATTTCAGTACAGTTCCTCATAACGACATAGAAGGCTACCGGAATATAATCGATCACATGGTGGTTCAGGAAGTAATATTAATATTCATTCACATTTAGTTGAACTTTTTTAGTTATATATTTTTATATATCTTAATATTTACTTAGCATATTTTTAACATATCAGTTTCGGTGGAGGCCGTATTTCGGGTTCCAACACGAGGTACTTGAACAAGAGATGAACACTTGGACGACATGTACCTATCTACATTGTTATCATATTGTCGAAAAACATCATGTAGATAGAGTCGCACTTCAGTTCGGCTTCCATCAACCAATTCCGCAACCACCAGAAGACATGAAAATGTACCATGAGATCGACATGAGGCGTGGCATTGATGAAAATTAGAGGTGGTTTGGAAAGATGAGATTCAACATTGGAATGAACGTCAGAGTTACGTACTGCACGGTCAATTAATAGAAGGTTTTTTATGCCACAGTAACGAATATATGAAATTGGTTCAGACATCACACCAAATTATATATATATCTATGGAAAGATATCTGCGTGATCCACGTTTGCAACCTTCAATGTATTCTGATGCTCACTCAACCCCTCAATCAATGCCACAACAACATACCATGCACCAAATACCATCTTTATCGTCACCACCACATCTACACGAATCTACATATATACCGACTCAGGACTACGTTCCTTCAGTGCCAACATTGCCAACACCCGCTCATCTGATAGATAGCGGAATTTTCTATAATTTGTTTGGTACTCATTGCACAACACCTGAGTCGGCTTATGCTATTTTTGATTCGATGTATAACATCGTTACTCAAAATTATACGGAGCCAGGTGGTAGTGGTTCTAATCCACATACAACTTATAACGAAGATAATGATCAAAATGAGGATCAACCACAACAACCTGAACTCGTACAAAGGACTAGACGAGTTCCACGACCGTGTAGATGTGGAACTGGAGGACATTTAGATGAAAATAATTAATTATAAATTGATGTAGTTTTTTCTTTCAATTTGATGTATTTTTTTCATTTCAAATTAATGTATTTTTTTTAATTTTATTAATATAATTTATTATTATTATTATTATTGTTATTATTATGTTTATAATTTTATTTTTTTTTATGTTTATTATTATTACAATTTTTTTATCCTAAATATTAATATTTTTTTATTATGTTTATTATTATTATAATTTTCTTTTTATTTATTTATTATTATTATTATTATTTAATCTGTAATTATTAATATTATTAAAATTATTATTATTTATGAAAGTCTTTTATTTTTTCTATTTCATTTTATTTGATTTATTAATTATTTTAAATATTTATAATTTATTATAATTATTTTTAATTATTAAATTAAATTAAAAGGGGGTACATCATCACACCCTGGGGGTGCGATGAGCAAACAAAAAAAGGGGGAGGTATATCATCGTACCCTGGGGGTGCGATGAGCAAATGGGTGAAAAAAACGACCTTTCAGGTCATCGCAGGCCCAGGTTGCGACGAACAATTGGGCCAAAAAAATAGGGCATTATGGGAATTTTTTTCAATGTGGGGCATATTGGAAATAAAAAAGGGATATATTATTACAAAATCCTGAAAATCACTCATTTTATTATAAATTTTTCAATTGTTTTTATTCCATTTATTTTTTTGTTATACAACTACTATTCTTATAAATTAAGAAACTTACAAATATTGAAACATTTTTCTGATTAAATTGATACATTTATACATCATAAATATCATCTTTAAACTTTTTAAAAAATTTACATTGAAAAAAATTTTAAAATTTGCACCCACGCAAAGCACATGTTATATTCTAGTTTCATTAAATCCAACAACTAAAATCAACAAAATATATAAAATAATAATTAAAGATAAATAACATTAAAAACAATTAAAAAAAATATACATATAATGAAAAACTATCACTTAGCCAACAAAGAAGTATTAAATTAATTAAAAAATAGTAAATGCAAACAAATATATATATATATATATATATATATATATATATATATATATATATATATATATATATGTATATATATTACAGGAAATGCACAAATATCCAAAAGAAATCGTTGTAGTCATGCTTTAAAATCATTCTGTGGTTTGAGTCCAAGTATTTTTAACTTTCTCTCTTAACAAATAACATAAGTAAAATAAGTAATAAAAGACCTGAGTGTCACATACCTCAAATAGAATTATATGTAAATAAGAGAATATATGAGAGGAAAAAAAACCGTAATAAAAGGTAAAATGTTTCAACTCATATATCTTAAAAGAATAGTTAAAATTTGTCTCTAAATATAAATCTCATTTAAAATTTGTCTCTACATACGAACCTTAATTTAAGCACCTTTTGGTGAAAAAATTGTCACTAAATATAAGATTAATTTCAAATTATTATTTAATTTTTTCAAACAATGCTCTTTTTTTTAAAATACTTGCTGTGCAAAAAATGCTCTTAACTAATAATTAATAGGTTAAATAGCACCCGTGATCCCTTAACTTAATATCAATTAACGTTTTAGTCCTTTATATTTTTTTTTCCTCCGATTTGGTCCTTTATTTTAATTTTAAGTGACAATTTCATCTTTTATGTTTTAAAATGTCAACAATGTTGTCCTTCTTTTTTTACAAAAATTCAAAATATCATCAAAATTTTCAACCAAAATCCATAAAATTATTTATATTCTTCAATATAATACAAATTTCATCAAATTCAAAACTCAAATCTTCAAATAAACTCATATTTCCATTTTTAACAACATCAAATAAATAATGAAATTTGATGAAATTTTTGTATGAGTTTATTTGAAGATTTGAGTTACGAATTTGATAAAATTTGTATTATATTAAATAATATAATTAATTTTATGGGTTTTGGTTGAAAATTTTGATGAATTTTTGAGTTTTTGTAAAAAAAAAGATAATATTGTTCACATTTTAAAACATAAAACATCAAATTGTCACTTAAAATTAAAATAAAGGACCAAATCGGGAAGAAAATAAAAGATAGAGGACTAAAACGTTAATTGAAATTAAGTTAAAGGACCACGGATGCTATTTAGCCTAATTAATAATACCAAATGTATTCGAGATAAAATGTACAAACAATACTTATAATTAGTAATTTATAGTTTACCGTACAAATATATACGAGACAAATATTGATCGCAGATTTATTAGTTAAAAAAGTTTGTTTGTTAAGAGAACCCATGATCATGCATTAAGAAGAATCATATATAACCTCATTATGTTTGTCATAGAGTTGACTTATGCTTAGTAAATTAGGCTTTAAACCTTCAACAAGCAATACATTTTTAAAGATAGCGTTAGGATTATTACCAATAATTCTACCTTTAATATCGTCACCATAGCAAACAAAACAACTTGTTTTCATTGTTAATGAAGAGATCTTGTCTCTGTTCCCATCATGTGCCTTGAACGGTCGATACCAACATACCAATTTGAGGTTTTGGTCTTCAAGGACACACACATCATATGATCAATTTTTAACTTTTGGTATCCACATTATTTTGGATCCTTTTGGGTTAAATTTAGGCATTGTGCCCTTTGGAATCCATACATTTTTCTCATTCATAACTTTGTCCTATTTAACATTGCAAATAGAAAGATGTGTGGCGTTTCGATCCACAATAGATTACAAGTGTCAATTTCACAAGTTCATTAATTATTTACCTCAGCCCACATATTAGAAAGGCCCAAAACATTTCATAGTTAAAAACATCCCAAAAAATAGAGTCCCAAAAACTAATCCCTAAAATTTGGTGGGCTCAGTGGGGCCTATGGGCCCACTTTTTCAAAAAACATTTTCAATTTTTTAAAAAAAGATTTCGGAAATTTTTTTTTATTTTTTCCTCGAAATTCGAAAAAAAATTTATTCCAAAAAAAGATTTTTTTTTCACAATTTTTTGAGAAAAAAATGATTTAAAATTTTTTTTTAATTTTTTTGAAAAAAATAAATTTTAAAAAATTTTCAAGAAAAAAATCTCAATTAACAAAATATTAGGCATATGAACCCCTCATTTAATAGGGAGCCTAATATTAGGGACTTAGTTATAAAAAATTAAGAAAAACTTTGGATTTTGAGATTTAATTGACACCTCTACACTAGATACATATACCAAAGGGACAACTAGAAGCCTTGTTTGGGCTAACAAAAAATTTGGAATGTTTTTCTTTATTCTAAGAATGATAGTCCAAATCAGCTTTTCCATAAGTTCCTATTTTATCTCCTAAAACAATAGATTATTCCTTCCCATTGTAAATTTAGCAAGACTGTTGTGCAATTTCTCAATTTTATTTTTCAAAACATTGCATTCGTCACGCTTAAAAACATTTTTATTTTCATTTTCATTATGGAGGAAGGAAGAGACTTCACTTAATAAACTTGTTTCCCTTTAAGGATTTCCATTTCTTTGTTAAAAAGATCAAATTTTGATTCAAAGTTGAAATAGTTTTCTAAAGAGTGGAAATAATTTTTCTAAGTTTCGTTGTCTCATCATTTAATTCTTCACAAGTAATGAGCAAATCATAAGTTAAAGCACACTCGTTTTCAAAGGATCTTACCTCATCTTCCTCGTGATGAGCCATAAGGCATAGATGAATCCATATCATTGTCATCCCAGGAAATATATGTCCTTCATTTTGTATTCTTGTGTTGCCTTTTATATAATTTTTCAAATTTATTTTTGGTTCGTGGACAATCAAATTTTATGTATTCCCTCCGTTTCAAATAAGTGAGTCATTTGATTACTTCACGTATATTAAAAAAATTATATAAATAAAAGAGAAAAAACACTACTTTTACTAAATTATGATTATTAGGTATTGATGTATTATTAATGTCATAAACGTATAATGGAAGATATTACGTTGAAAATTGTACAGATAGTATTAATTAAAGGTATAATTGGAAAGAAAAAAAAGTGAATTGGAAATTAAAAATGTCATTTATTTTGAGATAATTTTGTTTTGCAAATGGATTAATTACTATGGAACAAATGGAGTAATTTTGTTGTCGCTTTCTAGCAAGTTGGATTGAAGGGAGATCTTTCGTAATTCTTATTTTGAGAATTTGGAAGTTGTTTAGCTTTGCTCTTATGTCTCAAGAACTTTTTAAACCTGCTAACCATAAGACTCAAGTTTTCCTCATTATCATCAAAGCTATCACAATCATCTGAGTCATCTTCTTTTTCTTTTTCATTAGCACTTGCTTTTATAGCAAGACCTTTCTTTTTCTTGATACCATCTTCACTTTCAGTGAGTCTATTTAATTCAAGCTCATGTTCCTATAGTTTATCAAAAAGAGTTGCCAAAGACATATAAGATATAGATCATGAGATTCAGATATAGCAGTAACATTGAACTGCCAATTTCTATTCAAGCAACTAAGAACTTTATAATTAAATCTTCATTTGTGAAAGACTTCTCAAGAGCTCTAAGATGATTACATGGGTAAATCATTTTTGCATATCTTGGATACTATGCTTTCTTCCAGTTTCATCGTAAACGGATAAATCATCATTTTAGTCTTTAAAAGCAAATGACGTTATTTTAGTTTCTCAATCAGCAAAAAACTCAAATTAGTTATCGATTTATCAAAATGTCAGTCAGTTTAGTTTCTGACATTATAAAGGTCATAGACCATTTTGACAGTAAATTGTATCTTTTAGTAAGTTGTATTGTTCAGAGATTTTTTTTATAATTTGAGAATTAATTTGAGTTTTTCTGAGTCGGGAATTACGATGAGAGTATCATATATTTTCAGAGACTAAAATTGTGGTTTACTCAACAAAATACATGTGATATCGCAAATATTTGACAAATACTGTGATTTATTTAATATTTATTCATGAGTGATAGATTTGCCCTTTTTTTTTAATATTTATCAATGATATTTACCCCTAAAAAAAGAACAAGTTCTAGAATCCACCAGAGAATAAAAAAACTCTCAAAATTAATTATTTTATTAAAAGATACCTTTTGTTACAACATAGAAAGTCTTTAAATAGATAATAGAAACCCTAGTACAAAAATTAGGTAAAACAGAAAAGCCCTAAATTAAAGGAAAAGCTAAAACGGCTGTAAAACAGAAAAGCCCGAAATTACGGGAAAAACTGAAACGATTGTTTTGAGGCCCAAGACGAGCTCAAAATGGTTATGGAGCCCATACATCATGGCAAAGCAATGAGTTGTGTTCGTGGCGCGATTCCCTTTTTTGGAAATGTATAATAATAGGCAATCTGACACCGGACAATCCTTTTCCGCATTTCCCGCTACGTTTGCCCGCAAAGCCGTTTCTTCCTCGATTCTTGCCGCGAACCTTCCTACATCAGTCTCCTCAACCTCCAAAGAACTCGACCCTGAGTTCATACTAGGGTAAAGGGCAGCATCCTCATGGAACTCATAAATATCAGCCACATTAAAGGTATTGGAAATATCCATGGATTCCGACAAGTCGATCACATAAGCGTTGTCATTGATCTTCTTCAGCACCTTGAAAAGCCCGTACTTGCGAGGCTGAAGCTTCGTGTAAGTGCCAACTGGGAACCTCTCCTTACGCAGGAACACCATCACATCATCTCCCACAGCAAAAACCTTGACTCTCCTGCGCTTGTCAGCAGCGACTTTATTCTTCTGTCCAGTAGCTTCTAACGTGGCCCTGACAGTCTCCTTAACGGCTTGCACATCCTTGACCATACTTTCAGCTGCAGTACTCACCCCATTAGCCTTGGGTATTATCACCAGATCAACCACATGCCGCGGTGGAGAAGTATAAACCAGAGAGAAAGGCGAGTTTCCTGTAGCTGAGTGCACTGTGCTGTTGTAAGCAAATTCGACCTTGGGTAAAGCCAAATCCCACTGCTTCAGCTTATCACCGCAAATTGTAAGACCCTTAAATTTAAAATTTAATTATGGAATTAATATTAAGTGTATTTTGGGGATATTTGTAAAATATTTAATATATATATGTTTTGAGTGAATATATATATATATATATAAATATTTATTTTGGAAGATGAATTAAGATTATTGGATGAAGAGTAAATTAATTTAATTACGAGTAATTAAATTATTGGGCAGTTAATTAAGGGATTATCGGCTAATTGCGACGAAAACGGTTAAGTGCTGGAGGGTTCAACAATATTTTAGTATTATTTTTTATGAGGTGGCACCCACATATGCCTATATATAGGAGTGAGAAGGAAGGGCGAAGTCAGAAAACCTTTCCTCCTCCATACTGCATGTAACAGTAACCATCACCTTCTTCTTCCCATTCTGATTTCTATTTCACGTTCAAAAAAAAAAAAAAGAGTTGCTCAAAAGTGAGATTACTTGGAAATCCAAACACCGAAACACCAAGTGCCAGAACAAAAGTTGTTCCTCTCCTCATTACAGAGCTAGAGAACCCATTTTGGTAGCGGCAAACGCAAACGGAGACTTCGCCGATTTTTGACGCAGAAACGTGAACGGGAGCAGAAACGTAACAGGGGTAAGGGCACCTTCCACTTTCTAATTTGCATTAGGGCTGTAAATGCATACTGTTATGGCATTAATGTTGTTTCATTACTTTTTTTGAAGAACAAAAAAAACTGTTTTGCATGTCACTTTGAAGGATGAAAAATGCATTATGTTGAGATTTTAACAATCTGTGATGTTCCTGTTTTGGTGGTTACCTCAATGCTGTTTTGTCTGTATGGGAAAGCTGAAAAATGCTTTGCATGTTATTTTGAAGATGATCAAAATGCATGTTCATAAAACTGTTTTCCATGTTGTTATAAAATGCGAGAAATGCATTCTGTGATGTTTGATGTTATGTGATATTTGCTGTTTTGGCTTAATATATCAGTGTTGTTCTGTTTGTGTGAGAAAGCTGGAAAATGCTTTGCATGTTGTTTTGGCTGTGTAAGAATACTGGAAAATACCTTGCATGTGTTTTGAGAAATGATCCAAATGTAAACGTGTAAAAATGTCTGTTTTGAGGGGGTTGACATTCTGTTTTGGGTGATTCTGGTGTTACTGATGTTTTCAAAAGAAAAAGATTTAAAATGATGAAAGTGCTTTTCTGGACAATCTGTTCTTGATGAAAAATGCCTGAGTTTTGGGGTTCAAAAGAATGCTGAATCTGTTTTGGTGTTGTGTTGGTTTTTCAAAGGAAAAAGTTTGAAAATGTGTTGAAGTTTCAGGAAAATTTCATTGAATTCGAAGGTGTATTCGAATACGGCATGAGTGTATTCGAATACAACCTGAAAAGCTTCTGTTTTATTCAAATTTTTTAACTTGTATTCGAATACGAGCTTCTGTATTCGAATATAGATGAAGGATTTTTGCTTCTGACTTAGCATCTGTATTCGGCTACGACCCTGTCGTATTATGATGAAAGTTTTTTTACCAATCTACTTTCAAATCCCTTAGGATTCAATTATAGTATAGTAAAAGGGTTGTATCGTATCCATAGGGAATTGGAAATACAATGCCGTTCTTTAATGAATCACTCGAGCAATAAGTTTTCAAGTATTTGGATGATTGTTTTGGTAACCAAATTGAAATGTAAAATAAGCAACAATAAAAAAGAATTTAAAAACACTATGAGAAAACTGTTGGGATTGGATTCATCTATTAACTCTTCAGTAACCTATTGATTCAACATACAAATCATGTTCTATGCTTAATTTCATCACATCAGTTCTTATCTATCTCATTAATCTCTTACATGAGAAGATTAACAATTCCCTAATCTAATTATCGATCTCTCGCATAATTAAAAAGGATAACCGTAACGAGTTCAGATGTAAATTGACAGACTTAATTCTATTTCTAGCAATCAAGCTTGTTAGATGAGATAATCTAAGTCCGACTTAAACATGTAGTTCTCACTCACATATCAAATCTAAATTCATGCCTTAGGTGATCAAGCTAAAACATGTATGAAGAATAAGATTAAATCATTGAAATCATAGCATAGAAATAGATATCTGTATATAGAAATCAAATTAGATACATCCAAGTTAAAGAGTTACATCCAATCCCAACAAAAGAAAATTAGCAATCCATAGCCATGGATGCTTTCAAGCTCAAAGCGAAGATCTAAGAAGAACAGACGGCTCTTCGGTGTCTCGGGAACAACTCCAGCTCTTCGGTTGAACCCCAATCAAGCAACCAGTTCTTTTCTCTGTCTTCTCTCTTGATTTCTCCTTTTTAACTCAGTAACCGCCTTTTTTGAAGTCTGTCTGTGCGTTTTTAAAGGAAATGAGTTGATGGTCTCGCTTAAGCCAGGCCAATCTGGCTTAAGCCAACAGGTTTCTTCATGCTTAGGAAAGGTTACCCGCTTAAGCTAGAAAATATATGGCTTAAGCCGACTGAATTCCTCAAAATCCGTCTCTGCCTCATTTTCGCTTAAACAGTCCTTCTAGTTTTGCTTTCAGCATTCTTCTGGCTTAAGCCAAGTTCTTCAGAAATACAGGGATGATGTATTCGAATACAGAGTGTTGAATTTGCACTATTTTCAGCTTCTGTATTCGAATACAAGGGAACTGTATTCGAATACAGATTCGTGTTTTTCCGAAATCCAAAGTTTTAAATATTGTTTTATAAACCTTAAGTGTTGGGAAAAATTGGGAAGGTTTGAAATGATTTAAAATGGAGTTTTTGAAATAGTTTTGAAGAGGAGATGATGAGGTTCTTGAAACCTTTAATGATGTTGTGAAAATACTGATTTTTGCACTGTGACAGCCTCTGAATTCGAATACAAGGAAGCTGTATTCGAATACAGAGGGTTGATTCTGCACTGTTTTGGCTTATGTATTCGAATACAGATTTGTGTTTTTCCAGAAATTTCAGTTTTAAACACTGTTTTATGAATTTGAAGAGTCAAGGGAACTTTGGGAAGACTTATGATAATTAAGAATGGAGTTTTGAGATAATGTGAAGTGGTAATGATGAGATGCTTGAATGTTTAATTATTGATGTGATGATAATGAAATTAATTGTGTTGAGATATTTTGGGAAATGACGGAAAGGCTGAATTTTACTGATGTTCAATACAGTTTTTAGTGAAGAGAAAACATTGCATGTTCATGCACTGCATAGTCAGGTGGTACCCGCGATGGGCCACAGAGTAACGCGTAAACGTGCTGATCTGTTGAGCGATTGCACGAGTGCTGGTCTGTTGAGCGACTGCATTGGTACTGGTCTGTTGAGCGACTGTACCCTGAAATGCGCAAAAAAACGTGTTGATCTGTTGAGCGATTGCACGAGTGCTGGTCTGTTGAGCGACTGCACTGGTACTGGTCTATTGAGCGACTGTACCCTGAAATGCGCAAAAAAATGTGCTGATCTGTTGAGCGATTGCACGAGTGCTGGTCTGTTGAGCGACTGCACTGGTACTGGTCTGTTGAGCGACTGTACCTTGGTATATGTAAAACGTGCTGGTCTGTTGAGCGACTGCACTGGTGCTGATCTGTTGAGCGATTGCACCCTGGTCTTGAGGGCCGTTAAAGTCAAACATTTATGAATTGTGTTGGTCTGTGAGCGACTGCACCTTGGTAATTCCAAGAAGTGGAATACATGAGCATATACATATTGCATCGGGGTGGTTGACCAGTGGGTCACGATTTGGATATATATTGACAATTGGAAAATTGATGTGTGTAAGTACTTGATAAAATCTGAATTTCTGATAAATGAATGTGATTGCTGAAGTGATGGTTGTACTTACAACATGTTTTTCATATTAATGGGTTGCTGTTTGAAAAGGCACACATGTCATGAAATTTCAAAATGAGCATCCTTATTTATCATCATTGTTATATGATATGCCATGGATATGTTTGTTACTGTGATATAAATGCTATGTGTTAATTGTTAATTTCGGTCGATGACCCTTTACTATTATTGTGGAAATTGGGATTTGCCCTTAGATGATACCCAAACCCGTCCCACCGACGGTTACACTAACGACGGAAACGTAGTTAGTTTCCCCTGATCTTTACGTACGGAGTATTTGTAGACCACGCAGAGGGGCGGAAAGCTGGGTGAAGACGAGACTGGCAGAGGATGCAGTGTAGACTGTGCTACTGTAGCTTAGTGCATGATCAGACTAGACTTTTGTATAGAGTCTTGAGTTTGGGAAATGTAATTGGTTATTTTGGGAATTATTGTATAACTTTTCTGCTAATATTTTCCGCACTCTGATAATATTTTGGTGGGTCCAGGATACAGCTGTTGGATGTATCTTTATTTTGTTATGTTTTGAAGAATTAAATTCCCAAAAATAATTTACTTGATTAATCTTGATGTAATTATTTAATTACGTTCATCGATTAATTTACGACGTACTATTTTATGAAATGAATTAGTGAAAAATTTATTTTAATTTTTTTTGAATTAATTCCGAAATTAATTAATTTATTTATTTTAAAAAAAAAAAATACATTCGCGCTGTGTTTTAAACTCGGGGTGTTACATAAATACTCCGAATCATGTTCCCCAGCGTTCAGTTGGTGACCTCTGTCTGCCCATCAGTCTGAGGATGAGCTGTAGAACTCCTATTCAGTGCAGTACCAAACATCCGCCATAGAGTAATCCAGAAATGACTGAGGAACTTGGTGTCTCGGTCTGATGTGATGGACCTGGGGACTCCATGCAAACGCACAACCTCTTTGAAAAACAATTTGGCTATGTTGGATGGATTTGCGGTCTTCTTACAAGCAATAAAGTGTGACATCTTTGAAAACCTATCAACCACCACAAACACAGAATCTACTCCTCGCTGTGTATGAGGTAACCTCAATACAAAGTCCATCAAAAAATCTAACCAGATATCATCAGGAACAGGTAATGGCATGTAAAGACCAGTGTTCTGAGGCTGACCCTTAGAAACCTGACAAGTATAGCAGCTTGACGATAGCACCCACGTCACGGCGCAGATGAGGCCAGTAATACCGCTCCTCCAGACTGGCGATGGTTTTGTCTCTCCCCAAATGACCTCTAAGACTGCCACCATGGAGATCTCGAATCAGCTTCTCCCTCAAAGAAAAATTAGGAATGCATAGTTGATTCCCCTTGAACAGGTAGCCCTCTCGAATATGAAAATCAGCGCTGGGATGCTGATTTGTACACTTGAGCCACAACTCCTTAAACTCAATATCATACTCATATAGTTCCTTCAGCAACTCAAAACCCACAATCTCCTGAGCTAAGGTAATCAACAAGGAAGCTCTCCTACTCAACGCATCTGCTACCTTGTTCTGGGCGCCTGATTTGTGCTGAATGATAAATGGGAATTTCTGCATAAAACACACCCAACGAGCATGCATCTTGTTTATCACCTTCTGACTATGGAGGAACTTCAGGGCAAAGTGGTCAGTGAATAAGATAAACTCCCTCTGAATCATAATGCTCCCATTGCCTCAAAGCTCGAAAGACTGCATAAAACTCCTGGTCATAAGTGCTCCACTTCTGCCTGGCGTCGCTCAGTTTTTCACTAAAGAAAGCTACTGGTCGCTTCTCTTGTGAAAGTACAGCACCTAACCCTACTCCACTGGCATCACACTCCACCTGGAATATCTTGTCGAAGTCAGGTAAAGCTAAAACTGGTGTCGTGCAAAGCTTCTCCTTGATCGTCGCAAAGCGCTGCTCTTGTTCAGGTCCCCACTGGAATTTTCCTTTCTTCAGACACTCGGTGATAGGCGCAATATTGGTGCTGAAGTCGCGCACGAACCTCCTATAGAAAGTAGCCAGGACATGGAAAATGCGTACTTCCGTCACAGACTTAGGTGCAGGCCAGTTTCTGATAGCACTCAACTTCTCTTCGTCCCCCTGAATCCCATCTTCACCGACAACAAAACCCAGAAACAACAGCTTTTTGGTACAGAAGGTGCACTTCTTCAAGTTGATGTATAACTGGTGCTCTTGCAAGACCTGTAGCACTTGCTTCAAATGCCCTAGATGATCCTCCTTGGTTTTGCTATAAATCAGAATATCATCAAAGTAAACCACCACAAAAGAGCCAGTAAAAGGACGAAGAACCTGATTCATTAGCCTCATGAAAGTACTGGGGGCGTTGGATAACCCGAAAGGCATGACCAACCACTCGTAAAGGCCATCCTTGCTCTTGAAAGTCGTCTTCCATTCATCTCCAGGTCTTATTCGGATCTGATGATAACCACTCCGTAGATCTATCTTCGAAAACAACTTAGACCCCGATAACTCATCAAGCATGTCTTCCAGACGAGGGATGGGAAACCTGTACTTGATCGTTATCTTGTTGATGGCTCTGCTGTCAATGCACATCCGCCACTAATTGTTCTTCTTAGGGACCAAAAGCACTGGAACTGCACGCGGGCTCATACTCTCTCTAATGAACCCTTTCTTCAGTAAATCCTCAATCTGTTCCCGCAATATCTCGTTCTCCTTGGGACTCATGCGGTAATGAGGTAGGTTCGGCAGGCTGGAACCTGGAATTAAATCAATCTGATGCTGAATATCTCGCATAGGAGGCAAGTCGTTGTGTAGCTCATCCAAGATCAACTCCCCAAAATCCGTCAAGATTTCCTGCACCTCTTTCGGTGGTTCAGGCTCCTCTTTCATAGCACTCAGCAAACCCTTGACCACCATTGGGCAAAACCACTCAGTTTCCTTGAAGGCTTCAATCAAATCATGCTCATCATGCGTCATAACAAGAAAACTTGATTTCTCTTTCCCTGTTCGTCTATTAAAATCAGAAACCGGGGCCATAGCTATCTTGTGCCTTTCCCAAGTGAAACATCATCACATTATCTCTGCCTCTATATGTGATATCATTGTCATACTGCCAAGGTCACCCCAGTAGGACATGACACACATCCATATTCAGAACATCACACACTACCTCTTCCTTGTAGTGCCTTCCGATGGAAATAGGCACCTTGCAAGTCTTCGTCACCTTGACCTGCGAACCCTTACTCACCCAGCCCAAAGCATAAGGCTTGGCATGCGGTTCTGTCGGCAACTCTAGGTATTCCACCAGCTTCTAGGAGACCAAGTTCTCTGTACTCCCATTATCCACGATCAGATTACACACCTTATTTTTAATAGAACAATGTGTTCCAAAAAGATTCTTCCTTTGCCCCTCTTCCTTTGAAGACAACAGGACTCTCTGCAGCACAAAATTCACTGCTTCTTCAGCGAACTCAACACCGTCATACTCGTTGTTTTCTTCGTCTTCCTCAGATTCCTCATTCAAAACTGCAGTCGTTCTCTTGGAAGGACAAACATTCGACTTGTGACCCTGCCCACCACAACGGAAACACTTATCTCCCATCGGTTTCGCGTATGGGTTGGCTGACTTCTGGTTCGCCCTCTTGTTGTTGGGCATAGCACTACTAGTTCCACCAGAATCCTTAGCAGCAACACCCTTATCCTTATCACCAGCAACTTCAGAATTACCCTGCGTAGTGAATCTGCGAAAAGATGAGAAATTTCTGGGGGATTTCTCCATCAGTTCCGCTTTCAAGGCTAGCGTAGAGGCCTCCGTCACGGTCCAGACAGTCTGCAGACCCATCTTCTCCTGTATCGACCCCTTCAAGCCATTAATATAGCGAGTCACCTTCTGACCCTCAGTTTCCCCTAGTTCGTTGCGTTCTGAGAAACGCAGAAACTCTGTTGTATACTCGGTCACGCTCCTTCTACCCTGAACGCAATCGATATACATCTTGTACAGAATCTGCTCATAATCTTTAGGCAAGAAACGCTCCAGCATCAACTGTTTCATTCGCCTCCACGTTCTGATTGGCGCTTTCCTCTGGTGGTGCGTCTGAACAACAAGCTTATCCCACCACACAGCAGCGTTACTCTTCAATCGAATTGCCACCATCTTCACCTGCTTGTTTTCTGGCACACCCATCACGTCGAAGAACCGATCAACGTCAATCTGCCAATCCAGAAACTCTTCAACCCCCATAGTTCCATAGAACAACGGGATGTCAGCCTTGACTCTGTAGTCGTTGCGATTCTGTTGATTATCGAAACCTTGACTCTCCTCGTGGATCTCTTCTTCGGAACTAGAGTCCGATTCAACACAACCTGCAAACTTCCATGTGGACGCCTGGGCGGTTCGTCTCTCCTGCCTCTGTCCCTCCTATTATTGACGGCGTTCACTTGAACCGTCAGAGCCGCCACCTGAGTCGTCATCTACGTAGTCAAAGCAGTAAGGGACGCGGTAAAAGCCACAGTGATTCCCTCGATGTCTACTCTTGTGACTGGTTGATCTTCCATGGCTGTTCAAGCTACGAAAAGAAACAGGAGAAAGCCTGCTCTGATGCCACCTGACGTAGTCGGAAATTGCAAATGGTTAGCAAACGCTAATCCTAAAAAAAGAACAAGTTCTGGAATCCACCAGAGAAGAGAAAAACTCTCAAAATTAATTATTTTATTAAAGGATACCTTTTGTTACAACATAGAAAGTCTTTAAATAGATAATAGAAACCCTAGTACGAAAATTAGGTAAAACAGAAAAGCCTTAAATTAAAGGAAAAGCTAAAACGGCTGTAAAACAGAAAAGCCCGAAATTACAAGAAAAATTAAAACGACTGTTTTGAGGCCCAAGACGAGCTCAAAACGGTTCTGGAGCCCATACGTCATGGCGAAGCAATGTGCTGTGTTTATGGCGCGATTTCCTTTTCGGAAAGGTATAATAATAGGCAATCTGACACCGAACGATCCTTTTCCGCATTTCCCGTTACGTTTTTCCACAAAGCCGTTTCTTCCTCGATTCTTGCCGCAAACCTTCCTACATCATGATGAAAGAATGAAGGATAAATATGAGGTTTTGCTGAAGTTTAGAATTCTAATATATATAGTAGATAGCTCATCGCTTAATTATCAACAATATGAGTGAGAATAAATCGATTGTTTTCAACATAACCCCAAATATCAAGGTCCACACCTTTAAGAATATATTTTTTTTCATTATTTCTTCCAATATCTACTCCTCTCACCATTGAAAGATGGAAATCTGTCCATACGATGTCCGTCACTTATAAACTATTTGAGGCATTCTAACCTCTTGAGATGAGTCAAATTTAGACTATGAATATGATGTCATTTGTTGAACCAGCGACTCCAAACATAAGAGGAGTTAATTGTACTTTTCAAAACTTTGAAAAACAAGCACTTGAAAAATAAAATAATTAAAATAAAATGCAAACAATAAATTAAATGACACTAAATAAATAATTACTGAAATTAAAAAGTATAATTAAAATTGTAGGAATTTGAATGGCTGAGAATAAATAACACAATATTTAGGCTTAATTATAGTTTTAGTCCCCTTATTTTTACTGATTTACGGAATTAGTCTCCCTATTTTAAAAGTCGATAGTTTTGGTTCCTCCTTCTGATTTTTTAACTAAAAAATTATGACGTAGAATGCTTTAAATAATGTGACATATGATACAATGACGTAGAATGATTAATATATATGAAATTGGAATAAAATTAAGTAAAAACTTATATTTCAACTTCAGAAATTTTTCATTTTTAATTTAGTTAATGACATATGAATAATTAATGTATTTAAATAGTTCTATATTATAAAATTGTATGTCACGTCATTAAAAATATGTCAAATCGTCAAAAATCTGAGGGACCAAATCTGTCAACTTTAAAATTAATCATAATAGAAGGACCAAAATTATAATAAAACCAAATATTTATTTATTTATTCTCGTTCAACCACAAAACCCCATTGACCTACTTCCAATCCCCAAAGCAAACCACCAAGGGATTTTAAACAACAAAATATTTTTAAAACAAGGTAAACTTGAAACCTTTACAACAAAAAAATCACTCTCCACACAAATGTGAGATACCACCTCAAATTTAAGAGATATTGCATACCTTTGAATACAATTCATGGGAACCACACTTGATAAAAAATGATTCATGTTTTTCAATCATAACGGCTATAAAACAAATTTTAATGAATTTAAAAACTATTTTGAAACATTTTATTTTATCCATTTTTCTAAAAAAATGTTTTGTTAATGTGTGATATTATTTTTTAAAAGAGCTTTCTCTATTACAACGATATCCTAAAAATAAACGATACGAGTAAGAAAAATCTCAAAATCCATGACAGGAAGATGTTGATCGCTTTTTGCATTATTGCTGATGATATTAAAAATAGACGTCATTTTATAGTGCTTTTTAAGCGCTATTATATGTGAATATTATATACCAATTTTTTGAGATGCGCTATTATAACATAATATAAAACTCAATTTTAAAGAAGTCTTTTATAGCGCTTCAGTTATTATAAATGATATTATAATATATTTTTAAAAAAATATTGACCAAGTCATTATTACTGATATAACATAAACGCTAATTATAGCTCAATATTAAATTGAATTTCAAATAAGCTTTTTATAGAACTTCTATTATAATAAGTGTTACTATAATTTATTTAAAAAAAAGTGATCAAATCAGCTTCTATAGTTTTCTATAACTCTCCTATTATAACAGTTCAGGATATAAAACAAGAAAATTAATCATGTTTCATCGGTAAATATCACAAACTAAAACCATTATTTTTTAACGGACAAATGCATTAATATTAACCCATCCAAAATGGGGAAAGTACAAAAAAGACAAGGTTCTCAAAGTATACAAATCTTTCCTCTGCATCCAATTATCTATCAATTTTAAAAACAAATTAATTGATACCAATTGAACTGCCCACAACCTATGCACCTAAGTGTTGGAATCAAGTTGGTTCTTGCAATTAAAGTTTTGATGTTAACAAATGTATTTTATGAAAATAACATATTTGACTTAGAAGAAGAATGAAAAATGTCACCAAAAGAATATATCAAAGGATGACGTTACTAGAAGCAGAAATCAGAGGATGACGTCACCAAAAGCAGAAATCACACGATGACGTCACCAGAAGATGACGTCACCAGAAGCAGAAATCACAGGATGATGTCACCAGAGGATATCATCAGAGGAATCTGTCAGAGAAAAATGCTCAAAACAGAATTGGAGCAAAAGACTCGAGAAACGGAATCTAGCTAAAAATATGCTCAAAAAAGAATCTAAGAAAAATGCTCAAAACAGAATTGGAGCAAAAGACTCGAGAAATAGAATCTAGCTAAAAGTATGCTCAAAACAGAAGTGAAGCAAAATGCTCAAAACAGATTAATCGAAATACACTTCAGAAGTAAAGCATCAATGAGCAAAAGACTCAAAACAGAATCTGAGCAAACTACTCCAGAATATTCTTAAAACAGATTAATCGAAATACACTCCAAAAGTAAAGCATCAGTGAAGTCCTAAAGTTCAACTATAAATAGAGACTTAATGCTGAAGATTATAGCATCGAAAACCATGAGAACTCAAGCTTAAATTCAATATTATTCTGAGAGTTCAAAATAGAGAAACACAAATGTGCAAGAGCAATATTTTCTAAGTGTTTTCGAGAGAGAAATTCAGTTCAATAATCAGCTTTCCAGAAGCAACAAAAGAGTGCAAGAATAAGTGCAACAATCAGCTTCCCAGAAGCAACAAAAGAGTGCAAGAATCAGTGCAGCAAACAACTTTCCAGAAGCAACGTTGCAAAGTTACAAACCTTTATTATATAACCCGATAGTGGTGTAGATTCCTTCTTCAATCTGGGGTTGTCAGATTGGTAGGAGAAGACTTGACTTGTAGAGTCATTGTGTTGTTATCGTTCCTCAAAAGTCTGGAGTTGTCAGGCTGTTTGAGAAGACTTGGCTAGTTTAGTCAAGGTGTTGTTGTTCCTCAAAAGTCTGGGGTTGTCAGGATGTTTGAGAAGACTTGGCTGGTATAGTCAAGGTGTTGTTGCTTCTCAAAAGTTCGGGGTTGTCAGGCTGTTTGGGAAGACTGGCTTGTAGGGTCAGTCGTGTTGTAATTCAAAGGAGTTTGAATTAGTGAAAAGGCCTTATGGAGGAAGGGGCTGGACGTAGCCTAGATAACGGTGAACCAGTATAAATTGATGTGTTATTATTATCCGCTGCTGAATCTGATTAGTTATCTATCGAATAATTCACATTAACATTCAACAAAACAACAAAAGTAATCAAGTTTGACAAACACAATTCATCCCCCCTTCTCGTGTTTGCACCTTCACTATGCACTATGTAAATCTCATAAGGACTTGCACCAACCAAACATATATATGCACACCAAAATGACATTAATATTTGATCAACTCTTTTTTCTTTATCAACTTCAATCATGGTTCTATTCACGTAGTTTTTATCATGTTTCCTACATAGAAGCAAAAAAAACATAACAAACATTGAGCATCATACAACATAGTTGATAAGGTCATATTAACAAAAGAAATTAAATCAAAATCTAAGAACTCAAACATTCAAGAAAAAGATAAAAATCACACCAAAAAAGTTACATACTGTTGGAACCAAGTTGGTTCTCCCAATTAAAGTTTTGATGCTAACAAAAGTATTTTATGAAAATAACATATTTGACTTCGAAGAAGAATGCAAAAAATTAGAGGATGGCGTCACCAGAAGTAGAAATCAGAGGATGACGTCACCAGAAGATATCTCCAGAAGATAATGCCAGAAAATGTCACTAGAGGATGCCACCAGAAGATACCTCCAGAGGTTATAGCCAGAAGATATCATCAGAGGATACCTCCAGTGGATACCAGAAGATATCACCAGAGGATACCTCCAAAGGATACCAGAAGATATCACCAAAGGATACCGGAAGATATCACCAGAGGATACCTCTAGAGGATACCAGAAGATGTCATTAGAGGATACCATAGGATATCATTAGAAGCAAAAATCAAATGATGTCATCAAAAGCAAGAATCAGAGGATGTCATCAAAGGCAAAAATCAGAGGATATCATCCATCAGAGGAAATCATCAGAGGGAAGAATCAATGACATCAATTAGAGGATATCATCAGAGGGATGAATCAATGACATCAATTAGAGGATATAATCAGAGGGAAGAATCAATGACATCAATTAGAGGATATCATCAGAGGGAAGAAATAATGACATCATCAGAGGATATCACTCATGGTCCAGATTAGAAGGAAATATGGTCCAGAAGAAGACATGGTCCAGACCAGAAGCAAACTTGGTCCAGAAGATACTGAAGGTGCAACCACGAGAAGGGGGGGTTGAATTGTGTTTGACTAACTTGATTACTTTTTCTGCTTTTGCAGTTTTATAACAAAACCTAATGTATGAATCAAATAGAGTTAGCAGCGGATATAAAGTAAATATAAAACACAGAATTTTATACTGGTTCACCGTTAACGAGGCTACGTCCAGTCCTTTCATTTTGAAGGATTTCACTAATTCAAAACCTTGAATTACAACAATACCACTGACCCTCCAAGTCACTCTTCTCAAACAGTCTAACAATCCTAGACTTTTGAGGAATACAACACCTTGACTTCTCAAGTCAAGTCTTCTCCTACCAATCTGACAACCCCAGATTGTAGAAGGAATTACAACGCCTTGAATCTAATTGCTAAGTAATTTGCTACCCCTTCTGACTCCCTCAGATTGTAGACTCTACTTCAAAATATAGATATAACACAAGGGAAAGAAAAACACGAGTGCTTGCTTCTGGAAAGCTGAAACTCACAATTAACCTCAGTGAAAACTCGAGTGTTTGCTTCTGGAAGTGTATGACTCTTTTGTGATTTTCGATGCTGAGTCTTCAGTCTTGAGCCTCCTTTTATAGATGGGAATTAGGGTCTCTTCCAAGCTTAAATTCGAGTTGTATCTTGTTGGATTCTCTTGCAAAAACACCTTGACCAATCAGGTTTCACTTAAATAAAAAACATATCTTTTTAGCTCAAGATTTTCTTTCAAAAATAACTTTGACCAATCCTGACTTTAATTAATTCTTTAACAAATATTTCTTCCCGCCAATAGCTTCTGAATTCCACAAGACTTCACTTATTTTTGTGTCGAATCCATTTAATACTTTGATTAAATATTATCATGAGTCCACTGATCATGATTCAATCTGGACTGCTTGATCTTCTGCTCTCGTCCACATCTGGACCATACTAAGTGATCTGTTGTGATCCTCTAATTTCGGGCAAAACTGGACCACACTTTCTGATCTTCTAATCTCGACCACTCTGGACTTGCAATCTGATCTGCTGTGATCCTCTGATCTCGGCCAATGTTGGACCACACGTTCTGATCTTCTGATCTCGGCCAACACTGGGCCATGGTCTGATCTTCTGATCTCGGCCAACACTGGGCCATATACTTAAATCTTGACCACTGATTTGAAACTTTTCCCTCTAATCTGGACCAATTCTGAATTGGGTCTAGATTGAATTGAAATTAAATTTGGACATATGAAATTTTAATCTGGAAATTTTACCTTCTGATCTGGATCGGGTTTGGATTGAATCTGGATGTCATTTCTTCTGGTCTGGACTTAGTTTCATACTCTGAACCATGCTATCTTTTGGTTTGGGCTAAATCTAGATTAAATCTCTTGTTCTGGACCAATTAACTGAAGCTCTGATTAAGTCTGGATCAAGTCTGGACTGTTTATCATTTCACTGCCAAGCTATCTTCTTGTCATAATAACTTTTGGACCAAGTCTGACTTATGAATCCTTCTGGTCTGGAACAAGTCTCCCTCTGGCAGGCTTCCTTCTGGTCTAGTCCAGGTCTCCTTCTGGACTCTTCTTCCTTTTGATCTGGGCCAGGAAAGATATCCTCTGATGGTATTTTGACACAATGGAGTATCCTCTGGTGCTTTCAGGATGCATCCTCTGGTACCTTCTAGATGCATTATCTGGTGACTTCTAGAGGTGTATCCTTGAATTACTATATTAAGATTACATGGAGTGCTTTTGTAAATATCAAAATCCTAAGTGCTTAGAACCAACTTGGTTCCAACAATCTCCTCTTTTTTGATGATGACAAAACCTTAATGTATTTTGCTAGTTTGTAACGAAGTACTTGAAATACTCCCCCTCGGACCAACCTTAATGTATTTTATCTCTCCTTTTCTACTTATTTCTCGTGTTCCTCCTATGATTCTGGTTCTGGTTCTGATAGGTATTGTGTTGACCAGTTCTTCTTCTACCAGAGTCAATTTGCTTCTGTTTGGTAGATGTTGGAACATAAACCTTCTTCTGCTTGTGCATTGCCAACACCCATTGTCCAGGCACCATTGTTGGTGTCTCCTTCTGGTTGCTCAGAATATCTGCAACATAGACAATTTGATCTTTTGGTACCCATAACTGATTGGGTCTAGGTTTGCTAGTTTTAACAGCTCTCTGATCTTGTTCAGATTTTACCATTGGATACGATAATTCAGAGTGACCTTTCTTAGCACAAACAATACATAAAACATCAGAATGAATAGTTTTAGTTTCAGCAATAGTTTCTGTAGAACCAAGACCTCTCTTTCCAATGTTACTGTTTCCATAAATCATAGATGCATATTTACTTCTTTCCGTTCCATTAGAAATAAAGTTTTGAAAAAATTGCTCATGCATATCAGATTCACAAATAGTTTTGGAAGTGGAACGAATATCACTTTTGAGAGTTTGGTTTTCATATTTGAGTCTTGCAACTTCAGTTTTAAAATCCTTGTTTTCAGTTGCATACTCAGAATTTTGATTCTTTAAAACTTGGACTTCTTTGGTCAGATTTTTCTTATCTTCCCTAAGAGTTTTTAGTTTTAAAGACATCTTATTGTTTGCATTTAAAAAATCTTTAACAACATCAATTAATTCAGATTTAGTGAGATCAGAAAATACCTCACTGTCTTCATCTTCAGAATCTGTTCTAGAGCCTGAGCTGTATCCAGAACTTGAGTTGGTATGAGCCATCAGAGCCAGAATTACTTCCTCTGATGTGCTTCCAGATTTGCCTGAATGACTGCTTTGATCATTCTTCCTTCTGCCTGCTTTCCTTCTAGAAATTGTGCCTTTATAAAGTCCAGAGGCAGACCTGATGTGTGCAATCATTGCTGTTTCTGCCTCTTCTTCATCAGACGATTCTTCTTCTGATTCTGATACATCCCAGGCAGCCATCAGACCCTTCTTTCTGAATCTGGAACTCTTCTTATGTTGTTTGCCTTTTTCCAGATTTAGACATTCATACTTGATATGTCTAGGTTTATCGCATCCATAACAGATAATACTCTTCTTGTCATATTCTTCCTTTCCTTTGCTGTTATGTTTCTTCTTGGAGCCTCTCCTCTTCCTGTTTTCCCATATCTTAACCATCTGTTTGGTTAAGTAAGCCATATAATCACTGTCACTGTCGCTATTGAAGGTGCAAACACGAGAAGGGGGAGTTGAATTGTGTTTCACTAACTTCATTACTTTTTCTATTTTTGCAATTTTATAAAAAATCATGATGTATGAATCAAACAGAGTTAGCAGCGGATATAAAGTAAATATAAAACACAAAATTTTATATTGGTTCACCGTTAACGAGGCTACGTCCAGTCCCTTCACTTTGAAGGATTTCAATAATTCAAAACCTTGAATTACAACAATACCACTTGAAGGTGCAAACACGAGAAGGGGGGGTTGAATTGTGTTTGACTAACCTGAATACTTTTTCTGTTTTTGCAGTTTTAATATAAAACTTGATGTATGAATAAAACATAGTTAGCAGCGGATATAAAGTAAAAATAAAATCCCAGAATTTTATATTGGTTCACCGTTAACGAGGCTACGTCCAATTCCTTCACCTTGAAGGATTTCACTAATTCAAACCTTGAATTACAACAGTTCCACTGACCCTCCAAGTCAGTCTTCTCAAATAGTCTAACAATCCTAGACTCTTAAGGAATACAGCACCTTGACGTCCTAAGTCAAGTCTTCTCTTACCAATTTGACAACCCCGGATTGTAGAAGGAATTACAACGCCTTGAATCTAATTGCCAAGTAATCTGCTACCCCTTCTGACTCCCTCAGATTGTAGACTCTACTTCAACAACTTAGATCTAACACAAGGGAAAGAAAATAACACAAGTGCTTGCTTCTGAAAAGGTGGAACTCACAATTAACCTCACTGAAAACTTGAGTGTTTGCTTTTGGAAGTGTATGACTCTTTTGTGATGTTCGATGCTGAGTATTCCATACTAAGTGATCTGCTGTGATCCTCTGATTTCGGCCAACCCTGGACCACACTTTCTGATAATCTGATCTTCAAATCTTCTGATCTCGGCCAACCTGGACTTGCAAACTTATCTGTTGTGATCCTATGATCTCGGCCAATGCTGGACCACACATTCTGACCTTCTGATTTCGGCCAACACTGGGCCATGGTCTGATCCTCTGATCTCGGCCAACACTAGGCCATATACTTAAATCTGGACCATTGATCTGAACATCTTCCCTCTGATCTGGACCAATCTGGACTTGGTCTGGATTAAACTAAAATTAAATCTGGACAAATAATATTTCAGTATGGACATTTTACCTTCTGATTTTGATCAGGTCTGGATCATATCTGGACATCATTTCTTCTGGTCTGGACTTAGTTTCATACCCTGAACCATGCTATCTTCTGGTCTGGGTCAAATCTGGATTGAATCTCTTGTTCTGGACCCGTTAATTTATCCTCTGATCAAGTCTGGATTGTTTATCATTTCACTGCCAGGCTATCTTCTGGTCAGAATAACTTCTAGACTAAGTCTGACTAATGATTCCTTCTGGTCTGGATCAAGTCTCCCTCTGGTAGACTTCCTTCTGGTCTGGTCCAGGTTTCCTTCTGACTTTGCTTCCTTCTGATCTGGGCCAGCAAAGATATCCTCTGGTAATTCCAGGATGCATCCTCTAGTACCTTCTGGATGCATTATCTGGTGTCTTCATCTTCTGCCTCTGCTGTAACACCCCGAGTTTAAAACACAACGCGAGTGTATTTTTTTTTAAATAAATAATTAAAATGATTTACCAATTTATTACTTCAAAAGAATTGAAATAAAATTTCCTTTAATTCATTTCACAAAATAGCACGTCGTAGATTAATCGATGAACGTAATAAAAAAACTTCATCGTAATATCACTAAGTACTTAATTCTGGAAATTTACGAATAAGCATTAAGACATTTTCAAAAGATAACAATGTCATATCATTCCAAAAGAAAATATCAGAGTGCGGAATAAGTTAGTGGAAAAGTAGTACAATAATTTCCAAAATAAACAAATTACATTTTCCATCTCAAGATCCTATACATCAAATCTAACCGATCATGCACTAAAGCTATAGTAGCACGGATTTCCTCCGCATCCCAAACAAGTCTCATCCAACTCCGCCGCTCGCCTCGATGTAACCTCCACCTCCTCATCATACAAAGAGGGATCATTCTCCTCCGAAGTCATATCAATGCACAGTCTCGGTCGCTTCGGTGGTGCCGGAATCTCATAACAATCATCGGATTGAAGGTGCAAACACGAGAAGGGGGGTTGAATTGTGCTTGACTTAACTTGAAACTTTTCCTGTTTTAATACTTTCAAAACAAAACTTAATGTATAATTAAAACAGAGTTAGCAGCGGATAAAATTAAAATAAAAACTCACAGATTTTTATACTGGTTCACCATTAACGAGGCTACGTCCAGTCCGTTCGCCTTGAAGGATTTCACTAATTCAATGTTGAATTACAACCTTGCTACTGACCCTCCAAGTCAGTCTTCTCAATAGTCTAACAATCCTAGACTTCTTGAGGAAAAACAGCTCCTGTTCTTCAGCCAATCTGACACCCCAGATTGTAGAAGAATTCTCAACACTACAAATCTAATTGCCAAGTAACCTGCTACCTCTACTGACTCCCACAGCTTGTAGACTCTACTTCAACAACTTAGATTTGACAAAGTTGAATGCAAACAACAAGAGTACTTGCTTTAAAAACTAAGACTCAACAATTGACTTATATGAAAATTTGAGAGTGTTTGCTTTTGAAGTGTATGACCCTTTTGTGATTTTCGATGCTAAGTAATCTGCCTTGTGCCTCCTTTTATAGATGCTGATTTGGGCCTCTTCCAATCCTTAAATTCGAGCTAAATATTGTTGGATTCTCTGGCAAAAATAAATTGACCAATCGGGCTTCAATTAATTCCAAAACATATCTTTTTTAAGCCTTAAATTTGTTTCATATCTTAACTGGCCAATCAAATTTGTGCATTGCTTCCCACCACAGCTCCTGACTTCCATGCTACTCCACTTTAATTTAAAACGAATCTTTAACAATAATTTGATAAAAATATCTTCAGATTCTCACCATTGATTCCCATGATCAAATCTGCACCATGCAATATTCCACAGCTGGACCAGCCTGATAGCTAAGCTTTTATCCTCCGAATTCGGCCATTCCTGGACCACACTTCATAGCCCTCTGATCTTCTGATTTCGGCCTTCCTGGATGCGTGCCTGATCAGCTATGAACTTCTGGATTCGGCCATTTCTGGACTGCACAGCCTGTCCCTCTGATTTCGGCCACTTCTGGGCCATGGTCTGATTTTCTGATCTTGACCATCACTGGAATCAAAAAATTATTTCTGAACCATTGATCTGGATATTTTTACTCTGATCTGGACAGATTCTGGAATTTGGTCAGGAACAAACTGAAATAAACTTGATCACAAAATATTTCAGTCTGGACATTTTACCTTTAATTTTGGACCAGGTCTGGGTTGATTCTAGAACTCATTTCTTTTGTTCTCGACTTAGTTCCATGCCCTAAATCATGCTATCTTATGGTCTGGGCCAAATCTGGATTGATCTTCATGTTCTGGACTCATAAACATACCTTCTAGTCAAGTCTGGAACAAGTCTGGGCTGTGTAATTTTTACTGCCAGGCCATCTTCTGGTCATAATAACTTCTGGAATGAAATTGATATTTGATTCCTGTTTGTCTTGATCAACTCTCCTTCTGGCAGGCTTTCCAATGATATGATCCATGTTTCATTCTGAATTTTATTCCTTCTGATATAGGCCTGCAAAGTTATCTTCTGGTTTAGTTTAGTCATCCTGAAACATCTTCTGGAAATTCCAGAATTCATTTTCCTTTGATCTTCTGCTTCTGATTTCTTCAGTTTCTGATGACATTTAATTTAATAATTTAAGGTATAAAATAAGTTTACATTGAGTGCTTTTGTAAACATCAAAATCCTAAGTCTTAGAACCAACTTGGTTCCAACACGGATATCCTTGACGGACCTGGAATATAAGCCGCTACTGGCTTCGGCTCTTCGTTATTCTCTTCCGCCTCATAATCACGTACATCCCCACCAATCACCGGGTTAGGAGTCACCACTCCTACGGTGGCCTCCGTCTCAACCCCTCTAGTTGGCTCCTCCGCATCATCAAAAATTCCGTGCGCCTCGAATACCAAACGGGAAGGCACAGGAAAGTCAATCCTCACATAGCTGTGCTCCACGTAGTGCACCACTCCATTGGTCCTACAGGTCCTCTTCAATCTCCCCGTGTACGTAGCCCTGCTTGAGATGGGGTGGTATACCCAAGCAGTAGGCACGGAACTATCAATGAAGTCGAGCAACGTTTCCGTCGTCTCGGGACCCACGGGTGTCATGGGTTTGGGGGGCATCTGAGGGCAAAGCCCAAATTCCACATATAATAGTAAAGGGTCACCGACCGAAATTAACAAACAAACATGTAGCATTTATATCACAAAACAAATACACCCATGGTATAACATATGACAATGATGAAAAAAAATGCTCATTTTGGATTTTCATGACATGTATCCCTTTTCAAAATAGCAACTAATTAATATGAGAAATATGTTGTAAGTACACCCAACACTTCAGCAATCACAATCATTTATCAGAAATTCAGATTTCATAAAGTACTCAAACATATCACTTTCCAATTATCATGACATAACCAATTTCGTGACCCACCGGTCAATCCCTCGATGCAATATGTATATGCTCATGTATACAATTTCTTGGAATTACCAAGGTGCAGTCGCTCAACAGACAAACACATTTTAAATATGTTTGACTTTAACGGCCCTCAAGACCAGGGTGCAATCGCTCAATAGATCAGCACTAGTGCAGTCGCTCAACAGACTAGCACTTGTACAGTTGCTCAACAGACCAGCACGTTTGACATATACTCAGGTACAATTGCTCAACAGATCAGTACCAGTGCAGTCGCTCAACAGACCAGCACTCGTGCAATCGCTCAACAGATCAACACGTTTTTTGCGCATTTCAGGGTACAATCGCTCAACAGATCAGTACCAGTGAAGTCGCTCAACAGATCAGTACCACTGCAGTCGCTCAACAGACTAGCACTCGTGCACTCGCTCAACAGATCAGCATGTTTACGCATTACTCTATGGCCCATCGCGGGTACCACTTGACTATGCAAATGCATGAATATGCAGTGTTTTCTCTTCACTGAAACAGTATGCATTATCAGGAAATTTCAACCTTTCCATCATTTTTCAAAACATCTCAACACAGTCAATATCATCATCATCACAACCATGATTAAACAGTCAAGCAATCATTAACACTTTACATTATCTCACAATTCCATTCTTAATTATCATAAATCTTTCCCCCAACTCTTAAAATTCATACAACAGTGTTTAAAATTGAGATTTCTGGAAAATACGAATCTGTATTCGAATACAGAAGCCAAATCAGTGCAGAATCAACACTCTGTATTCGAATACAACCTTCTTGTATTCGAATACAGAGGTTGTCACAGTGTAAAAATCAATATTTTCACAACATCAGTAGGAGTCTCAAAAGCTTCATCGTTACCACTTCAAATTATCACAAAACTCCATTTTAATTTGTCACAAAACCTTCCCAAATACTCCCCAACACTTAAAGTTTATAAACAATGTTTAAAACTTTGATTTTCTGGAAAACACAACTCTGTATTCGAATACAGACTCCTTGTATTCGAATATAGAAGCTGAAAACTGCAATGTCAACACTCTGTATTCGAATACAGCATGTCTGTAGTCGAATACAGAAGACAGAACATGTGTAAATTCAGCATTTCCCCAACATCATTTAAGGTTTTCAAGAACTTCATCATCTCTTCTTCAAAACTATGTCAAAACTCCATTTTAAATCATTTCAAATCTTTCCAATGTTTTCCAACCCTTTAAAGTTCTCATGGCAGTGTTTAAAACTTGATTTTTTGAAAAACACGAATATGTATTCGAATATTGCTTCCTTGTATTCGAATACAGAAGCTAAAACTTGAGTTTCTGGAAAAACACGAATCTGTAATCGAATACAGCTTCCTTGTATTCGAATACATAAGAAAAAATTGTGAAAGTTAGCATCCTGTATTCGAATACGAGGTTGTCGTAGTCGAATACAGATGCGAATACAGTGTTAAAATTTCACTTCTATATTCGAATACGACAGGGTCGTAGTCGAATACAGATGCTAAGTCAGAAGCAAAAATCCTTCCTCTGTACTCGAATACAAGTTTGAAAACTTGAGTAAAACAGAAACTTGGCAGATTGTATTCGAATACACTCATGTTGTATTAGAATACACCTTCGAATTCAGTGAAAATTTCTTGAGACTTCGACACATTTTCAAACTGTTTCCTTTGAAAAATCAGCAAAACACCAAAACAGATTCAGCACTCTTTGGAACCACAAAACTCAGGCATTTTTCATCAATAACCACTTTTCCAAAAAACACTTTCATCATTTAAAATCCCTTTTCTTTTGAAAACATCAGCAACACCAAATCATTCATCACAGTTTTGCTCTAACCATTCAAACAGAATGTCAACCACAGCAAAAGACATTTTTAACCATTTACATTCTGATCATTTCTCAAAACACATGCAAAGCATTTCCAGCTTTCTCACACACAAACAAAACAACATGCAAAGCATTTCAGCTTTCTCAAACCATCAGAACGACATTAACACATTCAGCCAAACAGCAAGCATCACAGAGCAGCAAAACACCAACATAATGCATTTTCACATTTTAAAACAACTTTCAAAACAGTTTTATGAACATGCATTTTAATCATATTCAAAATAACATGCAAGACATTTTTCCACTTTCCACATAAACAAAACATCTTTAGTGCATTCAGCCCAAACAACAATCATCACAGAACTTTTAAAACATCACATAATGCATTTTTTCATTTCTTTCAATCAACAGGCAAAACAGTTTTTCTTCAAAAACAATAATGAAAACACCAGTAATGCCATGACAGTTATGCACTTACAGCCCTAATGCAACTAGAAAGTGGAAGGTGCCCTTAGCCTTGTTGCGTTTCTGCTACTGCTCACATTTCTGCTACTGCTCACGTTTCTGTTTTCATTCCCGTTTACGCGTTAAAAATATGTGAAACTCCCGCCTGCGTTTGCTGCTACGAAAATGGGTTCTCTAGCTCCGGAATGATGAGAAGAACAACTTTTGTACTGGGGGTTTTCTGGTTTGGTGCTTAGATTTTCAATTAATGTCACTTTTGAGGAACTCCCTTTTTTTTTCTTTTGAACGGGCTGGAACACAAAACAAAATGGGAGGGAAGGGATACTGTTACATGCAGTATGGGCAGTGAGGGAGGAGGAATGGTGTTCTAATTTCACCCATCCTTCTCACTCCTATTTATAGGCTTGTGTGGGTGCCACCTCACCCGACACTTGTCTGATCCTTAGCACTTAACCAGTCTCGTCGCAATTAGCCGATAATCCCTTAATTAACTGTCCATTAATTTAATTACTCGTAATTAAATTAATTTATTCTTCATCCAATAATCTTAATATATCTTCAAAAATAAATATTTATATATATATATTTAATCTAAACATACATATATTAAATATTTTACAATTATCCCCAAAATACACTTAATATTAATTCCATAAATTAATTCCTAAATTTAAGGGTCTTACATCTGCAAACTTCATCTTCTGGTGATATTTAATGTAATAATTCAAGGTACAAAATAAGATTACATGGAGTGCTTTTGTAAACATCAAAATCCTAAGTACTTAGAACCAACTTGGTTCCAACAATCTCCCCCTTTTTGATGATGACAAAACCTTAACTTATTTTGCTAGCTTGTAACTCGAAGACTTGAATTACTCCCCCTCGGACCAATCTCTCCCCATAAGTCTGATGCTGACTTTTTCTTCTCCTTTTCAACTCCTTCTCTTTTCACTCTTTCTTTTCTTCTCTTCTCCTTTCCTTTTCAACTCCTTCTATATTCTCTCTTTCTTTTCTCCCTTCACATTGCCTCTCCTTTTCAACTCCTTCTTTTTTCACTCTTTCTTTTTCTCTCTTTATTTTTCTCTCTCCCTATTTCCTCTCCTTTTCAACTTCTTCTCTATTCATCTCTTTCTTTTTCGCTCCTCCTTTCTTTTTATCTCTCCTTTTCTAATTATTTCTCCTTTTTTTTTCTCTCCCCCTTTTTGTCATCAGCCAAAAAGAGGTCCTACTATTTTTGTAATTTTTTGTTTTTCTCTTTACAAATTACAAAAAGTAAAAATAGAAAATTAAAAAGCATAAAATAAAATTACAAGAAAATTAAAAAAAACTCCTAAGATGACTACTTGAGCTAGTCAGATATGGAGGTAATGCTGAGATGCTTCTTGATGAACTCGAACCTATCTTCAGGTAATGCTTTGGTGAAGATGTCAGCCCATTGATGATCAATGTCCACAAACTGGATGCTTATAGTCCCTTTCTGAAAATGGTCCTTAATGAAATGGTATTTTATTTCAATGTGTTTGGCTTTAGAGTGTAAGATCGGGTTCTTGGTTAGGTTTATGGCTGAAGTGTTATCACAGAACGAAGGGATATTGGTTTCAATGATGTTGTAATCTTCAAGTTGGTGTTTCATCCAGATTAACTGTGAGCTACATCCTGCTGCTGATATATATTCAGCTTCGGCTGTTGACATAGCAATGGTGTTTTGTCTTTTGCTTGACCAAGAGATCAAATTATCACCTAAGAAAGTGCAGTTACCGCTTGTACTTTTCCTTTCCAGCTTGTCTCCAGCATAGTCAGAATCACAAAAACCTTTGAGTTTGTAGGTGGGGGTTTTGTTGTATAACAGAGTAAGGTTGGTGGTTCCTTTAAGGTATCTCAGAATTCGTTTGACAAGAGTTAAATGGGATTCCCTAGGGTCAGCTTGAAAGCGGGCACAGACACAAACACTAAACAAAATGTCAGGTCTAGAAGCAGTGAAATAAAGAAGAGATCCAATCATACCTCTGTATGTTTTCTGGTCTACCTTTTGGCTGGTTTCATCTTTCTCAAGTGAGTAGGTTGGGTGCATGGGGGTGGCCATAGGCTTACATTCACTCATTTTGAACTTTTTAAGAAGTTCTTTAGTATATTTAGATTGGTGAATGACCATACCTGATTTACCTTGGTGAATCTGAATTCCCAGGAAGAACTTGAGTTCTCCCATCATGCTCATTTGAAACTCTTTCTGCATTAGGTCAGAAAACTCCTTGCACAAAGTGCCATTAGTCGATCCAAAGATGATATCATCAACATAAACTTGAATAATAAAAATATCATTTTTAATGGATTTCCTAAATAGAGTATTATCAATCTGGCCTCTATCAAATTCATTCTTAAGCAGAAAGTTACTAAGTCTGTCATACCATGCCCTTGGTGCTTGTTTTAAACCATATAAAGATTTCTTAAGTTTAAAAACATGGTTTAGAAAATCAGAATTTTCAAATCTAGGGGGCTGTTTGACATAGACTTCCTCACTTATATAGCCATTTAAGAATGCACTTTTAACATCCTTTTGATACAGCATTATATCATGATTAGCAGCAAATGATAAAAGAATTGTAATTGCTTCTAACCTAGCCACTGGAGCAAATGTCTCAGTGTAATCGACTATATCCTTGAGCTACTAGTTTGGCATTGTTCCTTACCACTTCACCTTTTTCATTGAGTTTATTCCTGAACACCCACTTGGTTCCAATAATGTTTTTGTTTGGTCTGCATACCAGATCCCAAACATCATTCCTTTGGAATTCATTTAGCTCTTCTTGCATTGCCAGTATCCAACCTTCCTCTGTCAGAGCCTTATCAACATTGGTTGGTCTGCATCAACTTTCTTGTTCTGGAAGATCTGTAACAGCTTCTGATTCTGATGAATCAACTTCTGGTTCTGGTAAATCTGTAACAGCTTCTGATTCTGGTAAATATCCAGATTTCTATTCTAACTTATCTTGGCTGTTTCTGACTTGATCAGATTTATCTTTTGAAGATTTGTCATGTGTTGCTGACTTGCTTGTATCCTCTACCTTTCCAGGTAGTTCTGTTTCTTCTACTTTTGCTCCCTTTGGTTCTGGTGAACCTGCACTATCTTTATCTTGCTTTGATTTGTCAAGATCAAGCAGTTTGTCATAATATAAATCAAATAATTTAAAAATGAACTCAATACAGCCAAACCATTAATTTTGCTTCTGGTGGTTTCTGCTTATTTTTTGAAACCACTAGAATGTTGTTTCTGTTGAAGTGTTCAATTCGTGTGAATCACCTAGTTCCTCTGACAGTTTGAAAACCTGCAGAATACTTATCTAGCTTTGATTTGTTAACATCAAGCTTCTTGTTATCACAGTAAACATAAATATCAAATAATAATAGTATTTACAGCAAGATGTAACCTCTATGCCAACAGTTTCAGTTTTACTCTAAAATCCTCTTGCTTCTGATTTTCAGATTCCGAATCTGTATGTTCTGTGATTACATGGTTTGGATTAAGGGATTTGAATTCCCTTCCAGGTTTCTAGTCTTGACGAATTTCATTGGAGTGTTTGAAGAACTTTCCTGATTCTGATTCTTCTCTTTCTGCTTTGGCACCATGTTCCTTTGCTGCTTCTGGAACTTATGGTGATTCTGGTAAATCTACTTCTTCTAGTAATACTGAAGCTAATGTGTGTGATTCTGCTGTTTGTGGATGAACCTCTAATTCTGATACTTATACTGGTTCTTGTTCTGGTACTGATTCTGATTCTGGTTCAAGTGTTGGTTCTGGTTCCAGTTCCTGTGCCTCTGATATTGGTTCCAGTTCTGATTCTGGTTCCAGTTCCTATTCTGATCCGTGTGATCTGTGTGATTTCTTTGATATTTCATGTTCTTCCTATGATTCTGGTTCTGATAGGTATTGTGTTGACCAGTTCTTCTTCTACCAAATTTAGTTGGCTTCTGTTTGGTAGATGTTGGAACATAAACCTTCTTCTGCTTGTGTATTGCCAACATCCATTGTCCAAGCACCATTGTTAGTGTCTCCTTCTGGTTGCTCAGAATATCTGCAACATAGACAATTTGACCTTTTGGTACCCAGAACTGATTGGGTTCAGGTTTGTTAGTTTTAACAGCTATCTGATCTTGTTTAGATTTTACCATTGGACAAGATAGTTCAGAGTGACCTTTCTTATCACAAACAATGCATAAAACATCAGAATGAACAACTTTACTTTCAGCAATCGTTTTTGTAAAACCAAGACCTCTCTTTCCAGTGTTACTGTTTCCATAAATCATAGATGCATATTTACTTCTTTCCATTCCATTGGAAATAAAGTTTTGAAAAAATTGCTCATGCATATCAGATTCACAAACAGTTTTGGAAGTGGAAAAAATATCACTTTTGAGAGTTTGGTTTTCAGATTTGAGTCATGCAACTTCAGTTTTAAAATCCTTGTTTTCAGTTGCATACTCAGAATTTTGATTCTTTAAGACTTGTACTTCTTTGGTCAGATTTTTCTTATCTTCCCTAAGAGTTTTCAGTTTTAAAGATATCTTATTGTTTGCATTTAAAAAATCTTTTATAGCCTCAATTAATTCAGATTTAGAGAGATCAGAAAATACCTTATTGTCTTCATCTTCTGAATCTGTTCCAGAGCTTGTGCTATATCCAGAACTTGAGTAGGTATGAGCCACCAAAGCCAGAATTGCTTCCTCTGATGTTCTTCCAAACTCGCTTGAATGACTGCTTCGATCATTCTTCCTTTTGCCTGTTTCATTTCTGAGACTGTGCCTTTATGAGGTCTAGAGGCAGACCTAATGTGTGCCATCATTGTTGTTTCTACCTCTTCTTCATCAGACGATTCTTCTTCTGATTCTGATACATCCCAGGCTGCTATCAGGCCCTTCATTCTGAATCTCGAACTCTTCTTGTGTTGTTTGCCTTTTTCCAGATTTGGACATTCTGACTTGATATGTCCAGGTTCATTGCATCCATAACAAACAATACTCTTCTTGTCAGATTCTTCCTTTCCTTAGTTGTAATGATTCTTCCTGGAGCCTCTCCTCTTTCTATTTTCCCATATCTTAACCATGTGTTTGGTTAAGTAATCCATATCATCACAGTCACTGTCGCTATCCTCTGATTCTGATGTTGCCCTTGCAGCTTTCTTCTGTTTCAACTTCAGGGCCAGATTCTTCTTCTTCTTTGGTTCATCTGCTTCTAGTTCTATTTCATGAGACCTGAGTGAGCTGATCAAATCTTCGAGTTTTAAGTTGTTTAGATCTTTGGCTTGCTAAACTGCAGTAACCATTGGTCTCCACTTGGTTGGTAAGCTTCTTAGAATCTTCTTGACATAATCTGCTGTTGTGTAGCTTTTCTTCAAGACCTTCAGTCTAGATACTAGAGTCTGGAATCTGCAGAACATTCCACCAATGTCTTCATCATCTTCCATCTTGAACATCTCATACTATTTGACCAGTATGTTAGCCCTTGCTTCTTGAACCTGTTGGCTTCCTTCATAGGTCAGAACCAGACTGTCGAATATACTCTTTGATGTTTCTTTATTTGTGCATCTGTCAAATTCCTTGAATGTGATGGCCCTGATCATGATGTTTCTGGACTTGTGATGAAGTTTGTATAATCTGCTCTGGTCTGGTTTCATATCATCTATGTCCAGTTCTTTAGTTGGATCTCCTGGAACAGTAGGTGCAGTGTATCCTTTTCTGTTTTTGCAGTTTTAATATAATACTTGATGTATGAATAAAACAGAGTTAGCAGCGGATATAAAGTAAAAATAAAAACACAGAATTTTATATTGGTTCACCGTTAACGAGGCTACGTCCAGTCCCTTCACCTTGAAGGATTTCACTAATTCAAACCTTGAATTACAAAAGTTCCACTGACCCTCCAAGTCAGTCTTCTCAAATAGTCTAACAATCCTAGACTCTTGAGGAATACAGCACCTTAACTTCCTAAGTCAAGTCTTCTCCTACCAATCTGACAACCCCAGATTGTAGAAGGAATTACAACGCCTTGAACTAATTGCCAAGTAATCTGCTACCCCTTCTGACTCCCTCAGATTGTAGACTCTACTTCAACAACTTAGATCTAACACAAGGGAAAGAAAATAACACAAGTGCTTGCTTCTGGAAAGCTGGAACTCACAATTAACCTCACTAAAAACTTGAGTGTTTGCTTTTGGAAGTGTATAACTCTTTTGTGATGTTCGATGCTGAGTATTCTGCCTTGAGCCTCCTTTTATGGATGCAGATTAGGGTCTCTTCCAAGCTTAATTTCGAGCTGTATCTTGCTGGATTCTCTTGCAAAAATATCTTGACCAATCGGGCTTCACTTAAATAAAAAACATATCTTTTTAAGCTTCAGATTTGCTTTCAAAAATAACTGGCAAATCCTGTCTTTAGTTTCTTCCCGCCAACAGCTTCTGAGCTTCCATACGACTTCACTTTATTTTTGTAACAAATCCTTTTAATACTTTGATCAAATTTAATTAAATCTCCACCATTAATCCTCATGATTAAATCTGGACCGTTTGATCTTCTGCGCTAGTCCACATCTGGACCATACTAAGTGATCTGCTGTGATCCTCTGATTTCGGCCAACCCTGGACCACACTTTCTGATCTTCTGATCTCGTCCAACCTGGACTTGCAAACTGATCTGTTGTGATCCTCTGATCTCGGCCAATGCTGGACCAGACATTCTGACTGTAACACCCCGAGTTTAAAACACATCGCGAGTGTATTTTTTTTTTTTTTAAAATAAATAAAAGGAATTTTCTTTTTCAAAAGAATTAAAATCAATTCAAATTAAAAGTTGTTCGACGTCGTAATCCAAAATAGAGAAGTAATTAAATAATTACATCACGATTAATCAAGTAAATTATTTTTGGGAATTTAATTCTTCAAAACATAACAAAATAAAGATACATCCAATAGTTGTATCCTGGACCCACCAAAATATTATCAGAGTGCGGAAAATATTAGCGGAAAAGTTATACAATAATTCTCAAAATAACCAATTACATTTCCCAAACTCAAGACCCTATACAAAAGTATAGTCTGATCATGCACTAAGCTACAGTAGTACGGTCTACACCGCATCCTCTGCCAGTCTCGTCTTCATCCAGCTGTCCGCCCCTCTGTGTGGTCTACAAATACTCCGTACATAAAGATCAGGGGAAACTAACGATGTCTCCGTCGTTAGTGTAACCGTCGGTGGGACGGGTTTGGGTATCATCTGAGGGCAAAGCCCAATTTCCACAATAATAGTAAAGGGTCACCGATCGAAATTAACAAATAACACATAGCATTTATATCAACAGTAACAAATATATCCATGGCATATCATATAATAATGATGATAAATAAGGATGCTCATTTTGAAATTTCATGACATGTATGCCTTTTCTAACAGCAACCAAATTAATATGGAAAACATGTTGTAAGTACAACCAACAACTCAGCGATCACAATCATTCATAAAAAAAATTCAGATTCCATAATATACTTACACTCATCAATTTCCAATCATCAACACATATCCAAATCATGACCCACCGGTCATGCCACCCCGATGAAATAAGTATATGCTCATGTACTCAACTTCTTGGAATTACCAAGGTTCAGTCGCTCACAGACCAGCACAATTTACATATGTTTGACTTTAATGGCCAACATGACCATGGTGCAATCGCTCACAGATAAGCACCAGTGCAGTCGCTCAACTGACCAGCACGTTTTACATATACCAAGGTACAGTCGCTCACAGACCAGTACCAGTGCAGTCGCTCAACAGACCAGCACTCTGCAGTCGCTCAACAGACCAGCACTCTGCAGTCGCTCAACAGACCAGCACGTTTTACGTATTTGAATGGACCACCACGAACACGCGGCCATTCCGTAGCCCGGATAGAATGGAACACCACGAACACGCGGCCACTCTACAACCCATCACGGTTACTACTTTCACGTGTATTAGCCTCTCACAGGCCAAATACACAGAAGTTAAATCCTCGCACGGATAGAATGGACCACCACGAACACGCGGCCATTCTGTAGCCCACTACGGTGGTTACTACTTAACTTCACGGACCATCACGGTTACCGCATTACTCTGTAGCCCATCGCGGTCACCACCTGACTATGCAATGCGTGGACATGCAATGTTTTGTCTTAACTGAAAACAGTATGCAAACATCAGCAAAATTCAGCCTTTCCATCATTTCCCCAAAATCACCTCAACCCAAATAATTTCATTATCATCACATCAATAAAAAAACATTCAAGCACCTCATCATTACCACTTCACACTATCTCAAAAACTCCATTCTTATTTATCATAAGTCTTCCCAATGTTTCCCCAACTCTTAAAATCCATAAAACAGTGTTTAAAACTGAGATTTCTGGGAAACACGAATCTGTATTCGAATACAGCTTCCTTTTATTCGAATACAGAAGCCAAAACAGTGCAGAATCAACACTCTGTATTCGAATACAGCTTCCTTGTATTCGAATACAGAAGCTGTCACAGTGCAAAATCAGTATTTTTCGCAACATCAGTAGAGATCTCAAAAGCTTCATCATTACCACTTCAAGTTATTACAAAAACTTCTTTTTTAATTCATCACAAACCTTCCCAATGTTTCCCAACACTTAAGGTTTATAAAACAATGTTTAAAACTTGAATTCGAATATAGAGGCCTGTATTCGAATATAGAGGCCCATATTCGAATACAAGTTCAAAAATTTGAGTAAAACAGAAGCTTGGCAGGCTGTATTCGAATACACTCATGTTGTATTCGAATACACCTTCGAAGTCAGTGAAATTTTCCTGAAAACCTCAACACATTTTCAAACTTTTTCCTTTGAAAAACCAACACAACCCCAAAACAGTTTCACCACTCTTTTGCAAACCACAAAACTCGGACATTTTTCATCAAATAACAGATTTTCCAGAAAAACACTTCCACCCTTTTAAATCTTTTTCCTTTGAAACCATCATCAACACCAGTTTATCTTTAACATGACAGAAAACAGATTGTCAACCACCACAAACAGACATTTTTAAACATTTACATTTTGATCATTTCTCAAAAACAACATGCACATTATTTTCCAGTATTCTTACACAACCAAAACAACATGCAAAGCATTTTCCAGCTTTCTCACACAAACAGAACAACACTGATGTATTCAGCCAAAACAGCAAGCATCACATATCACCAAAACACCAACAAAATGCATTTTCGCATTTTATAACAACATACACAACAGTTTTATCAACACATGCATTTTGATCATCCCCAAAATGACATGCAAAGCATTTTCCAGCTTTCCCACATAAACAGAACAACGTTGATATATCAACCAAACACAGCAAACATCACAGATCATTTAAAACATCAACATAATGCATTTTTCATCCTTCAAAATGACATGCAAAACAGTTTTTCTTCAAAACAATAATGAAACATCATTAATGCCATAACAGTATGCATTTACAGCCCTGATGCAATCTAGAAAGTGGAAGGTGCCCTTACCCTTGTTACGTTTCTGCTCCCGTTCACGTTTCTGCGTAAAAAATCGGTGAAGTTTCCGTTTGCGTTTGCCGCTACCATAGTGGGTTCTCTGGCTCCGTAATGAGGAGAGGAACAACTTTTGTTCTTGGTACTTGGTGGTTTGGTGCTTGGATTTCCAATTAATCTCACTTTTGAGCAACTCTTTTTTTTTTTTTTTGAACGGGAAACAGAAATCAGAATGGGAGGAAAAAGGAGAACGTTACTATTACATGCAATATGGAGGAGGAAGTGTTTTCTGTCTTTGCTCTTCCTTCTCGCTCCTATATATAGGCATATGTGGGTGCCACATCATCAAAAATAATACTATAATATTGCTGGACCCTCCAGCACTTAACCGATTTCGTCGCAATTAGCTGATAACCTCTTAATTAATTGTCCGATAATTTAATTACTCGTAATTAAATTAATTTACTCTTCATCCAATAATTTTAATTCATCTTCCAAAAATAAATATTTATATATATATATATATATATATATATATATATATATATTCACACAAAACATACATATATTAAATATTTAACAAATATCCCCAAAATACACTTAATATTAAATCCATAATTTATTTTTAAAATTTAAGGGTCTTACACTGACCTTCTGATTTTGGCCAACACTGGGCCATGGTCTGATCTTCTTATCTCGGCCAACACTAGGCCATATACTTAAATCTGGACCATTGATCTGAACATCTTTCCTCTGATTTGGACCAATTCTAGACTTGGTCTGGATTAAACTGAAATTAAATCTGGACAAATAATATTTCAGTCTGGACATTTTACCTTCTGATTTGGATCAGGTCTGGATCATATCTGGACATCATTTCTTCTGGTCTGGTCTTAGTTTCATACCCTGAACCATGCTATCTTCTGGTCTGGGTCAAATCTGGATTAAATCTCTTGTTCTTGACCCATTAATTTATCCTCTGATTAAGTCTGGATCAAGTCTGGACTGTTTATCATTTCACTGCCAAGCCATCTTTTGGTCAGAATAACTTCTGGACTAAGTCTGACTAATGATTCCTTCTGATCTGGATCAAGTCTCCCTCTAGCAAGCTTCCTTCTGGTCTGGTCCAGGTCTTTTTCTGACTTTGCTTCCTTCTGATCTGGGCCAGCAAAGATATCCTCTGGTAATTCCAGGATGCATCCTCTGGTACCTTCTGGATGCATTATCTGGTGTCTTGATCTTCTGCCTCTGCAAACTTCATCTTTTGGTGGTATTTAATGTAATAATTCAAGGTACAAAATAAGATTACATGGCGTTCTTTTGTAAACATCAAAATCCTAAGTACTTAGAACCATTTTGGCTCCAACACCACTGACCCTCCAAGTCAATCTTCTCAAACAGTCTAACAATCCTAGACTTTTGAGGAATACAGCACCTTGACTTCTCAAGTCAAGTCTTCTCCTACCAATCTGACAACCCCAGATTGTAGAAGGAATTACAACGCCTTGAATCTAATAGCTAAGTAATCTGCTACCCCTTCTAAATCCCTCAAATTGTAGACTCTACTTCAATAACCTAGATCTAACACAAGGGAAAGAAAAACACGAGTGCTTGCTTCTGGAAAGCTGAAACTCGCAATTAAACTCACTGAAAACTCGAGTGTTTGCTTCTGGAAGTGTATGACTCTTTTGTGATTTTCAATGCTGAGTCTTCAGTCTTGAGCCTCCTTTTATAGATGTGAATTAGGGTCTCTTCCAAGCTTAAATTTGAGCTTTATCTTGTTGGATTCTCTTGCAAAATACCTTGACCAATCAGGTTTCACTTAAATAAAAAACATATCCTTTTAGCTCCAGATTTGCTTTCAAAAATTACTTTGACCAATCCTGACTTTAATTAATTCTGGAACAAATCTTTCTTCCCGCCAATAGCTTCTAAATTCTACAAGACTTCACATTATTTTTGTATCGAATCCGTTTAATACTTTATTAAACATAATCACCACTCCACTGATCAAGATTCAATCTGGACCGCTTGATCTTCTGCTCTCGTCCACATCTGGACCATACTAAGTGATCTGTTGTGATCCTCTGATTTCGGCCAACACTGGACCACACTTTCTGATCATCTAATCTTGACCACTCTGGACTTGCAATCTGATCTACTGTGATCCTCTGATCTCGGCCAATGTTGGACCACACGTTTTGATCTTCTGATCTCGACCAACACTGGGCCATGGTCTGATCTTCTGATCTCGGCCAACACTGAACTGAAACTTTCCCCTCTGATCTGGACTAATTCTGAACTGGGTCTGGATTGAACTGAAATTAAATCTGGACATATGATATTTTAATCTGGACATTTTACCTTCTGATCTTGATTAGGTCTGGATTGAATTTGGACATCATTTCTTCTGGTCTGGACTTAGTTTCATACTCTGAACCATGCTATCTTCTGGTTTGGGCCAAATCTGGATTAAATCTCTTGTTCTGGACCAATTAACTGAAGCTCTGATTAAGTCTGGATCAAGTCTGGGCTGTTTATCATTTCACTGCCAAGCTATCTTCTGGTCAGAATAACTTTTGGACCATGTCTGACTTATGAATCCTTCTGGTTTGGAACAAGTCTCCCTCTGGCAGGCTTCCTTCTAGTCTGGTCCAGGTCTCCTTCTGGACTCCGCTTCCTTCTGATTTGGGCCAGAAAATATTTCCTCTGATGGTATTTTGACATCCTGGAGTATCCTCTGGTGCTTTTAGGATGCATCCTCTGGTATCTTCTAGATGCATTATCTGGTGACTTCTGGAGGTGTATCCTCTAGTCTGATTTTACCTTCTGATTACTCATCCCCTGCCTCTGGTGAGTTCAGCTTCTGCCTCTGATAACTTCATCTTCTGGTGGCATTTTAATATAGTAATTCAAGGTACAAAATAAGATTACATGGAGTGCTTTTGTAAACATCAAAATCCTAAGTGCTTACAACCAACTTGGTTCCAACAGATACATGGTCTAGACTTAGTCTAGATCAGAAGACATGGTCTAGACTTAGTCTAGATCAGAAGATCACACGGTCCAGATTTAAAACATGATTCATATTCATAGAAGACTTGATTAAAGTTCGAAGAAGACTTGATTGAATATTGATAGAGATCTTATCAAAGTTTTAAAAAGATTTGATTCAAAAATCAAAGAAGACCTGATAGAAATTCGAAGGAGATCTGAGCAAAGACGATTTATTTCAAAATTAAAAAGAAACAGAATTGGTCTAAAGAATTTTCAAAGGAAATCTGAGCAAGATACATCTCGAAATTAAGTTTGGACAAAGCCCATATTTCAGCTATAAAAAGAGGCTTCAAGCAGCAACATTGCAGAGTTCCAAACCCTTGTAATCTAACCCGATCGTGGTGTAGACTCCTTCTTCAATTTGGGGTTGTCAGATTGGTAAGAGAAGGTTTGACTTGTAGGGTCAAGGTGTTGTTCCTCAAAAGTCTGGAGTTGTCAGTGTAATACCCTTAATTTTAAATTAGTTTATGGATTAAATATCAAATATATTTTGAGATATTTGTAAAATGTTTAATATATGTATATTTTTATATATATATATTTTGTGATTGACTAAAATTAATTGTCGAAGGATTATTTAATTTTATTGCGAAGAATTAATACCGAGCAATTTACACATCAATAGAGTTGCGACAAAGTATTTAAATATTTGTTGGTTGTTTATAATATATATATATATATACATACTAGGTGGCATGGTATGCCTATATATATGTATGTATGTGAGAAGGCAAGCTGAAGGAAAACAAAAACAGAAAGAGAAAAACAACTTCCTCCCTCACCTGCCCGCGTACCTTTTTTTCTTCCTTCTTCTTTTGTGTTTGCAAACTATTTGTGTTGGTAACAACAACAAAAAACCATACTCAAATCCTAGATTACTTCAAAATCTAAGCTTCCATTCCAAGAGTGTCAAGAAGGAAAGTTACTCCTCTCCACACTACGGTGCTAGTGAGCTAACTTTGGTAGCGACGACGCGAGCGGGAGTTTCGCCGGTTTTGGTCTCGGTAACGAAAACGACCGAGAAACGAAGGTATGGGGCTCCTTCCAACTTTTTAGTTTGAATGTAGGAACCCTAAATGTGTATTTGATGGTTGATAAATGTGTTATGTTGTTGAAAACGTGAAGTTGTTGTGGTTGATGATGATAATGCCATTGTTGTGATGTTGTTGTGGTTGATGTTGCTAATATGTTGTTGTGTTAAAGATGTGCTGGTTGTTGTTGTGATGATGTTCTGATTTTTGTTGTCAAAGAGGTTGTGGTTGTGTTGTGGTGTTTGTAGTGATTTTTCAAAGAAAAAAGTTTGAGCTCAAGTGAAATTTACTTGAAAAATTATACTGTCTTCGAAGATGTATTCGAATACGACACTAGTGTATTCGAATACACCTCTGAAAAATTCAGTTTTTATTCAAATTTTGAACCTCGTATTCGAATACGACACCCCGTATTCGAATACAATTACGTGATTTTTGCTACTGACTTAGCATCTGTATTCAGCTACAACACCCTCGTATTCGAATACAGAATTGCAGATTTTGCTACTGACTTAGCATCTGTATTCGACTACAAGGAAGCTGTATTCGAATACAGATTGGATTGTTGTCAAAAATTCTATTTTTAAATATTGGTTTATGCACTCAATTATTTGGAAAACATTTTTAAGACATATGATAAATTATATGAGGTTATTTTAAGATTGTTTGGAAATGGTGATGAAGTGTCCGAGTTTCATATTTGCATTTACGTACTGATTTTAGTGAAGAGAAACAGAGTATGTTCATGCATTGTATAGTTAAGTGGTGACTGCGATGGGCCACAGAGTTGAGCGGTGACCGTGAAGTTAAGTAGTGACCGTGATGGGCTACAGGGTGGTTCCGTGTGTATTAGACGATCCATTTTATCCGTGCGAGGATTTAACTTATGTGTAGTGCCTGTGATAGGCTACACAAGTAAATCGTGCTAGTCTGTGAGAGACTGTACCTCGGTAATTGGTACTTTGGCCTGTGATAGGCGGTACAATTACGATTTACGCCCCTTCGAGGAGTGTTTTGTGTTATGTGGTGACCGTGATGGGCCACGAAGTTAAGTAGTGACCGTGATGGGCTACAAGGTGGTTCCGCGTGTATTAGACGGTCCATTCTATCTGTGCGAGATTTAACTTATGTGTAGTGCCTGTGATAGGCTACTGATAGCGTTTCAGCAAGTGTACTGAATCGATGCAAGTAATAATTAAAAACGGTAATACCGAGTGTCGAACTCAAGGATTGCATTTTACTATCGAATTATCTTTAATTACTGAAATTGAACAAAAAAGTTTCCGAATTGATTTACATAATATTTAAAATAACAATTGTAATGAAATTGAACTTTTAGGATGAGAAAAATGTTAGGGATGAGTTTCACTTTGAGTCCAACCTTGGTTTCTAATTTGATCCTAGTTACTGAATTCCTTTATTGAATTATTACCGAATTCTCTTTAGTATTCTTGCCCTAATGTCTTAGTGACAAAACCTTTAATTCCAAAACAACCCCTAATTCCTTAGTGGGTTTAAAATTAGGATTAAGCTTTACAGTACAAAAATTCTCTTTTTAAACTGTTGTCTCTGCAACTAATTCAATTGGTTTCATGACCTGCGTCTATCCCTAGACTACAATCTCATGAATTTATCATCTCAAGCATTCGTAAATTCCACTTCCGTTTCAAATTACGAATCATAGAACATTTTAAAGTTGATCAGGCAATAAAAAGCATTAAGCACAGAGATGATAAAAATAATTCAATAAATTTATTCATATAACCAGGAGTCAATTAAGACAAATAAAGCTTTCATCTTGTTCCACTCATCCCTAACAAATAGGGCTTAGTTACTCATTACATAGATTAAAGAGATAGAGATTAAAGAAGAATTACAAGAAGGATTCATGAATGATTCTTGATAAAACTCCTTCAATGGTGTAGAACAGCCGTCTCTGAGCGTCTCTGCTAGGGTACAAGTCTCTGAGCTTCTCAATTGACCAAAAGATCCCTCAAAATTCAGAAAAACTCGGTTTTATGCATTCTTCAGCGTGCCACGCGCCCCAGGCGCAAGACTTGCGCTTCAGGCGCATTAAAACAGAAGCAGCGGTGCCAAAACGTGCTTCGAGCGCAACTGGCGCGCTTCAAGCGCACAGCATCTGATGTCTGGAGTTTATTGCATTTTGCTCCTCTTTCTAGTCCGAATTTGGTTCTGGTGTCTTCATGAAAGTTGTAGCTATGGATCTTAGCTTTCATTTGCACTTAGTTGGACTCCAATTGGATATCTACAACTCCAGATATGGTAGAAATACTCCATGTAGGTCATGTTGATTTCTCACAAAAATTCAGCACTGCACAGAAAATAAGGAAATAACATAAAACCATACAAATATCTACTTAATAAAGGAAATACGAACATAAACATGTTGTTAAATCTAAAAAATAAAATCAACAAAATATATTAAATAACTTCTTAAATTAACTAATGATTTCCTATAAATAAGATTAAAACAATGACAAATATGCATATGATGAAGAGTTATCACAACCCCAAACTTAGTCTGTTTCTTGTCCCCAGGCAACAATTAGTTTCCTATTTGGTACAGTTAAGGGTAATTTAAACTCAATCTTCTCAAATCACATGAAACTCCATTCTCAAAATTTCCACTTACAAAACATTCATCATGCTTCATGGTTGCTGCACAAAAACAACACAATGTATACACTTTAGCATTAATTCATCCAGTTCAACTCTCTCTTCACACAATCTCACCAAAATTTCTCTCAAATGTTTATTCAGGGTAATGAATTTATCACTCAAATTCTAGATCATGCATCACACTACCATAGGCTTGAAAAAATTGTAGTTAGCAATCACAATGCAACAAACACATACCACATACACTTTTGGAGGACTTTCGGGTTGTAATGGGGCTTAGGTAAGGGTAGGACATTTTGGGAAAGTAGGCTTTACTACTTGGAGTTAGGCGCACATTTTCACTTTATTCTACCTCTTTTGATTTTTATTCACCTTTTCACTGTGGGGATTCTCAAACATTGACAAAATAACTAAGCAGATGTTATGTTTCAGAGTACAACATTTTTTTTTTGTATTTTTGTATTTTTTTTTTTTTGAGAACCCCTACCCCAAACTTAATACGTTGCTATTCCATGAGCAACCCTAAACTACAACTTTACAGAGACGATCAAAAAAATTTATACCTAGCTCCAAGTACTGTGATTGAATCACTGTCAAATATTTGGCTTGTAATGTGGCTAGTAACCGAAAGAAAGGGTCAAGCTCAAAGGGGCTAGCAAAGGATAAAATTTGCACAGGGTAGTTAGAAAGGCTCAAACGACCAAACAAAATTGTCTCCGTGTATGCATAAATCACAAGTGATGCATGTCAGAATTAGTGCAAGTTCTGAAGGGTGAACACATGTCTAGATCATCACACAACAAGAAATATAAGTGTTTAGGCCCAAAAACTCACAGTTAGGATATACAAGAGAGAGTGTGAACTTTCAAAATTGTGCTAAATGTGCTACTACATTTTTTTTTTTGAAAAATTGATGGCAGATTTTACAACCACTTAGTAATCAACAATGTATGTATTAGTGAAACTCGTCGAATGGATCAATGATATGAGCAAAGAAACATAGAGTTGAATTTGAGAATCCCAAACAGAAAACTTAAGACATACTGCAAGTTATTACACTTCTTCATCATAGTACACATTTAATGACCAAACACAGACAGATAGTTTGACTACAAACATAAAGAATATACAAACAAAGAAAGAAAATAAAAAGGACAGAAAATTCTCTCAGTTAAGTGACTCAAGGAGCGCTGTTTGGGTCCTCCATTCCCGCACCACTGGAGTCGCCAGTATACTGGTGAGATGAGAACAAGTCAGAGTAGAACATGCCATCCGGTGTTTGCTGTGATGATGCAAAGGCTCGACAAAGATTGGTCATCCCCAGTTTATCCTGGCCTGTCCATTTCGCTGGTTGATCCTCATCTGATCCATCATATCTTCTAATCTTCCAAATCTTTCCTCAGTGGAGGGCTGTGGGGGTGTCGAGGGTGGTCATGTGGCCCTATAGGATCAGAATCTTCTTCCATCGGCATCACTGCTTGTGGAACACCAGGAAGATCTGTCGGAATTCTGGAGTGTTTCTCAATCCATTTGGCAGTGATGGGGGCATCAGGTTTCACCATTTCTTCACCCTTTTTGGGTGACACTCTCACCCGTTCTCAGAGAATCCCGATCAAAGAGGCGTGATGGAAGTAGCCCGTCGGAGGGTCAAGAAGAGCTGTCCCCCACAGATCATTAGCAAGAAGCAGACCCACATTAATTTTGTGACCTTTGATGATCGTCGCTAGTAGACATGCTCGTTGAACTGTCACATCTGATACATTTGAACAGGGCAAAAGCGTATGATGAACAAAAGTGCTCCATGCTTTTGCAATTGGAGTGAGATCCAACGAGCGCAGTTTTCTAGGAGTATCGTCTCTGTTTCTTTCCCAATCTGTGCTCTACACAAAGTGCGCAAAAAGTCTCGAGTGTCTATCTTTGTGTTTGTGTCCTCATATACTTGAAAGCGGCAATCCCTATAGTTTGGCAAACCAAAGAGTTCATTGATTGCTTCAGGTGTAAAGGGAACCCTCTTTCCCCTCACATAGCTCACAAATTCATCATGTGGAGCGGAATTCAAATCAGAAGCATTTGAGAAGAATTCCACTGCTATTGGTTTACTCGCGTTGGTGACAAATGTGGTTAACTTCTCCCATCCCCTGGCAGCAATCATTGCCTGGATGTCAACAAATTCATTTTCCTTCAAATCAAAATTTTTCTCACTCACGAACTTCTTGATGGTTGGGAGTTTGGCATGAAACTCTTGTGTTGCTATGTTCTTGAATAAGGACGCATCGTGCGGTTGGGAAGATGATGCCTCTATAACCTTTGTTCGTTTTGCTTTTTGATGGGTTGCCATTTGGTGCTGCAAAACAATTATACACAACCAAGGTTCAAAGTATTCAACGTTAGAGGGTTAGTTCGAATGTTCATCCACTTCACCAAGACAACCATAACTATTGTTCCACATTCATCCAATGCACATCAATCCAATGAAAATTTATCAATTAAGATTCAACGGTGGTTGTGGCATTTTATCAAACACTTGGAGTGCAAGATAATTTTCAATCATAACAAGTTCTAAGTGAAGGCCAACACAAGCACAATTTCTAATTCAAACAACCCACACACATATAGCAATGCACATATAGTGATAATTCATCAATTAAGATTCGAGTTTGGTTGTGGCATTTCCTCAAACAATTAGAATGCAATCAAATGTTCCTTCATCACAAGTTCTACTTGCAAGCATACCCTAACACTACTTCTCATTCAACAATGCATGTATAACCCACAATCATGTAACAATGCAAGCAATAATAGTGGACATAAATTTTTTGAAATATAATCAATCAACCAACAAAAGGATATGGAACTTACTTGATAATGAATGAACATTTGAATGCTTGAAGTTAAGAAGACTTACCTTTGTTAGGTTGAATGTTAGAGATTCAAAACTGGTGCTTGAGATGGAAGATTTTACTTGCGCTTCAGGCACAATGAGCCAGTCTTGAAACACCAATGCTGCTGTTGGATGCGGCTCTAGGCAAAATCTACTCCCTACACCCACCTTGTGGTTCCTTGAGCATACAAAACAGCAAGAACTAATATACTAGCAATAAAATTAAAGCAAATAAAATGAGATTAAATTTAAAAGTAACTTGCAAAGGATACGAATTTGGGTTGCCTCCCAATAAGCGCTCGTTTAATGTCTTGAGCTTGACATTCCCCTTTTCAAATGGGGGTCAGATTGATGGACTCCATCGGAAATTTTGACTCTCCCCCTAAATATTGTTTGAGCCTTTGTCCATTCACCTTGAAACTTCGGTTCGAGTGTGTATCCTTTAACTCCACTGCACCGTGTGGGAACACTTTGATTATTCTGAACGGTCCCGACCATCTTGACTTTAATTTTCCTGGGAACAACTTTAATCTCGAGTTAAAGAGGAGAACAAGTTGTCCTTCTTGGAAATCCTTGAACTGAATTTTTTTGTCATGCCACTTCTTGGTTTTTTCTTTATAGATCTTAGCATTTTCATATGCAAAATTCCGGAACTCCTCTAGCTCGTGAAGCTGGAGAATTCTAGATTCGCCTGCCTTTACCAAGTCAAAATTCAAGTATTTTGTTGCCCAAAAAGCCCGATGCTCCAGCTCAAGGGGTAAATGACAAGCTTTACCATACACAAATTTATACGGTGACATACCAAGGGGGGTCTTGAAAGCTGTTCGATATGCCCAAAGTGCATCGTCAAGCTTTGTCGACCAATCTTTCCTTGAAGCGTTCACCGTCTTTTCAAGGATTTTTTTTATTTGTCTGTTGGATACTTCAACTTGCCCACTAGTTTGTGGGTGATATGGGGTTGCCACCCTATGATGCACATTATATTTTTTAAGAAGGTACTCCAGCTTCCGATTAAGAAAGTGAGTGCCCTCGTCAATGATCAAAGCTCTAGGTACCCCAAAACGCGCAAAGATGTTCTTCTTGAGAAATGTGATTACCTATTGTGAATCATTGGTTGGTGTGGCAACTGCTTCAACCCACTTTGAGACATAATCCACTGCCACCAGAATATAAACTTTTGCAAATGAGGGTGGAAATGGACCCATGAAATCGATACCCCACACGTCGAACACTTCTACTTCTAATACAAGATTTTGAGGCATCTCATCCCGTTTTGAAATATTACCGGTGCGCTGACATCGATCACACTTCTTCACATAGTTGAATGCATCTTTAAACAATGATGACCAAAACAATCCTGATTGGAGAACCTTTGATGCAGTTCGATCCCCACTAAAATGACCCCCATAATCAGAGTCATGGCAGTGCCACAGTACCTTTTCTTGCTCTTCCTCGGGTACACACCTTCGCAACAACCCATCCACTCCTTTTTTGTATAGAAAGGGCTCATCCCATACATAGAATTTGGCGTCATGGATGAACTTCTTTCGTTGTTGGTAGGTGAAATCGGATGGAATTGCCTTTCCTACCTTAAAATTTGCAATGTCAGCGAACCAAGGTGCCTCGAAAATTGTGAAGATGTGTTCATCGGCGAACTGGTCTCGAATCGGTCTAGTGTCATCATCCTCCTCCACTTTCTCCAATCGAGATAGATGGTCAGCTACAGTGTTTTCTGAACCCTTCTTATCTCGGATCTCAATATCGAACTCTTGTAGTAACAAAATCCACCTAAGTAGCCTTGGCTTTGATTCCTGCTTAGCAAACAAATATCTCAAGGCAGCATGATCAGTGTAAACAATAACTTTCGATTTTAATAAGTAAGATCGAAATTTATCAAAAGCATAAACCACAGCCAATAATTCTTTTTCAGTTGTTGCGTAATTATGTTGTGCCTGATTCAAAACATGACTCGCGTAGTAAATTACATGCAACAACTTATCTTTTCTTTGTCCCAGGACTGCCCCGATAGCAATGTCACTTGCATCACACATGATTTCAAAAGGTAGTGACCAATCGGGTGCAGTGACAATAGGGGCAGTTATCAACTTATTTTTCAAGGTGTTAAAAGCATTCAAACAGTCCTCATTGAATTTGAAAGGTGTGTCTTTTACAAGTAGGTTTGTAAGTGGTTTGGTAACTTTAGAAAAATCTTTTATAAACCTCCTGTAAAATCCAGCATGACCTAAAAAGCTTCTAATGCCTTTTTCATTGCTGGGAAGGGGAAGTTTTTCAATAACTTCAACTTTGGCCTTGTCAACTTCGATCCCCTTATGAGAGATTCGGTGGCCTAAAACAATTCCCTCTCTTACCATAAAATGACATTTTTCCCAATTTAGGACCAAGGGCTAGATTAATCAAACAATTGTCAAACGATGAACCAACAACAGAAAAGTCGTCCATAAATACTTCGATATGTTTCTCAATCATATCGGAGAATATGGACATCATGCACCTTTGAAATGTAGTTGGTGCATTACATAGCCCAAACGGCATCCGCCGATAGGCAAACACCCCATAAGGACATGTAAATGTAGTTTTCTCTTGATCTTAAGTTACCATAGCTATCTGATTATACCCTGAGTATCCATCTAAGAAGCAGTAATAGTCATGTCCTGCTAGTCTCTCAAGCATCTGGTCAATGAAAGGGAGCGGAAAATGATCCTTCCTCGTAGCACTGTTCAATCTTCTATAATCAATACAAACTCTCAACCCTGTGACCGTTCGCATAGGAATTATCTCGTTCTTTTCATTTTTGATGACGGTCGTTCCACCCTTTTTTGGTACAACTTGAACGGGGCTCACCCACGAGCTATCTGAAATGGGGTAAATGAGACCGGCTTCTAAGAGCTTTACCACTTCTTTCCTAATCACCTCTTTCATAGCTGGATTTAATCTTCTTTGGGGTTGTACAACCGGTTTGTGACCGTCCTCCATTAAGATCTTGTGCATACAAAAAGTCGGACTTATTCCTTTCAAGTCTTCAATGGACCAACCGATGGCACCCTTATGCTTCCGCAAAATTCTCTCAACAGCTTTTCTTCTTGTAACTCACTCAAGCTTGCATTTTGGATTATTATCTTTTTCACCAAGGAATACATATTTTAAGTGAGGAGGCAGCTGCTTGAGTTCAATAAGTGGTGTCTCTTTTTTTTCTAGGAGTTCCTCTTCATTCCCCTTCAACTCCTCCCATCTAGTGCGAAAGCGGGGGGAATGAGATGGTGATGCTTCTAACATGGCTAAAACTTCTTTTTCCCTCGGGTCTTCACTATCTTTAACAACATCTAGGGGTAGGCATAGCACTCTTTCTAGCGGAAAAACGGGTACTTGATGCCCAACTTCTTCATCAACTATCGAATCAAATATCTCGATTCGGTTGCACCCTTCTCTTTCTTTAGAGTGTTCCATGGCTTTGAGGATGTTAAAGGTGAATGTTTCCTCATTTACTTTCAAGGTTAAGGTGCCATCCGCCACATCAATCATAGCTCGCCCTGTTGCTAGGAACGGTCTCCCCAAGATCAAGGGGATATCATTGTCTTCCTCCATGTCCAGTACCACAAAAATCTACTAGGAAAATAAACTTATCCACCTTGACCAACACATCTTCCACCACTCCATATGGATGTTTCATTGAGCGGTATGCGAACTGTAACATCAGTTGTGTGTCTTTGACTCTTCCAATGCCTAACCTTTTGTATATAGAAAGAGGCATAAGACTCACACTTGCCCCAAGATCATAGAGGGCCTTCCCCAAAGTTCTATTCCCAATAGCACAAGGAATCGAGAAGCTTCCAGGATCCTTGAGCTTAGGTGGTAGCTTCCTCTGTAAAATAGCACTGCACTCTTCAGTAAGCATCACTGTTTCACCGCCGATTTTCCTTTTCTTTGACAGAATCTCCTTCATGAACTTGGCGTACGTCGGCATCTGCTCTAGTGCTTCTGCAAAAGGAATGTTAATTTGCAATTTTTTAAAAACATCAAGAAACTTATCGAATTGTTTTTCTGTTTCTTCCCTTTATAATCTTTGAGGGAATGGGAGTTGAATTTCGGGTTTTGGTAGGGCTTCCTTTTTCTGCACCACAAGTTCTTCCTCCTTTTCACAACCAATATGCCCCTCAGCTGAAGTCGGGGTGACTATTTCCTCCGAGTGGGTTGGGATTGAAGCACTTCCACCCTTTTTTTTAGGTGGTGTTGGTTCACTTACTTTGCCACTCTTTGTTGTCACGACATTAACATTGTTTCGCAGATTTGGAACTGTGTCACTAGGCAAGTTTCCGGGTGCTCTTTGTGCTAGCTGTTAAGCAATTTGACCCACTTGGGTCTCAAGATTCTTGATAGAGGCTGATTGATTTTTCTAGATGGCTCTTGACTCTTCAATGAAAACACTTGTGTTTGTCGCCAACTTCTCAATAGCAATATCCCAAGCAGCTTTACGCGGTGGCGCTTGATTTGTTTGAGCTCCTTGTTGGCTTTGGGATCCACCCTGTTGATCTTTCCATGAAAAATTTGGATGATTTCTCCAACCCGGATTGTATGTACTGGAGTAAGGATTATTTTGCTTTCCGTTGTTACCTACAAAATTCACCTTTTCTGGTTCTTCTGTGTCATCATCCTCTGGTACTTCACATGCGCCATTTTTATGTGCTCCCCCACAAAAATCACAACTTGTATGTTTCAATAATTTAACAGGGGCCACTTGGGGTTGTATGTTTAGAGCTGCCATCGCCTTTTTTATCTCGGCAGCGATAACCTCTTCTATCTATTTTGAGAGTAGATTTCCTTGAGCCAACCCGGCGTCCATAACACTCAATTCCAGCATACCACTTTTTGACCCACCGCCTCTATCATACAACATCATTTGCTCATTGGATGCCATAATTTCGATAATTTTTCGTGCTTCTGATGCGGTCTTATAATTCAAAGAGCCACCTGCTGTAGCATCCAACATAATTCTAGTGCTCGGCCTCAACCCATTGCAGAATATTTGCATTTGAGCGGTGTCGTCATAAGCATGATTGGGGCATCTTGCTAGTAAACTCTTGAACCTCCTGTAAGTGTCACGAAGTGATTCTCCTTCTTTCTTCTTGTAAGCAGAAATCTCTTGCCTTTTTTTGACAAACACAGTTGGGGGAAAGTATTGTTCCAAGAATTTGTCTTCAAGATCATCCCATGTGGTGATGCTACCGGAGGGTAAAGAATTTAGCCACTCCTTAGCATCATCTTTTAATGACAACGGAAATAGTCTCAACCTCTTGCCTTCTTCACTGTTACCGTCCACCTTCACTGTCTCACATAGTTCAAAGAAGTTTGTGAGATGTCTATTTGCATCTTCATTATGTTTACCGGAAAAATGAATTTCCTTCAACTCTCGGTAGAGGGCGGGACTTATTTTGAATTTGTTGACTGTAACCGGTTGGTTATGGATGGCCAAACGAGCACGGTTTCTATCACGATTCCCATACTCCCCGAGGGTACGTTCAGGTGGTGGTGGATCAGCCATTTCAGCAAATATGAAGCAGTCTCCTAGATTTTGTTCTTCTGCTACTAACTTTCTTTCCCTTTTCCTCCTTTCTCGAACCGCCTTTCGATTTGCTTTTGCAGTCTTTTCTATTTCTGGATCAAAAAGAAGCTTAGCTGAGGACTGGCCTCGCATACAAGGTTAGAAAAAAATCGTGAAAAAATAGAGAATAAAAAAAAATAAGTAAATAAAAAAAAACGAAAATTTTATTGCATAGCAAAAAATTTCAATTAAGTAAATAAATTATAACTCAATAGTGATATGGCAATCCCCGGCAACGGCGCCAAAAACTTGATTGCGTTTCAGCAAGTGTACTGAATCGGTGCAAGTAATAATTAAAAACGGTAATACCGAGTGTCGAACACAAGGATTGCGTTTTACTATCGAATTATCTTTAATTACTGAAATTGAACAAAAAGTTTCCGAATTGATTTAGGTAATATTTAAAATAACAATTGTAATGAAATTGAACTTTTATGATGAGAAAAATGTCAGGAATGAGTTTCACTTTGAGTCCAACCTTGGTTTCTAATTTGATCCTAGTTACTGAATTCCTTTATTGAATTATTACTGAATACTCTTTACTATTCTTGCCCTAATGTCTTAGTGACAAAACCTTTAATTCCAAAACAACCCCTAATTCCTTAGTGGGTTTAAAATTAGGATTAAGCTTTACAGTACAAAAATTCTCTTTTTAAACTGTTGTCTCTGCAAATAATTCAATTGGTTTCATGACCTGCGTCTATCCCTATACTACAATCTCATGGATTTATCATCCCAAGCATTTGTAAAGTCCACTTCCGTTTCAAATTAGGAATCATAGAACATTTTAAAGTTGATCAGGCAATAAAAAGCATTAAGCACAGAGATGATAAAAATAATTCAATAAATTTATTCATATAACTAGGAGTCAATTCAGACAAATAAAGCTTTCATCTTGTTCCACTCATCCCTAACAAATAGGGCTTAGTTACTCATTACAGAGATTAAAGAGATAGAGATTAAAGAAGAATTACAAGAAGGATTCGTGAATGATTCTTGATAAAACTCCTTCAATGGTGTAGAACAGCCGTCTCTAAGCGTCTTTGCTAGGGTACAAGTCTCTGAGCTTCTCAATTGACCAAAAGATCCCTCAAAATTCAGAAAAACTCGGTTTTATGCATTCTTCAGCGTGCCACGCACCCCAGGCGCAAGACTTGCACTTCAGGCGCATTAAAACAAAAGCAGTGGCACCAAAACGCGCTTCGAGCGCAGATGGCGCGCTTCAAGCGCACAACATCTGATGTCTTGCGTTTATTGCATTTTGCTCCTCTTTCTAGTCCGAATTTGGTTCTGGTGGTTTCATGAAAGTTGTAGCTATGGATCTTAGCTTTCATTTCCACTTGGTTTGACTCCAATTGGACATCTAAAACTCCAGATATGGTAGAAATACTCGATGTAGGTCATGTTGATTTCTCACCAAAATTCAGCATTGCACGGAAAATAAGGAAATAACATAAAACCATAAAAATATCTACTTAATAAAGGAAATACGAACATAAACATGTTGTTAAATCTAAAAACTAAAATCAACAAAATATATTAAATAACCTCTTAAATTAACTAATGATTTCCTATAAATAAGACTAAAAACAATGACAAATATGCATATGATGAAGAGTTATCAGCTACACAAGTAAATCGTACTAGTCTGTGAGAGACTACACCTCGGTAATTAGTACTTTGGCCTGTGATAGGAGGTACAATTATGATTTACGCCCTTCGTGGAGGGTTTTTTTTTAAGGTTTTTATCCTAGAAATTCCAGAATCATGTGCATTGGCATATACGCATTGCATTGGGTTGGTTGACCTGCGATTCATGATTGTTATGAGCTGATGTGTGGAAACGATATGTGCAAGTACCTTAAAATTCTAAGTTCCTATTGAATTATTGTGATTGTGGATTGAATTTGGACTTGTAACATGATCTGTATTCTAAGTCTTTGGTTTTTCGAAAATGTAGATGTTATACATTTTAATAAGTGAGAATACTTATTTTATCATTGTTGTTATAGTGCTGGAACATGTCATGTATGTATTTGTTATCTTTGACATAACTGCTAATTGTTAATTGTTAATTGTTAATTTCAGTTGGAGACCCTTTACATTATTGTGGAAAATTTGGTTATGCCCTCAGATGATACCCGAGCCCGTACCACCGACGGTTACCCTAACGACGGAAACGTCGTTAGATTTCCTTGATCATCATATGCCGACTGGTTGGGTGTACGACCCCATCTCAAGCAGGGCTACTTACACGGGGAGAGTGGTGAGAACCAGTAGGATCGTCGGGGCAGTGTCGTCTGTGGAGCACACTCGCGCGCGAATCGATTTTCCGGTACCATCAAGACTGGTGCTTGAGGCGAACGGGGCATTTGCGGACGCAGAGGGTCCGACAGTTGGAGTTGAGAAGGAGGCCACTGTAGGTATGGTTGTTGGAACCAAGTTGGTTCTTGCAATTAAAGTTTTGATGTTAACAAATGTAATTTATGAAAATCGTATTTTGACTTAGAAGAAGAATGAAAAATCAGAAGATGTCATTAAAAGCATAAACCAGAAGATGACATCACCAGAAGCATAAATCAGAGGATGACGTCACCAGAAGCAGAAATTAGAGGATGATGTCAGCAGAAGATGTCACCAGAAGATACAAATCAGAAGCAGAAGATGTCATCAGAAAATGACGTTACCAGAAGATAAAAATACATTTAGAGGATACATCCAGAAGATACATCCAGAGGATACCAAAGGATGTCATCAGAGGGTACCAAAAGATACCTCCAAAAAATTCCAGAGGATATCATTAGAGGATATCACCAGCGGATATCATCAGAGGATATCATCAGAGGATATTATCAGGGAATATCATCAAAGGATATCACCACAAGATATCATCAGAGGATAAAATCAGAGGATCCCATTAGAGGATAATTTCAGAGGATCTCATTAGAAGAAAAAAATCAGAAGCTACATCATTAGAAGCTAAAAGTATGCTTAAAACACAATCTGAGAAAAATGCCCAAAACAGAATCAGAGAAAAAGACTCAAGAAAAAAAAATATAGCTAAAATTATGCTCAAAATAGAATCTGAGCATACTCAAAATAGAAACACATGCTTAAAAGATAAATATTTTCTAAGTGTTCTTTTCTTATAGTGTGAAGCAGATCTTCGTCATAAATTTTCAGAAGCAAACACTTCAGTTCACTTTAATCTTATTGTGAGTATCAACTTTCTAGAAGTAATTACTCCGTTCTAATTTCGATTCCTTGTATAAAATCCTATAATGTTGAAGTTTCTTCTAAAATCTGAGGTTGTCAGGTTGTTAGAAAAAGGCATAGCTTGTAGGTTTAAGGTTGTGAAGTTCCTCAAAAGTTTGGGGTTTTTAGACTGTTTGAGAAGACTTGGCTGGTATAGTCAAGGTGTTGTTGTTCCTCAAAAGTCTGGGGTTGTTAGACTATTTGAGAAGACTTGGCTGGTATAGTCAAGGTGTTGTTGTTCCTCAAAAGTCTGGGGTTGTCAGGTTGTTTGGAAGACTAGCTTGAAGGGTCAGTGGTGTTGTAATTCAAAGGAGTTTGAATTAGTGAAAATGGCCTTCTGAAGAAGGGACTGGACGTATCCTAGTTAAAGGTGAACCAGGATAAATTGATGTGTTCTTATGTTGTGATTATCCACTACTAAATCTGATTATTTATTCATCAAATAATTTGCAACAACTCAACAAAACAGCAAATAATTTGCACAATTCAACCCCCTTCTCGTGTTTGCACCTTCTATGGTGACTCCTACCGCAGTAGCAGGAGATGCGGTGCCTGAACCAGAGGCAGGTGAGAAGAACAAAGGGGCGACTCTAGCGTAGGTCGACATTTCAGGTCCATCTAGGCAGTAGAGGACTGCTTTGTGATTCTGGTTTCGCTGAAGCGACCTAGAACATGAATAGATCTAACTTCAGAGGAAACTGATCCTTCTCTGGCTGATGAGGAGGAATATGTTGAAGGTGCAAACACGAGAAGGGGGAGTTGAATTGTGTTTGCAAAACTTTAATTCTTTTTGCTGTTTTGTTGAATGTTGATGTGATTTACTGGATTAACAAATAATCAGACTTAGAATCGGAAAATAACAGCATAAGAACACAGCAATTTATCCTTGTTCACCATTAACTTGGCTACATCCAGTCCCTTCATCCTGAAGGCTTTTATCCACTAATTCAAAACCTTTGAATTACAACACCAAACCCTCCAAGTCAAACTTCCTAAACAGCCTGACAACCTCAAACTTTTGAGGAACGAAAATAACACCTTGACTCTACAAGTCAAGTCTTCTCCTACCAATCTGACAACCCCAGATTGAAGAAGGAATTTGCACCACTATCGGTTTAGATTACAAGTTTGGAACTCTGCAAATTTGCTTCTGGAAAGCTGATTGCTGCACTGGTTCTTGCACACTTTTGTTGCTTCTTGAAAACTGATTGCTGCACTGAATTTCTCTCTCAAAAACACTTAGAAAATATTGCTTTTGCACTCAATTGATTCTGTCTTTTGAACTCTCAGATTGTGTAAAATATGAAGCTTGAGGTCTTGTATTTTCGATGCTTGATACTGCTGCCTGAAGCCTCATTTTATAGCTGCAAATTGGGCTTTATCCAAGCTTAAATTCGAAATAAATCTTGCTCAGATTTCCTTCGAAAATACTGTTGGCCAATCCTGTTTCACTTAAATTAAAGTCGTATCTTTTTAGCTTCAGATTGCACTTGAAAATTCTATTGACCAATCTTGTTTCTTTTAATTTCAAACCATATCTTTTTAAGCTTGAGATTGCATTCGAATTTTTTCAAGTCTTCAGTGATTTCTTTGAATCAAATCCCCTTAATACTTTGATCAAATTTCTATCAAAATTTAACCAAGTCTTCTTCGAATTTTAATTAAGTCTTCACTGATTTGCATCATGATTTAAATTCGGGACCGTATGATCCTCTGATCTCGGCCAATTCTAGACCATGTAATCTAATATGTACCAATTTTGTGATCATCTGATCTGAACCATTGATTTTCTAATCTGGACCAATGATCTTTTAACTTGGACATTTGATATTTTAATCTGGACCATTGATCTTTTAATCTGGACATTTGATATTTTAATCTCCACCACTGATCTTTTAATCTGGATATTTGATATTTTAATTTGGATCATTGATCTTTTAATCTGGACATTTATCCTCTGATCTGGACCAAGTCTGGACTAAGACAAGATTAAATCTGGACCAAGTCTGGACTAAATCTGGATTAAATCTGGACTAAGTCTTATGTTCTGCACATTATATCTTGTAATTTGTACTAAGTTTTATGTTCTGGACCATGCTATCTTCTATTCTGAACCAAGTCATTTGTTCTGGACCAATTATCTTCTGCTATGGACCAAGTCTGGATTAAGTCTGGACTGATTCTTATATTCACGACCATGTTATCTTCTGGTCAGGATTAAGTCTGGACCAAGTCTGACTTATGTTTCCTTCTGGTGTGGACCAAGTCTCCCTCTTACAAGCTTCCTTCTGGTATGGACCAGGTCTTCTTCTGGACTCTGCTTCCTTCTGATATGGGCCAAGAAAGATATCCTCTGATGATGTTATTTTTTCCTTCCCTTTAATGATATCCTCTGATTGATGCTATCCTTTGATGTTTGCCTTTGATGACATCCTCTGGTATCCTCTAGAGGTATCTTCTGGTACCCTCTGATGACATCATCTGGTATCTTCTGGATGCATCCTCTGGTATCCTCTGGATGTTTCATCTGATATCCTCTTGATGTATCCTTTGGTATCCTCTGGATGTTTCCTCTGGTATCCTCTGGATGTATTCTCTAGCCGAAGTTTCTGGTGGCATTTTTTATCTTCTGGTGACGTCATCCTCTGGTGGTGTCATCCTCTGATTTTTCCTTCTAAGTCAAAATACGATTTTCATAAAATACATTTGTTAACATCAAAACTTTAATTGCAAGAACCAACTTGGTTCCAACAATCTCCCTCTTTTTGATGATGACAAAACTTTGTATTTTTTATAACTATTTTTCTTTCTTTTGACTTTGACTCCTCCTAAGACTTAGCTTTACTTTGAAGTTTTCTCCCTCTAAGTCTAATGCCCTAGATTCTTTATCAAATACATCTTCTCCCCCTTTGTCATCAGACAAAAAAGGATTGAAGGAAGAAAGGAGATCCTCTGAATTTTTTTTTTATAAAAAAAAATACACGACAATAACATACATAAAAGAAATTAAACTAAGCTATTTTTCAGGAATGAAAGTAAGATTAAGGTTTTTCTTGATGAAGTCAAACCTATCTTCAGGCAGTGGTTTAGTGAATATGTTAGTCCATTGATGGTTAGTGTCTACAAACTGGATGTTGAGTGTCCCTTTTTAAACATAATCTCTGATGAAGTGGTGTTTGATTTCTATGTGTTTGGCTCTAGAATGAAGGATAACGTTTTTGGTTAGATTGATGGCTGAAGTGTTGTCACAGTATAAAGGGATGTTGGTTTCCATGATGTTGTAGTCTTCCAGTTGATGTTTCATCCAAATAAGTTGAGAGCTGCATACAACTGCTGAGATATATTGAGCTTCTGTTGTTGACATTGCAATGGTGCTTTGTCTCTTGCTTGACCAGGATATTAAATTATCTCCCAAGAACGTGCAGTTTCCACTTGTGCTCTTTCTCTCAAGTTTGTCTCCAGCATAATCAGAGTCACAGTATCCACTCAGTTTGTATGTAGGAGTTTTCTTGTAGAACAAGGTGAGGTTGGTAGTGCCTTTGAGGTATCTAAGGATTCACTTAACAGAAGTTAAATGGGATTCCCTAGGGTCAGACTGAAATCGTGCACATGCACATACACTAAACATAATGTCAGGTCTAGAGGCAGTGAGGTAAAGGAGAGACCCTATCATACCTCTGTAGGATTTTTGATCAACTTTTTGGCCTGAGTCATCCTTTTAAGGTGAGCAGGTAGGGTGCATTGGGGTAGCCATAGGTTTGCAGTCACTCATCTTAAACTTCTTGAGAAGCTCTTTTGTATATTTTGATTGATGAATGTATATACCTTTCTGACTTTGCTGAATTTGTATTCCTAGGAAGAACTTAAGTTCTCCCATCATGCTCATTTGAAATTCCTGCTGCATCAATTTAGAAAATTCTTGGTAGAGAGTGCCATAAGTAGATCAACATAAACTTGAATAATCAAAATATCATCTTTTATTGATTTCCTAAAAAGAGTATTGTCTACTTGTCCTCTTTCAAAGTCATTTTTCAGTAAGAAGTTACTAACTCTATCATACCATGCCCTAGGTTCTTGTTTTAAACCATACAAAGATATTTTAAGTTTAAAAACATAGTTTGGAAATTCAGAACTTTCAAAACCTATGGGTTGTTTAACATAAACTTCTTCACTTATATAACCATTTAAAAATGCGCTTTTAACATCCATTTGAAATAATGACATGTTATTATTAGCAGCACGGGAAAGTAGGATACGGATAGCTTCTAACCTAGCCATTGGAGCAAAAGTCTCAGTGTAGTCAATACCTTCTTGCTGACTGTAGCCTTGTGCAACAAGTCGTGCCTTGTTTCTGACAACTTCTCCTTTTTCATTCAGCTTGTTTCTGAAAAACCACTTGGTTTCAATAATGTTCTTTCTGGTCTTGGAACTAGATCTCAAACATCATTCCTTTCAAATTCATTTAACTTCTCTTGCATGGCAAGAATCCATCCATCTTTTCTCAGTGCTTCGTCAACCGAAGTAGGCTCAATAGATGAGAGTAAACCAAACAAACTAGTTTCTTTAAGTGTTGATATGGTCCTTAAGGGATCACTTGCACTCCCAATGATTAGTGTTTTGGGATGTGAAGATTTGTACTTCCATCCATATATTCCTTCTGACTTATCTTCAGATTTATCCTTTGAAGATTTGTCGAGTTCTTCTGTTTTGCTTTCATCCTCCACCTTTTCAAGCTCTCTTGGTTTGTCTGCATCAGCTTCCTTTGGTTCTGGTAAACCTGCACTATCATCATCTTGCTTTGACTTTTCAAGGTCAAGTTGTTTGTCATCACGGTAAACAATAATAGCATTTACAGCAAGATGTAACCGCTATGTCAACAGTTTTTAGTTTTACTCTGAAAATCCTTTTGTTTTTTATTTTCATATTCTAAATCTATATGTTCCATGATTAGATGGTTTGGATGAAGGACTTTGAATTCCCTTCCTGGTTTGTAGTCTTGATGAATTTTACTGGAGTGTTTGAAGACCTCTCCTGATTCTGATTCTTCTCTTTCTGCTGATATATCAGGTTCCTATGATAGTTCTGGAACAGATGATAATTCTGATTCCTCTGGTAGTTCTAGTTTTGTTGATATGTGTGATTCCTCTGCCTATTTTGATTTGGTTGATAAGTGTATTTTCTTTGATATATCTGATTCTTCATATGGTTCTGGTTCTGATAGTTATTTTGTTGACCAGTTCTTCTTCCACCAGAGTCAGTTTGCTTCTGTTTGGCAGATGTTGGAACATAGATCTTTTTCCCTTCATATGTTGCCAGCATCCATTAACCAAGCACCATGACTGGTGTTTCACTTTGGTTGCTAAGAACATTTGCAACATTAACAATTTTATCTTTTGGTACCCAAATCTGGTTGGGTCCAGGTTTGTTAGTCTTGAAAGGTTTCTTGTCTTTCCTTGATTGTATCATGGGACAAGACAATTTTGAGTGACCTTTCTTAGCACAAACAACACACAAGATATCAGAGTAAATAGGTTTAGTTACAGTTACAGTTTCATCAATTCCTATGCCTCTTTTACCATTGTTACTAACTCCATAGATCATAGAAGCATATTTGCTTCTTTCATACCATTAACAACAAAATCTTGTAAAACTTGTTCATGCATATCAGAATTACTTACAGTATTTTTACTTGATGTTGAACAAAAATTACTTTTTAGAGTTAGATTTTCAGACTTAAGCTCAGCAATATCAGATTTAAGAGTTGCATTTTCTTTTTTACATTCTGCATTTTGATTCTTTAAAACATCGATTTCTTTGGTTAGAATTGAATTTTCTTCCCTAAGTTTTTTCAATTTTAAAGACTGTTTGTTATTGATAGTTAAAATATCATTCATTGCAATAATTAAATCAGATCGAGTGAGTTCAGAAAATACCTCTTTTTCATCTTCTGTTGTTTCACTTCCAGAATCAGATTCTGTATCGGATCCAAAGGCAGTGTCTGTGTGAGCCATCAGAGCCAATTCTGTTTCTGATTCACTTCCAGAATCAGAGTCTGGGTAGGATCCAGAGGTAGAGCAGGTGCAAGCCATAAGAGCCAGTTATGCTTCTTCATCTTCTAATTTTCTTCCAGAGTTAGCATCAGTGTCGTATCTAGAGGCATAATGAGTATGAGTCATCAGTGCCAATTTTTCTTCTTCTGATTTACTTTCAGAGTTGACTCTAGAGGCAGAATGTATGTGAGCCATCATGGCTAATTCTACTTCTTCATCTTCAGAGGATTCATCAGAATTATCCCATGTTGCCATTAGATTCTTCTTCTTGGGTGTGGAATCTTTCTTTTGATTTTCCCCTTTCTCCAGATTTTTACATTCTGACTCCATGTGCCCAGGTTCATTGCATCCATAGCAGATGATACTCTTCTTGTCTTGTTCATCCTTTCCTCTGTTGGAATGCTTGGAATTCCTCTGGGGAAACATCTTCCTTCTGTTTTGCCACATTTTCAGAATCTTTTTGGTTATGAAGGCAATGTCTTCTGCTTCTGATTTCTGATTCTAGTCCTTAGAATCACTATCTTCTGCTTTTAGAACTTTCTTTCGTTTGGACTTGAAGGCTAGCGTTTTATTCTTCTTCTTGGGTTCATCTTCTTCAAGCTCTATTTAATGTGACTTGAGGGAGCTGATTAATTCTTCTAGCTTCAGAGTGTTCAAGTCCTTTGCTTTCTGAATGGCAGTGGCCTTTGGTCTCCACTTGTTTGGTAGACTTCTAAAGATTTTCTTCACATGGTCAACAGTGGTATAGCTCTTCTTGAGTACTCTTAATCCTAACACCAGAATCTAAAATTTGGAAAATATTGCTTCAATGTCTTCATCTTCTTCCATCTTGAACAGCTCGTACTTCTTGACTAGAATGTTGGCCTTTGCTTCTTGAACTTGCTTGCTGCCTTTGTAAGTCATAACTAGACTATCATATATGCTTTTTGCTGTTTTTTTGTTAGTGCACTTGTCAAACTCCTTGAATGTGATTGCATTGATCATGAACGTTCTGGATTTGTGTTGTAACTTAAAAATCTTCTTCGGGTCAGCATCAAAATCTTTCCTGGGAATTTTAACACCATCAGCATCTCTTAGAGCATTATAGCCATCTTCCACCATGTCCCAAAGTTCAGGATCTTGTGAGAAAAAGAAACTCTCCAACCTGTCCTTCCAGTACTCGAACCGTTCCCCATCAAACATATGTGGTCTGTTGATGTTTCCTCCAATAGCTTCTTCATTGATTCCAGATATGTTGAACTCGTGGATATTTCCTCAAACACTGTAAAGTGCTCAGTCTTGAGACAGACCTCTAATGACAATTGAAGCTGCAAACACGAGAAGGGGGTTGAATTGTGTTTGCCAAACTTTAATTATTTTTGCTGTTTTGTTGAATGTTGATGTGATTTACTGGATTAACAAATAATTAGACTTAGCAACGGAAAATAACAGCATAAGAACACAACAATTTATCCTGGTTCACCATTTACTTGGCTACATCCAGTCCCTTCATCCTAAAGGCTTTAATCCACTAATTCAAAACATTTGAATTACAACACTTGACCCTCCAAGTCAGCCTTCCCAAACAGCCTGACAATCCCAGACTTTTGAGAAATAAAAACAACACCTTGACTCTACAAGTCAAGTATTCTCCTACCAATCTGACAACCCTAGATTGAAGAAGGAATCTGCACCACTATCGGGTTAGATTACAAGGTTTGGAACTCTGCAAATTTGCTTCTACAAAGCTTATTGCTGCACTAATTCTTGAACACTTATGTTGCTTCTAGAAAGCTGATTGTTGCACTGAATTTCTCTCTCAGAAAAACTTAGAAAATATTGCTTTTGCACTCAAGTGATTATCTCTTTTGAACTCTCGGATTGTGATGAATATGAAGCTTGAGTTCTTGTATTTTCGATGCTTGATGCTGCTGCCTGAAGCCTCATTTTATATTTGCAAATAGGGCTTTGTCGAAGCTTAAATGGGAAATAAATCTTGCTCATATTTCCTTCGAAAATACTGTTGGCCAATCCTGTTTCACTTAAATTAAAATCGTATCTTTTTAGCTTCAGATTGCACTTGAAAATTATGTTGACCAATCTTGTTTCTTTTAATTTCAAACCATATCTTTTTAAGCTTCAGATTGCTTTCGAATTTCTTCAAGTCTTTAGTGATTTTTTTGTGAATCAAATCCCCTTAATACTTTGATCAAATTTCTATCAAAATTTAATCAAGTCTTCTTCGAATTTTAATTAAGTCTTCACTGATTTGCATCATGATTTTTAAATTCTGGAACGTATGATCCTCTGATCTCGGCCAATTCTGGACCATGTAATCTCATTTGTACAATTTTTTGATCCTCTGATCTGAACCATTGATCTTCTAATCTGGACCATTGATCTTTTAATCTAAACATTTGATATTTTAATCTGGACCATTGATCTTTTAATTTGGATAATTGATATTTTAATCTGGAACATTGATCTTTTAATCTAGATATTTGATATTTTAATCTGGACCATTGATCTTTTAATTTGGACATTTATCATCTGATCTGGACCAAGTATGGACTAAGTCTAGATTAAATCTGGACGAAGTCTGGATTAAATCTAGACTAAATCTTATGTTCTAGACAATTATATCTTCTGATCTGGACTAAGTTTTATGTTCTGGACCATGCTATCTTTTGTTCTGGACCAAGTTTGGACCAAGTCATTTGTTCTGGACCAGTTATCTTCTACTCTGGACCAAGTCTGGATTAAGTTAGGACTGATTCTTATATTCACGACCATGCTATCTTCTGGTTAGGATTAAGTCTGGACCAAGTGTGACTTATGTTTCCTTCTGGTCTGGACCAGGTCTCCTTATGGACTCTGCTTCCATCTGATTTGGGCCAAGAAAGATATCCTCTAATAATGTTATTTTTTCCTTCCCTTTGATGATATCCTTTGATTGATGCTATCCTCTGATGTTTGCCTTTGATGACATCCTCTAGTATCCTCTAGAGGTATCTTCTGGTACCTTCTGATGACATCGTCTGGTATCTTCTAGATGCATCCTCTAGTATCCTCTGGATGTTTCCTCTGGTATCATCTGGATGTATCCTCTGGCCGAAGTTTCTGGTGGCATTTTTTATCTTCTGGTGACGTCATCCTTCTGGTGGTGTCATCTTTTGAATGGTTTTATTTTAATTTGAATTTCTTTTATTTGTTTTGAAAAAAAAATACACTTGCGCTGTTGAAAATTGGGGTGTTACAATTGTGGTATCAGAGCTTTGGTTAGATTGTAACTTGGGAGTCGTTATCTGATCATGCGTCAGGGTAAGTAGTTAGAGTGTCAAATCTTGTGTAGTTGTGGTGTTATGAAGTGATGATGCTGTTAAGTTATATTTTGGAATTATTCTAAGTGGTGTGAGATTTCTACTTGATAATGGTTTGGTAGGGAACAATGCCTCCAAGAAGAGACGACACTGCAAGAGCCGACGTCAGTCGGGATGATCGAATGGTTGGAGCAATGAATAACATGGATGCGTCTGTCGCTGCACAGACGACTACAAACACTCTACGAGATCTAGAGAAAAGATAACGAGAGATTCATGTTGTTGAATCAAGAGGACTAGAGGATTTTCGTAGTCATAATCCTCCTAAGTTCAAGGGTGATGAGGGTCCAGAAAGAGCTGACCAATGCATTCAGGAAATGAAAATGATTAATTGCCAAGCCATGGTGAAGGTCAACTATGCTACATGTCTACTATTAGGGGATGCAAAGTATTGGTGGAGGAGTACAAGGCTTCTTATGGGATCAGCTCACGAGGAGGTGAACTGGGAGTCGTTCAAAAGGAAGTTTTTGGACAAATACTTCCCGATGAGTACCAGGACTAAGTTGGGGGATAGTTTTCTTAATTGCACCAGGGGAATATGACAGTAGGTGAATATGCTGCTAAGTTTGAGTCCCTGTCAAGACATTTTAGGTTTCTCCGTGAAGAGGTTGATGAACAACTTATGTGTCATCGTTTCCAAAATGGACTGAAGTATGAGATTCAAGACTCGGTCTTACCATTGGGAATTCAACGTTTCCAAGCCTTAGTGGAGAAGTGTAGAGAGGTTAAGGACATGAAGAACAAGAGGGCCAATCGAGGAGGGAACTTTAGTTCAGGAGGGCCTAGTCGGGTGAACCATTAGAACAACAAAGGAAAGCAAGTTGCTAAGTCATATAACCGATCATAGAACAACAACAGGGGTCAAAATCGCCTGGGGAACCAGAACTTTGGAAGACAACTGGGACAAGTGAGTCGATGTTTCCAATGTGGGGAAGACAGACATTATGCTAATGCTTGTACCACTAAGGGTCCTCCATGTTTCAACTGCCAGAAGCTAGGACACTTTGCAAGGGATTGCAAGGCTCCGAAGGTGGAACCGACAGTGAACGCAACTAGGGCTACTCGTCCTACTGCCAGGGGACGCATTTATTTCATGGGTGCTGAGGCTAGAGATCAATCTCATAATTTGATCCAACGAGACTATGAGATTGCAGGTAACACACTAATTACACTTTTTGATTCGGGGGTAACCCATTCCTTCATTGCTATGGATTGTGTGAATCATTTGAAGCTATCTATGTCTTCCTTGCCTTTTGATTTGGTTGTTTCCACACCTGCTAAGACCTTGACCATAAATACTGCATGTTTACGCTGTCAAGTGACTATTCAAAATAGAGATTTCTTGATTAATTTAATCTATTTACCCCTACAATCACTTGAGATCATTCTCGACATGGATTGGATGTCGTATCATTATGTAGTCTTGGGTTGTGCTCGCAAATTAGTTCTTTTTCCCAAGCCTGGAGTCGTTCGGTATTTAGCTGCTAACAAACTCGAAGTGTCACTGAGAGAAGGAACTCAAGAGTTTCTATCATTGGCTAACATGGAGGCAAAGATAGATGTGAGCATAGAAGAAGTGGTGCTTGTCAAGGAGTACCCGAACGTATTTCCAACAGAAATTCCAAGATTACCCCCAGTAAGAGAGGTGGAATTCTTCATTGATCTACACCTAGGAACCAGACCTATTTTGATTGCGTCGTATCGGATGTCGCCATTGGAATTGAACGAGCTCAAGGGCCAAATTGAAGGTTTGTTAGAGAAATGATTTATCAGACCAAGTGTGTCACCATGGGGAGCTCCGGTATTGTTGGTTAAGAAAAAGGACGGAAGCTCGCGCTTATGTGTGGATTATAGGCAACTTAACAAGGAAACTGTTAAGAATCGTTATCCTTTACCACGTATCGATGATTTGATGGATCAATTAAGATGAGCCATGGTATTTTCAAAGATTGATTTGAAGTCAGGTTACCATCAGATTCGGGTAAGAGAAGGAGATATTCAGAAGACTACTTTCAGAACCCGTTACAGACATTATGAATATCTTGTTATGCCATTTGGAGTTACAAATGCACCAGCAATTTTTATGGATTATATGAATAGAATCTTTAGCCCATTTTTGGATAAATTTGTTGTGGTGTTCATCGATGATATATTGATTTATTCAAGGGATGAGGAAGAACATGGAGAGCATTTACGCCAAGTTCTTGAAGTTTTACGCAAGAAGCAATTGTATGCCAATATGTCGAAGTGCAAGTTTTGGCTAGAAAAAGTGAACTTCTTGGGACATGTGATAACCAAAGAAGGAATCGTTGTGGATCCGGCAAAGATTGAGACAATCCTCATTTGGAAACAGCCACAGACTATCACAGACATACGAAGTTTTGTGGGACTGGCATGATACTACAGGAGATTTATTGAAGGATTTTCCAAGATTGTCGCTCCATTGACAAAACTCGCCAAAAAGAATCAGTCGTTCGCATGGATAGAGAAGTGTGAGGAAAATTTTCAATTACTTAAGGAAAAGCTGACAACCTCACCATTATTGTTCTTGCCACAACCAGAAGAACCATATGAGGTTTACTGTGATGCATCTCACCAAGGTTTGGGATGTGTTCTAATGCAACACAAGAAAGTTGTAGCCTACGCCTCAAGGCAATTGAAAACTCATGAACAAAACTATCCTACTCATGATTTAGAGCTTGCTGCGGTAGTTTTTGCATTAAAGATCTAGAGGCACTACTTATACGGATGCACGTTCATAGTGTTCAGTGACCATAAAAGTTTGAAATATCTATTTGATCAGAAAGAATTAAACATGTGCCATAGGAGATGGATGGAGACTCTCAAGGATTTTGATTTCACATTGTAGTACCACCCTGGGAAAACCAATGTGGTGGCAGATGCATTGAGTAGAAGAAGTGTGTCAGTCTCTTCGATAATAATGGCTAAACAACAAGAGTTGTGGGAAGCATTTAGAGACCTACACTTGGACATAGAGTTTGCACCGGGAATTTTAAAATGTGATTGATAAAAATTTCGAGTGGTCTACTTGAGGACATTGTGAATTCCCAAGATGACGCATTAATCCCAGAGAAGACGAACCTAATAGTGCAAGGAAAGACAACTGAGTTTAGGATTGGACCAGATAATATTTTGAGATGTAATAGGAGGATTTGTGTATCGGCAGTTGCAGATTTGAGGAGAACAATTTTGGAGGAGGCTCATAAAAGAAAATTTAGTATCCATCCCGAAGCGACAAAGATGTATCAAGACTTGTGGCAGAATTACTGGTGGCCAGGAATGAAGAGGCATGAAGCGGAGTATGTATCAACTTGTTTAACTTGCCAGAAAGCGAAAGTGGAACATCAGCGATCTACTGGAATGTTACAACCTTTGGATATATCTAAATGGAAGTGGGACAGCATTTCCCTGGACTTTATAACCGGATTGCCAAAGACAAGGAGAAAGAATGATTCGATTTGGGTGATAGTGGAACGATTAACTAAATCCGCACACTTTTTACCAGTAAAGACCACCTATAAGGTAGATAAGCTGATAGAGATCTACATTGCTGAGATTGTGAGGTTACACGTAGTACCGTCAAGTATCGTATCAGACCGTGACTCGAAGTTCACGTCTCATTTTTGGGGAGCGCTGCATGAAGCCTTGGGAACGAAACTGAAATTGAGGTCAGCATACCATCCGCAAATAGACGGACATACCGAGAGAACGAATCAGTCCTTGGAAGATTTATTAAGGGCATGTGTATTAGATGATAGAGGAAGTTGGGATGATGTATTACCATTGATTGAGTTTACTTACAACAATAGTTTCCACGCAAGTATTGGAATGGCACCATATGAGGCTTTGTATGGACGCAAGTGCCAGACGCCTTTATGTTGGTATAAGGATAGAGAAAGTATGATTGTAGGACCTGAGATGGTGCAACGGACTACAGAGAAGGTCAAGAGGATAAAAGAGAAAATGAAGATCTCACAGGACCGTCAATAGAGTTGCGACGAAGTATTAATACTAGACAAAATTAATTGTCGAAGGATTATTTAACTTTATTGCGAAGAATTAATACCAGACAATTTACCCGTCAATAGAGTTGCGACGAAGTATTTAAATACTTGTGGGTTAATTATAATATATATATATATACATAGTAGGTGGCATGGTATGCCATATATATATGTATGTATGTGAGAAGGCAAGCTGAAGGAAAACAAAAACAGAAAGAGAAACAGCTTCCTCCCTCACCTGCCCGCGTACCCTTCTTTCTTCCTTCTTCTTATTTTCTGTTTGCAAATGTTTGTGTTGGTAACAAAACAAAACAACAACAAAAACATACTTAAATCCTAGATTACTTCAAAATCTAAGCTTCCATTCCAATAGTGTCAAGAGGGAAAGTTACTCCTCTCCTCACTACAATGCTAGTGAGCTAACTTTGGTAGCGACGATGCGAGCGGGAGTTTCGCCGGTTTTGGTCGCGGTAACAAAAACGATCGGGAAAACGTAACGAAGGTAAGGGGCTCCTTCCAACTTTTTAGTTTGCATGTAGGAACCCTAAATGTGTATTTGATGGTTGATAAATGTGTAATGTTTTTGAAAATGTGAAGTTGTTGTGGTTGATGATGATAATGCCATTGTTGTGATGTTGTTGTGGTTGATGTTGCTGATATGTTGTTGCGTTAAAGATGTGTTGGTTGTTGTTGTGTTGTTGTGATAATGATGTTCTGATTTCTGTTGTCAAAGAGGTTGTGTTGTGGTGTTTGTAATGATTTTTCAAAGAAAAGCGTTTGAGCTCAAGTGAAATTTACTTGAAAAATTATACTGTCTTCGAAGATGTATTCAAATATGACACTAGTGTATTCGAATACACCTCTGAAAAATTCAGTTTTTATTCAAATTTTGAACCTCGTATTCGAATACGACACCCCGTATTCGAATACAATTACGTGATTTTTGCTACTGACTTAGCATCTGTATTTGGCTACGACATCCTCGTATTCGAATACAGAATTGCAGAGTTTGGCAAACACAATTCAACCCCTCTTCTCGTGTTTGCACCTTGTGTAGATGGAGAAGCATGAGAAGGTTTCAGATCTGATTTCAAGATTGAGGAGTATCACAAATTAGATGGCTGGATGTGGGGAAAAGCTTAATGAGTCGAAGCTGTATGAAAACATATTCAGATCTTTGCACCCCAGGTTTGATTATGTTGTGTGTGCCATTTAAGAATCCAAAGATATTTCCACATTGAGTCTTGAAGAGTTGCAGGGAACTTTAAAAGCTAGAGAATTGAAGATGGATGAAAGGAGTGGAAGTAAATATGAAGATCAGGCATTGGCAGCACAAGCATACAAGAAGGGACATCAGAAAAAGAAAAAGAAGAAGAATAAATTCAAGGAATTAGATGACAAATTGGAGTCTTCATCAGAAGAGAGCAAAGTAAGTGGTAAATTGAAAGGAAAATCAAGAAACTTTGATCAGAAGAAGGTGCAATGTTACAATTGTGAGAAGTTTGGACATTTTGCTTGTGAATGTTGGATTGGCAAAGGAGGAAAACAAAAGAAGAAAGAAGAAGATGAAGCATGTGCTGCCCAAGAAGATTCAAATTTAAATACAATCGTGTTGATGGCTACCACAAACGGAGAACGTTCTCCGTTTTCAGAACATTCTCTGATTTCAAAACAAGTTAGAGATGTGGATGTTCTTGGCAAAGACATTAAGAAATATGAAGAGGCTTCTAAGGAGGCTACAAACCAAGTTGTTGCTTCTCTCACTACTGTGGTATTTGATGGAACAATGGAGTTTTGGAGTGTTGAGGTAAAACATGGAGAATCGCTCAAGATTGATAAGGCAGATGATGTGTTGATGGTTGAACCAGAAGATGATGGTTCAGAGAAAATTAATGATGTGAAGGCTGCACAGGATCTAGAAAGTGATGCAGAGGACGTGTTGCAGGCTGAATCAAAAGAGGAAGATTCAGAATTGCAGAACCAGTTGAATGCAGCTCAAGAAGAGCTAAAGAAAGCAAAGGAACATATTCTTCATATTGAGAAGGAGAAGGTAAAAACTTTTGATGAGTTAAAAGAAGCACAAAGAGTGGCTGAGGAAGCAAATGAGAAACTTAGGGAGGCAATGGTGGCTCAAAAGCGTGATGAGGATGATTCTGAGATTGAGAAATTTCGAGCTGTTGAGTTGGAACAGGCGGGAATTGAAGCTATTCAGAAGAAGGAAAAGGAATGGCAGAAAGATCTTGAAAGTGTGAGGAACCAATATGTTTTGGATTTGGCTACTCTTCTCACTACCACTCTGGAGCTTTAGCGAGTTAAGAAAGAACTTGTCATGACTTGCGATGCAAAAAACCTGGCGTTCAATCATGCTGAAGATGCAACTAAAATTTTCGAGCTTCATGTTGAGAAAATGGAGATTCTTTCAATGGAACTGGTACGGTTGAAGAGCTTATTAGATTTGAAGTTGGAAACCGAGGCTAAGGAAAGCAAGATTGTGTTAGAGCTGCAATTAGAGATAGAAGCTCTTAAGCAAAAACTTGAAAAGGCAAAGGGTTACAATGAAGAGTTGGCAGAGAAAGAGACTTATATTGAACAGCTTAATGTGGAGTTTGAAGCTGCTAAGATGGATGAATCTTATGCGCATAACGTGCTAGACGAGTGCAGAAGAAGGGCAGAGAAATTGTGCACAAAGGTTCTGGAGCTAGAGAGCACTAGCGTGAAGATCCTCTATAGAAGGGCTCAGGCATATATTCAGTTGACTGACTTGGATTTGGCTGAATTTTATATCAATGAAGCCCTTGAGATTGATCCTGACAACAGGGATGTGAAGCTGGAGTACAAGGTTTTGAAGGAAGAAAAGAAGGAGGATGGACCGGGGCCGCGGTGTGGTCACACGTTGATGGCTGTGCCGGTGGCGGGAGAGGAAGAAACGCCAGAATTTTTAACAGCGCAGTGCATTTTTTTATTTAAAAAAGCCCCTTACTAAAATAATACGTCGTAACACAAAACGACAAGAATAATAAATAATTACATCATATATACAAACAAGATAAAATAGTTTTTGGGAAAATAATCCAAAATATACAAATAGAAAATACACCGGGGCTATGAGACCTATCAGACATCGCTCATACCCCTGGGGTATTCTCGGCAGACACCTGCACAGAAGTACTACTCCAAAAATGCTATCCCTCCATGGTCACGTCAAAAAAATGGAACATGGACCCACCAACAAAAGTCAACTGTCAAAGAACGTCATAGGTACAGTCATCCCAAAACAAAATAAGTACAACCACAAAAAGACACTAAGGCCCTATACAACAAAAAACTAATCTGATCATTCACTAACAACTACAGTAACAAGGGTGACCTCTACACTCTGCACAAGTCTCATCCGACGCAGTATCTCTCCTCGAAGTAACTTCCTCCTCCTCATCAGCCATAGAAGGATCAGTCTCCTCAGAAATCAGATCCACCCACAATATAGGTGGCTTCGGCGGCGCTGGAATCTCAAAACAGTCCTCTACTCTAGTGACAGTCGGTAGGGGATCGTTCACCGGGAGTGGAAGCTCAGACTCATTCCGGGGTGACACCAACCAAGGAACTGGTGGTTCATCAACAAAACCTTGGTCCCCGACCAGCCTAGACGGACCTAGAATGTCTTCCCCCGCTATCATCGGCCCCTTACCCTTCTCACCCATTTCCGGTCCAAGTACTACATCCCCTGCTACTACAGTGGGAGTCATTACACCTACAGTGGCCTCCGTCTCACCTCCAACTACAGGACTCTCTACATCTGTATATACCCCATTCGCCTCGAGTACTAATCCTGAAGGTACAGGAAAGTCGATTTGCCCGTGAGTATATTCCACATGTGACACTGCCCTAGCACTCCTACTTGTTCTCATCACCCTCCCCGTATATGTAGCCCTGCTTGAGATGGGGTCGTATACCCAAGCAGTCGGCGAATGTCGATTAGGGAAGTCTACCGACGTCTCCGTCGTTGGGGTAACCGTCGGTGGGACGAACTCGGGTATCATCTGAGGGCAAAGCCCAATTTTCCACAATAATGTAAAGGGTCACCAACCAAAAATTAACAATTAACATTTATGTCAATATACAAACAATAAATACTTAGCAGCTCCAGCAAGATAACAAACAGTGACAGAATAAGTATACACACATATTGAAATGTATAAGATCTATGTTTTTGATGAAAATAAAAGACTAAGAATGCAGATCAAGTTGCAAGCTCAGGGTATAATCAACACTCAAAACAACTATTAGGAAACTTAGAATTTAAGGTACTTGCACATATCATTTTCATATAACAGATCACAATAAACATGACTCGCATGCCAAGCACCCTAATGCAATGCTTATATGCCAGTGCACATGAACCCGGAACTCCCAAAACAAAACCCTCCTCAAGGGGCGTAAATCATAATTGTACCGCCTATCACAGGCATTAGTACTAATTACCGTGGTGCAGTCGCTCACAGACTAGCACGATTTACTTAAAGTGTAGCCTATCACATGCCTTACACATTAGTTAAATCCTCGTAAGGATAAGATGGACCAACTATCACATGGAACCACCCCGTAGCCCATCACGATCACTACTTAACTTTGTGGCCCATCACGGTCACCACTTAACACCATGGCCCATCGCGGTCACCACTGACACTGTGGTCCATCACGGTCACCACAAGCTATGAAATGCATGAGCGTACTCTGACTCTTTTCACCACAATCATTAAGTAAATGCAGCTATTAAAAGATTCTCCATTTTTAATACTCATATAACACTAACGATTTTTCAAACTTATCACAGAGCATACTCAAAACATTTTTTTTCTTGATAAAATTCATAATGCACATATTATCAGTTATGAATACATAATCACATCAAATTCAATTTCCACAATTCCACTCCTCAATCACACATAAATCACCTCAACTTAATCTCCACAAATTCATACTATACAATGTTAACTTAACACTAAAAGAATATATCTTCTCAGTCAAACATTGTCATTTATAATTTTATTGTAGTATTTTTTTTTATGTTCGGAATAATCTCAATTAATGTTCCAATTGGAAATCATCCGCTTGATGTTTTATATGAGACATAGTAGCATTAAACAAAATCGTAGCATACTCATTTTTGTAACATTGATTTTATTTTCTAGTAGCTTTTTACTTCCCAACATTCAGTTCAATACTTCAATCAACATAATGGTGTAACTTTTCTTTAAGCTTGAAATATTTTTTATCATATCACTAATTCAACCAGAAACATTGCTCCATTTCAACCATCTTACTTTGACATCCCTCTCTATCACCCCGTCAAGTCAATGCATGGTATAAAAAATAAAATGATATGGCCAACTGGACCTCTCAAGTTATGTACAATCCATTCTCAAACAAAATGGAGCAACTATATCTATCTTAAATTTTACGACATTTTTTCCATATGACATTCAATTAATCACCCAGCAAAGATCTACAAATGCAGGACCACAATTTTAAATCTAACATTGTTAGATCACTTGATTAATCAAGTCATCAAGAATGCTCAGTAGACCATCATAATTTAAGGTTCTAAAAAAATAAGGAAATTTAGAAGAAGTTGAAAAGAATGTAATATCTATAATATGGTATCATTGAGGTAAAAATAAATTGTCATTAATTTGGTATATGTATAAGGTATCAGTAAAATATTTTAAATCAAAATGTTAGAATTATATACCAAAGTTGCAACTGATAGTCAAGTAGAAAGATTATTTTCTTTCTACCAAAAAACAAATGAAATATTATTTTGATATGTTTCAAGCAACAAGTCCATTGTTGCTATTAAAAACCATTAATAAAAAAATAAAATAAAAACTTTCATCAATCACACTTTTGCAACTTTTCTCATTGAAAAGAACCAGAATCATATCTCAAAATAATCCCAAACCAAACCTAACCTATTAAGCCAATCAATGACCCAAAATATGAACATTTGTAGTAAGCATTAACAAAATTCATAATAGGTAACACACCGTATTTTCACTCAAAATGTATATATATTCACGTCGAAATTTATTATCATGCAATTACACATTAATCATCCATCAATCACACATATAGAGTCCCTATATGCAAACTAAAAATTTGGAAGGAGCCCTTACCTTCTTTAATGCTTTCTCAACCGTTTTCCGCTACCGCGATCAAATACGGCAAAACTCTCGCTCGCATCGACGCCTCAAAAGTTAGCTCACAAGCACCGTAGTGTGGAGATGAGTAACTTTCCCTCTTACCACTTCTCGAATGGAAGCTTAGATCTTGAAAATAAATGAGGATTTGTGTTTGCGGTTTTTTTCTACCAACACTTGAATGGTGAAACAGAGGAAAAAAGAAGAAGTTCGCGGGCAAGAGAATGTTTTTTCTTTCTGTTTTGTTTCTTCCTTTCTTCCTTCTTGCCTTCGCCTCTCACACATATATATATATATATATATATGTATATATATATATATTATAATTAAAACCAAACCACAAATATCTAAATGCCCTTACACACATTACTTCATTCACATCTCAAACTTTTTTGATAAAATATCTACTCTCATCGCAACTCTATTAACAGATAAAGTTTTTTGATAAACTGCCCGGTATTAAATTCTTCGTAATATAATTAAATTATTCTTCGACAAATAATTTTAGTTGGGTCTCAAAATATATATATATATATATATATATATATATATACATATATTAAACATATTACAACCATCTCAAAATATATTTTTGGTACTTAATTCATAAAATAATTTACAATTAGCTAAAAGTCCAAGTAGTTTTAACACAAAATCCCCTAAAATTACATAAATTAGAATTTAAAATTAAGGGTCTTACAGACACAGCAGCCAAGCCATATGAATGGTGCAAATTGGAGCCAGAAGGAGAGGGTCCACCCCTATGCATGTATGCTACTGCAAGTGCACGCTATGATGGGCTTCTTCTGCTTTGTGGAGGGAGGGATGGCAATAGCGTTCCATTGGCTAGTGCATATGGACTCACTAAACATAGAGATGGCCGATGGGAATGGGCAATTGCCCCCCGTGTCTCGCCATCGTATCAGCATGCAGGAGTGTTTGTTAATGCAGGGCTCCATGTGTCTGGTGGGGCTCTTGGTGGAGGACGGATGGTAGAAGATTCGTCGAGTATTGCAGTGTTGGACACTGCTGCTGGTGTTTGGTGTGATACAAAATCTGTTGTTACTAGTCCAAGAACTGGTAGATACAGTGCTGATGCAGCTGGTGGAGATGCCTCAGTGGAGTTGGTCCGGCGTTGCAGGCATGCAGCTGCTGCTGTTGGTGACCTAATTTTTATTTATGGTGGTTTATGTATGGGAATCTTGTTGGATGATCTACTTGTTGCTAAAGATCTTGCTGCTGCTGAAACAACAAGTATTGCTTCGCATGCTGCTACTGCAGTAGCTGCATCTGATGTACAAATGGGACGAGTACCAGGACGATATGAAATTGTGGAGAGCAAATATGTTGACGGTGTAGATGTTATTTTGGATGAGAAGAACGAAATTGTTGTTAATGTTGATGGAGTCCGTGATGATGCAGATGTGAAGGAATGTGCAGTTGAAGATACTCAAAATGGTTTAGAGAACTCAACGGTTGAGTCTGTTTCTGACACGGTTGTTGAGAATGGTGATAGCAGTAAAATTGAAAGGGAATGAATTTCAGTGGAGGAAGAGTTTGAGCAATTGAAATGTTCTAGAGAAGGATTAACATTAGAGGAAAGATTAAATCATCTTCAAGTACTTGGACTAAACAAATTGGAAGAGGAAAAAAAGAGCATTGCAAACAAACGTGCTGAAAAGGCTTTGGAAATAAAGTCTTCAAAAGCATTGATTGAAAAGTTACAGCAAGTGGGAATTGGCTGATGCTGAGAATGAGTTTAAGTTGCTTATGACAACAAGTAAAAGTGTTGGAAGCTTATGACAACAAGTAGATTCGAAGAATTAAGAATATTACTAGATGTAGAATCACTTAGAAACTTGAATTAAGGGAAAGTGTTGGAAACGAATAACGTTCTCTGTTTCTGTGTTAGAAAATGGAGAACGTTCTCCGTATTGTAATTTTGTGTAATTCAAGTTTTAACAATAAATGTATGTTATGAAAAACGTAATTACGTATAAAATTATTACCCTATTTTCTAATCAGTTCAAATCATAACGATTTTATTATGATTTATTTGAAGTAATATGGCAAAATGATGTCAGCGTGACTTATCAAAAAATAAAACTATCATTTTGAGATTTCTTCTCGTCAAAATAAATTGAGAGGTATATTAGACGATTATGTACTTTAAAAACCTACCTTAAAAAGTATATACAAGATTAATTATTTATTTATTTTGAAGTGAAAGATTCGTGTCTATAATTCAATTGTATAAAATAATATTATACTATTATCTTATCATGTATATAATTTTGAAGATATTATAAACATATTTTTAAATAATATAAAAAAAATGCTTCATCTATTCTACAATATATATCATTTAAGCAAATAAATACGACTTGAAAATTATATTTAATTGTGTTTGATTTGATAAAAAAACTGACATGAAGACGGGCTTGTTAAGTGTACATTTATTTGTCTACTTTTCTCTATAAAGCTAATAGAAATTTTAAAAATAATTTAATAGAAACTCAGTTAGTTTTTGGTAAAGAACCTAAATTATAAATAAAAAGAAATTAAATATAGAGTAAAATTGAAAGAAAATTATTACACAAAAATTTAGTATCATTTTGTAGATAGATAAATATTTTAAAAAATTTAATTATTTAATTGTATAAACTAAATAAATTGGTTTAAATTCATGGTAAAATTTGAAAAACAGGATTACCCAATATATGATATATATAACGATTTACTTTCTTAAATTAAAGAAATTACAAGAATTGAATAAAATATTATAATTAGTAGCATGTAAAACCGAGTTCGAATTTTATTTAATCAAATATCTATCTATCTATAAAATGAGACTAAATTTATAGACAATAAAACCAAGTTCGAGTTTGAATATTATAATTAGTTTATGAAAATTAGGTAAAACAAAAAAATCTTTTATTTATTTTTTTTTACATATCCTTTTTGTTTTTGAATAGAATAAAATTAATATTTTATTAATATAATAAACTACTATATAGAGTGAAATAAAATATTTTTACTAAAATGACTTATATCTTGTAATGTAGGAAAGTAGTATTATGAAAAAATATATTGAATGATTAAGATTTTTTTGACTAATAAATAATTATTTTTACTAAATTAAGTAATTGTTTTATCTTTTATATAAAATACATATTACTATTTTTCTCTGATTGATAAGTCAGAAAATAAAAATGATCACAAAATTTTACACAATCTACACAATTTTATTTTCTTTTATTTTAAAGAGAAAGACTCTAAAGAGACACCGGGTAACATAAACAAAAATATAAAAAATTCTAAAAAATTTTACCTAAAAAAAAAATAAAAAATTCCGTATTTGTTCTTGAAGGAAAAATCTTAATATCACTACACACTGACCATCTCCCCTATAAAACCAAATAAAAAATAATTTCTACACACGTGTCGAAAAATAAACGGAAAATCATATTGGCTGTGACGTGAAACAAAACAACAGCGGGTGAGAACAAAATGGCCCAATAACTGTGTTGATAAACACTATACTACTCAATCACAGTCCACAAGCAAAAGAGAAAAACCGCTATATATATATAACTTATCAAAAAGCCAAAGCGCGAGAAACCGAAAGCGATTTGAGTGTTATTCAGAGACTCAGAAAGAGAAAAAAAAGGTTTTGTTAATTAACCGTAAAATCTCGCCGCTAAAGTGCGACAAATTTTTCGGAATGGGAAGTGAAAGCAATACGGCGGCGAAAGGTGTAACGGTGACGGCGGAGAATGTAGTGGCGACGGTGAAGGAGATCGTTAACTGTACGGAACAAGAGATCTATGATGTTCTTAAGGACTGTGATATGGACCCTAACCTTGCCGTCGAAAAGCTTCTCGCTCAAGGTTTTTGGTTTTCCTTTACGCTTTCGGTTACGTTCGTTCTTGCATTGGAGTATCTGTTTCTTTTTGTTTACTTTTTCAACCGTTTGGTTTTTTGTTGTTGCAGGGAAGGAATATTAGTTAAGATGATAAATTTGTTGACTTCTTTTTATTTTTTTATATTTATTTGTGAACTTTGATGTTTTCTTATGCTTTTCAGAGAGTAAAAAAAGTGATTTCTGAGTTCATTATATGTTTTGATACATTCTTGTATGCTTGTTTATTTATGTAGTCATTGTTTGTGATTTATGAATAGTTTTAGGGTTTAATGGACATGCACAGTTTTACACGGTCATACGATGAGAATATTTCATATTGCCATGTAAGCTCTGTTGTAACTGTTTTTTTTTTTAAATAACTACCAAATACTCGATTCTTATTGGATGTTAGTGTAAAACTAGTTTAAATTCACAGTGTATATCCCTTTTCTTATAGTTTTATGATTTATGCATATCAAATATAATTGTAATACAACATATTAATTGTAGATACGTTTCATGAGGTGAGAAGCAAACGTGAAAAAAGAAAAGAGGTATTCTTTATATACATTGTTGATGTTGATTCATTAAGTTACAATAACATTGACGTGAGATTGAATTTGAATATATAATATATAATGTGATTATGAATAATGTATATGTATTTTTAGATGAAGGAGGCGATAGATTCAAGGACAAGGGGTAATAGTATGGGGTTGAGTCGAGGAGGAAAAATTGGCATTGGCAATGATCCTGGTATTATGCAAAGTGGATTAACACACGTGGCTTATAAGGGTATCTTCTTTGAATGTTTTATTACAGTTTCTGGTATATTGACATTGGTTTTTACTATTGCACTGCCTTATGTTGTTGAATGTGTGTAACTTATGCCAGAAAATGGTAAAGCAGTTGACAAGCAAGAGGTTGGGTCAGTTTGTACTTCAGTTATATCTTCCACAACTCATGTTGTGGACAAAAGTTCAAAAATGTGAGTCTTTTCTTATGCAATTTGTTGGTGACTGAAAGGATCATAATTTTACTATTGATGGTTTGGGGTTTGATGTCAGTTTATTCCATGAGACAGTCCATGTGCTGTTATCTTTATATATTTGAGAACGTTCCAATAGTGATTTGGATTTGAGAATGTTCCAATAGTGATTTTGATGATTTTTGTTTATGGTATCATTTTGTCAATTTTCTCTTTGTCGCTTTCTCTCCGTCTTTTGTTTTGGTTTTCATTTTGTTTTTGGAAAGAATATTCACGTGACTGTCATTGTTCACACGTCCATTATCATATTGTCTTTGAAAAATTGAGTGGCCCCATTTGAATTATTAGCAATGTTGTCGATCGCAAATCGCGGAAAATAGCGGTATGCTCAAATTCCGCTATGCAACAGTGCTATAGCGGTCACTATAGTCGCTATTTGACAAAAAATTGTACTAAATAGGCTATCGCAGAACAATAGCATTTTGCTCAAACTCCGCTACATTATAGCGTTAACCGCTGTAGCAGCTATTCAACAACACTGATCATCAGGGAACTTAATGGTTGATGATTGGAGGAAATTGAATACTTAATGGATGTTTAACCATTTTCCCTAATTTAGAAATTCTCCTCTTGGGAACTGTCTTTCCCTCTTGTTTGTGTGTTTAATATAGACATGCTGAGAGTTGTGAATTGCGATTAGGAGTTCTGTCGCATGTTATTGACAGCCACCAAACTGTTTATGCATTTTTGTGTATGCGTTAGTTATATTTTGGATAACATAAATAATCAGCGAATAGTATACTAATATCTGATGGGGTAGTCTTGAAATTGTTAGAGTTGCTTTCATCTGTCTAATGATTCACAAGTTCCAATCATGGAATCAACTGCTTGCAAATGCAAGGGAAGGCTGCCTGCCTGTAGACCGGCAATGGATCTGACCTTTCTATGGAATCTGCTATGTTGGGATTGCTCTTTTTAATAGTGCACCAATATTTCTGTTGTATATTTCAGTTTAGGCCTTGCCAAATTACTAATATGAAATGCGAAAGTATTTATTTGCCTTATATATATTTTTTTTTTAAATTTTGGTGCAGTGATTCTTTTTCTGATAATGGAAAACAGTCATTAGGAATAGGTGTCTCCATGTCAGATACTACCCAAGTGTCACCAGGACCTCAACCCTGGTCGACAGGTGTGAGCAAAGGACATCTTTCAATGGCAGACATTGTAAGAATGGGCAGAACATCTCAAGATGCTGTTTCCCATAACCATTGTAATTCCTTAGGAGTTTCATCATCTGGAAATTCAGGGTCCAGCTTGAGTCTGCACTGTCAAAATAATTCTGAGCGGCAAGGTTTTCATGATGAGTGGCCTGCAATCCAACAACCAATCACTGGAAATCCACAAGTGCTAACGTCCTCATCAAATGCTAATGGTCCATTTGAGCATCCTAACTTGCATGTTACTGCTGTAAGTTTATGCAGGAACTGTGAATTAGATGCAGCCCAAGTTTCACAGGAGGAGATTACTAGTGGTAATGCTATTTCTGAAAAAATTGAATCTGTTTCTGTATCCAACAACACTGGACTAGGATTGCATGCCAACTTTAATTTAGAGAATACTCCTACCTCCAATTTTCTTACATCTGATGAGCATCATGAAGGTAACTATTCTGACTCTGGTTTTAGATTTAGAATAATCTCATTCTTTATTGTGCTTTAATTTAAAACAATGATTGCAACATGGCATTAAATATTCTTTGCAGTGCATCAAGCTGAAATAAAATTTAGGAAAACCTACTTCTGTATGGTGTTCGTGATTAGTGATCTTAATCCATTGTTGCAACATTTCATGAATTATTCTTTACAGAAAATGATTATTTAATTGGTACTGAGTATATAATACATGGCTATGCTGATTTATGAAGCAGTGATTGTCCTGGGATTCATGCATAAAGAGAGAATTATAACTAAACAATTATAATCTATACTTCTTGTATTTACTACTCAAAGCAATTTAAAATTTCTCACATGTTATTATGATAAGTTTGCATGCATATAGAATGTACTGTGTGTTTCCATATATTTTTTTGGAAAATATTGATTGAAAAATGGTTGTGGTAGTTGATTATATAGATTTCATAATTACATTGTTGCTGGAAAATATTGATTTAAAAAAGCCAATGAAGGGTGCCACAAAAATGTTTCTAGTGAAAAAGAGGAGTTAGTATGCATATTTTTGAGTTATAAATGATATGCATGATGAGGCGACTATTGTTTGGGTCCATGGAGAGGTACCAGGACAAGGTTAAACTTATTATGAACCATGGAGGGGTAACAAGAAAAGATTAAACTTATTATGAAGGAACATATTCAAAAGAAAGTTATAGAAAGTAGAAACACCCATTTAGATGGTGGATATGGACTGAAAGGGTTGGTTATGTGAAACGCACATAAGTAACTCCACAAGTAAGAAACTTGACAGTGCAATACGATATGAACATAGGATACAAAATTTTTAAAGTTATATGATAATGATATGATATGGCAGGCTATAAGACAAAAAAATTGTAAAATTAACATAAACACTTGAAAAACGTTTTGAATTTTGCATGAATGTTTGTGAAATACTACCATAGTGAAATGCTACCATTTATCTAAATATTGTGGAATTGTCATTTTTTTTATATATGGTAACTTCAATAAACAAAAGTAAAAAGTTATAGAATACAAATAAAGTTGGAACGTATAAAGTGTCAGTGATGTGTCCAACATGGATGAGTTCAGGAAACATCAATGCTTTGTATATTATCAGACTGATAAAAGGTAAAGAAAGACTGGGAATAACTTAAGGAAATGGGTTTATTACTTTGGTTTCTGATAGAACACATATTTATCAAATTTTTACTTTTCTTAAATGATCATTTTTTTTTAAAAACGCACAAATGAGCAGGCAACTCAATATTCACACACAATATATATTTTTCACCCTTTTCCTCTTTAGGAACAGCCTAGCAGGTAATGAATTGCTATCATTCTAATTTCTAATAAATTGACTAATGATGTCCTTGTAGGTCTGTCACCTGTTGTTTTGGATCTCCAGCAGCTAAGTATGGAAGAATCCAAACTGGAAGTTCCATCATCTGAGGATTCTTTAGTGGTTCTTCCAAATCATTTACAAGCCTTGGCTGCTGAGTGTTCACATTTGAGTTTTGGTACATACAAGGGTAGCAATAATTCTTCATCTTCTGCAATTTTTGCACCTAATAATCTCTCTAGAAGTGGCTTAGAGATGAAGTCTGCAGCTGTAGATGATTCTTTGGCCCAGTTCCCGGATGCCAGGCATTTTCTCCATTTCCAACTTATGATATTATCAGCTTTGGCAATTGCAACTCATTTTCTTATTGTGTTTTTTGTGTACTACAGTACTAGTTCTCTAAACCATGGTGATGATCAGCATGGAGTTGATACTGTAAAGAATGGTAGTGAACAGCTTGGATCTGATGTACGCCTAAGAACATCGGTTGATAAAAGTTTCGACTTTCTTTCAACTCCTTGGCAAGAGCTTGTGAAACATACTGTTTCTGAGAAAACTCTTGGGCATGAATACAGCACTACAGCATCTATATCAGATCCTAGTTTGCAAAAATCCCACTGGCCGACTCCTTCACTGCCTTTGAAGCAACCAGGCTTGCAGAGTGGAAGCCATTCTTCATTTCCGGGAGAACTGGTGATACTATTGCCTTTCAAACTTGAGTTCTTTAGCTTGGTTTTCCTAATGATATTTTGTTAGAACTGATGAATAAATAAAACATAATTTTACTGAATGATACAATTATTACAATATTATTATTGATGAAATCCCTAGGAGTATGTTACACCAAGTCTGAGTTACAATGTTACATAGAACTGCAGTAGGCACTAGGCAGTTAAGGAAAGCCAAAACTGCAGTAGGCTGTTTCATGCTTGACAGTTTCTAACAATGACACGGATTTGAGAGCCCGACCTCTCTTTAATCAACTGAATTCCTAACACAGTAACTGCCTGCCTTCCTTACCTAGCCCTATTGTATTTATTTAGTTTAAATTCATTAAAGTCCTAATTATTCAAGCCCATCCTAATTAGTCAGGCTTACCGACGTTAATTAGACACACGCCTTACATTAGTTATAATTATATAATTGGATGTCCGCTAACATATTACTTTGGTCAATGTTACAAATTTTCAAATTATACCAAGGATTAGAAGGGGGAGTAAACACATAAATTGCAGGATTATGTGCATATAAGATAGCATAGATAAGAAAAATAAGCTTTAAAACGCAACAGCTAACATCACTCCCATTTCTAGGAAGGAGCATTTTTGTTCACATTGGATTTGGAACCTCCACTCATATAGACAATGACGAACCTCCACTAGAAGTACCACCAGACCCACTAGATGACATCTTTAAAAGATCAGTGATATGAGAAAACTGTGAGAGGGAGAGGGAGCCACAATAGGAAGTGAATATTAGATAACAGAGGGTGCGAACTATTATTCTTCTTCCTTTTGAGGGTGCGACTTTTTTCTTCCCTGCTCTGTTTTTTTTTTTTTTTTTTTTTTTTTTT
>JBBPBO010000004.1:16770016-16844444 GCA_037974295.1 Cicer cuneatum | reverse complement strand
GGTATATACCTCTTTTATTTATATTTTTTTTCATGTTATGTTCTATGTTACGTTGTATGGCTTGTTTTTTTTCTTTCTATACCTACTCATTCCTTTTCCATATTTATATATTTATTTTTCTATCATCTATTTTATTCACTGTTTTCAAACTTCATATCTATTTTATGCACTGTATTTTTTTCTTCAAACATTTTTATATCTTTTATTAACAATTTTTTATTTTGTTTTCATCTAGAGATTTTTACTATATGTTTGCATTGTTGTTTTATAACTTTGTTGCTATTTTGAAGTCTTGAATTTGATGAGAAGTGATTTTAGTTCATTTATGACATTGTGATTGAGTCAAATGATATTTTCTATCAATTAAGTCTATGGTTTTTGCCTTTTATGGCATATATTGATAGTCTTTTTGGTGTTTTAATTATTTTTGTTGTTTATTTTGTGTGTGTATATATATATTATAGGCTTTTTAATTCTCCACCATAACTTCCGCCATCCGCCATATGTTTATGGCAGATTTTTGGCTTGCCACCGTAAACCGCCATCTGCCATCGCCAACACTGGTTAAAACACAATTTTGACTACATTGCATATTCTATGCCTACAAATGCAACACCACTCGATTTTATTATAAGCTGCCTGGCTCCATGTCCTGCATGATTCAACTACTGTCAAGAATATCAATCACACTAATTATTAGGTCCAATTTGTCAATAACTTCGTTGAGGGCAATAATCACTTGCCACCATTAAGTCTCATAGTTGAGTTATTGATCTGACTGAATATATAGGCATGAATTCATGACAAAACTGTTTCTTTTGTGCTGGGGTGCATTTATTCTGCTTTTCTGAAATGCAGGTAGTGTTTTGCAATTAATATGTTGTTTGATGTGATTATTAATAATGTTGGGTATGATGTATGGTTACACTTGGTCTATTTTTTTGCTAATCGTCAACTTGTGATTCTGTTCATTGATGGTTATTTACTTATTCCTACTTTCTTTTAAGCTTTTAAATACTATTTAATTTTGAGATTTGCTTCTATTTACCTTGGTGCAGCATAATAATTCAAATTCGGCACATCAAGATTTGTTGGCATTTCTCATAGCACAATCACAACATGCAAGACACGTTAATGCGGAACCATCCGTAAACAATTTTCCCCTCTCGATGTCTGAGGTAGCCAGGGAACATTCTTCTATACACCCTTTAATTTTGTGATTTTATTTTGCATGCCTTTATTCTAGCAACATAATTGAACTAACTAATCCTTTGTTGGAATAGTCAACTAACTAAGTTGTGCTGGTATGGGATACATATGATTACTTGTACTAGGTATGAATATGGGTATGGAATACGGAATTTTCAAAAATCTAAGGGATGGGTGGGTACACTAATATAAATTTTGAAAAATAAAAACGAAACTATAATTAGTATGAAATGATTTTCGTACCATGTGCGCAGTATCTTTTATTTGGTAATTGGTTTTATTATCTCGCTGATACCCTCTGATACCAACTCATGCAAAGAAATTTGTGTTGAAATAATGTAAATATATGAGAATGAAATTTTATACGAATGACCAAATAGCAGATGACAAGTACCCAGTCATACCTGCATGTAGACAACTCTAGTATCAATTCTTTTAAATTAAATTTTAGTTTTTGTACTTCATGGTATATACCCACATGCCAGATTCAGGTATGTATCCAGTACATGTACCCCTTCATTTTTTTAGTGGACATGCTTGCTATAATGTCTTTCTTCTTTGTGATATTTGTTGTTCTTCTAACTTTTATTAGATACCAGGCTTAAAATCAGGTATTAAGTTGTTTGTGATGGTGAAAATATCTAATTCAATAACCATCCGTTGATTGCTGTTTCAACCTTACAAGTGTTATAACTATGTATGATTCGTTGTATTATCTTTATGCATATATGACATGCCAATTGAATTAGAGTTACCACTGAAGGAAAACATTGGTATGCTCATCTAAGTTATTGATAAATTGGGCTTAATAATTAGTGTCATTGTTCTTTGAACCATGCAGGACATGGAGTCATTTGCTCTGCGTAACCCATCTCTTCCTACCCAGGGCTGTACAGTACCTAATATACACTTTAAACAATTACCGCACACGAAAGCATATCCTTCCCTACCCCAGAATCAGTCATATTTATCAACCATTGATTCGCAGAGAGCATTTTCAGACAACACTGCATATAATCGATTTGCTGCAAACATGAATTACAACAACCTTCGACAAAATAGAAATGAATTCCTCAAGAGTAGATTGCCTCCTTCCATTTCCAGTGATGCACATGGTTATGGAAATCTTGACTCTTCCTTTTATTGTCCTGGAAGCTTTCTTCCTAATCCATCTCTTGCTAACATGAAGCCATCAAGTAACACCAATGAGATTTTACCTTCTCAATACAATGGTGGATATAACTTGAGCTCTAATCAACAGGTAAGTTTTATGATTTTTTTAAGAATAATATTTTCTATATGAAGTTGTAAATGTGGTGATAATCTGTGTACTTCAATGGATGTTTACATGATTGAATGCTATCAACCATATTATATAATTTTATCAATTTAATCATTTGCTTAATAGACTTTATTGTCAATCTTTTGGCCAGCATGGTAGCTTTTCTCAATGGGATTACGGGGAAAGGTCAAGATCTTCATTGATCCCTGAGAAAACCCAGTATACCTTCATGGACCAACCAAGTCAGGCTTCCCTGTTGCAGTATGCAAGTCCTGGATATCCCGATTTCTACTATTCTACGACCCAGCTTCTGGAGAAACATAATCAGTCAGGTAGTGTTCAAGATTTATCACCCAGTCAATTGCATCAATTTTGGCAGCATAGCCACTAACCGTGCAATCCTGCTCGTTTTTTCTCCCTCTTTTTGTCATGAGGAATTATCGTTGCAGGTTTAGGTGAAATAGGGTGTTATTACTTTTCATTTAGATTTAGTTGCTCGAGCCTTATTCAATTGTACATACTTTAGAGAGAATGAACTCATGCAGTTGTGGCATTTGCATTAATTTTATTATATTACTGGGGTTTTTTTTGGTCACATATTAGTTAGAGAAATATACGTTTTCAACCCAACAGAATTGTAATTCTCAAATTACAAGCACAAGCTAATATAGTTTTAATTAGATTTTGATAGACGTGATCGTTCATTGGCCTTCCCTTTTTAACACAAGGTGTTAAATATATTATCAACAGCTGGCTTCCAATAGTGCATTTAAGTCGATTTTACACTACCAAATGTAAGCTTTCAGCTAAATGTCAAGAAAATGAAAAGTATTTGCCTTTTGCTAGAATGGAGGAACCCATTAATATGGAAATATGCCTGTAAGAGGGAAGTGTGAAGCAGATTAAATTTTGCATTAGATATTTGTTTGGAGGATCTGACTTCTTTAAAGAACAATTCACTTAGAAAATAAAATAAATAATATCAATTATTGATTAAAAAATCGAAGGTAAGTTATAATAGGTGCATCATAACAAATCACGGGTTTTTTAAGATAATAACCTTTTGATTTTTGACTTTATACTTTACTAGACACGACACTCAATCTGGGTTAGGTTTTTAGATAATAATGGAAATAAAGACAAACTAAACTCCTAAAAAACCACTAATAATGGAAATGAGTAGCAAAAGGAGTACTAACAACCTTAGAGTTTTCTATCTGAAACATTTGCAGAACTCTCTCAATATAGTGTTCTTGTGACATCCAAAGTTTCTTCTCCTTTTTGTTACACATGATTCTTATGTCAAAAATCTATTTAGTTGCTCCCATGTTTTTCATGACAAAAGAGTCGCCCAATTGCTTCTTTAACTTGTCAATCTTAGAAAAAAATTTTCCTAACAATAAGTATTGAAGGTTCAACACAAGAAGAGGGGTTGAATTGTGTTTGACAAACTTTAATTCTTTTTGCTAACTAGTTGAATAATGAACAATCAGAGTAAATAAGCAGTGGATAATAAAAGTTAACACCTCGAATTTATACTGGTTCACCTTTAACTAGGCTACGTCCAGTCCCTTCCTCCAGAAGGCCTTTACACTAATTCAAACTCCTTTAAATTACAACACCATTGACCCTTCAAGCCAGTCTTCCCAAATAGCCTGACAACCCCATACTTTTGAGGAACAATAACACCTCGACTATACTAGCCAAGTCTTCTCAAATAGTCTAACAACCCCAAACTTTTGAGGAACTTCACAACCTTAAACCTATAAGCTAAGTCTTTTTCCAACAACCTGACAACCCCTAATTTTAGAAGGAACTTTAACACTATAGGATTTTATACAAGGGATCGAAATTAAAACTGAGTAACTACTTTTGGAAAGTTGATACTCACAATAAGCTTAACTTGAACTTGAGTGTTTGCTTTTGAAAAATTTATGATGACAATCAACCTCACTCTCTAAGAAAAGAACACTTAGAAAATATTTATCTTTTAAGCAAATGTTTCTCTCCTTTGAACTCTTTGAATACTTAGGAATTTTTGCTTGAGCTCTTCTATTTTTCGATACATTATTCTTCAGCATTAAGCCTTTATTTATAGTTGAAATTAAAGCTTCACTTTGATCTGTTGCTTTACTTCTGGAGTGTATTTCGATTGATTCTGTTTTGAGAATATTCTGGAGTATTTTGCTCAGATTCTGTTTCTGGAGTCTTTTGCTCAGATTCTGTTTTAATCATACTTTCAGCTTCTAATGGTGTAGCTTTTGATTTTTGCCTCTAATGAGATTCTCTGGAATTATCCTCCGATGGGATCCTCTGATTGTATCCTCTGATGGGAACTTCTGATTATATCCTCCGACAGGATCTTCTTATGATATCCTCTGACAGGTTCCTTTGATGATATCCTCTGGTGACCATCGTCTGGTGATCATCCTCTGGTGACTTCCTCTGGTGACCATCCTCTTGTGACTTCATCCTGATTTTGACTTGTATCTTCTGGTGACGTCATCTTCTGGTGACGTCATCTTCTGGTGGCATTTTTCATTCTTCTTCTAAGTCAAATATGTTATTTTCTTAAAATACTTTTGTTAACATCAAAACTTTAAGTGAAAGAACCAACTTGGTTCCAACAAGTATGTCATCAACATATAATAACAAGATAATGAAATTATCGTTAGACAATTTTCAAATAAATATATAATGGTCAGAAGTAGTCTTCATATACCCTTGGTCACACATAACACACTCAAACTTTTTGTATCACTGCCTTGGAACTTGCTTCAAACCGTATAGACTTTTTCTCAGTCTACATACATAGTCTTCCTTGCCTTCAACAAGAAAATCTTCAAGTTGCTTCATGTAAATTTCTTCCTCCAAATCACCATGAAGGAAAACCGTTTTACATCCATTTGCTCTACCCTTAAAGTCAAGAGTAGCTGCCAAACTCAACACGGTTTTAATCGATGACATTTTTACCACATGTAAGAAAATCTCATTAAAATCAACACCCTTTCTTTGACGGAAACCTTTCACCACTAATTTGGTTTTATACCTCGAAGACTTTGAGTTACTCTTAAGCTTCACTCTATAGATCCACCTGTTTTCCAAAGCCCTTTTGCCTTTTGGAAACTTCACCAAATCATAAGTGTGATTATCATGCAAGAATTTCATCTCATCATGCATTGCATCCTACCACTTTTGAAATCACATACTCATGGCATCTCGAAAACACTCAGGTTCCCTTTCATCAGTCAAAATCACATACTCATCAGAAACATACCTTGTAGATGGTTGGGTTTGAAATGATTTAAAATTATCACTAAGATTCTCATCATGTGACAACTCATGATCTTCACCTATTGGAATATTTACCTCATCTCCAAGCTGATGATTATCAACACAATCATGTGGCTCATTATTCTGAACATTACCATCAGTAGTATCTAAATCATGAATAAGTGACTGAACTAGATCACCATCAGCCAAAATGTTATCTCTCTTAGGTTTAGTCTTCTCCACCTTATCAATGTCTTCAATAGTTTGGTTTTCCATGAACATTACATCAGGATTTATAATAACCTTTTTCTTTATAGGATCATACAACTTGTAGCCAAATTCATCCCCACCATAACCAATGAAGATACACTGCTTTGACTTTGTATCCAACTTGGATCTTTCATCCTTCGGAACATACACAAAAGCCTTGCAACCAAAGACTCTTAAATGATCATACTTGACATTTTTGCCAAACCATACCTTGTCTGGTACCTCACTATTCAAAATGCCAATAGGAGTAAGATTAATAACATGTACCTTCGTGTACAGTGCTTCACCCCAATAAATTTTAGGCAACTTAGCTTTTGAGAGCATACATCTCATTCTCTCAACAAGTGTTCTATTCACCCTATATGCTAAACCATTCAATTGAGGAGTTTGAGGAGGAGTCTTTTCATGTGCTATACCATGTTGTTTGCAATAGACATCAAATGGTCCACAATCCTCACCATCATTGTCAGTACGAACACGTTTTAGCTTCTTGCCTGTCTACCTCTCAACCAAAGCATGAAATTGTTTGAACTTCTCCAACACTTGGTCTTTTGTCTTCAAAGCATAAACCCTTAGTTTCTTGGAACAATCATCAATAAAAGTAACAAAGTAAATTGCACCACTGAAAGATGTTACCTTTAAAGGGACACAAACATCCAAATGCACCAACTGAAGCAACTCTAACTTTCTAGAGGGGGATGCCTTTTGAAAGATACTCTAGTTTGTTTACCAACCATGCAGTGAGAACATTTCTCCAAATTATATTCTTTAATCCTGAAAGCACATCCTTTTTGGCTAAACAATTTAGCCCTTTTTCACTGATATGGCTAAGCCTTCGATGCGACAAAGATGCTTCCATATCCACGACATTTTCACAATGTCTTTAGCAACCAAAGCTTTTGTCCAATACAATTTAATATTTTTCTCCCATCTAGCCACAATCAAGTTACCTTTGCTGAGTTTCCACTTTCTAGAAGCAAAATGATTATCAAAACTACCATCTTCATGCATATGCACAAAGATCAAATTGAAGTGGACATCTGGAGCATGTTTGACTCCTTTAAGCAACAATTGCATTCCCATGTTAGTTTGCAAGCATACATCACCAACACCAGTTACCTTAGATACACCATCATTACCCATCTTCAAAACTTCAAAGTCACCTGAAGTATAAGTTAGGAAGAACTTTTTCCTCGGTGTAACATGTAGTGTAGCACCATTATCAATTATCAACATGCTCTCATTAGATACAAGATTAATTGAATCATAGTCACGAAGAATAACAAGATCGTCACTAGTAGCAGTAGTAACATGATCATCACCATTATCATCATCATGACCTATTTGTTTCTGCTTACCCTTCTTGCCTTTATTCTCCTTTTTCCACAAAAAATAATTCTTATGTATGTGCCATGTTCTATGACAATAATGACACTCCACATTTTTGTATCTAGACTTGGACTTGTTTCTACTATTTTCTCTACCACCCTTCAGTTCTTCTTTCTAACTTCTCCCCCTATTTTCAGTGACACGAACTTCATATTGAGATGAAGAACCCTGTTCCTTCTTTCTCATCTCCTCATTCAGAACACCACCCTTAGCCGTTTCCAAAGAAACAACACCTTTAGGAGCTGAACTCATTATAGAAACCTGAAATGTCTCTCCAAGACTTTGGTAAAGATAACAAGAAATAGTCCCAAGAGCTCATCATCAAACTTTATACTCATTCCTAACATCTGATCAAGGAGCCCCTAAAATTCACTCAAATGGTCTGAAATGAAAGTCCCCTCCTTATACTTCAAACTTATGAAACTATTTAGTAAGAACAATTTATTAATCCTTGATTTAGAGGCAAACAAAGTCTATATTTTATCCCACATAGTTTTTGCTTTGTCGCGTTAGTGAAGGTGCAAACACGAGAAGGGGGGGGGGTTGAATTGTGTTTGCCAAAATTGAATTCTTTTTGTTGTTTTGATGAATGTTGATGTGCATTACTTGATGAATAAATAATCAAACTTAGCAGCGGATAATAACAGCATAAGAACACAAAGATTTATCTTTGTTCACCATTAACTTGGCTACATCAAGTCCCTTCATTCAAAAGGCTTTAATCCACTAATTCAAATGCTTTGAATTACACGGCACCTGACCCTCCAAGTCAGTCTACCCAAACAGCCCGACAACCCCAGACTTTTGAGGAACAATCAACACCTTGACCCTACAAGTCAAGTCTTCTCAAACAGTCTGACAACCCCAGACTTTTGAGGAATAATCAACACCTTGACCCTACAAGTCAAGTCTTCTCCTACCAATCTGACAACCCCAGATTGAAGAAGGAACTTCCACACCTTGACCCTACAAGTCAAGTCTTCTCCTACCAATCTGACAACCCCAGATTGAAGAAGGAATCTACACCACTATCGGGTTTGATTAAAAGGGTTTGGAACTTTGCAATGTTTCTTCTGGAAAACTGATTGTTGCACTGATTCTTATTCTCGAAAAATCACTTAGAGAATATTTCTTTTGCACTCAAGTGTTTCTTTCTTTTGAACTCTCCGATGAATTTGAAACTTTAGTTCTTGTGTTTTTTTATGACTATTGTGTTGGAACCAAGTTGGTTCTAAGTACTTAGGATTTTGATGTTTACAAAAGCACTCCATGTAATCTTATTTTGAACCTTGAATTATTAAATCAAATGCCACCAGAAGCTGAAGTAATCAGAAGCAGAAAATCAAAGGGTTCCAGAGATTGAATCTGAAGGTACCAGAAGATACTCCAGGATGTCAAAACATCATCAGAAGATATCTTTGCGGGCCCAGATCAGAATGAAGCAAAGTCAGAAGGAAACCTGAACCAAACCAGAAGAAAGCCTGCCAGAGGGAGACTTAATTCATACTAGAATGAATCAAATGTCAGATTTATTCTAGAAGTTATTTTGACCAGAAGATGGCCTGACAGTGAAATAATAAATAGCCCAGACTTGATCCAGACTTAATCAGAGGGTAAATTAATGGGTCCAAAACAAAGGAATTAATCGAGATTTGACCCAGACCAGAAGATAGCATGGTTCAGGGTATGAAACTAAGTTCAGACCAGAAGAAATGATCTCCAGAATTGATCCAGAACTGATCCAAAATAGAAGGTAAAATGTCGAGACTGAAATATTATTTGTCCAGATTTAATTTCAGTTTAATCCAAACCAAGTCCACAATTGGTCCAGATTAGAGGGAAGATTTTCAGATCAATGGTTTAGATTTAAGTATTTGGCCCAGTGTTGGCCGAGATCAGAAGATCAGACCATGGCCCAGTGTTGGCCGAAATCAGAAGGTCAGAATGTGTGGTCCAGCAGTGGCTGAGATCAGAGGATCACATCAGATCAGTTTGCTAGACCAAGATAGCCGAGATCAGAAGGTTAGAAAGTGTGGTCCAGGGTTGGCCGAAATCAGAGGATCACAACAGATCACCTAGTATGGTCCAGATGTGGACTAGTGCAAAAGATCAAATGTGGAGATTTAATCATGAGGATTAACGGTGGAGATTTTAATTTATTTTAATCAAAATATTAAAAAGATTTATTACAAAAATAAAGTGAAGTATTGTGGAATTCAGGAGCTGTTGGCGGGAAGAAACTAAAGACATGATTGGCCAGTTACTTTTGAAAGAAAGTCTTAAGCTTAAAAAAGACATGTTTTTTATTTAAATGAAGCCCAATTGGTCAAGATATTTTTGCAAGAGAATCCAGCAAGATTCAGCTCGAAATTAAGCTTGGAAGAGGCCCTAATTCGCATCTATAAAAGGAGGCTCAAGGCAGAATACTTAGCATCGAAAATCACAAAAGAGTCATACACTTCCAAAGCAAACACTCAAGTTTTCAGCGAGATTAATTGTGAGTTCCAGCTTTCAAGAAGCAAGCACTCGCGTTATTTTCTTTCCCTTGTGTTAGATCTAAGTTGTTGAAGTAGAGTCTACAATCTAAGGGAGTCAGAAGGGGTAGCAGATTACTTAGCAATTAGATTCAAGGCGTTGTAATTCCTTCTACAATCTAGGGTTGTCAGATTGGCAGGAGAAGACAGATGTTGTATTCCTCAAGAGTCTAGGATTGTTAGACTGTTTGAGAAGACTGACTTGGAGGGTCAATGGAACTGTTGTAATTCAAGGTTTGAATTAGTGAAATCCTTCAAGGTGAAGGGACTGGACGTAGCCTCATTAACGGTAAACCAGTATAAAAATTCTGTGTTTTATTTTTACTTTATATCCGCTGCTAACTCTGTTTTTATTCATACATCAAGTTTTGTTTTAAAAGTGTAAAAACAGGAAAAGTATTCAAGTTAGTTAAACACAATTCAACCCCCCCTTCTCGTGTTTGCACCTTCATATTGTTGCGGCTTGAAGCCTCCTTTTATAGTTGAAACTTGGGCTTTGTCCAAGCTTAATTTCAAGATGAATCTGCTCAGATTTCCTTTGATAATTCTTCTGTCCCGATTCTGTTTCTTTTTTATTTCGAACCATATCTTCTTTGCTCAGATTGTAACACCCCGAGTTTAAAACACAGCGTGAGTGTAAATTTTTTTTTTCAAAATAAATAATTAAAATGATTTTCCAATTTATTACTTCAAAAGAATTGAAATAAAATTTCCTTTAATTCATCTCATAAAATGGTACGTCGTAATTTTTATCGATGAATGTAATCAAATAATTTCTTCATAATATCACTAAGTACTTATCTTAAATAATAAATATTAATACATTTCAAAATATTGGGGTCATAACATCTCAAAAGTAAATATCAGAGTGCGGAATAGGTTTGCGGAAAAATAGTACAATAATTTCCAAAATAAAACAAATTACATTTTCCAGCTCAAAATCCTATACATCAAATCTAACTGATCATGCACTAAGCTACAGTAGCACGGTCTCCGCCGCATCCTCTACAAGTCTCGTCTCCAGCCAGCTGTCTGTCCCTCTGCGTTGTCCACAAGGACTCCGTATACGAATATCAAGGAAAACTAACGACGTCTCCTCGTTAGTGTAACCGTCGGTAGGACGGGTTTGGGGTTCATCTGAGGGCAAAGCCCAATTTCCACAATAATAGTAAAGAGTCACCGACCGAAATTAACAAATAAGCACATAACATTTATATCACCGAACAATTACACCCATGGTATAACATATGACAATGATGAAAATTAAGGATGCTCATTTGAAATTTCATGATATTTATACTTTTTCAAAACAGCAACCTATTAATATGAAAAATATATGGTAAGTACAGCCAACACTTCAACAATCACAATCATTTATTAGAAATTCAGATTTCATAAAGTACTCACACACATCAATTTCCAACCATCATCATATACCCAAATCGTGACCCACCGGTCAATCCCCCGATGCAATATGTATATGCTCATGTATACAATTTCTTGGAATTATCCAGGTGCAGTCGCTCAACAGACCAGCACTCGTGCAGTCGCTCAACAGACCAGCACATTATACATATACTAAGGTACAATCACTCAACAGACCAATATCAGTGCAGTCGCTCAACAGACCAGCACTCGTGCAATCGCTCAACAGATCAGCACGTTTCACGTATGTTAGCCTCTCACAGGCCAGAACATACAGAAGTTAAATCCTTGCACGGATAGAATGGACCGTCTAATACACGCGGAACCACTCTGTAGCCCGAGTAGAATAAACCGTCTAATACACGCGGAACTACTCTGACCCCGGATAGAACAAACCGTCTAATACACGCGAAACTATTCTATAACCCATAGTTACTACTTAACTTCGCGGCCCATCACGGTCACCGCTTCAACTCTGTGGCCCATCGCGGTCACCACCTGACTATGCAATGCATGAATATGCAGTGTTTTCTCTCCACTGAAAACAGTATGCAACATCAATAAAATTCAACTTTTCCATCATTTTCCCAAAACCTCTCAACACAATTAATTTCATCATCAACACATCAATGATTAAACATTCAAGCAATCATTATCATTTTAAATTATCTCAAAATTTCATTCTTAATTATCATAAGTCTTTCCTTTGTTTTCCCCAACTCTTAAAATTCATAAAACAGTGTTTAAAACTGAGATTTCTAGAAAATACGAATCTGTATTCGAATACAGCTGCTCTGTATTTGAATACAGAAGCCAAAAACAGTGCAGAATTAACACTCTGTATTCGAATACAACCTTCTTGTATTCGAATACAGAGGCTGTCATAGTGTAAAAATCAGTATTTTCACAACTTCAAGAGAAGTCTCAAAAGCTTCATCATTACCACTTCAAATTATCACAAACTCCATTTTAAGTTGTCACAAAACCTTCCCAAATACTCCCCAACACTTAAAGTTTGTAAACAATGTTTAAAACTTTGATTTTTCTAGAAAAACACAAATCTGTATTCGAATAGAGACCCCTTGTATTCGAATACAATAGCTGAAAACTGTAATTCCAACACTCTGTATTCGAATACAGCATACCTGTAGTCGAATATACAGGACAAAACATGTGTAAATTCAACATTTTCTCCAAAATCATTAAAGGTTTTCAAGGACTTCATCATCTCTTCTTCAAAACTATTTCAAAATTCCATTTCAAATCATTCCAAACATTTCCAATGTTTTCCACCCCTTTAAAGTTCCCACGGCAGTGTTTGAAACTTGATTTTTTGGAAAACACGAATCTGTATTTGAGTACAGCTTCCTTGTATTCGAATACAGAAGCTAAAACTTGAGTTTCTGGAAAAATCCGAATCTATATTCGAATACAGCTCCCTTGTATTCGAATACAGAAGCAAAATTTGTGAAAGTCAGCATCTTGTATTCGAATACGAGACTGTCGTAGTCAAATACAGATGCGAATACAGTGTTAAAATCTCACTTCTGTATTCGAATACGACAGAGTCGTAGTCGAATACAGATGCTAAGTCAGAAGCAAAAATCCTTCCTCTGTATTCGAATACAGGGGCCCGTATTTGAATACAAGTTTGAAAACTTTGAGTAAAACAGAAGCTTGACAGGTTGAATTCGAATACACTCATGTTGTATTCGAATACACCTTCGAATTCAGTAAACTTTTCTTGAAAAACTACCACATATTTTCAATCTTTTTCCTTTGAAAACCAGCACAACCCCAAACAATTTTATCACTCTTTTGAACCACAACTCATGCATTTTCATCAATGCAACTTTTCCAGAAAAACACTTTCATCATTTAAAATCCATTTTCATTTGAAAACATCAGCAACACCAGATCATTCATCACAGTTTTGCTCAAACCATTCAAACAGAATGTCAACCACAACAAAAGACATTTTTTAACCATTTACATTATGATCATTTCTCAAAACCCATGCAAAGCATTTCCAGCTTTCTCATAACAACATGCAAAGCATTTCAGCTTTCTCACACAAACAGAATAACATGCAAAGCATTTCCAGCTTTCTCACACAAACAGAATAACATGCAAAGCATTTCCAGCTTTCTCACACAAACAGAACAATATTAGTACATTTCAGCCAAACAGCAAGCATCACATACACCAAAACACCAACATAGTGTATTTTCGCATTTTATACAACCAGCACAACAGTTTTGAAAATATGCATTTTAATCATCTTCAAAATGATATGCAAGACATTTTTCAACTTTCCCACATGAACAAAACATCCTTGAAGCAACAACCAGAACAGCACACATCACAGATTATTAAAACCACCAACATAATGCATTTTCTTCATTTCTTTCAAAATGTCATTGCAAAACAGTTTTCTTTTTAAACAATGATGAAAACATCAGTAATGTCATGATAGTTATGCATTTATATCCCTAATGCAACTACAAAGTGGAAGGTGCCCTTACCCTTGTTGCGTTTTCTGCTGCTTCTCACGTTTCTGCTTTCGTTCCCATTCACGCATCAAAAATCGACGAAACTCCCGCTTGCGTTTGCTGCTACGAAACTGGGTTCTCTAGCTTCGGAATGATGAGGGGAACAACTTTTGTACTGGGGGTTTTTTGGTATGGTGCTTAGATTTTCAATTAATGTCACTTTGACGAACTCCCTCTTTTCTCTTTTTCTTAACGTGCTAGAATCAAAAAAAACAGAATGGGAGGGAATGAGTACTATTACATGCAGTATGGGCAGTGAGGGAGGAGGAATGGTGTTCTGATTTCACCATCCTTCTCACTCCTATATATAGGCTTGTGTGGGTGCCACCTCACCCGACACTTGTCTGATTTTCAGCACTTTACCCGTCTCGTCGCAATTAGCCGATAATCCCTTAATTAACTGTCCGTTAATTTAATTACTCGTAATTAAATTAATTTATTCTTAATCCAATAATCTTAATTTATCTTCCAAAATAAATATTTATATATATATATATATTTACTCAAAACATACATATATTAAATATTTTACAATATCCCCAAAATACACTTAATATTAATTCCATAATTTAATTCTTAAATTTAAGGGTCTTACACAGATCTTCTTCGAATTTCCATCAGGTCTTCTTTGATATTTGAATCAAATCTTCTTAAACCTACGATCAGATCTCTTTCAAAATTTAGTAAAGTTTTCTTCGAATTTTAATCAAGTCTTCTATGAATCTGAATCATGTTTTAAATCTGGACTGTGTGATCTTTTGATCTGGACCAAGTCTGGACCATGTATTCTGATCTGGACCAAGTCTGGACCATGTCTACTGATATGGACCATGCTATCTTCTGATCTGGACCAAGTCTGGACCATGTCTGCTGATCTGGACCATGTTATCTTCTGGAGAATATTTCCTTCTGATCTGGATCAAGTCTCATTCTGGACCAATTTTCCTTCTGATCTAGATCAAGTCTCCTTCTAGACCAAGTTTCCTTCTTATCAGGCCCATGTCTTCTTCTGGATAATGTTTCCTTCTGATTTGAACCACGAATGATATCCTCTGATGATGTCATTGTTTCTTCCTTCTTATGATATCCTCTGATTGATGATATCCTCTGATTTTTGCCTTTGATGACATCATTTGATTCTTGTTTCTGATGAGATCCTCTGATGATATCCTCTGGTATCCTCTAGAGGTATCTTCTGGTATCCTCTAGAGGTATCTTCTGGAGGCATCCTCTGGTGATATCTTCTGGTATCCTCTGGATGTATCCTCTGGTGACATCTTATGGATGTATCTTCTAGTGACATTTATATCTTCTAGTGACGTCACCAGAGAATGTAGACGTCATCCTCTGATGACATTATCTAGTGACGTCATCTTCTGGTGGTATCCTCTGGTGACATCATCCTCTGATTTTTCATTCTTCTTCTAAGTCAAAATGTTATTTTCATAAAATACTTTTGTTAACATCAAAATTTTAATTGGAAGAACCAACTTGGTTCCAACAATTAGCAATATGATTATAAACATTATCTTCTATATATTGCCTAACAGAACCCCATACCTGTTGATGTTCAAAATCCCATTTTTCCCATGATTTACCATCCAACTTTTTAGAACCAAAAATAGGAAGATGCATTTTCTTCAAAAATAAAAAATCTTTCATCTTGCCCTTCCACAAATGGTAATTAATACTATTCAAATATACCATCTTTATATTCATATTTGCCTCCATCCTTCAAGCAAATCAAATAGCCTTTTAACCAAGAGCTCTGATACCACTTTGATGGGAATAAATACAAAACACGATAACAAACAATATGCAACGAATATAAAATTCCCTCAACTTGCACGAACCCGTGAGAAGCAACAACAAATATATGACAACAAATTGATCAAATGACAGCGCGTAAAGAACATCGATATTTTAACGTGGAAAATCTCTGAATGCAAGGGTAAAAAACCATGGGTTGTCCAAAACAATGAAATAGTTTCACTATAATCAAATAAGGGTTCAAGAGAGTCTCAAAATGATCCACAAATTGTGCCTACAACCAGCAAAAATAATAAAGCAGTAAAGCTTACAAATGAAAAGCAAGAAGAAGAAAAATACCCCAAAAAACCTGCTACTGTGCAAGCACTGTTTCTCTCTCTCTCTCTCTCTCTCTCTCTCTCTCTCTCCAGACGTCGTTTCGCTGATATGTCTGTTGAAAACAAAGACCTGTATGTTGCGAACCTATTGTCCAAAAATCAACTTGATTCAACGATTAACAAATGCGCAATCGATGTTTTTCTAATACTGATTTGACAAAATCGGAAATATAGTTTACTCTTCTCTTTTCTCTTTTGGTGGCTCCCTTTTATTTCAAAATAGTTTATCTCTTAAAACCCTAGTTTGACCCTCTCCACTTGAATAAGTGAGACACATAATGAACTACAATATTTAAATTTTTTTCCACACAAGAAGAGAACCCAATACCTAACAATTGGTTGGGATTGTGGGCGATGGAGTGAGGAGTGAAACATAGATGAAAGGAGTTTTTTTTCAATTCATGGGTTTAATGGATTTGGTCATTTTGAATATCCTATTTATTCGTTGCTTGTGATTTTTTTGTGCGGTGTTTGAGTTTAGGTTGCAATCATTGTTTTGATTCTATAATTTTTAATGAGCAATAAACTCATTCATAAAAGTTGAATTGATTTTAACGTCGTTTTGGTTGAAGATGAAAGTTGGGTAATTTGCATTTTGTGAGTTTTGAGCTTTTGAAGACGAATTTCTATGTTCTTTTTTTATTAATGAACTTTTTTTATAATTGATTAATATTATTTAATTTGTGATTAAAAATGAAGAATGATAAATCATCATTTAATTTGTCAAGTCATGCATGCCACATTATTAAATCAAAAAATTTAATGAAGGATCGAAATAAAAGTATTTTGAAATTGTAAAACTAAATTATTATTTTTTTACAAGGACCAAAATGAAAATTAATTCTATTTATATAAACTTTTTACATATTTAAGTCTATGAGATATATGCAACAACTTTTCAATATCACACATGCATTGTAGGCCAAGTTATTTCTCAAGTTAACAAACTTTAATATACTTTATATGAAACAAAGTTCAATAATTGCCTTTACTGTATGAACTAGAATGGGCCTATGATTATATTATCCCTATAGATGTATTTTAAATTGAATTTAATTAGTCAAAAGTGAACATTAGGATATACCTTTGGATGGTTAACTTTGGAGTGAACTTTCACTAACTCAAATTAATTAGCTTTCTGGCCGAACGCAGATGGTGGGATGGTCCACCCACACGAGAAACTAAAATATCTCAAAATTAGAATTGCAACTGAAAAAAAGTTTGCTCTATTTAGTATTTACTTTGAGTCTTGTATTATTTTTAGATCAAACATTTTGTTTTGAATTTGAATATGAAATTTTGCAGCTATGTAAGTTATTTATATATACAGTGGTATTTATAATATTTTGTAAGACAAAATAAAAACAAATTATCTTTGTATTCCTTTTATTTCACAATAATGTTATATTTGTAAAACAAAATTCTAAAATGATTTTCATTTTTACTTTTCAATGCGATTTTAATTAAGATTAAAGAGAATTAACTGATAGTGTAAAATAATTTTACAATACGAGGTGAAAAATTGAATGGTTAAAATTAAATGACAATCTATAACTATTTTACATAGTCAGCGCACTACCTTTACACTCATTTTAATTATAGTTTTCAATTTTACCCTCTAATTAATAATATTATGACCATCACTTCCAAGTTATCATTCACCACTTTGTATTTATGATAAATAAAATAAATCTATTATTGATAAGGATAATTTAGTTATAATATTATTCTCTTTCTTTCAGTTTTCATCTTTTCTTACTATATGTAAAATATTCAAATGTGTTAGTTATTTTGAAAGAGAATAGTTCATTCATTTTAAAACTCATCACTTTTACCTTGCTCAACAATTATTTTCAAATGTATAATTATTGTTGTAATTAATTTTATTATTTATTTTATTTATATATTAAAAATAAAATACATAAAATTTTAAATATTTTTATCTAAATATTTAAAAAAAATAATTGTAGTTGGATAAAAAATAAATTTAAAATATTTTATCTAAATATTATAAGTTTTAATTTTAAATATTTTAATTTATAAATAAAATAAATATTTTTAATATTTTAATGTATACATAAAATAAATATTATATAATATTAAAATTTAATAAACTTAAATATTAAAATTAAAATAAATAAAAGTTCAAATATTTATATAAATATTTTAAAATTTAAATATTTTAATATATAAATAAATTAAATATATTTTTAGTATTTTAATATATAAATAGAATTAATTACAACAACAATAACATAAAAATATTTTATGCAACTCACAAATGTCATCTAAGAGACATATTATTAGTAAGAGTGTCACATCATAAAAAATGATGGAGACTAAAAAATTCTAAGAGAACTGAAAAATTCTCAAAAGTTAGTTATTATGGGACTAAAAAACTAATTTTAAATATAAGGAGACTAAAAATTTATTTTACATAAAATAAGACGATAAAAAAGTTTAAGGCAAAATAATTAAATGCAATAATAAATATTTAAAGAAAAGCTTAAAAAATTAAAGAGAATCTTAAAAAATGGGAAACATCATTGCAATATAAAAGTACATTTTGATCTTAAACATGCAAAAATGTAAATCCCACATTTACTAAATTTACTAACATAATGTGAAATTGCAAATATTCATGACAAGTTCTTCTTGGTAGGATATGATTCATATAAGCAACGGCGGATTTTAAACTAAAATATTGGAGTGGCCAAATTTTTAAAATTTTAATAGATAAATAAAAAGTATAATATTGTATTGTATATAAAAATTTTAAGTTGTAAATTTATAAAAACATATTGGAGAGAGGTAATAAATCAAATTTTGGTTGACATTTTTAATAATTAAAAATTAATTGTAATTTAGGTTGAAAAATTTAGGCTAAATAGCACCCGTGGTCCCTTACCTAAATTTCAGTTAACGTTTTAGTCTTTTATCTTTTTTTTTCTTTTCTGATTTGGTCCTTTAATTTGATTTTAAGTGAAATAAAGAATGAAAATATAAGTTTATTTGAAGATTTGAGTTACGAATCTGATGAAATTTGTGTTATATGAAAGAATATAATTAATTTTATGGGTTTTGGTTGAAAATTTTGATGAATTTTTGTAAAAAAAAAGGATAATATTGTTGATATTTTAAAACATAAAAGATCAAATTGTTACTTAAAATTAAAATAAATGACCAAACTGGGAAAAAAAAAAAGATAAAGGACTAAAACATTAACTGAAATTAAGTTAAGGGATCACATGTGCTATTTAGCCAAAAATTTATTTTATTTTACAATTATAGTAGTTGTTTTTGTAATTCTTTTTATAAATTATTCCCTGTGATTTTTTTATAATAGACATCTAGATTATAATTTTTTTAAAAAATTTACGAGGCCCTATTCTAATATTAAAAATTGAGCCTAGTAAAAAGTATAATTTTAATAATTAAAAAAATTTGTAAAATAAATTTTAGACCATATACACATACCAATCAAAATGATGCAATAATGATCTACACACACGAATCTACATGATGCATGTCATTTGATTAGAGTAATTATGTAACAAGAAAAAAGATGAAGAAATAAAATGTTACATTTACATATTAGACTCAAACATACATCTTGACAACAATAACTCATGAACCACGATTCAACTCATAAAAATAATTCAATTCATAAAATAAATCGATTATAGAACCCAAAATTACAACAATACACTAGAATATTTATATTAATTAACATATATATTAACATATGTTATGTCAGACCTAGTCGAAATTGATCGCAAGCCAATTATCATATATCAAACCACAATTATTTTATAAACTTATATAATTTGGTTTTCACAACTTTGTCATAGTTAATAATTATTCATTTTTCAAATTTTTTACTACAAATATTTTTTCCTTATAAATTTTAACTACTTCCATATATTATAAAGAGAAATATTAATGAAAGTACGAGAGTAATTTCCAAATTTAGGTATTATAAACGTAAAGTATAAATACAAAATTTTGGAGAGTTCTAACTAATGGTTTGCACAGTTAAAGGTCAGAGTCTGATTTGTTCTAATCAATATTTAATTAAATAAATTATAACTCAAATGTCTCTTATAAACAAATTAAGAGGAGTAATATTTTTTTAAAAAATTATTGAAAACTTTAAAGCATTCGGAGGCATAATCATATGTTGCAACGAATCTCCGCCACTAATATAAATATGGATGGTGAAGATTGATTCCTAATTGTTCACAAAGTTATGTAGCAATGTGAATTCAGTAACTTCTTAACAATAAAGTTATGCTTTTTTAAAGACCATTTGAGAAACATTGCACGAGTTAAGATGGATGCTTATGGCCACCGTTTTTTTACAACAAACATGTAATCACTGTAAGTTTAAAATTTGAAAAAGATGGCAGTACAGCCAAATAACAATAGTAATTAATGAAATTACAATATTTTCCTTGGACCAAAACGGAAAATGTCTCAACCGCTGAAAACAGAGAGGCTTATTTTTCAAAGATTTTTTTTCAAAGACGGAATATGGAACTTTATTCGCTGAAAACGGAATATGAGCGAATGCCAACAAAATTTTTTTTTTTCAAAGATGAATGATATTAAAGACTAATGTGGAACTTACATTATTCTTGATTGTTGGTCATATTTAAGAAAAATTAATTTAATTGTTAAAATTAAAGTTTTGATTTGATTATATTTCAACAGTGATTGAAATAAGTGTATTATTTACCTATTTTTATCCTTTTCTTGTATTTGATTGAAGCTTTTTTCCCTAAAAAAAACCTTTATTTGGTAATTAACTAATTATCAAGAAGGGTGCCCAAATTAATAACCCAATATAGGAAGTTTTATAGGTGTGAAGTATATAACCCGCCAAGAATAAAGTGGAAAAAAAGACAAGAAAAGCAAGAGAAAAATAGTAGTAATAAGGCAAATTTTAAGATGTGTTATATGATAGATGATTTAGGGTAATTTGTGCTTAAAAATTATTTAAATTTTTAATAACGATGGATGATATTCTTTAAAATTACAATTTGAAAACTTTTTTCTTATTTTTACACTTGAAACAGTAATAAGATTGATATCAGTTTGTCGAATTGAATTTTATGACATATATATATATTTTTTTTATATTTTAATCAATTTATTATTTCAATCATAAAAATTAAAAAAATTATTCTAAAAAATATTGTCAATCTTTAGATTTTAAATAATGATCTATTGTAGAACATTTTTCGAATAATAATAATAATAATAGTAATAAGTTGTATAAAACAGTAAAAAGAGAAGCAAAGTAAAGAGAAAAAGGCAATTAACACATCAGCACCATCATTACAATCATCACTAACCAACCCTACACACTTCACTTAAATTCCAAAAAATTCCTCCTTTTACTTTGTTTTCAACTCTCTTCCCTCCTTTTTGCTCCTTCTATATTACTTGCACCCTCCTTGTCAAATCCTCTCCTTCTCTGTCTCTCAAACTCCACCACATAGTCTATATATTTTTATTCACATGATTACACCTTTTTCCATAGATCACTCAATCACAATCTCTCTAGTTTATGAGATTTTCATTTCTCTCTAGTTGCTTCCAAAGAAAAAATTGTATAATTTGGGAACCACATTGAATAAGAAGCAAAAAAAAAAAAAACAAGGAAGGAAGGAGGAAGTTCCAAAACAAAAAAAGAAGAAGAAGCAGAAAGAACACTAAACAGTCAAGAGTGAAAATGATTATTATAAACTACTATATACTACTTCTTCTACTCACTCATTTCCTTTGTTCTGGTAATTTTCTATCTCAAATTTTTTGTTTGTTTTCTCTTCTTCTCCTTTGTTGATTTAGCTGATTAATTAATTCAGTTATGTTTTCCATGGTTTGCAGAGTTTCTTTTTGTTTAAACTAATGTTTCTCAAGACTTGCTTTGAAACTATCTTTGTTTCCAATTATTTTCTTCTTTTCATTTCCTTTAATATTTTTAGTTTTCTTTATGTTTTGCATATATTCTATGTTTTTCTTTTTTAAGCACTAGATTCTTTGGATCACCTGATCATGTCTTGGACTTTGTAACTACAAAATATGTTTCCTGCAACCTGCAGACAAGTTTGGCACCTAATTTGTTTTATTTTCTGTCTTTTTTTTTGTTCAACTTGAATAAATACACCTGTTGGACCAATTGGGTACAATTAATAAATTGGTGAGAGGTGACATCCCACAACAATATTTGTCAAATTTATTTGTCTCTCCGATGGGTTCTTGTTGAAATATGGTTTACCAATTGAGCACTTTATTCTATCCATGATTTTTTAAGAATAATAATAATCATAGTTCGAAATTTTGTCCTTTCTATAGTTCAATTGACTATTTTATTAAACCTGCTTGGTCAATTTCAACCAGTTATTTCAAATTTCAATCAATCATAGAGCTCTATTCCAATTAGAAATTTGAACAAGCCCTTTTCTTTTTCAAATCGGCAGTTTCATAGACTAGTTGTTAGACTTTTTAATAATGTGTAGTTGGCAAGAAAATAAAATAGTCAGCAGTGCTTAGACTAAGTATTACGATTTTTAATTTAAATTATTCATAGAAAAAAAATAGAAAAAGATAAATTGAATATTATTGTTAAAATGAGAGAATGAATTACATCTAATTACGTAAACTTATATAATTAATTAGATAAATAATTAATTAATATAAAATAACTAATTAGTTAATGTATCTAATTAATTTAACTAACTAAGATAACATATTAAGATATCTAATAATTAGATTGAGTGCACGAGTGAATTAGCAATAATTTTGACAAATAAAATGATATGGAACAATTTGAATCCAGCTAGCACTTTAGCACTCTATAAAAGAAAAGGGCTTAAATTAGATTTGAAATGCATTTCTGTTTACATGCTTTTTAGTCATAGAAGAAGACAAAATAACTTATTTTTCAACTGTTATTTCAATATAAAGGTTACAGTGTGACAGAGAAAGAACAACATGAAGAAAATCTTACACACAAGCATCAAGAGAAACTATTACAATTTACAACTCAAAGGGATATTACAACTCCAATTACATCAATTCCCAATTTAGTTCCAACAACTTCAACATCACCAATCTTGAACCCTAATTCCAATCCAGACACATATTCTCCATCCTCCACAGTTCCAATTACTACTCCAACAGAATCAAATTCACCTGTTTCTAATTCAGGTGCAAGTTGGTGCATTGCAAGTCCAAGTGCATCACAAAATGCTTTACAAGTTGCATTGGATTATGCTTGTGGATATGGTGGTACTGATTGTTCTGCAATTCAAGTTGGTGGAAGTTGTTATAATCCTAATTCTGTTCATGATCATGCTTCTTATGCTTTTAACAAGTACTATCAAAAGAATCCTGTTCCTAATAGCTGCAATTTTGGTGGAACTGCTGTTATTACTAACACAAATCCAAGTAAGGTTTCTACTTTTTGTGATCAGGTTTTAAATTGTAGTCAAATACAGCTGATGTCTATGAAGTACCAATGCTTCAAATTAAATACATATTTGGCGTCGATGCCACACTAACACATGTGATTACATTCAATTTTATCAAATTATTATTAATGTCTAACACATGTGATTATATTCAATTTTATCAAATTATTATTAGTGTCGACGTATTAATATCAACGTTGTGTCCAATATTTGTATATGTGTTAGTGCTTCAAAGATTGATGCAATATCAATTAATATTTCAGATATATTAAAAATCTTAATGTCGCAGTTCAGTTTGTGGTTGCAGATTTTTAGGACTGTTTATAAGATTTCAATTGCATGAAATCAAAATTGTAAAGCAATTAGTGTATTTGTGATAGTAAGATTAAAATCCAACAATTTATATTTCAAATAAACTTTATTATAATTATTGAATATAAAAATACTAACTTAAAATTTATCTTAATCACACAACAAATATGCCGACGGCATATTTAAATGTAGTTTTGACCGTATATATGTGACAATTTTTAATTATAAAGTTAAAAATACAAATAAAAATGTGCAAAGCTAGAAATCTAAGTAATAGTAGTCTAGTACAAGTATGTGCTGGAAACCAAAGTGGTAAACAAATCATATGTATTCCCTGTAGAGGATTCTTGGGTTCCAATCTGCACATACAAGAGATAAATAAAATAAAGCTTGTACTGTATCTTTGAAAAAGACTTTGAAAATGTAGTGATATAGGAACTAAAAAGTGGCATTGAGTGACGTAGAAGTCATGTTTTTTTTCTTTCTTTTTTTTTCCACTTTATTGGAGGCTGTATCTCAATAGCCTTATATATCTTGTCAATGTCAAAGGAGTCTTGTTTGGCTTGTTTTATTTTTTGTAAAACTATCCATTTACAATTATAACTAAAATACCTTTTTATCTCTATTAAAGTAATGAAATTAGATTTTATCATTATTAAAATTCATTGGATTTTAGTCTCACTTTTGTGTGTTTGTAATCTTTCATTTTTTATAGGAGACTGAAAACACACAAATTTTATTTTTTACTTAGTACTAAAATAGAATAAATTTTGTAGGAATCAAAATCAATTTTTAGAATTTTATTGGGGTTACAAATATATTTAACCAATATAATTGATGTGTACACTTAGTATTACGAACCACATTTGCATTCAAATTCTGTCTGATACATTATTTTATGAACAGAGTTAATGTATAACTAGTTTGTCAATGAAGAGATGTATAACTAGCATTACCCTAATATCTATTATATGTTTTTAAATTTGAGTTGTTTAGAATCTTATTAATTTATTAATCTGTGTTTCAGGTGTTGGGACTTGTCAATATCCATCCACTAGGTGACCATCTTTAACCATATATATATTGCTTTTTTATTATTTATAAATATATATATATATATATATATATATATTTTGCTTCTAAACTAAATCTATTTTTAATCTGTATAAAATATAGATTTTTTTTAATAATTTTTTTTAACAAAACTAACAAATAATTATCATGTTTGGTCATTTAAAAAAACTTTAAATTTCTACAAGAGTATAAAACAAAATTTCTGATAATTACAAGGATTAATAACATATTTAATTTTTATATGGACACTAATTTTAACAGAAAAATCTCACATTTGATGTATAAAATTGCAGTACTAGTTCATCACTCTTAAACACAACAAACACAAGTGGTGCAAATGTTTTTGGGTACGTGCCTGTTCCAACAAACCCCTCTGTCTCTGCTGCAGCTGCCACATCAAATAACTTTGCACTAATTTGCTTCATTCTTTGGGCAATAGCAATTTTAGAAAACAAGTGTATCCAACACGAATCAGAGTTTTGATTTACCTTTTCCTTTAGTTTGGTTTTATGTAGGGTACTAGAACTGCAACATACTCCTTTAGTGTTTTTGTAAAAGACACTTGGATTAGAACGTGTTTAATAAAAATTAATGTATTTAATTTAAAATATAAATTAAATACATTAATTTTTATTAACTATATTTTAACACAACTATCTTTTATAGAAAAGATAGGAAGGAGTAATACACATGATATGATAGAAGCACTGTGTAGAAATTTATATAAAGGAGATTATTAGTAGTATAGAAATTTTATACCATACTGTTTTTTTTATCCTTTGTAGTGTTTGTATTGGATAAACACCCCCCCTTGTAGTGTTTATATTATTAGTAGTATGAATTTTTTTTTGTTTACTCATTCAGAAAAATATATTACTTTGTTGTATTAACTAATTCTAAGATGCGCATTATTTCAATTACATGCAATAGAGTATCAGATTGACTAGCCATCTCAACATTATTTTCTATTAATTATTACTACGTTACTTTAATACAAAGTAATTTGTATGAAAAACAACTATAAATATAATTTGCTAGACAAAGATAAATTAATAAACTGTTATGGTCAAGGTGCCCAACATATATATATATATATATATATATATATATATATATATATATATATATATATATTTAAAAAAAGGAGCCTCAAATATGTTTTTAATTATTTTTTAACTATTTTATTTAGATGTATAAACAAATTGTTTCTGTTTGTTTTATCCCTACCTACTTTTTCTTTTCCTAATCTCCACAAGCTGATAGAGAAGTTAGGAATGAAATGGTTTCTTCCGTTCAAGGCAAAGAATCTTTAGAAAACAAAGGGATAAAAACAAAGAATCAAAGTGCTCGAAATGTTCTCTGTTGTATTGTATAATTCTGATGGTCAAAGGTTACATAATGAAAGTCTTTTTGTACGGCTACTTTATTACATGAGAGTTTATACGGGTACGTTTTTAAATTGAATGATTTTAGTACATTAGTTTTTTAAATTAATAAATTAATAATTATTTTTATGAATTAAAAAATTATTTGTCAACTTTTATATTTTAAAAATATCATTTTATTGTTTATAAGTATTATACTAATTTTTTATATTTTATAATAAAAATATTTAATATTTATTATTATGAATGATAAAATTTCAGAAAAAATTAATTTTATTTTACTTACATTTTTTGTAAATAATATTTAATTATTATAATTTTTTAAATAATAGAAAAAATTTAAAAGAAAACTCAATTAATTTTAATTTAAAAATAAAATATATCTATATATGTCAAATTTATCATAAAAATTCTCATAACTAATTTTGAAACTCAGGAGTTTATTTTTAATGGACTATTTTTGGGCCTTCAGTTTTGTTAATGGGCCTTTCTGTTTTTGGGTTATTTGTTTGAGTTTGTTTCACTTTAGTTTGATTTGTTATTAGGTTGTTAGTTTTTTATCTTGTGAGTTTCAAGATCAAAATCTAGTAAAACAACCTTTACAACTTTAAAAAAATAAAAATAAAATTAAAATTTATAATTTTTGTTGTTGTATCATGTTGATATAAGTACTATTCCAACAACTACTAATAACCTACCTCCGACTATTATCTTCCAACCACCGATAATTTCCAACCACGGTCACCATCACCGACAACCTCCAATCACTACCACCACCACTGACAATTGTTACCACCATCAACCATTCACATCCCACCATTGTTTTGACTTTCGTTGGTCACACTCCGACTGTCAATCATGATAACCACCTTCAATGACCAATTACCACTATGATAATAACATTTTTCAACTACCACTTTCAATTTCTACTACTAAAAGTATTATAATTAAATAAATTATAATTTTATAATATTTTTAATTATTTCAAAATAATTAAAATAATTCAACAAATTTAAAAATGGAATGATGTGCAGTTTGTAGAATAATTTTGTAAGATCTAAAAAATGTGATAAAAACAAAAAACGAATTTTCAAAATTTTCAAAATTTTATGAAAACTAAAAATATATTTTACCCTAAATTGTACATGTTCATATTTGCAAAAACATAATAGTCATTTATGAGTTGTTTTGCATTTGAGTTTGAGTATTTAGTTGAGTTGTTAGTATTTTATGTTGTAATATTTGTAGTTTATTAATAATATTTCAGTATATTTGTATGTTATTTTGTTAGTATTTAATTTTTTTTCATTCATTATTATTTATGTTTCATATTTGGTAATATTTTGTGATTAGTTGTAATTGGGGTTTTTTATATTGATTTATAAGGGTAAAATTAATAAAACAGAAGAAACACAATAGAAGAAGGTGAATGGATCATTGTTCATAGAAAGTAGAAAAGGGTGGAGAGCGTATGAAAAGGGTGGTGCAAAGAACACGAGAGCCGAATACAATAGTTTGAATAGATAATTTGTGCAATTGGTTTAACAAGGAAAAGGACGGTCATGTTCACGCAAGGCAATTTCAAAGGAGATTGGAATCCAAATGATGTAGACCAAGATTGTTTGTTTTGGATTAGTGTTACGGTGTTTGCGATTCATTGTTGGAATGAAGATTTCTTTTCTTTTTTGGTAGCTACGCAGGGAAATAATCAGTTAGTGGAAACAATTTGTTGCCCTAATAAATTTATTTAAGTGCGTAAAGTCTTATTATAAACTTTGAAGTCTTTACGTTATATTATTTGATGAAAAGATAATATAAATCTGATTACAAGCTCATTCTAAAAAATCTGTTGGAGCTTTGTCTCTTAACGTGCCTCTATTAAATCTGATTATAAGCTCACATGATTATACATTTGATAAATCTGGTAAACTAATTGACCATCAATATAATAAAGTCAATACTATGATAATAAGTCAACATTTCAACATCCTCTACTCCTCATAGTAAACATAACCTCTGACTAAAGAAACACACGACATCATCTAAAAATGTCGTCATCTGATTTTCTCCCACTTCCATCAAATAATGCTGATTTAAACAAATTTCTAATGCTGATCGGAGATTTTTAAATATTAGATATAAGTCATTATTTCACGTTCTGGATTAGTAACTATGAAAGACTCAGAATGTGTTTCGATTGTGAAAAAGGAAAATGGAGTAAATGCTTAAAGAAAACAATGGACGAGTCACCCAAGGCAATTGTTAGAGAGAATGAATTAATGCATGGAAGTCGGCTAGATGTAGCGCTAGAGAGAAAATTCAGAACAACAATGGTTGACTAATTTGAATAAGGAGACACGTGCGAGAGGTTCTAACAAGTCATATGAAATGGAAGTTGACCAACAGGCTGGGCCAATCCTCAAATCACCCCTTAAAGGATGTAGTATCACAAGTTGAACCCATTTTAAAGCCTTAGGACGTGGAAATTGTGGCAACGATAATTCACAAAATAAAACCCAAATTGAAGACTGTTGACAATTCTTTTACTTCTCAACTTGAACAAAGGAGATAGAGCATTTATCTTAGTCAGATCCGTCTTAAACAATTTAGAGGCTCTATTCAAATAAAAAATTAGGCCCCTAATAAAAAGGAGCACTATAAACTAACAGAAAAACTAAAATTATACAGAAAAATGCAACTTTTGGGAATCAACACAACTATATGCATGAAAACATTACATTCTACCAGTGCACCACTACAAGATATACTAATAATTTATAAATGTTGACAATATATAATTAATATTTTGAAGCCTTCAAAATTTTGAGGTAGTCCAACTTGCACGAGTTATGGCTCGGCCTTGATCTTACTCCAAATCTTGAATCCTTTATGACTACAGTTAAGTTAGTTTCACAACACAAAAACAATATTTTCACTCAATCATACACTTTGACCGAAATTTGACCAGAGAAACGAATTAGTTGGTGATTATAGTATTGATATGCAATGATAGGTTCTAGAAAAATTATGAATTATCACTTGCCAAAAAAGTTTGGAGGGTTGTCAAGCAATTAGATGTCTCATGTAACAACTCGACCCCTCTAATCGACATTATTATTGACGAACTTCACACCCCCTTTTCCACCATTGTGTAGAGGGAAAAACATAGGGGGGAGGGGGTTGATTGCGTTTTGTTTTTGAAAACAAAATTATTAAATGTTAGAAGGACGAGGATTTGAATTGTGATCCTTTTTAAATTCTTTCCGGTATGTAAAGTTATTTCTCAAGTATTGTAAAAATAAGTACTTCAAAATGTTCTGAAGAATTAGTATGTGTTAGTGCATAAATGGTTTTGCCTACAATCCTCTGATTGACATTTTGATGATAACAAAATAAACAAATAAAAAACAATTATCCTTTAACTTTATTTGCTAGTGTGTAGATTAAGTTAGAAGGAAAATATTTATATTAATGACTATCTATTTTAAGGTATCATAAATTATGAGTTAGTTAAAGATAATAATTTAAGTGTATCTAACACATAATATTATCACCTAATAAACAAGTAATTATGTTTTCTAATAGATGAATTCATAATATAGCGATAAGAAGTATTGCAATATGCATATGATAATCTACAATTCGAGTCAAAGTGTTAAAAACAAATGAAATGCAAGTCAATGATTGACCCTCTAAAGACAAAGGAAAAGAATGTTGCAAATGATTAACTACCTCTGCAAAAAACCCATCTTGATCCTTTGACTCAAATATCAAAAGAAGAAATCTCTAAGTGGAGCATATGATAAAGTCAATGTTCTGGTACAAGCTAGACCCTCTAGTGAATAAAGAAAAAGAAACGACTAAAAAATTTCAAAGTGAGTTTGAAGAATTTGTTGAAGTATAACTGATTTTGAAAAACTCGCTCTCGACACACCTTGGCATCCAATTTGACAGTTTGATAAAGCCAACGTCTAAAAAAGTTAACATTTTGATAAGAAGTCTATGTTATAATATCTTGTGCTTATCATAATGGACTTATCCTCTACTTGAAGTAATGCATGACATCATCTAATATATGTCTTCTTAATTGAAGATGCGATGAATTAAAAGTGAGGATATATATGAATATGTCTTAAACACTGATTTACCTTAAATGTTGATTTAAGATCTCCTACGGCAACACTCCCAACAAATACATTTCTCAATATCTAAGTAGAAACTGATCAATTTAAAAATAGATTTAATAGAATGAAATAAAGCAATGTGTTTATAATTTTTTTTGTAAAAGCCTAAAATGCATCAAAAGAAAAGAACGAATAAAAAATACTCTCAGTAGAGAGTTACTCGAATTGATGTAAATTAGCCAAGTATTTTATACACTTGAATTTATGTAGGATTTGAAATGTAATATCCTCTCAATGAGAGTTAAAATCCTAGAAACAAACTTTGTGTCAATTCTGACACAAACTATAACTGATGTAAATCAACTCGATAATGACAAGAAGTTTTTCTCCCATAAGAGGTACCTGAAGAGTTATAACAATACTTATGAACCTTAACAGTAGGCTGCCAGAAAGTTGAAGAATGGTTCCAATGGTGAGAGTTTGGAGAGGCTAAAGAAGAATACTCAAAGGTTAAAGAGGTAGAGTAAACAATACTTGTATGCTACTGTTGAAATAGTGGATTAAGTCATCGAATGTATTAAGGACTAGATGTAACAACAATCTGTTGTGAACTAGTATAAAAATCCTTGTGTTTTTTCTCTCTCTGTTACTTTAATCTAAGTTCTTTATGATTCAACATTATTTTACTAAACCTGTTTTATAATTGTAAGTTGAATGATTGGATAAAGAACATATATTTTTTGTTAAGCCATCGAAGTATTTTTCAGAAATATCAAAACACAATTCAAACCCTTATTTCTTTTGTTTTCTAGCACCTTCAATTGGTATCAGAGCTCGATCTCTTGATTAAGCACTTTACCGTGTAAGACTAAAGATTCTTTACTATTGGAAATACTAGTGAAATGGCCTGAATTAGTTTATGTTTTTGGATCAATCCTATTTCCTATTTTTTTGTCTTGAAATTTATGTTTTTAAAAATTCTTTCAAAACCTGGATTGATAAAAACTAATTCTTGAAGACTATAATTGCTATCAGAAAAATAGATAAAACGCATGAGCATAACATCTATTTCTCAACTAACAATTTCATCTGATAACCAAAGTCTCTTCCTGAAAAGGTTTTCTTTGTTGTATTTTTTTTTTAAAAAGTGTGAGTATTTGTGTTAAAAAGTGGAATTTTGAGTAGTAAAACAAAGTCTCCGTATTGAGATAAATGAAAGCCCCAATGAAAAAGGATTTTTACTTTGTCCTTTGAAACAGAGTAAAATCTCAAAGTCATATCTATATGAGAGATATTATCTTAGATTAAATTTATTTAAGGAAATACTTGATCGTGTGATTAGTTTTTAACAGAAAATTGAAACTCCCCTGTGTCTCTTTCTAAGAAATCTACTTTAATATATTCTGAAAAACTCTCTTAATTTTATTTTATTTTCTGGTTGTGGTTCTTGAAACTATTCAATGACAAACTGGAAAAAACCTTATGCTTCCATATGGCACACTGAGTCAATTAGAAAGAGAAGTCAATATGCTAATACTGAAATTTGTCTTCTGATAGAAAGAAGTTTTAGTTGATACAACATAATTGTTAGTGCAAAGTAATGGAAACATTATAATGCATTTCAACAATAAAACTAACCAAACAGAGAGAAGTTTACTAATACTTCAATGATCTATGATGTATGTTCAAATGTGTTAGTAACGTTTTAGAATAAATGGTTAGTAATGCAATCTCTCACTCAACAACATAATTTAGAAATGTTGAATGGCAACAATTTGAAGTCCTTCATCATATCAATGGTTGGAGGGTACACCCAAGCATCCTTGGTTAAAATCAATACAAAATCCCACAATGCTTAAAAAAGGTAGATAAAAGAGAATCAATCATCTTATCATCATCCTCTTGGAAAAAGCAAACATACGTATAATGTCAGAATTATCCTCAAAGAAGCTTGAACCACATATAAAATACCAACACTCTCTCGTGGAAGATCATCATTTGATCACTCCACTAGAGAAGTCTGTATAACAAATGAGTTTAAATATCTCATTACATGGTCAAACTCATGGACATATCTGAACCTAAAAAGAACATATTTGATAATCCCCTAACTACACGGTCTGAAGTAATTCCTCTATCTGCTCAAGGAGATGATCTTTGCCTCTGGTGTATAACGTGTTTGACTCATCATCTAAGACTCACAAATACGAAATCAAAGCACTAGAACAAAGGACTACATATGCCAATTCAGGAGAAAGAATGATCAAAACCAAGCTAACTCTGTATTTGGTTAGAAGATCATCTGAAAGAAAAGTCTAAAAACTATGGCAAGACAAGAGTAAGGATTAATTCGCTAAATCAACCTTGTTTGTCATCGGTCAGGTACTCTGCAATTTATTTCATTACTTTATGTGTACTTGTTTGTCTTACCTGATATGTTTTTGCTTGTTTATTTTATCTATTTTCCTTGTATGTCATGGAAATAGTTTGAGTATGTATTGCGTGTTTATGTTTTCTTTTCTCACTTATTGTGTGTCTGTGTAGTCTCTTCTTATCCCCGTTATATATCTTTCGTGTTGGACAGTGTTGTCTTGTCTATGGTTGTATCACATATGTTCTTTTTGAAAAAATTTCTTTGTCCATCTTTTGTTAAAACCTAAGTTTTGATTTCTTTCTTTTCTGTGCTTATTTAAACTCCTTTTCTCTCAAGTTTTTTTTTAAAATAATCTTTTTTGTTAAAAACCTTTCTCTCCCAACCCAAATCCCTTTTCATCCAAAATGGTTTTAACCCTGAAACCCTCTAGGAAAAATCAGTTTAGTATCTCGTCCTTTATTGAGTCTTTGACTTCCTAAATGATCATCTTCTTACACTGTACTTGTAGAAAGACTTTAAGATTTTATTAAAATATGAATCGCTCAACTTTAGTGTTGGAAAGTTTAGAAATCTTAAAATCGTTATGAACTATGATCAATAAGATGAATTATACAAGGAGATTCACAAAATGAATTCAAAGTTTCACTTTGTGCAAACCTTGGGTGTTAATGTCTCTCCTTCTTTCACTAAGTACCTTAAATACAAGGAGGAAGTAAGAAGAAGAACATTGAAAGGCTTGTGCCTTATTTTGTATGAATCATTTGTATTGAATGGAAAGATGAAAGTAATAACAAAGAAGGGTTGGAGCATCTACAATCCTATCAAATATTTATATTTGGAAGATTATATCTCCAATTCAATATTTAGAGAAAGTCCCATCAGACAAGTCAAAGATAATTAAAGAAAAGAGAAAACTAAATTATCTCATGTTCTTTAGCTATGTCTGACGAGTCCCAAGGTAGGCTCCTAAATAGAAAACTTCATCATTAGTGTGTCAGATGAAAGTTCAAAGAAGGAAGACACTTACTAAAGAATATGTAAATAAATAGACTTAGTTTATTTATGTATTAGAATTTTTTGACTCAAACCTAATATGTAATATAAATGAATGGATTTGGTTTAAATAGCCTTAGAACGACCTTAGAATTTTATTTTCCTCTTTTATGCCCTTTTGTAATAAGTATTGCAGTTGTAATGTAATAAGTATGCCCTTTTGTATTTTTTGACTCCCACCAGCTGAAGTTGCCTCGATGGTGAACGATATTCTTCTTGAACAACTTGAAGCCCGAATATCTTTACCAGAAGTTCATCACAAGCTAGACCTTTTCTCCTCTCAAATAAAGGAAGCATTTGAGCTCTTAAGTAGTGTCCTTAAACTTCTTTAGATCTTCTATCTAGGATTAAGTTCTTTTAAGTTTTCTTTTCTTTCTCTTCTTGCATTTTTCTTTGTAATCACAGTTCTCAAATCAATGAAATGTTATCCTTTCTTGTTATTTTTTTTGTCTATCTCCTTCTATTTGAATTTCTTTCGCAATTAATCATGTTAAATACTTGTATATTGTGTGATGGTCTTGTGTTTATTGCTAGTCTATGTTTTTATGTGTGACTGCTTGGTGTATTTCCTAATTTTTTTTAAATTTAACCTTTTTGATAATGACAAAGCGGAAGAAAAGTAGAAGATATAGTAATACAATTAATTGTTTGCTTGCCTCTAAATGCTCCATCATCTACATTCGTTTGTTGTTTCTGCATTTAAGTGTTATTTGCACTACATCATAATCATCTGCATATGTTTGTTGCATCTGCATTTGAGTGTTATTAGCATTGCATCGTATGTGAGTGTCATCTGCGTATCATTTGCATATGTCGTTATTATCACAATTGCTTGCAATTCACCCTTGTTTTGAAAGGCTTAACATCCTCTTAAAACATGGTTTGTTTCATTAGGCTTAACATTCTAAGAAGAACAATAATCCAAAGGTTTTACATCTTGAAGAATTGTGAATTGTTAATCAATAGATTTCATAAGAATCCAAGGCTTAACATCCTCAGAATCTGTTAATTCAATTGTTAAGAATCCAGGATATTGATTTATAAGTTTTCTTTTAGAAGATAAAAGGATTATTAAGTTAAACAATTTTTGGGTACTACATTCAGGGAGATCATTCTTTTAAACTTTTTTGTGAAGGAAAATTGTTCGTTAATTGTATAGTTGTTTGTCATCATAAAAATGAGAAACTATTAATGGATAAATCGTTTAAGCTAAAATCTTCTAGTTGACATATTGATGATAACAAAACAAACAAATAGAGAATAATTATCCCCTAACTGTATTTGCTAATGTGAATATTAAGTTAGAAGACAAAGATTTATATTAATGACTTTCTATTTTAAGGTAGCATAAATTATGAGTAAGTTAGAGATAATAATCTAAGTATATCAAACACAAAGAATATTATTACCTAATAAACAAGTAATTATCTTTACGAATAGAGCAAGTTATAATATAGCAATAAGAAGTATTGCAATATGCATATGATAATCTACAGTTCAAGTCAAAGCATTAAAGACAAAGGAAATGAAAATCAATGATTGACCCTCTAAAGATAAAGGAAAAGAATGTTGCAATGATTATCTACCTCTAACAAAAGAAGAAAACTCCAAGTGAAGCATCTAATAAAGTCAATTTTCTGGTACTAGCTAGATTCTCTAGTAAACAAAAAAAGAGAAACTACTAAACGAGTTCACAGTAACTCTTAAGAATCTATTAAAGTGTAACTAATTTTGAAAAGAACACTCTCAACGCACATTTGCTGAATCTTCTGATACAAGTTCACTCTGGTGATAAAGTCTACACTCTGATAAGAAGTCTATGCTACAATATCCTTTGCTCATTATAATGGACTTATCCTCTAGCTAAATAAGTATGTGACATCTTCTAATAGTGACATTGTTTAAGATCTATCTTCTTAGTTGAAGATGCGATGAATTAAGTATGAAGATATATATGGGTATGTCTTAAAGACTGGTTTGCCTTAAATACTAATTTAAGATCTCCAACGATAACACTGTCAACGGATACATTTCTCAGTATCTAAGTAGAAACCGATCAATAAGAAAATAGAGTTGAGAGAATGAAAAAAGCAACGTGTTAAGAAGAAATTCGGTAAAAGCCTAGAACACATCAAAAGAAAAGGATTAATAAAAAATTGTCTCAGTAGAGAGTTACTAGAACTGATGTAAATTAGTCAAAGTGTTTTATACCCTTGAAATGTAATATCCTCTCAATGAGAGTTAGAATCCTAGAAACAAACTAGAAATCAGCCAGATAGTGTAAACATCTTTTCGTCCATAAGATATACTTGAAGAGGTATAACAATACCTATGAACCTCAATGGTAGACTGTTGAAGAAATGTTACAATGGTGAGAGTTTGGCGATGCTAAAGAAGAATACTCGAAGGATGAAATAGTTGAATAAACACTACTTGTATGCTACTGTTGAACTAGTGGATTAAATTGTGAACGGTATTGAGACGAAATTTCTTTGTAAAACGAGGACTAGATGCAGCAACAATCTGTTTTGAACTAGTATAAAAATCCTTGTGTTTCTTCTCTCTTTCTCTCTCTATTACTCTAATCTAAGTTCTTTGTGATTCAACTTTATTTTACTAAATCTGTTTTATAATCATAAGTTGAATGATTTGATAAAGAACATATGTTTTTAGAAACTTCAAAACATAATTCAAACTCCCATTTCTTGTGTTTTGCAACACCTTTAGTATATAGGTGAAATAAATTTATTAGTTATATTTGAAGGTGAAACACAAGAAGGGGGGTCAAATTGTGTTTGACAAACTTTAATTCTTTTTGCTAATTAGTTGAATAATGAACAATCAAAGTAAATAAGCAGCGGATAATAAAGGTTAACACTTTGAATTTATACTGGTTCATCGTTAACTAGGCTACGTTCAGTCCCTTCCTTGAGAAGGCCTTTTCACTAATTCAAACTCCTTTGAATTACAACACCACTGACCCTTCAAGCCAGTCTTCCCAAGCAGCCTGACAACCCCAGACTTTTGAGGAACAACAACACCTTGACTATACCAGCCAAGTCTTCTCAAACAGTCTGACAACCCCAGACTTTTGAGGAACTTCACAACCTTAAACCTACAAGCTAAGTCTTTTTCTAACAACCTAACAACCCCAGATTTTAGAAGGAACTTCAACACTATAGGATTTTATACAAGGGATCGAAATTAAAACTGAGTAACTACTTATGGAAAGTTGATACTCATAACAATATTAACTTGAACTTGAGTGTTTGCTTCTGAAAAATTTATGATGACAATCAGCCTCACACTCTAAGAAAAGAACACTTAGAAAATATTTATCTTTTAAGCAAGTGTTTCTCTCCTTTGAACTCTCTGAATTTATGAATTATTGCTTGAGTTCTTCTATTTTTTGATGCATTATTCTTCATCATTAAGCCTCTATTTATAGTTGAAATCAGAGCTTCACTTTGATCTTTTGCTTTACTTATGGAGTATATTTCGATCGATTCTGTTTTGAGAATATTCTGGAGTATTTTGCTTAGATTCTGTTTCTGGAGTCTTTTGCTCTAATTCTGTTTTGAGCATTTTACTCAGATTCTGTTTTGAGCATACTTTCAGCTTCTAATGATGTAGCTTCTGATTTTTGCCTCTAATGAAATCCTCTGGAATTATCCTCCGACGGGATCCTCTGATTGTATCCTCTGATGGGAACTTTTGATTGTATCCTCCGATTGGATCTTCTTATGATATCCTTTGACAGGTTCCTCTAATGATATCCTCTAGTAATATCCTCTGGTGATATCCTCTGGTGATATCCTCTGATGATATTCTCTGGTGATATCCTCTAATGATATCCTCCGGTGATTATCATCTGCTTCTGATTTGTATCTTCTGGTGACGTCATCTGGTGACCATCATATGGTGACTTCATCCTGCTTTTGATTTGTATCTTCTGGTGACGTCATCTTCTGGTGGCATTCTTTCATTCTTCTTCTAAGTCAAATATGTTATTTTCATAAAATACTTTTGTTAACATCAAAAGTTTAAGTGAAAGAACCAACTTGGTTCCAACAATATTGTGTGTTATTAGTGAGGCAATTGAGAGACGAGTAATTATTAGAGACATATCCATAATTTATACGGGTTCACCCAAACCTGGACTACGTGTAGTCTTCACCCTTTATGAACATTTTGACTAGAATGCTTGAGACTACTCAATTTCTGCATTTACAGATCCATTTTGTTTGACCTTTCTCTACTATATTTTCTGAGCCGTAGGAGCCTTACAAATCTTTTTCGTAGTCACTCTTGACTAACCAACAATCACTACAAAATCTGAGTCTCTTCTACAAAGCAAAAGATGACTTCATAATGTTTACAAACAAAGTTAAGATTGTACATGAAGTTCTCATAACTTGACTTGGATGAACTAGATCTTACACACTCGTGTATATTTTGAATTTGATGATCTTTGATGATCTCTAAATGTGTTTGATGAACTTTTAACCAAGCTTTTGTACTTTTGTGACAGGTGAATTATATCTTGATGTAAGTTCCTTTTTTTGCAAGTTCTGAGTACTCGTCTATACATAACTTGTGAATGAGCTTCTATAAGTTTACAAAAGTGTTTTATGTTTCCGTTGCAAACAAGTTCCAATGTGTGACAACCTGTAACGGGGAATATCTTTGAGGATTCATAAACATTTTGAGTTTAAGTTGACTTCAGAATGTTGGCTAGGTTGTTTGTATTTAGTGCAGGGAAAACATCTCCCAATGCACATCCTTCCATGTTGATAGTTCCTCTCATAAATGAATAATGCAAGTACAATGATGTTACCAAGTTTCAACCACTTTTGTACTTGTGTACTTTTTCATAGGAACTATATAATCATTTAACTTTCTGATGTTCATTAGAATGTAGTTTGAGTTATGTAGATCTGTTGTGATCTTCTTTTGCTATAGTTCTCATTTATTCCTTTGATAGCTTATGTAAGTTTAGAGACGTACCTAAGAGGGGGTGAATTAGGTGTTTAGAAATTTTCTAGTTTTTAGAGACTTAGTGGATTATTTGTTTGATTTATGATAAGTGAAGTAAAGTGTAAATGGCAGAAAAATAAAGAACACAAAGAGTTTATCCTGGTTCCCTTTATAATCAAGGGTACATCTAGTCCTTTTGCACACCACAAGAGATTTTCTACTATGTTAGAATAAGTACAAGTCTAACTCTAAGACTTATGTGACTAACTCCTAACAATCTCCTTAAGATAGCACACCACTATTTTAGTTTAAAACACTTGAAGAAAAGTACACCACTTTTCTTCAATAATGATTTGCATGATTTTTCAATAACTTAAGTGAATATACAATTGATATGCTTTCTTTGTACAATGATAATAATCCAATACTATTGTAATTCAAGTGCAGCAAGAGAACCTTTCTCAATGATATGAAAATGTAAAACAATTTGCACTTGAAATATGAAAATTTGACTCTTAATGGATTTTTAAAATTTCTCAAAGAAAGTTTTGAATTTTTGTGAAAGTTGTTCAGAAAGTTGTTAAGTTAAACTTGAGCCTAGGAGGTATTTATACTCCTAAGACATCACTTCAGATCAGTGGCAATCTTCCCTAGAAGTTTGATGAATATATGCAATGATCCAGAATCAATCAAAACTGAAAAATTGAATTGTTTCGCAGTTGCATTCGGCTACAGCTTATATGCAGTCGAATACACTTCTGTAACGTTCAGATTTTTCAAACAATTTTAAGCATGTATTCGAATACGAAACCTTGTAGTCAAATATAGATGAGTGATTTTTGCCACTAAATTGTTTTTGTATTCGGCTACGACATCCTGTAGTCGAATACAAAAGTGTAGGTTTTGCTACTAACTTGAGTTTGTATTCGGCTGCGACATCCTGTAGTCGAATACAATGTATTCAACTATGACATCCTATTGTCGAATACAAATCATTGAATTTTTCCACTAACTTGATTTTGTATTCGGCTACGACATGCTGTAGTCGAATATAGATGTGCAGTTTTTGCTACTAACTTCATATGTATTCGGCTACACATATATGTAGTCGAATACAACTTTAGCTTTTGTCAAAAACTTAATTTTCAACCATTGTTCATTCATTTTTATACTTTGAAAATTATTTTGATGCATATGCTAAAACTATAAGGTTCTCATGTGCGTTTGAAATATAACATTATTAGATTGCATCATATACCTTAAACTTTAAGTCTTCTAGCATATTGACAATAGTTGACTTGATTGTTGACTTCATTTTGACTTTGCTACTTGATCACTTGGCTTGATCTTTGTCTTCATAAAAAACATAAATATTCTTTCATATTTACAGCTTAGTTATCATATAATGCATTTTATAGCTTATCAAATGAGCTATCACTCTTTGATTTCAATGATCTTGAAAGAAAAAATTCTTCTTCTTAATCTTTTTTATTTATTTAAGTAAGATCCTTTCTTATTGAATCAGTGTAGGAACATGATCTCTGTTCATTGTATTTATTTCTTTAAATATGAACATATTGTCTTATGTTAAAGACTTAACGTTTTGATATTCTTGTGCTGAACATTTTGAAGTGTGTTATAAGAGTGTTTCTTGTTTTTCACATTGTTATTTCCTACTTATCTTGAATAATTATTTTGTGTTACTGATATCAATTAAAGGCACATATTAGATAACAAAGTGTATCAAATCCTCTTAATAACTTAATCATTAAGGTTTGTTATCATTAAAACTTCATGATGGATTTTGTCTCAATAATCTCCCTCTTTTGGATGATGACAAACTTAACGATTAAGGATTAAAATTTTTGATTAATTTTGAAAGTAGTACATTTGTACTCACCCTGAGTTTGAGAACTCTCCCTCTATTGATGCTTGTAAAGTCACATGTATTTATGAACGAAATAAACATACTTTCATTACTTGATTAGGTTCAATTTATAGAGATGAAACCTATTGGTTCAAATATATAAAAAATATCAAAAAGTATAAAGACAAAACATAACATGTTTAAAATGAAACAAGAAATTAATCCTAATCACTCCTAATCATCTCCCTCTTTTAGCATAATCAAAAAGTAGTTAAGTGGTCCTAGGCACCTCACTTATGAGGGAAGGGGTCACCAAATTAAGTTAAGGAAGAAGGTTTAGTGCGGTCAGAGACATAATTGTCAAGAAGAGGTCGATTAAGTGCTGGAGCAACAACCTCAACGGCCTATTTGGCTAGTTTAGCTACTATTTTGAGGGTCTTTGTAGTTGTCTTTAGGGTTTTGTTAGCAACATTCTTAGCTTTGAAGTGTTTGGTAGAAGGTTGATCTTCTTGATCTTGTGTTGGACTATATTCAGTGGGTTCCTCTTCAGCTTGATGAGGAACATTATCTTGTGTTTTTTGTTTGGTAGAGGTTTGTCCTTCATTGGAGACAAAAGTGTCCCATGATTCAAAAAGGCTAGAAATGTTCTGAAATTTGGATATGGTGGCTGGGATGGATGAGTCAAACATGGGAGGACCAGGTGGGGTGGGAAGAAGCTTGCTCATGATTTTTGAGGTTGATGTTGAGGACTTTGAGAATTGGGGGCCATGAAGTAGGTGGTTGCTAACTCTTTCACATCATCATCACATAAAGAGGCAGATGTAAAAAGGGTTGGATCAATATATATAGCGTGTTGAGATTGTATGCTTGCAACAACCACTTAAGTGTGCACAAAGAGATCTCTAGCAACTTTTAGGATGATTTTCAAGTAAAGGAACTTTCTCAGTTTCATTTTCTTGAGTAGGCATAGTAGTATGAATTTTAAAAGTTCTTTTAACCACTGAGATTTCAACCCTTGTTGTTTCAGCTAGTTTCTTCTTTATACCATATGTACACAGTTTCTTTGGATGTAGAACAAGTGGTGAATGGGCTTTTTTCTTCTTCTTGGCTTTGGGATAAGATGAAGCTGTTTGTGATGAAGAAGATATGGGAAGATTAGATGGAAAGATTTTCATTTGAGGAAGGGTTTTAATTTCCTTGTGAATCTTTTAAAGGAATATTCACACTCTTCATTATCTAAAGAGATTTTGAAGAATTTGAATACATTTGTGAAAGCCATTCCATAGAGTAAGGCATTATATTTCTTTGGGTTAAGGGGAGAATCTACCATTTGTTGAAAGATCTTGTATGGAATATTTAGTTTAATCTTGTGCTTAAGGTGATACATGACATATAGGTCAGTATCACTGATGGTATCAAAAGTACCAAGTCTAGGTAAAAGTGTGTGAAGACACATGTTATTAAATATTTTTGGTAAAGGTTAAAGTTGTGAGGCTACCAGTAAGCTGCCAGACTTGATCATTTCAAAGATGATATCTTGTTTTGAAAGGCCAATATCAGAAAACCAAGAAGGATCGAAGTACTCATTACCTTCATTTGGAATAGATAAGGCTTTTGATAAGGATTCAATGGTGAGTTCAATGTGTTTTCCATTAACATTGCAAAGGAGAAGATTCTGACCATGACGTTCCTTGACTATTAAGGAAACATCTAATTTTCTAATGAGGATAGGGTAGTGTGGCTCAATAAGAGAGACAAATTTTGTCTATACCTAGATGTTAGTGTATTCACACTAGTTCCATCCACCCTTCTTCAGATCCAAGAAGTCGTAGAATCCTCCTAAGGCAACAAGACAAGTTTGCCATCATTTTTTGAGGTTTGGTTTGGGGTGTGGCTACTGGTTTTTGTATAAAAAAAAAAATCAAAGTGTGGTTTTAAAGTCATCATCTTCTTCTAAGTCAATAAGGAATTATTGCTCATTTTGAGTTTCCTTTGTGCCAATGGCAGCAAGAATACTCATGGATCTTCTTGCAAGTTGGTTTGAAGATGGTTTAAGTGATTTGTTTTTTTGAAACAATTGGTTTGGTCTGGGCTTGATTAGAGTTAGAGGGTTGAGGATTGGTTGATGAGTGAATATGAGATTTTGGGTTTTGCATGTGTGGACGAGCCTTTAGAAAGGAATTAGATGAGATGGGAAGAATTACTGATAGATGTTGAACTTGTGCTTCCCATTACGATTTTGATTCAGAGTCATGTGATGATGAAGGTATTAAATTTGGAGAAGAATGAGTAGTGGGTAAATGAAAGCCTTGCGATCCTTTAGTTTCAGACCTTTTTTATACCTCCCTTGGTTTTGGCCATTTTTGAACGAAGATAAGGTATTTTGTTAATAGAAGGAGAAATGCGAAGTTGAGGGAGAAGTGGTACAGGAAGAAGTGAGAAAAGTGAGTTATAATAGGGAAAAAGATAAATAGTAATTGATTGGAAGTTACATTGGGAATCACTCTATATGAAGTAGCTGTTAGGGAGAGAGAATGAGGGTTATGTAATATGTGTCCAATGGATAAGGATTTTACTTTTTCTATTTTGTCTTTTTGATGATAGGTAATCATGATTAGCTTTTATTGAAAAGCTTTTTGATGTACAAGATTAAGGTAACCTTTCAAATTTTCAGACCCATCACACATTAGTGTTTGTTTTAAACATTCTGAACTATCAGGATGTTTGACGGGAAAATGATTTTTTTATCTAATAATTAAGCCACGATAGTTTATATAATAATAATAATAATAATAATAATAATAATTAATTTGAACATGGATAATTAACAAGGTTTATTTTCTTTCTGATAAAATTAAACCTTCAACTAGTGATTTTGTAAATATGTTAGCTAGTTGATTTTCAGTGACGATAAATTTGAGTGCAATCTTTTTCTTTTGAACATGATCACAAATGAAATGATGTTTAATTTCAAAGTGTTTTGATTTGGAGTATTGTATTGGTTTTTTGGAGAGATTTATTGTTCTAGTATTATCACACATAATCAGAATGTTTGAGTACCTTAGTGAGTAGTTTTCTAACTGATATTTCATCCATATGCTTGTGTGCAACAGTTTGAAATAGAAACATATTTTGCTTCAGTGGTGGATAATGCAATTGTATTTTTTTTCTTGCATTGCCAACTAGTTATGGCTTGTCTTGAAATTGGCATGCTCGACTAGTGTTTTTTTTTGAATTTTTTCTCCAGCATAATCAGTATCACAATATGCTACAAAATCGAAATGTGACCTTATTATATACATAAGGCCAAGATCAGCAGTACCTACTAAATGTCTAAATATTCATTTAATTGTCACAAGGTGTGATTCCTTGGGACTAATTTAAAAACTAGCATACAATTCTACAACAACAACAATGTCAGGTCTGCTAGCATTGAGATAAAGTAGGGATCCAATCATTTATCTAGATTCTTTTTGTGAAAATGATTTTCCATTCTAATATTTGTCTAGACCTAATGAAGGATGCATATGTGTAGTCATAATTTTTTCTTCACTCATTTTGAATTTTCTAAGAAGTTCTTTTGTGTATTTTTCTTGATAGATAAATATGCCTTCTTTTGTTTGCTTAATTTGTAATCCAAGAAAAAGTTTGAGTTCACCCATTATCCTCATCTCAAACTCACTTTGCATAAGGTTAGAAAATTCCTAAAGGTTGTTTAACAAATACTTCTTCATTTAAGAAACCATTTATAAAACACTTTTTACATCCATTTGAAAAAGCTTTTTGCATTTATGAGCAGGACATCCTTTTGACATATCTGAATATCCTAAAAATATGGCTTTGTCTGCTTTTGAGTCAAACATTCCCAAGCTATCTTAAGTATTTAGAATGTAGCAGAAACAACCAAAGATGTGAAAATAGGATATGTTTGGTTTCCTATCTTTCCAGAGTTCATAGGTATTTTGTTTAAAAAATATCTAATTGATACACAATTTAAAATAAAGTAAGATGTATTTATAGCTTCAACCCAAACGTATTTGTCTATTTTTTATTCATATAGCATGGTTCTTGTCATTTCTTGCAAAATACTATTTTTTTCTTTCAACAACTCGATTTTGCTGAGGAATTCTTGCCCAAGACAAGTTATGTGATATTTCATTTTGATCAAAGTATGCTTGAAATGACGAATCTATGAATTCTCCCTCATTATCACTTCTTATTGAGAAAACATAACATCATTTTTCATTTTGAACCTTTTTGCAAAAGTTTTGAAATGCTTCAAACGATTCATAATTATGTTTTAGAAATAACACCCAAGTAAATATCGAAAAATCATCCTCAATGACAAATCCATATTGTTTGCCACCTAGACTAGTTGCCTTGATTGATCCAAACATATCTATGTGAAGAAATTCCAAAGGTCTTTGAGATTGTACAAATTTTTTTGGACGAAAATTGTTTTTAACTTGTTTGCCTTTTATGCATACTTCACATATTTTGTCTTTGTCAAAATTTATTTTTGGTAAACTTATTAGTAAATTAAGTTTAGATAGTTTGAAAATAGTTCTTATATTGATATGACCAACACATTTGTGTCAAATCCACTTGTCTTTTTCAAGAGACATGAAGCATGATTCAATAAGAAGTTAATCTAAGTATAAGACATCTAGGTTCTTCTTGCTTGAGCTAATGAAAAATATTTTACCCAAAGAAAATTGTTTTACTTGACATATGATTGGTTTAATAGTAACTTCAAATTGAAAGATCAAGGTTGTTCTGGTTATTTGAACAGAAAAACAAAGATTGATCTTGCTTTCACAGCAACAATCCAAGAACGATCTGGTTTACTAAGAACAAAGACTTCTTGAATTCAAGATTATCCTTGGCTACAAAAATGCATCAAGCTACATGGAAAAACATCAGTACCTATTACAAAGAAACAAAATTGCATATTCAAGATTACTTTGGGCAAATTCGTCAAAAGAATCAACAAAACCAATCCTTATTACGAAGGTACCAAACGTAGGTACACAAAGTTCATACCAGAAATATCTATTCCAAAAGATTAACAAAGGCAAAAGCTAAGCATCAAGAACTAACAAGCAAGATCAATCTCCAGATTGATAAAGCAACAAGTACAACCATGGCAGACATGATAAGACACTGCAACTACACCTCTGAACAACCTATGCACAGAGCAGAAAAGCATGACAAATAACTGCTGTCAAAGCTCTAAGTCCAGCACTTACATACACAAAACAAAAACGAAGAATGTTATGGTTTTACAAAAGAACATTCTGGTTATTCTCTTCTAAAGACGGAATTAAAATAGATCATTTTCCACATTCCAAACCACAATGTTAAGAGTATCAAGACTGCTCAAATCAATGGTGAAGCCAAAACTCGAGTTGAATGCCCAAAAGAGGAAAACAACTTCAAGATTGATCTCCAAATTGATGACTAGTCAGCAAGGACGCAAGTACATTGTACTTGCATTATTCTGCAGAAAGTTCTGCATAAATCCAATCTGAAACAGTATTAACTGTCATTTGACATCCCTTTCACTCACTTATTCACGTTTTCCATCAGACCCAAAAGCTAGAACGTTCTTCGTTTGTCAAGAACGTTGTGGGCAGCAATATAAACACATGTTCAAAGCCTAATAACACTTACGAAGTGTGTCCAACGACTATATTCATTTTAAAACTGAATATTCAAAGCCTATTATCATCTATAAATTGAAGATCAATTGGAAGATGAAGGCAAGAACTCAATTTACAAATCTACCAACACTAGTGCAAGTAAGAACAAATCAAAAACACTTCAAGAAAACTTTGACTCTCTTCACTATATTTGTGGATCATCATTTACTGAGTTTGTCTTTATTTATCTCAAACAGGTGTTGAGAAGTTTCAAGATCCCAAACACTTTTATCATACACATCATATGTAACTCAAGTCTATCTTTTATGTTAGATATAATGTATTTGTAAAAATCCTTTCAAGATTGAAAGGTGATTCTAAAAATCCTTTCTAGGTTAAAAGGTGAAGATTGTAATTGATCTAAGTGTGATCAAGAGAAAAAGTGTAAAGAAGAACATTCTGGTTCTGAAGCACATAGTGAAAATCTCACAGTTGTGAGGACTAGACTAGCCCGATTTGGGTGAACCAGTATTCTTTTTGTGTGTTTGTGTGTGATATTTCTATCCCTTATCTTTAATTATTTTCACACATAAATCACATTTCATTATAAACTAATTTGTACATTTTGGACATATCCAGAACATTTTGGACATTCTATTTGAACCAAAATTGATCTTGAGTTAATTTAAATTAAGCATAAGAATCAAAATTTTAAAAGGATCACAATTCAAACCCCTCTTTCTTGTGATTGACATTGTTACTTCAGTCATATGCCTTGAACATCCATTGTTCAAGAACCATGGCTTTTTCTTTACTTTTAAAGAGGATTCTTGCATTGCTAGATGTTTCCTTTTTAGTTACCAATGGTGATTTGGTTCATTGAGGATTAGTTTGTTACCTTGGAGGATATTATCATTTTAGAACACAAAATGATTCATAGTGATTTGGTTAGTTACATAAAAAGCGTTTTATTTTCTTTGTTTGAGAAAGTTTAGAGTTATTATAGTGTGTGAACTTTGTAATATCCTATTGAGAAAAGAAACTAATTCAATATATCCTAGTTTTTTACATAGGTGCATCTTGACTTTCCTTCCATTCTTTCTGGTACAAAGATATTTTCAAACCTTGTGTTTTTTAGAGTTTTCAAAATGAAGACCAACCTTATCATATTTTCTAGATTTGTATCCCAGGAACCAATTCTTATAATGTAGCCTCCATTTGTGATTACTTTCCACATTCTTGTGTCTTGAGATATGAGAAACAATTCCATTTTTCTTTTTAAGAAACTAATATTTTCTTATACTCTAGACCCATTAAACACAATATCTTCATTGCATCATATGTACAATTTGGTAATGTGTTACCTTTTGAAAGCATGTCTTTTAAAAACTCAATCAATTCAATGAAGCTTTTATCAATCCATATAATTATTTCCTTTAGATGGAACAATTTTAACACTGCTAACAAAAATATAAATTTTGTGCACCCAAAGTACAAAACTTCAAATGGTTGGAAAAAACACAAGAAAAAGGGGTTTGAATTGTGTAAAATAAAATTTCCTTTTAAAAAGAAACTTCCTAACACTTTTTACTAAAAGATTTGAAACAAAAGGAGGTAAAATAAGGATAACGAACACAAGCTCTATAGGTTTAAGCTTTAAAGGTCTATGTTAGTGTAAGCTCTAAAGGTCAATGTTTTACTTTTGAACTTAGAACTTGTATCGTGCTGCTTATGTATAATATAAGGCATTTCAATTATTATGTTTGTTTAATATAATAAAGTCCTTGAGTGAAATTCATCCTAATAAGACATCGAGTGGATGACTCGATTGTGAGATGCTATAGAACTTCATTCTCAAACATTTGTAGTCGAGTATTATTATAGAGGGAGATAATAATACAATCGAGACTATTATGTATGTCGACTGATAGCCATATCTCACAGATTATGGATATGAGATATCAAGTCACAACATATGTATACTGGATTGACCTGCCATGAGAATATTGCATAGTGTGTCATGTAAGTGTCAAAAGGTATTATCATAATTATAATGGTGTATGTCACCCTTAGACCTGAAACCACTATGATCCCTAGATGAGGAGTTTTTTGTTTTATTGTCGTCAAACATTAGTTGTAACAAGACAATTATAACATCGTTTAATTGGACATTCAATGAGTCATGCTGAGGGACATGAGTGACCTATATGTGATTTGCTCCTCGCGCAGAATGGGAGTAATCTGCGGGCCTCTTGATAGAATATGATTGTTAAATCCATGACGATGCTGAGGTAATTCGATATGGGATATTAACTATTGTAGAATATACTTCGATACCCAAAAAATGAGATATCAAACTATACAAGGCAGTCACATTATATGCCTTGAATTCGATTTAGATATGAGGGGAAAAGGGAGATTATACATAGGATCATTATCGCAAAAAGGTTATGTCAAATCACGAGACATTATCATTACTTGAGTGGCAGTGATGCGTTAATAGATACCGCTTGCTATTTATAATATTAAATAGAGGATTTAATGTTATTATTACCAGTGTTACGGGAACCTAATGTAGAACGAGAAACACAAGAAATATGGGGTTTTAATTATGTTTTATTTTAAAAATGTTTTAAAAAGATTAAAACAAAGTGATGAAAATAGGGCAGATAAAACAAAAACATAGAACAAAATAACCAATTTATCCTGTTTCACTACCAACACAGTAGCTATGTCCAGTCCTTTTAAACTGAAATATTTAATTCACTAATTCACCAACTGAATCACATTTCCACTGAACACCTACTAGTCAATATGATTGTGTTCAACACTTCTCAATCTTCTAGTTTAGTACAATCAAATTGTTGAGGAATGCAACCACTGCAGGGCTAGGTTACAAAACAATAAGTTTAAGGGTTTTCTGAACACTCTCACAAGAAGGTGTTTACATTGTTGTACTCTTAGAAAATATTGCTCATCACTTAGACAAAACAAAGGATTAAGATCAAGAATGCAAACATGACTGTATGGTACTTATTGTAGTGCGTTGTTGTGTTATTTTCAATAAGGGCTGCACGTCCTTTTATAGAGAACTTTAGGTTTTCTAGTCGTTGTCCTTTAAACAAATAACAGATTCATGGTGTTGAGTGTAACACCCCGAGTTTAAAACACAGCGCGGGTGCATTTTTTTTTTTAAATAATTAAAAATGATTTTCCAAATTTAATTCGAAAGGAATTAAAATAAAGTTTCCGTACATCAATAAGTACTCAATTTCGGGAAATTTAATAATAACCAATAAGGCATTTTTAAAATGTTCACAATGTCAGAGTGCGGAAAATACAGCGGAAAAAGTAATACATTAATTCCCAAAATAAAATTACATTTCCCAATTTCAAAACCCTATACAAAAGTCTAGACTGATCATGCACTAAGCTACAGTAGCACGGTCTCCACCGTATCCCCTACAAGTCTCTTCTTCAGCCAGTTGTTCGCCCCTCTGCGTCGTCCACGGATACTTCGTATGTAAAGATCAGGGAAAACTAACGACGTTTCCGTCGTTAGTGTATTCGTCGATAGGACGGGTTCGGGTAATATCTGAGGGCAAAGTCCAAAGTCCACAATATAATAGCAAGGGGGTCACCAACCGAAAATAACAAATATTCACATAGCATGTATTGCACAACAACATCTAATCATGGTATAATTTATGATGATGAGGAAAATAATAATGCTCATTTGGAAATTTATGACTTTCATGCCTTTTCAAAACAGCAGTTAATGATTATGAATATGCGGTAAGTACAGCCAACACGTCAATAAAACACAAACATAAATTCAGAAATTTCATATTTTGAACAGCACTCACACGCATTAATTTCCAACATTCATCATATAAACAATCATGACACAACGGTCAAATCCCATAATGTAATGCATATATGCTCATGCAAAATTTTCTTGGAATCACCAAGGTGCAGTCGCTCGACAGACCAGCACATCTCAACGGCCCTCATGACCAGGGTGCAATCGCTCAACAGATCAGCACCAGTGCAGACGCTCAACAGTCGAGCAGATCGTGCAGTCGCTCAACAGACCAGCACGTTTGACCTCACCCAAGGTACAATCGCTCAACAGATCAGTACCTAGTGCAGACGCTCAACAGTCCAACACTCGTACAATCGCTCAACAGATCAGCACGAGGTTGCGCATTTTAGGGTACAGACGCTCAACAGTTCAGTACCAGTGCAGACGCTCAATAGTCCAGCACTTATATACCAAAGTACAATCACTCAACAGATCAGTACTTAGTGCAGACGCTCAACAGTCCAACACTCGTGCAATCGCTCAACAGATCAGCACGTGGTTGCGCATTACTCTGTGGCCCATCGCGGGTACCACTTGACTATGCAATGCATGGAAGATGCAGTGTTTCACTTCTCTAGAAACAGAATGCAAACTCAGAAAATTCATGCTCTTTATCATGTTTAAATATTTCAGCACAGTCATAATAATATCACAATCATGAATTAAACAATCCATTAGTCATTCATACTTTGAAATATTTCCCATCCTCTCAAAAATTCAGACACAGTGTTTAAAACTGGGATTTTTCTGGGATTTATGAGTCTGTATTCGAATACAGCTCTCCTGTATTCGAATACATAAGTCAAAAACAGTAAAGAATCACTCTCTGTATTCGAATACAGCCCTCTGGTATTCGAATACAGAGGCAGATTTCAGTGCATAAAACAACCTCTTCCATTACATCAGTAAAGTTTTTAAAACTTTATCACCACCACTTCAAACCCTCATCAAAAGTTCCACTTTAACTCACCACAACATCCCCAGTATTCCCCAGACACTCAGGGTTTTCAAAACACTCTTAAAACTTGAAATTTTCTGAAAATTCAAATCTGTATTCGAATACAGACCCTCTGTATTCGAATACAGAAGCAGGAAACTGCAACTTAACCTTCTGTATTTGAATACAGCTTGGCTGTAGTCGAATACAGGAGTTCAACCTTTGGAAAATGCAGCCTTTTCTCCCATGTCACTTAAAGGTTTTCAAACATCTTTCTCTCCTCTTTAAAACGATTTCACAGACTTCTTTTCAAATCATTAAAACCTTCTCAGAGTTTCTCAACACTTCAAAACTCACATGACAGTGATTAAAACTTGTTTTTCTGGAAAACACGAATCTATATTCGAATACAGCTTCCTTGTATTCGAATACAGAAGCTAAAAACTGAGTTTCTGGAAAAACTCGAATCTGTATTCGACTACAGCATGTCTGTAGTCGACTACAGATGCGAACACAATGTTAAAAGTTCACTTCTGTATTCGAATACGACCTGATCGTAGTCGAATACAGATGCGAATACAGAAGCAAAACTCTCTCCTCTGTATTCGAACACAGGGGCTCGTATTCGAATACAGGTTTGAAAACTTTAAAATAAAACAGAAACCTAGAAGGTTGTATTCGAATACACACATGTTGTAGTTGAATACACCTTCGAAAACCAGTGAAAATTCAACCCTTTTCAAAACTGATTCTTTTAAAACAACAGCCAACATCAAACAGATTCTGCACTTGTTCAAGAAAACCTTTCCTCATTTATAATCCCTTTTTCTTTAAAAACCATTAACACCACCAGAATCACACAACACAACTAGAATTAGAATTAACAAGATCATCAAGATCACCCAGAACAACCAGAATCAGAATCATCATTCTCATCACCAGAATCTCACAACAGAAAACAGAATCAGAACCATTAACACCAGTTTATCCAAACAGGGACAGATGATCAGTCATCAGATCATCACGCAACATATCAGTATTCACACTCAACAGAAACAAACATGCAACATCTCAGAGTTCTCAAACACCAGAGCAAACATGCATGCATTTAGTTTTCCCAAAACATCAGAGTAAACATGCATGTGTTTAGTTTTCTCAAAACACAACAGAATGACAAACAAACATCACAGAACACCAAGCACCAACAGAATGCATTTAGCATTTTAATGCTAATTTCAAAACAGTTTTAAGACATGCATTTTAATCATAACTAAAATGGCATGCAAACATTTTCCAGCATTCACACAGAATGTAAAACAACATATTTTACCAGTAAACACAGCCAACAACAACTTATCAGAATAATCACTTCTCAAAAAATGCATTTTCTCTCAAAATGACATTTTCGAAAACAGCTTTTCTTTTAAAAATAGAACTGAAACAGCACAATTTATGGCCCTAATGCAGCTAAAAGATGGAAGGTGCCCTTACCCTTGTAGCGTGCTTTTCTATTTCCTCTGGTTCCTGCTGCATTCCCTTTTCTGCGTCCAAAAACGGTGAAGCTGTTCCCTGAGTTTGCTGCTGCAAAACTGGGTTCTTTCTCTTTGTATTGAGGTGGGGATTAACTTTACTACTGGGGGTTTTCTGGTTTGAGGCTTGGATTCTCAGTTAATGGTGTTGGGAAGAATTTCCCTCTCTAAAGTTTCAGTTCGGGAATGGCAGAAAAACAGAGACAGAAATGGGAGAGGTGATGGAGTTGGTACATGCAATATGGGCAGTATGGAGGAAGGAATGGTGTTCTGAAATTGCCATCCTTCTCACTCCTATTTATAGGCTCTCAAAGTGCCACCTCACTTGCCACTTGTCTGATTTTCCAGCTTTCTAATTATCTTGCAATTAGTCACTTAATCCTTACTAAATGGTCCAATTAATTTAATTACTTGAAATTAAATTAATTTAATTCTTCACCCAATAATTTTTAATTCATCTTCCAAATAAATATTTATATATATATATATTCACTTCAATCATACATATATTAAATATTTACAAAAATTCCCAAAATGCCCTTGACAATAATTTCAAAATTAATATTTAAAATTAAGGGTCTTACATTGAGCAGAGGATGCACAAATTTGTCTTCATCAAAGCGTTGAGTTTTTAGAGCTTTGACTTCCATTAGAGCATTGACTATCTAGAATGTTAACTATTTATTAGGGTGTTGACTATTAAACAGAGTTAGACGATCAGATGTTTGACGCGATTATCAGAGGCAGACAATCACTTGCTTGTCACACTTATTAGAAGTAGACAATCACTTGTTTTTTCAAAGGCAGAGTGATCAGATGCTTGTTGTAGTCATTAGAGCCAAACAAATCATAGCATTACTGCATTAATAGAATCACCAGTGGCGTATTTCAAAGGGTGTTCATCGAACACATAATATGGATTTTACAATAGAGTCTTGATGTTCCTTTTAACTTAGATCAAACATTAGATGATGCATTATAAACTCATATTGAATAACCTGATATGCACACTTAAACAGAAGGGGCATACTTTGTCAAACCAACTTGGTTCTAACACCTATAGGGTCACACATGCGAGAACAAATTAATGAGGATTTAAAAGTGTATATAATTAAGACTTATTAATGGACCGATATGAATTAAGTGACACACGAAACACCATAAGCTACAGTGTGTGGTTTAAGTGAAACACATAATACCATAAGCTACGGTGTGCTAGGTCAGTATAAGGGTCTATAAATTGAACCCTTATACAACATTGTAAAAAACCTAGTCGTCCAAAACCCTAACTTCCCTCATCAGTTTCATTCACCAGCTAGCACTGGAACTGTGGCTACTCCATTAGAGGTATGTTCGTGTGGGCTACATAGAGATGCTGCCAATAGAGCAATGTTAATGATCGTCATTAGAGTTCTATCGTGCTGCATGAGGTTATTTTTTAAACTCTGATTCATGACCATTAGTGAGAATTCATGGAGGAAAATTTTATTTGTTTTAATCACAATTTTCCTTCAGTCTAGTTCCTTCAAACTGAAGGATTTATCCACTAAAATCAAATTGATTTTATCACCACCACTAGAACATGCACTAGTCAATCTGACTATGTTCTAATCTTCTCAAACAACTAGCTTAGTACAATTAAGTTTTTGAGTAGCATTTTTTACTGGGCCAAGATACGAAGGATTAAGGTTTTATTGTGTGTATCAAAATAACTCAATAACAGAGGATATAACGATGTAACTTTTCAAAATTCATAATTCATTGTTTGCAATGATGTTTTAGTGTCCTTATATAGTTCTAAATTAATGACGTTAATTTTATGACCGTTGTAGATAATGTTGCACAAATCTTGTAGGGATTGTACTATTAGGGCAATTGGCGTTAATTTTGAAAAATATTCACTTGTCCTTTTTGGCGCTTTAAAAGTTCTTCATAAAATATCTTGTTCACGAAATCAGGATTATCAGAGGAAGGAAGCATTATAGGATTCATGTCAAGTTTTTGTAGATGCTTTCATAAGAGATATACTTGAGTGAAACTTGTTGATCCGAGGGTGTTTGAGTGTTGAGCTTGTCAAATGATTACGTTTTCTAGATGATTGACTGATATTAGATGATATGACTTTTATTAGAGTGTTGACTAGAGGATCAATTTGTTGTGTAAAGATGTTTGATCAAACGAATCAAATTTGGACGCATCATTGTAAACAAAAGAGACGTGTTAATCATAAGATTAACTCAGTTGCTCCACGGAGAAATAAGGATAATGTATCTATAATTAGATAAATATCTTCAATGGATTTTATCAAAGGATCTTCACACTTAAAAAATACTTAAATCGTTCTCAGATATATTTTGTTATTACCTTAGTTCTAACAACTTCATCATTGGATTTGCACAATTTTTCGTGCACCCCATCTTCAAAAGCCTGATGTCCAATGTTATAAATCATGTCCTTCGATCGATCGATCACCAAAATCTTCACTAGCTTTCACGCTTTCAAAAGCACTTGGTATGGTGATTATCTCACCATGCCATGTCCATATTTTGTAAATAGTACAAATCCCTTCAACAAGAATATGGTCTCGTATTATATCAACTAATTGGTCCATATAATTCATTCAATTATTTCAATGACAACCAAAAGTTCCATCATTATCAAGAAGATGTGTTTCAACATATTTAGAGACTTTTCTACATGATTCTCATACTCATCACTAGTGAGACTAGCTTGCATCCAACTACAATCCATAATCAATTTTTTGAATATGAAATGATAAATACACTATATATATATATATACACACACACAAAATATATGAAATATAAATACCAATTGCACATAAACAATAATTATTTATTCTAAGTTAAATAACATGAAGAATAACAAAAATGATGATGTAAAAACAACATAGATAAGGAAAATGAACCTTTTGATGAGAATATGATGGTGCTTACAAATGAGAATATTTCTTCTTATAAATAAGATAGACATGTGTGAATATAAGATAACAATGTTTACGATTTTCTCTCACTAATCACTTAAATATTTATAACACCGAGATTATATCTTAGCAAAATATGTAACTTGTTCCAATATCAAGGTATTACAAGTCAATCATTATAATAATCAACTTCAAAATGTTAATAGATATCATCTTAATTTCATAAATGCAATTGCATAAAGTATTTATACACCTATTACCAAAAAACAGTTGAAAACGGACATCTTTTAATCCATATTTTCTACTAGTATTTGTCCAGTATTCACCAAGTTACGCAACTCGATTGAAGCAACTATTGTTTTATTGGCACGATACCATAAATCCTCGGAAGACTAGTTGATCATTTCAAGATCGACCTTCATATAAATTAGACTTCTTAGAAACTTAACCATACAAAGAGAGGACCAATTTATTTTCTCATGGCTTATATAAAACTCCATCAACATTGAAATTATCAAAAAATTTCATTACAACTTTGTTGAATTCATTAAAAAGTGAGTAAGCCAAGAAAAGAGAAAATTTGGTGAATGGTAGTAATTGAGCTTACATTTATTCACTCTTTTTTGGAAGCTTTTATTTATTTTATTTGAGCCAAAACATTTGTCATGTAGTGAGGTACAGTTTTTGATTCAAAACTTGAATTCCTGTCCGATCATGTGACTGGATCCTCAAAGTTTTGATCAAATTAAGTTTTTTTTAGAAGACTTCAATGTAACCAACCAGTTTGACATTAGTATATACTCTAGTTTGTAAATCAGTTGATTGAATAAAACAATTATTCTTGTTAAAGAGATCAGACATATTTATTAGTTGGGTGGTAAATTAGTATAGATTTCCATGTTCAGATTTTTTTGATTTTTGTTCATCCTATTTTATTGAATCTTTTAATTCTTTTTAAAAGTTTTTAAATCATATTTTTTTTAGAGTTTAATTTATTTTTGTTAACTCACTTTCTCTTATATTTGAGGTAAAAAAATATATCTTTTGAAAAGATTTTCAAGTTTTTTAACAAAAACTTTTTACTAAATATAATTCAAACTTCCTTTTCTTTAGGACGTAGACACATGACACTAGACTCTTTAAAAAAACCTCAATTAATTTTATATGATATTTCTCCTTTAATTATTCGTTAGTTTTGGAGTAGTTGTGTCATATTTTATCCTCTAGTGCAAGGATTTGCGCAACATTTTCTATAATTCTCTATTTCATTTGATTTTTCTCTCATCTTGTCTTTTTATTTCTTTTCAATATTCTCTCTCCTTTCACCCAGATAACTTTTGTTGATCCAACTTGCAACTTGCAAATGAATCAAACTCCATACTTTTGTGTCACCAAACAAAATGATGATAATCATCATGTCCTTTCAAATTTTAACTCAAAAAAACAAAAAAGAAGAAAAAAAATCCTTTCAGACCCATTTGAGTACCCCACTTTCACGTGCACCACACATTAAACTTCCTTGCTTATCGATATGAATTTATGATCAACTTGAATTGGAAGATATATTTAAATTAAAAATTTATTTTTCTCACAAAAAACTTTTACCATTATTTTAATTATCATGTTCACTATTTAATAATCCCCGTCTTACAATAATTTTAACCATTTTGTACATATAAAAAATATATATAAATAAAATAAAGAGAATAATAATTATATTAAATATTTAGAGGAATAATAAATTAAAAGTGGTGTATATATTAATTAAAGGATATAATTAGTAAATATAAATTAAAATTACATGAAAAATTTAAAATGACACTCTTTTTAGAATAAGTTTTTATGTAAATGTGATAGTTATCATGAGATTAATGGAAATAAATGTTATATGAATTATATTGAACAGACTAGTATTCTTCTTAATTCACTATTTTTTTATACATTTTAATTCATCCTAACAAATTTTTATGTTGAATTCTTTCTTTAAAATTAAAACAACTTTTTAAAACAGATTAATTTTAAAGGGTATATTTTTATTTTGTATAAATCAAGCATATCCCCATATCCAACGATGTGAATACTTCATTTTTAGGCAAGACGATAATTTCAGCATGTTGGCAGACTCCTTTATTTTTAATCAATTTAACAATATTATTTTTGTAAAGAGGTAAAGCCAAGATTCTGCTCATAACTTTGCTAGAGAGGCGATGTCAAATATTTTTTTTAAATGACCAAATTATATTAATATTGTTAGTGTTTTGTGGGTGTGAAAATTCAACCTTCAACTTTCTTATCACTAGGCTAGTAAATCTCTCATCTCAATCACTAACCTACACTTATATCATTTTTTAAATTGTATTACCTAATTTTGATGAATTGCATTTTTCTATATCTTTTATATTATTTTTTCTATATCCTTCTCTTTCAAAATGTCTCTACAAAGTATATGAGTGTCTACGTATCATTTACCTTTCTAAAGTTTTAACGATCAAGATCTTCATCATATTCAAAGGAACATTAAATAGTATAAAATAAAAGTTAGTTGAAAGAAATAAAAAAAATTATAGTTGAATGAAAGAAATCATTAACATCGTGATTTAAATTACAATTGCAGTCTTAATTTGCGGTAAAGCTGCAAACTTTTATCTTGTGAAAAAATGTGGCCCATACAATTTAAGTTGCAGATATAAATACTTTAAAATTTATAATATTCCAACAACTAAGGTCTTTTTAAAAAATTAATTTAAACCATGGTTAACTTATATTCAAAGTACACAACTATATATCCTTTTTTTACATTTTACAAAATTTCTATTTCTATTTCTATTTCTTCTACTACTTCATTTGCTCTCAAAACCAATGGAGAAGGAGGAGAGACATTTCCTCCACCAACCACTCTTACCTCTTTCCACACCTTCTTCTTCTTATGAGATTAACCAACACAACAATTCAAATTTCTTCATTTCAAACAACAACATCATTCTTCGGATCGTACTTGTTCTCTTTGTAGCACTAATCTCAATATGGGCAAACTATGAAGCATCCAAGACTTTTGAAATAAACATAGTAAACGACACCAAGGACTCCCTTGCTGGACGTCGTTTCACTCTCTTATACATCTCGAACGACAAAGCCACACGTATACTCCTCAACACAAGTTCCTTTGTAGAACATATTCTTTACCCAAATAGCTACAACAATAACAATATTCAGAATAAGAAAAATATAAAAAGTGTCACCCTTCACCTTATAGATAAGAATCTCAACACCACCACTGTCACCGTCATCAAAAGAAACATCAGAGATTATATTATTGATATTAGTCCTATCTTATTTGAAGATAGGAATTTCAACAAAATGGATATAGTTGGTGAGATTCAACGTGCCATGGCTAGAGTGTGGCTATGGGATGGAAGGTCTAAGGCCCCACCTAGACTTCTCGATGGTATGGCGGAGTATATCACTGTGTTAGCCGGATTCCGCCGTGAAAGACTCTCCGGCGGCGTTGGAGAGTCGCCGGAATTTGAAGTTGGCCGTGATTTATGGTGGGAGCATAAGGACCCTACTCATGTGGCACGTTTGTTGCATTATTGTGAAAATTATAAGAAGGGGTTCATCCAACGGCTGAATGAAGCTATGAGAGACACGTGGCATGATCGTATGGTGGATGATTTGTTGGGGTTGGAAGCAACAAAGACTTCTCGATTGTATAATGCTTCTTATCCGAAGAAAACTCATTTTTTTGGTATTTAATTTATTTTATATTTGCAAATGGTTCTTTTTATACATCCTATTTGTTTATAATCGTTATTTTTTTAGTCACCGTTAATAATTGTTATTAAAAGTGATATTTGCAATGAAATATTGTGGCCAGCTGAGTTGGCAAACACGCTATTAATTGGGTTATATACATTTGATTTTCAATTATCATGATCACATGGAATTTACGTGACGCATGTTTAATGCAATGATGAGTCACATATATGGAGTACTAGGATGGAAATCATATTCTATAAAGAATTTGCTTATAAAAATACAATATACCATAAAGAATTTGAACTTTTAAAATTTAAACATAAAATATTTAGTTCAATTTGTTTTTATTCGACTTTGTTTAACTCGAATTATTTTATTTCCTTTTTCTTAAAATATGAGAGTTAAAGACGAACATATAAATTTTTGTTGGAGTAACTCTTCTTGAAGTTTAAAGTCTAACAAAAGATCATAAGGTGATGTATAACACAATGTACACAAATGTCGCCAATCCACAACTTGTCTCTCTGGTCAAATGGAGTGCACTTCTAGATAAATTTTATAAAATTAACTTCGACTTTGCGGATCTTAAATATAATGTTTAGGCAATTGGCACGATTATTAGAAATGGTGAACGTGTGGTTTTAGTTGCTGCAACTTGGGATATTACTACTCGACTTTAATGTGACTGAAGCTATGCATTTCATATTAGCGCTTCAATTTGTTTTTGATTTGGGCTTTTGTTGCATCATAATTGAAGGAGACTCTTTTAATGTTGTCAAAGCTATCGTTGTCCCTTTTGTAAACAATTCTTATATGGGCTCAACTATTGCTGATTGTTGCAATTTTCTTCCTTTATTTCTTTGGTATGTAGTGGGTCATGTGAAGAGAACTGCTACTATCTTTGCTCACACTCTAGTCAAATTTGCTTTAATTTTGAATGACATTATTTTGATTGGGGAATGTGCCCCTTGTATTTGCCCTTTTATCACAACTGATTTAGCTGACTAATGAATTTTCCACTTTTAGAAAAGAAAAAAAAAGACGAACACATAATTCATCTATGCAACACAAACTTTTTTAGTTTTGAAAATATCACTAAAAAATAAGTTTTTATTGTGGAAAATTACACTCAAAATCGTTACCAAGTAAATGTTGCCACAATTTACAAGACCATATAAATGAATGTCGCAAAAGTTAGCCATAACTAAATTTTAGGTTTGCCACAATTATTTTTAGTGTGGTAATATAATTTTAGCTGCAGTCAAGTCTATTTTAGTCACACTTAAGCCATAGCCAAGTATAGTTTAAAAAACAAAAATATTAATCGTTTAGCTACGATTAGAATCTTGGTAATGTCATATTACACATTGCCACATTTTTTACAAAGGATAACTTATAGGCTATGGTTATTGTTTAGCTACAATTATAATCGAGGCTAAAGTTTTGTCAAATATACATAAGTATATTAATGTAAATTGTACATGTTTGGCTACAATAAGTGTCATAAAAGAATTACACAATCTCAACTGCTGCAACCTATAGTTCTGCCACTTGAGACTTTTTATTGGAACCAAGACGGTTTTGTAAAACAAGTCCTTGTTAGTTTTGTTGATAACAAAAAAAAGTTTGTGAGAACAATTTAATAGAACAAACAGGTACATGCCAGACCCAGGAACAAATAAGAGGAAACGGGTAAAATCAAGAGGAAACAAACAGAATCATATGAAACAAACATAATCAAAGTATACAACAGAATCATAGGATACAATAGAGATTGAGGAAACAACAGAATCAGAGTATATAACATAATCAAAGGAAACGTAAAGATCAGAGGATATGCAATTATCGAAGAAAACGCACTGATAAGAGGAAACGCACAGATCAGAGGAAATAGAATGATAAGAGGAAACGTACAGATAAGAGGGACCACAATGAATAGAGGAAACAACACAATCAGATGAAGCACACCCTTTGTTGGCTTTGAAGTGCCCAATCTGATAAACTCGCTCTGACTCTAATATACAACATGCTATGATAAGTTGTTTATGCCGCTGAAAGTAATTCAACACAGGCAGATTATTGACTTTATCTCTAACATTCACACAGTAACATCTGACTGTGCTTCTGATATTAACACATGTCAATTTAACTCTGATACTTCTAGCTCTACTTCTAGTATTTACCAAATGACTCTGACTTTCATACTTCCAACTTTGACAAAAGTCAAAGCATCTGACAAAAGTTAATGCCTCTAACAAAAGTCAACAGCTATGACAAAAGTCAATCCACCTAAAAATTCAATGCATTAGATTTAATTTACAAAAAGTCAACGCATCTAAAAAAGTCAAATGTCTCTTATGAAGGTCAACAATTATGGAAATTGTGTATCGCTTGGAAGATATGATTTTGATAAAAACTAGAAGATTGCAAATCGGATTATGAAACAAGCAAAGTTTGCCTTTGATCCTGATACTAGAAAATACTAGACAAAATTCTCGGTCGGTTACCTACTAATTGCACATAATGGAAATAATTGACTAAGTATTTTTAATTGGCACAAATGGTTGGCAAAATGACTTCATTGCCGACAACGGTAATAATTTTCGAGTCTGTAGAAACGGTTAGAATTGAAACACCGATTCATGGGAATGGTTCACAAGCAATGATCCACAAACAGAACAATACACTGATTCAAAACTAAATGTTCATAATGATACAAATATGATTTGACTGAATTTGGCTCAAATGATGCATTCAATTGAAGAAAGTCTGGAATGATACGATGATTCAAAACTGGAACAAGGCAGCAGTTCAATGAAAGAACAGATAGTTCCAAATCTATAACTATAAAAGGAACTCTTCACATGGAAAACCTAGACCAACCAGACGAGATCAAAAAAACCAACAAGACTAGAATTTCATACATAACTTACACCAAATTGAACAAATCTGGATGCAGAACTTACACCAAACTTGATTTGGCACAAAACCATAGAACAACTCCTTCACACGGTGAAGTTTGAATAAGAACATATTGATACAACAATACTTTGATCAAGAACAGAACATACATCAACCTTCGATCAATATCAGATTGAATAATAATAATTGTTCAACAACCTTGAAAGAATCTTGAATAACAAAGTCTGGACAGGATGGACAACAATATCAAATACTTTGAACAAATTATGGACATGGAACTTCGAACCAAATTGAAGAAATTTGACTCAAACAACAAGGTTGATCCAATATTAACATCAAAAGAGATTGATTAACATCAAAGTACTTAGAACAAATTCAAACATAATTATTGTTTGAATATTGAGCACTTGTACAAAGACATATTTATCTAAGTTCTAGAAAGTGTTAGACACATACATATCCTCTCATTGAGAGTCAAACACTTATAAATTGGCTCATTAGTGGTTGTTGTTTTTGCCACAATGTGTTGCAGGTGCAACAGAAGGTTGAGTAGACTTAACTAGGTGATGTTAAGTGTTTATGTAATTCATGTTGAATTAGTGGAAGAAATCCTTCAAGTGAAGGTACTGGGCGTAGCCAACCAGATTAACGGTGAATCAGTATAAAAATCCTTGTGCAATTCTTTTTCTTGTCTTTGCTTTTACTTTCTGATTTTCGTTGATCACCAAGTCACGATTAAATTTAAAAAATTGCTTTAACAAACAATAACACAATTTAAAACCCCTTTTCTTGTGTTATTAAAACTTCACATTTTATAAGTTGTTCTCTCCTTACCTCAACGAGATTTCTCTATGTATTAAGTCACATCTGACTATACAACAATTACAATCATTCATAATCTACTTTAACATTTGTAGGTTGAGATGAAAATGTTTACAATTTTAGGAAGGTTTTTGGGATGTGGTTTCAAAACTTTAGATGACTGAGATTGGTTTGAATAAAAACTTACTCAAAAAGGTTGTCAAATTTCCTGAATTTAAGTATTTCAGAAAATGACATTAAACATAAATGTTTTTTTTTATATTCAATTTACTTTTTTTCTGTAAATTTATTTTCTTGCATATTTACTTCCTGTCATATTATTTCAAGTCAAAATCATTTGCAAATCATCTGCAATCCATTTTTCTCATATTCAAATCCTCGTTTTTGCATGTGTATGCATCCATTCCATTGTCCATAATTCATACAAAAATTTGGGCAGAATTGTTTGATCATGAAAATGATAAACTTGAATGCCAAACAAACTATCTATTATTGATATTTCGTTTTTATATTTAAGCTTACTCTTATAACTTTTCATAGTTCCCACACTTAAACATTCTTTTTGTTGATGTTCTAAATAGTTTGTCTATCAAAACTTAAAATCAATGTTAACACAAACACAAAAATTATAACGTAGAAATTCAAAAATCGGAGAAAAAATACGACTATTGTCTAATGATAAATAGAGAATAACACTATATGAAAAGTTTTACATCACAAAAACTTCTCTCAAACACTCCATGACTCTCAATACAACCACACTCTCCAACAAAAATACATGAACTACATTTAACAACACTCTAAAGAGTATAAGAGAAAATAAGAGAATCTAATACAAGCTTAAAGTGTTATGACTGGTGCATTTTTGTAATGAAAATTAGAGCCCATATATATAACATTAATATGTTCCTTTACAGTTCTAGACAATGTGGGACAGTTTTCAAGAGATTTCAATTTAATTCAAACCTAACAATCTTCACCTTGATTAAAATGGATGAAATTTCTATTGTTTACATCGGCAATAATTATTCTAACTATCATACTCCATAGTGATGAATCTAGGATCTCAAGTTAGCGGGTGCAAATAATCAAAAAGTAATTAAAATATAGGCTAAATAGCATCCATAGTCCCTTAACTTAATTTCAGGTAACGTTTTAGTCCTTTATCTTTTTTTTCCCGATTTGGTCCTTTATTTTAATTTTAAGTGACAATTTAATCCTTTATGTTTTAAAATGTTAACAATATTATCCTTTTTCTTACAAAAATTCAAAAAATTCATCAAAATTTTCAACCAAAACCCATAAAATTAATTACATGCTTTAATATAATACAAATTTTATCAAATTCGTAACTCAAATATTCAAATAAACTCATATTTTCATTTTTTATTTGATTTTTAAAATTCCATCTAATAAAGAATAAAAATATGAATTTATTTGAATATTTGAGTTACGAATTTGATAAAATTTGTATTATATTAAAGAATATAATTAATTTTATGGGTTTTGGTTGAAAATTTTGATGAATTTTTGTAAAAAAAAAAAGGATAATATTGTTAACATTTTAAAACATAAAGGATTAAATTGTCACTTAAAATTAAATTAAAGGACCAAATCGGAAAAAAAAAAGATAAAGGACTAAAACGTTACCTGAAATTAAGTTAAGAGACCACATGTGCTATTTAGCCTAAAATATGATAGATTACTAGTGTGCATACCGGCGCGATGCACGAAACAATATTTGTTTGAATGATGATATATTTTATTTTATTTTTAAAAATAAAATCTGAAATTAAAACATTTGAAAAAAATATTGTTTGATAATTTATATTGCTAAAATAAATACAACAAATATGCCCAAAAAAAAATTCAAGACAAACACACTTTATCATTTGTGATTGAATTTCTCTTAATATTTTCTTTCACGCATAACATATTGAACATCATAATAGAAAATTAAAAATATCTTAACATAAGTATAAAGGCATATTGAGCATCATAATAGAAATTAAAAATATCTTAACATAATGAGCATCATAATAGAAATTAAAAATATCTTAACATAAGTATAATTAGCCTTTTAGTTTAAGTACTGGATATTTTATATCAAATTAACCATTAATTTATCAAATTTACTCTTATATTGTATTCCAATTCGAATACCTTATTAAATACATATCTTATAAATGTAAGAGAGAATCACTTTTATCTTAGAAGAGTTACAACTAAAGCACAAATTAATTAGCAAAAAAATTTCAAGAAACACAGAAAAATAACATAATAGGATTGATTAAACTCGTCAGAGTAAACACTATGACAATTCATACATTCAATTTCTAAGCATGTGTCTATAATAAGTTTTGATCACAATGACCAATCTAAAAATAAGATAAATTGAAATATCAAATCGCACAACGTAGATTAAGTTGTCTCTAAATAATTTTCCAATAGAATTTTTAATCCATATGATATTAGAGATATCAGCCTACGAAAGATATATCACATGTAACAAAACGAAGAATCAATCATGCAAAAATGGATAATGATACTAAGAAATGAGTTTTTATGTAGATAAAAGCAACAATATTGATTCCTCTAATTGATAAAAAATATTGACAATGCATACACTATATATCTACTAAATTTTAGATAGAACCTAATAATATTGGCCCCGTCTGTATCACCAAAAATCAACATACACCACTTTTAAGGTTGAAAAAACTCTAACTCCTCAAATTATATTGTGCTAGTACTTTATAATTCTCATTTATTTTCTTTTTGTCATCACACATATGTAAAGTCTGCAACACGTTTTGAAAACCACATAACCAAACAAACACACAGAGCATTACAAAATTAAAGGTATCATGACTAACTCCATATTCAAAAAACATCAAGATACAGAACTAGGCTAAAAATTAAAATAGAAGAAAATATCATTGTTTTTAGGATAGCTAAGCTATTAAAGTAGCATGACAACATTGTATATTATATGTTATCAACTACAAAATGCATAAGATAGATAAATTACCAAAAACATGTAAATATAGTCAAATACCAAAGAATTTAAATAAAGAAATAACATATTTTTAATTAGAGTAATAATTCAATTGCTAATAAGTAATATATATATATAAATTATATATCACCTCAATATGGTGAAGGCTCATTTGATCATAACAATAGTATCTTCATCGTCATTCTATGTCAAAAAAATTTCAAAGTAATCTTGTCAATATGAAATCGTAAACACACTTCAGAATTCTCTAAACTCCAAAAATTGAAAGAAAGAAAATAACTGATTTCATAATCATCGAAAAGAAAAATACCAATATTATTTTCTCCATTAAATTAGTAATTCACTAGTGCAAATTTACCTTTTTCCTCATACAACTTATTGTTGCAAGATAGAAAAACAATGAATCTTCTTACACATAAATCTATTTGAAGTTACTTCTAAATTTTCATCTCTTTCTATTTAACATTACTGTTTGTATTCTTATCTCACATACATGAACTTGACTGGGTAATATCGTAAGTTATAAAAAATAGATTGCAAGCTAAATACAAGAAATGTATCAAACTCCAACAACAATATAAAACAAGCTAACATAACTTTTCTTTTTTCCCCTTATTTTACAAATGTAATCAATGTATAAGAATGAAATTATGAAATAAATCTAAAATTGAAAAATAAAGAAACCGACATAAAGTTGGCATCGACAACAACAAGCATTGTAAATAAAATAATAGAACAACGCACAACAACGATGGCAACAACAAACAATGGCGATAAACGTATGGACAACTAATCACGAAAAATGCATAAGAACGTCAGCAAGGAAGCAAATAAATGGAGAAGAAGAAAGATGAAACAAAAGGAGTGAAGAGAGCGGAACGAGTGAGCAGAAAAAAATGGGGTTTTTTAGGGTTCTCGATCCATTGCGATAGAACACGTCGTGATATATGTTTTTTTATTATCAATCTTAAGCCGATTATTGTTATAACCGCATTAAATAAGTTTCACATATGTACAAAATGCGCCTCATTTTTTTAACTCGTTTATTCAAAAAACCGACTTAAATATGTACTAAATATGTCTCCACCTCATTTGTTAACTCGGGTAGTAAATAACTGATTTTAATATTAAATACTCTATTTTCTACTAGTGCATCTATACAACAAACACTTATAAATACACCTGATATAATAGATCAAACAAATATTACCATATTGGAGGGAATAATTTTTGCCAACGAACAAATGTTGAATTCAGTCACAACCAAAAAAATGTCCAAAAGTTGTATCAACACTACATCAATTGTGCCTTTTGTGGGTGTGTGCTCCAATAACAATAAAGATGTATAAATCTCATCTCAAGAACTTATAAACTAATATATAGATACCTCTCTTGTCTTTAAAATAAAAGAAATAATTTTGAAATTTACCAAAATATTCTAAAGGCATTCGAGATAATTAATTATTGTTAAAAATTTAAGATCCAAACAATCTTTAGAAATTATCTCAAGCTACAATTGAAATCATGCAACAACAAATATGTCTGATTTAAATTACCTCAACTTATAAACTACAAGAAAAATTGTTGTTATTTACGGCAGATTTTATCTTTACTCAAGGAAAGTCTGTAGGTAACGTAAAATGACTCACGGATTACCCACGGACACGAGTTTGTAGCTACTTCGCTCGAGGGAAAATATTTACCACAGACAAGTAGTGGGATACATTTACTTAAGAAATGTCTGTGGATAGTATGATTCACCGATTGTCCGTGGGTAAAGTTACTCATAGATTTATCGTGGGTAAAAACGCAAATACTTATCGCAGGAAAAGTCACAAGTAACATTACCCACATACAATCCGTAAAAAATTCTACTGATTTCTATTTGATATTTAAAATTTTATCCATGACATGTCCGTGGGTAAATTATCATTTACTCATGGAATTTTCGTGTGTAATGAAAAAATGATTTTTATTCTATTTTATATTCTACTGTTTCTTGTATTTTTTTTTAAATGTATTTTTAAAATAAATTGTAAGCGTATTAAAACATCATTGTCAAAACAAAGTGAAGTTTTATATAAATAGTGTTTTCAAAATACACATCGTGACTACCACAAGTCTCAAAATAAGGACAATTTACACTACCATAGTTCTCAAAATAAGCACACTGTCACTACCATAAGTTTAAAAATACACATAACGACACTATCGTAAGAATATATATAAATAATGCCTACAAGTCTAAGCAAAATATGTAGTAATAACTACTAAATAAAACTGACACTGAAATCAGTATTACTACTCGTTGTCATCATTGTTAGACTCATCCTCTTCATAATCTGGATGACGACAACGGGAGGACTCAGCCTGTATGGAAGCAACACTTTTTGCCAATCTTGCTAGTTGCATCTGGAGCTCTATAGTGCGCTGCTCTGTTTGTTGAACCTCTTCTTGTCGACGTTGTTCTGCTTTCCTTAGCTCCTTTCGTGCCTCTCGTGCCTCGTGTTCTGCTGCTTTTGCTCGTTCCTCAAATGATGTTATCTATGCAGTTATCTCGTTAGAGTGCTGAGACACGACATTGGTGCAACTTCTAGATGGACGAGAATCTGGGACTAGACTTGCAACATCGGGTCTATAAAGGGAGGATCTATCTCAAGCACCATAATTACGCCTTTTATTCTTTGCCCCAACAGATTGGACCCACATGTCTAAGCGAGCTTCTGCATTAACCACTTGGCTACAACTACTACATGTTTCCCCACCTTTGGAGGCCTGCTGGAACTTACCTTGAAATGTTTCCTGCTCAAATAGAAAATAATATAACATAATCAAATTACTTTTACAAGAAATACAAATGAAATAACGAATGATTTAATATTTCTTACATATGTTTTTTTTTATCTTTCATCAACCCAAGAGTTGTCATTCTTCTTAGTGTGAGTTTTTAAAAAGACTTCATCCAATGTGGGGTCTCTACCTAACTCTTCAGCTTTACAAAAAATAAAAAACAACAGAACTGTCAATAAGATGAGAGCCACATTTCACCAGCAAAGGAAAACAACAAAATATTTCAGCAAAATAGCTCTATGCATTTTGAAGCAACAACACAATAAAACAATAAAAATAGTAAATAGTAGGCATGTCCTTAAGCCAAACATTAAATGGTTATACAATGAAGACTTTGACATGGAAAACGTACCATCCAAATGGTATGTTCAACAATGCATATAGATCCACCAGTATGGACAGCTCCTCTTTTAGAAGAAGCACGATTTTTCTTAGCTCAATTTGATATCTCTTTATATGTAGGATCCATCCATATCTTCTCAAGATCATTCCAAACAGTTTCGTCCATCCAAGTTGGACACTTGCGTTTCTTTCTCACTTGCATCAACATATCAGAAAGACGCATTGATCCATTTGTATTGGAGATATTCTAAATCTGAAAATTGTGCTTAGGCAACCAAGCAACTTTCTCCTGCAACATTACATTACAAATAAGTTATAATGTATTAATTAGTATCCACACAATAGTTGAACTCATTAACAAGATATATAACATAATCTTACACCAAATTTGTTGAACCAACGTTCCAAAATTAATTATGGGATTGCTCCCCAGCTAGGATACAGATCAACATATTGTGATGTAATGACTGAGGTGAGGGCCCTCGATGCCACCCTACACGGTAACCAGTTGCAAACAATTTTCAAACAACATAAAATTTTAAAAAATAATTTGAAACAAACCATAAACCTAATGTTGTAATGAAAAGTTAATCGGAACTAGTTATATACCCTCGACCATCTGGCCATATCATTGTTCTCCTATCAGGCGCAACCCCATGACTAGAATTGGAGCATCGTGAGCCTTGAGTGTTATTACCAGTAGCAACAGGTATTGAAGGTGGTGGATTAGTGGAAATTGAAGTATGTCGTGAGGCAACAGATGTTAATGGTTGTGATAGAGAATGATCAGTAGTCGGGGAAATGTTGTCTTCTGGGACAAAACTCGGTGTCGGCATCATCACTATAATTGGTTTAGATTCATGCACCTTACTAGGTAAGGGTGGAAGCACTGCAACTTGTTGGGTATGAGGCTTAACATGTTGTTGGGTGGGATGTCGCACATATTGTGAGGTTGGTGTAGTGACATTGGCATCTAGTGGCAATTGATCGATTGTTGCTTGCACCTGTTGAGCTGCTTGAGTTACCTTATGCGGTAAAATCATGTGATTTTTCTTCAAAGGAAGCTTGAGTCTAATCTTTTCTTTTGGAGCCATCTATAAAAAATAAGATGAATAAAAACAATTAGCAAACACAATAGTAAATACAAATAATCAAAAGGAAATGGGGAAGCTGTTTCAGTTCCATGTATAAACATTAAGTCAAGAAAGGTAGTTCTATATGCTAAAACAACATAAAGGTGTCACAACAATATGTGATGTACCATTGCAGCCATAGTTCAGTCATGAAAATGTATCTCAATATCAGAAAGGTGTCAGAACAATATGTGATGTACCATTGCAGCCATAGTTCAGTTAAGAAAATATATCTCACATTCTAAAACTATGTTCCTACTTCTTGCTTACTACTAATTATACAAACCACAAACTCTTCAACCACCACTAAGGCTAGCTACAAAAGCTAAAATGCGTTTGAATTATTATTAAATGAAATAGGATTGGATATATGCATATGATTCAATTCAATGTTCCAAATCTGTTCTTCACTCTCAATAGTACATGCATCTTAAAAATTTCTTTGTTTATTGTTTTGTTCCTTATCTATAATGGATTTGACCCACATCATGTGCCTCTGCTATCAATTATTAAATAACTATAATATTATATAAAGTTTATGAAACAATAGGAAGTCAAAATAAGAGATGCTATAGTTTTAACAGATAAATTGTTCTAGTGAAACTGTGCAGCTACACCATCTAATTTTGACATGCTATGCTCAAAATGTGAGAATTGGATCTGCCACTTTCCGAGCTTTAACCATCTAAGTTACCAAAATTATCAAATAATAATTTATGTGACAGAAGGGGACCAGCATTTGTTTTAGTTCCAAGTATAAACATTAAGTTTGTAGTAGACTGCAACCATATGCTTCAGAAAATATAGAAAAATCATCTAATATCTATTGTCTTGCTATATATGTATAAATCATTAAAACTAAAGTAACTTGAACCCATTTTTTTGAGGGAATATTTATATGAAGATTTATACAAATAATCAACTGTTATTTATACTTACTAGAAATTCAAACGTCAATTGAAGAATCATCCCCATCTTTATCATCCCCATCTTTATCATCCATATCATTATCATTTTCAATTGGAATATTTGGAACAAACGTTACATTGACTTCTTCATCGGTATGTGTTTCATCATGCAAGCCAACCATTTCTTCAATTTCCGTTAATTGTTCAACATGTGCCATATCTTCATCTTGATAAGGCATGTCCTCATCGACGCCGTCCACCGCTACATGAGTTCACAATCATAAGTTCACATCACAAGTATTAATTAATAAAAAAATCGCATACAAAACATAAGGCTTTTAACAAAGTTAGGAATTTTAACAGAGTTAAGGAAAATATGTCGAAAGTTTAACAGAGTTAGGGATTTTAACAAAGTTAGGAAATCAAGTAAATGGTTCTCATTTACACGAGATATACTTTTGTTGGTTCTCGGCAAGTGGCTTAATTTGATAATAAGTTTTTTTTGTAAAAAAAAAATGATAAAACAAAACTTTACTTTTACTTTACCACGGACAATCGGTAGACAACTTAACATTATCCTCTTAATTTACCTACGGAGAATCAGTTGTAAAAAAAACGAAGATATTTTGGAAACTTAAGTTGAGTTGCATTTTTTTTAAATTTACCTACGGATTTTTTTAATTTAACCTATGGACCAACCGTGGAATCCAATTAAAAAAATTAATTTATTCAATAACAAATTTACTCACAGTTTTTCCGTAGGTAATTAATAATTTACCTACGAACTAAGATTCGTGGGTAATTTTTCGCAAGTATACAAATATTTTCTTGTAGTGTATATAAATCAACTTTGTTATCTTAATCTGACATTAAATTAATGATTGAACATTAATAAATCACAAAGACTAAAGCCAAATGGGTTTGAATAGAACAACAATTGAATTGTCATTCTTGAACATTATAACACCTTAAAGACGAAGTAATAAGAACACAAAAAGTCAAAATCAAAAGTTGAAAATATGAAATAGAAATACAAAAACATGTCCAAACTTTTGTAATGTAGGAAAAAATAGAAACTTCTTACTAAATGAGTATAAATTTGATGTTCACCTCTTCACCTCACAAAAAAGAGAACTATTTGATAAATATTGAAAATGATCTATACCTCAAAATTGATAAATCAAATAGAAAGAATGAGATGAAGAAGAAACAAATATGTGAAAGAAGCATCACTCTCATGGTCTCTAATGGCCGCAATGTATCATCCTCTCAGAAATATGTTGCTCAACATTCCTACATACATCATTTAACATAAAATTAAACAGCCTGCATGATAGAAACAAAAATAACTACCATACAAAACAAAATAAAAATCGGAACATGACATTGTTAATAGAAGAAGGAAGAGAAAAAAAATCAAATAAGACAGATTGCATAAATCAACAACAAAAACATGTCTCTCCAAGAATGAATACAAATTTAGAACAACAAAATATTAGAAGCAATACCAAACAAACTACCCAAAAATCATAAGCAATGGTGTGATATGGTTCAGTCATTGAGTAATAGAATAGAGAGATTATGCAAACTTGTTAGTAGAAATTTGAGGTGAAGTTGAAAGTCTATGTGTTTCAAATAAGAAAGACATTAATAGCATTTAGAATTATTGAATAAGTGTTTCAAAAAAATAATTGTTGAAGAAGATATGAATGTCAAATATGGGGAAACGAAATGTTTTATGATGAGTAAAGAGAGAAAAAAAAACACGTGACAATTAATTAGTGGACGGCAATGCATTTAGGCGAAGTGAATTTAATCTTTTCAACTTTCAATAAAATTAATATAAAAAAGATCAAAATAGATTTATAAATTAAATAATTAATAGATAAATTATAATAATTGGAGATTAATTACTTTTAATAGAAACTTAAGTTAAGAAATAATGTTCCAATGATTGATAAATGACAAACTTGCCCTAAAACGATGCTTATAATATTATAATGTATAGATAGACTGAGACTTTTTTTTATCCTTTGCAAACTTAAGATAATGAGTTCTAATTAAAAATAAATTATTTGGGAAAATTCAAATTCTTGCTTAAATAATATTTAATTAAACTTTATAATTTATCTTTCAATCAAACTCTAAATTTTATGGACCATCTTCTCCCGAAAATTGAAGGGTTAAAGTAAAAAATTGTACTCCCTCTGTTCTAAAATAGTTGTTAAAAAATTAAGTCCCCAGATTATTAAGAAATTAAGTATAAAAATTAAAATACATTAGAAGTTGTGTTTTCAATTTTGTGAAAGTTTAATTTTTTTCTATTCTATTTGGTCAACCAAAAAGTATGTCGCAAAACTCTTCATTTTAGATTTTTTTTTTTTTTTGACATATTAATTTTGAAATTTTTAATAACCCTTTAGGACTCTGGATAACAAAACCAAAAATAAAAATAAAATTTTATTAATTTAATGAATATGTGATGGTGAAATTGATGTTGACTTAATTATTTTATAAGAAAAAACAGGAATATAGAACATACCTCAAGTGACATGTTAATAAAAAAAATTCATAAATTAAAAATAATCAAAAAATATTTTTTTACTTAAAAACTATATTCATTAATTAAATTGGTAGAAATTCTAAGTGAAAATGATGAATTTGATAACAAACTCACAATCTATATTAATAAAAATAATGTTAACAATATACTCTTTAACATATACTTTCTTTAATTGATAAAATTTATATGTGTTTTAATAAATTGATATTAGATCAACATAATTTAGTGGTATCTATGTGAATTTTAACCAACTAAAAATAGTACATAAAATAATTTATATTAAAAAATGTGTCGTTAATACTCTATTAATAATAACAAAAGAAGAATGTGTGTTACAACAACATAACTGGAGTAGTACTCCGTAGAAAAGAAAAATAGTTTATTGCAAAAAATTAAAAAGAAAGCGTATTGTCTAAAATGCATAAATATTGTGATGCGTGCATGTGCTTTTTTTTTTTTTTTTTTTTTTTT
>JBBPBO010000004.1:16459046-16769896 GCA_037974295.1 Cicer cuneatum | reverse complement strand
TAAATATAGGACTTGCAATAATGTGTTTTTAATGGAAAAGTCAGACTTGCAAAATATTACTCTATTGTCATTAATAAAAAGAGTATTTTCCGCATGTTTTTTGTTTTGATTTCAAGTATGAAAAGGGGAAAAAGTAGAAAGCGAAACATGTTTTATCTGTTCCGGTTTTTTACTTTTAAAAACAGTAAATTGAAAATTGTTTTTAAAAATAATATTAGAAAATAGTATAGTCAAATAATTTTTTAAATTTAAAATAAAAAAGAAAAAAAGTTTTAAAAACTGTAATCAAACACACTTTAAATGTTGGAGACCACATGAAGATCCGGGGATGTTTAGATATCTTCAATTTATTATTTTTGGTTGGATATCTTTTCTATTTCAATAATATTACTAATTTAATAGTATTAATTAAATTAAATGATATATTGTTGAATTTTGAGTTTGAAAAAACTGTTTAAAAATTACAACTTGACAATTTGTGTCAGCGAAGATATTACTGGGTTGAGTTGCGGACTAGGTTGCTCTCTTTAAGATGTTTCGCGGCACTGCCCAAATTGTGCAAAGCAGACTATCAACCACGACGTCTCCAGAATAAAACAGCTCAAATTCACTGTATCGGAGTTCCACTACACCGTAGAAAACTGTTCTAGAATTACACATTCAATATGGCTATTAAGGCCACTCTCAATATGACCACTCAAAAATCAAAATGACTACACTCTAAAGGATTGCGGCATAAAAACCACTATAAAGGATAGTGGTATTATGACCACTCAAAATTCGACGAGACTAAGGTATAAAACCACTTTAAAAGGATAGTGGTATTAGGACCACTCAAAAACTCGACGGAACTACAGCATAACAACCGCTCTAAGATATCGAAGGGACTATGATATAACAACCGCTCTAAAATATCGAAGGGACTACGATACAATACCGCTGTAAAATATCGAAGGGACGGAAAGAAATGGGATAAGTGGCTCGGTAACAATCGAGCAGAATATAAGAGGGAGAAAAGAAAAAGTTGGGAAATGCATCCAACTTTGGTGTGTTTTTCACAATAAATTGACACTCTTTATTTAGTGATGGAAGCAAACCCACATATATTTTCTAACCAATGTGGGACTTCAACAAAATTTTGAGAATATTTATATAGTGATAAAACTATTCAAAATGAGAGTTTTCCAATGTGGGACTTCAACAATTTTTAAATTCACACATTATGTTCCAACAATCCTCCATTTGAATTAAAAAAATGTTTCTAAAATAGCGTCAAACGCTTCTATAAGATTGTGCATAAGCAAAGGTGTCTATGACTTGAACCTTTGCATAGCAAGTAAGATTCTGATTTAACAAGAGTGACTCGTAGTCTTGAACTCTATCTCGGACATCAAACCCACACACAACCTTTTCATTGGGTGTATTCTAAAAAGTCTGTGCATTTATGGCCCTACACGTCTATCCCAGTATAGTGAACGCTCTAAGAATTTTTGCCCCGAAATTCCATAGGAAACGGCCCCATTTCCACACTCACATAGGTGAGTCTATCAAGAGTACTCCTGTAGCTAGGTACTCCCTCCATATAGAGTATAGATCTCATTAAGAGTTTCTATTATCAAAGCCTTCCATCGCTTCAGGAATCATGCTTCTATTAAATATAATAACATGTTCATCTCCTATCACTATGACTTGTTATTACCCATTGAACCTAATTCTTAGGATCTCCAGTCTTTTAGGTCGGGTTACCATCATAAGTGACTCAATGATCTATAGGCAATAGTCCCATCCTTTTGGATGTATTTATGATTTTCTCTCTAGCCAATCCTTTCGTCAAAGGATATGCTAAATTATCATCAGTGCATACATGATCCACTATTACAGCTCTTTTAGTAAGTAATTCTCTAACTGTGTTTTGCTTACGACGCATTTGTCGTTTTTCACCGTTGTAATAACGATTCTCAATTTTTGCAATAGTCGCGGTACTATCGCAGTGGATCAACACATATGGCATAGGTTTTCCCATAAAGGGATCTCAGCTAGCAAGCAACTCAACCAGCTCGCTTCATCACTAGCAGTAGCTAGTGCTGTCATTTTAGACTCCATAGTGGACTGAGCCAATATCATCTGTTCTTCGATTCCCAAGATACATCACCATCGGCTATACTAAAATTATAGCCACTGGTTGCTTTGGAGAGATCTGACAAGGAGTTCCAATCAGCATCCTTGTATCTTTCAAGGACGGTAGGAAATCTTTGATAATGTAATCCTAGACTCATGGTCCTTTTTAGGTATCTCATGACTCTTTTGATAGCGTGCCAATGCTCTATACTAGGTCTACTGGTAAACTTGCACAATAGTCCCACAACGTAGGCAATGTCGGGTCTAGTACAATCAGTGGCATACATGAGGTTGTCAATGATGCTCGCATATTCAGTTTTTCTAACACCTTCACCAGTATTCTTAAAAAGTTTCACACTTGGATCATATGGTGTGCAAGCAGGTTTACAGTAAAAATATTTATATTTCTTTGGGATATTTTCAACATAATGAGATTGATCCAAAGAAATTCCCTTTTTCGACCTAGTGATCTTGATTCCTAAGATTACATTCGTTTCTCCGAGGTCTTTCATATCAAGGTTGTTACTCAACAATGATTTCACAGTATGAATGTTTGAACCAAATATGAGTAAGTCGTCTACATAGAGACATATGATAGTGCAAATGCCATTTTCGTATCTGTCATAAATACATTTGTCACTTTCATTCACTTTAACCTCATTCGATATAATTAAGTTATCAAATTTTTCATGCCATTGTTTAGGAGCTTGTTTTCCAGATCACCATTTAAAAAAAGTTGTTTTAACATCCATTTGGTGTATCACCAAGTTATGAATAGCTGCTAGAGAAATGAGTACCCTAATGGATGTTATTCTAGTGACTGGTGAAAATGTGTCAAAGAAATCTATATTTTCTCTTTGCCTAAAACCTTTTTCGACCTAGTGATCTTGATTCCTAAGATTACATTCGTTTCTCCGAGGTCTTTCATATCAAGGTTGTTACTCAACAATGATTTCACAATATGAATGTTTGAACCAAATATGAGTAAGTCGTCTACATAGAGACATATGATAGTGCAAATGCCATTTTCGTATCTGTCATAAATACATTTGTCACTTTCATTCACTTTAACCTCATTCGATATAATTAAGTTATCAAATTTTTCATGCCATTGTTTAGGAGCTTGTTTTCCAGATCACCATTTAAAAAAAGTTGTTTTAACATCCATTTGGTGTATCACCAAGTTATGAATAGCTGCTAGAGAAATGAGTACCCTAATGGATGTTATTCTAGTGACTGGTGAAAATGTGTCAAAGAAATCTATATTTTCTCTTTGCCTAAAACCTTTTTCGACCTAGTGATCTTGATTCCTAAGATTACATTCGTTTCTCCGAGGTCTTTCATATCAAGGTTGTTACTCAACAATGATTTCACAGTATGAATGTTTGAACCAAATATGAGTAAGTCGTCTACATAGAGACATATGATAGTGCAAATGCCATTTTCGTATCTGTCATAAATACATTTGTCACTTTCATTCACTTTAACCTCATTCGATATAATTAAGTTATCAAATTTTTCATGCCATTGTTTAGGAGCTTGTTTTCCAGATCACCATTTAAAAAAAGTTGTTTTAACATCCATTTGGTGTATCACCAAGTTATGAATAGCTGCTAGAGAAATGAGTACCCTAATGGATGTTATTCTAGTGACTGGTGAAAATGTGTCAAAGAAATCTATATTTTCTCTTTGCCTAAAACCTTTGGCTACAAGGTGTGCCTTGTATTTATCAATAGTTCCATCGGGTTTTAGTTTTTTTTTTTCCAAAATCCATTTACAACCTATTGGTTTGCAACCAGAAGGCAATTCTACTATATGTCAGGTCTTGTTAAATTCTAGAGAATCCATTTCATCATTTATAGCTTCTTACCAAAGATCTGTATCCAATTATGACAAGGCTTCTTTGAGATTTGCAGGATCCTCTTCTAAATTATAGGCCATATATTATGGTCCATAATTTTTAGTAACTCTGATTCTCTTACTTCTTCGAGTTTCCAATTCACCTTGTTTGTTGCTTTCAGTGCTTCTTATCACGGGAGTATGACTTGGTTAACTGCCCCCACTATTTCTCAATTTGAAAGGGAATTTATTTTCATAGAAGTCAACATCATTTGACTCTATGATCACTTTCGCATTTAGGTCATAAAACCTATATGCTTTACTATTTACTACATACCCAATGAATACACATTCATAGGCTCTACTGGAGAGTTTAATTCGTTTGGGATTGGGGATTCTGACATAATCCAGACAACCCCATGTTCGAAGATAAGACAAGTTTGGTTGTCTTTTCTTTATTATCTCTTAAGGAGATGTTTTGCTTTTAGATTTTCGAACTCTATTCAAAACATAGCAAACAGTCAAAATAATTTTCCCCCACCAATGAGATGCAGCACCAGAGTTAAGCATAATAGCAACAACTAGTTCAATCAGAGTCCTATTTTTTCTTTCAGCTTTACCATTCATTTCATGTGAATAAGGTGTTGTGGTTTCATGTATAACTCCTTGAGTTTTATAAGACTCATTAAATAAACTAGAATCATACTCTATTCTTCTATACTACGAAATCTCTTAATTTTTCTACTAAATTGATTTTCAATTTCAATTACAAAGATTCTAAACATGTCAAGCGCTTCATTTTTATTTTTCATTAGATATACAAAAGTATAGTCAAAACGATCGTCAATAAAATTGATAAAATAACAATTTTCATTTCTTATTAACGCCTCATCAAGTTCACATATATCAGAGTGTAATAAATCTAAAGACTCAAATTCTCTAACTACAGATTTATGTGAACTCTTTGTTATTTTAACTTGACTACAAAATTCACATTTTTTTTCAAAATCATTTAAAGATAACATTGATATTAAACATTAGTTACTGAAGTTTTAAATAACATGTGTTCACATAACAAAGTCTAGCATGTCAAATATTAAAACCACACAACATGTAAACAGAAGAAGACATTCTTAATTTCAACATTTAAAATTAAACATGCCTCGAATATAAGTAAACTTTGCCTAATTCAGAAAAAAAATTAAACATTTTTTTTATCTAGAGACATGTTATCATACTCTTTAGAGAAAAATCTTTTGTTTTAAGAATTTTTGAAATCTTTTCAAATAGAGGCAGTTTGTCGATAATAACAATCAATTTGAAATTCATCTAAAGTCACACCTTAAGATGATTTCCTGAGCTATCTTCTGAATTTCTCCACGTATTTGTCATCGGTAACCTTATACTTGAGGTAGCGGCTACAACACACTTTTTAGCTCGAAGTTCCTAGGTATCATATTTCTTTTTTATAGCATTTCAGGCTACAACACACTTTTTAGCTCCAACTTCCCTTTCTTTATAGCATCTCATACTTGTCTAGCACTATTGTTGGAGCTGTAGTATTCATACAGATCACCAGCAAGTCTATTAAGAATATAATTCTTGTAAAGGTAATCATTACCCTCCCATGGGTTAATTCTCCAGCTTTCTTATCCTTTTCTATTTGGCTCAAAGAAACATATCCAGTAATGTCTTCGGTTGACATGGCAGAAAAAACGTCTTAAAATTGTTGTATTTTGAGTTTGAAAAAATTGTTTAAAAATCACAATTTGTGCCACTAAAGATATTATTGGGTTGAGTAGCGGACTAGGTCGTTCTCTTTAAGACGTTTCGTGGCACTGCCCAAATTGTGCAAGGCAGACTATCAACCATGACATCCCCAGGATAAAACAGCCCAGATTCACTGTATCGGAATTCCACTGCACCGTAGAAAACTGTTCTAGAATTACACATTCAATATGGCTATTAAAGCCACTCTCAATATGACCACTCATAAATCAAAATGACTACACTATAAAGGATTGCGGCATAAAAAACACTCTAAAGGATAGTGGTATTATGACCACTCAAAATTCGACGAGACTACAGTATAAAACCACTCTAAAAGGATAGTGGTATTAGGACCACTCAAAAACTCGACGGAACTACAGCATAACAACCACTCTAAGATATCGAAGGGACTATGATATGACAACCGTTCTAAAATATCGAAGGGACTACGGTACAATACCTCTGTAAAATATCGAAGGGACAAAAAGAAATGGGAGAAGTGACTCGGTAACAATCAAGCAGAATATAAGAGGGAGAAAAGAAAAAGTTGGGAAATGCATCCAACTTTGGTGTGTTTTTCACAATAAATTGATACTCTTTATATAGTGATGGAAGCAAACTCACATATATTTTCTAACCAATGTGGGACTTCTACAAAATTTTGAGAATATTTATATAGTAATTAAAACTATTTAAAATGAGAGTTTTCCAATGTGGGACTTCAACAATTTTTAAATTCACACATTATATTCCAACATATATATATTTCATAGTTTCATTTGTATTTATATAGCATCTGTACCATATTCTTTTTGCGGTAACATTCTAGCCTTGTGACAAAAATATAGAAATATCTTTTACTTAGTATTTCTTTTTTATTCATTTTGATGTTTTATCATTTATAATTGATGTATTTTAGTCTTTTCCACAATAATTATTTCAAACAACTGTATATTTATTGTCATAAACTATTGAGATTAAATCTTAGATTACTTGTAAAGTTAAGTGTACAATTTTAATAACGATGAAGAGATAATAAAACAACTTTTGATAAATGTTATTTGTTTCAAAAAGTTTACACGTGTTTTAAAGCAAATAAGAATTATTTTTTCAAAAGTAAGTCTATTATTGAATTAAATAAATGTTTTTTGAAAGAATATTACACGTTGTATATTGGTAATTATTAGAAGAAATTCCAATTGTATGATGTTGTTATTACGTTTGTTGTGATTGTGACAAAAACTAAAATATACTATTTATAAAAGTTAAATGATCAAATGAATCAAAATAAAAATAAAAATAAAATATCAAAATAACTATTAAGTAAAAAATCAAAATTATATTTAAATTCAATAATAACAATAGGTACAATATATTTCATTTTAGAGTTGTCAAGATTACAAAATACAAAATAATACGTGGAAACTTCAAAAATTGTAAGTGCACACCATACAACATATTTTTTTTTGAATTTAAATTACTAAAAAAATTCTATTTAAAGTTAAACTACTCCAAAAAAAAATCACCTTAATGTTAAACTATTTTAAGAATTTATATATATAGAAAATTATCAATATAATTTTCGATATACCTATGTTATTCAACACTTTGTATAATATAATCTGAGTTAAATCAATGTTTCTTTGACTCCAAATCATCTATCAAATTTTTCGCTAACAAAACTTCACATTTATACTTATTATATAATCATGTATGAAAAACGTTCTCAAATAAGAGAGATGAGTCAAAAAAAACTGCTGAAGTACCAAACCTTTCCTCACACGAACGTTTACAAAACATCACGTTCCTAGCATGAGTTTTGATGTATTTAACTTTTCATTTTGACAAGGACTAAATAACAAAATATGAAACGTGGAATTAAGTAATTCAATGTTAAACAAATGCTTCAATAGTCAACCCCAATTTAGATTGCATTCAGATGTTTGGATACAATTATAAATCCATAATCTAACTTCTCCTGCAGATAAGCAAAGTACCATTTTAAAAACTACAAATATTCTCTACTATCTTCCTTTTCATAACAAAATATTCAGCAACATCTATAATTGAAGCATCATAAAAAATTAACAGAGAGAGAAACTGAATGAAAATGATATTTCTATTGCTACTTCTAAGGCTGAAAGAATGGTTATTGAAAGTGAAAATTTATTTGTTTAATTTGGTTGATCTATCATCTTATCCACTTCAACAACCTTCAAATTTTCCAACAATTTTGAATTGTAATTTGGAAGGTAGAGGGTCACAAACACTAGTTTTTGACATTTATGATATCCTATTAAGGACTCATTCCTTCTTTCCTTATTTCATGTTAGTTTCCTTTGAAGGTGGTAGTATTTTCAGAGCTTTCTTATTGCTTTCTTCATGTCCTATATTATGGTTTTTAAGCTATGAACAAAAGCTTAAACTCATGATATTCATCACTTTTTGTGGACTTAAAAAAAAGGACATGGAAATGACTTCAAGAATAGTTTTACCAAAGTTTTACATGGAGAACCTTAACCTTAAGGCTTATGAGGTTTTGGTTTCATTTGGGTGTAGAATTTTCTTCACTGATGTTCCTAGAGTTATGGTAGAAGGGTTTCTTAAGGAATATTTGAATGCTGATGATGTTATAGGTACTGAGTTGCATACTATTGGATGTTACTTCACTGGTTTCATTTCAAGGAATGGTTTGATTCATAAGCATAGTGCACTTTTGGATTATTTTGGAGATACAAAACCTCATGTAGGAATTGGCAGCACTTGTTTCAATCATCATCATTTTATCTCTTGTTGTAAGGTAATTTCTCTAAATTCATATATAAACAAAAATAACATCTGCACACTAATTAAAAATATTAGTTAATTTATTTTAATTTTCTTTTGTAATCAAAATAGTTATAGTATTCTACAAACTATCATTTAATAATGATAGTTATAATTTGCTTAAAGTACATAATGATAGTTAAACTACTACTTTCAGCTTTATCACCTGAAGGCAAAAATCCAACAGATCAACCGTTACGGGACATAAGCTTTAGCACTCAATCTGTTACTATCGCTGCTTCTCGCAATGAATTATAATATTAAACTTGTTGATAATTTATATTATTTTACTAGTTTATCTTTGAAAAAAGAGTCGAAGCTTGTTTGAAATACTTTTGCATTTTAGTTTTTTAAAATTGTTTTATAAATTTGATTTTAAAAATTGTTTTAAAGAATAGAATTAAAGAAAAAACTTGTTTGAGATATTTATTTTAAAAACAGCTTTAGAGATGAGAAAAAGAGAAAACATATTTGGTAATCAAAATTTTTAAAATAGTTTTTTACTATAGAATTTAAAAAACTGAAAATTGAGAAGTAAAACATCATTTATCTATTTTGTTTTTTTAGTTTTAAAAAATATAATATTAAAAATAGTTTTACAAAACTGTTTTTAAAAACAAGAAATCCAAACAAGTTTTTTAGTTTTTAAATTTTAAAAAACTAAATAGAGTTTTTGAGAGGAGAATCAAACACGCCCTTAATTTATGATTTTATTTTAATATTTACTATCGATTAAATCTTATAAAAGAGACAAAATAAAATTATAAGATAATTCTATATTTAAAGACAGAAATATAACACAAGTTTTTTTTTTTTTTACTAAAATATGTAAGACAAGTTTACAACTACATATTCCATTAAAAAAATATACCTAACTACGTTAGTACAGTGAATTGGACCCTTAAATTTCATTTTCCTATTAATTATTCCATCTTATCAGTTATATCTAACTCCGATAATAATATGATAATGACACAGGAAGCTTATGTGGTGAGCAATGAAACCTGTCCAAGCTCAATTATGCCAAGAGAAAAATATCCAAAACCTTTAATATTTCATGATGGAAGACTAGCATTTTTCCCAACACCTTCGTCAACTCTCTACATGTTCATGTGGCTACCAATTGGAATTCCATTATCCATTTATAGAATTCTTCTTGGGTTAATCATTCATTACAAATGGTCACTTACGTTAGTAATATTTAGTGGTATAATTATAAATTTCAAAAACATTAGTAACACTAAAAAAAAATTAGAACAAAAAAAAGGAGTACTCTATGTGTGTACACATAGGACTTTGTTTGATCCTGTTATCCTTAGCATGAGTTTGAAAAAGCCTTTGAATACCTTAACTTATAGCTTAAGCAAAGTGTCAGAGTTCATATCACCTATTAGGACAATGAGATTAATAAGGGACAAAGAACAAGATAGGGAAACAATGCAAAGGTTGCTTAGTGAAGGTGATTTGGTTGTGTGTCCTGAAGGAACAACTTGTAGGGAACCTTATTTATTAAGGTTTAGCTCTCTTTTTGCTGAACTTACTGATGAGATTGTTCCTGTGGCTTTACAAGCTAATATGAGTATGTTTTATGGTACCACAGCTAGTGGTCTTAAATGTTTGGACCCCTTTTTAGTTTGCATGAATCCAAGGCCTTGTTGTGATATTGAAATCCTTGAAAAGGTTCCTAAAGAATTTACTTGTGGTGGGGGAAAGTGTCCTTATGAAGTGGCTAATTATGTACAAAGAGAGTTGGGTAATGCTTTGGGATTTGATTGTACTAATATTACAAGGAGGGATAAATATATGATGTTGGCTGGGAATGAAGGGGTTGTTCAAGAAAAGAAATGAAAATTTTTGGTGATTGGAGTTTCACATTCAAGATGTATAAATTTGTTTTACTAAAAGAATGAAAGGAAAATAGTATAACATAGCTAGCCGTTTTTAGCTTAGTACAATCAAGTTGTTGATGAATGTATCCACTATTAGGCTAGGTTACAAATAGAGTGGGTTTAAGGGTTTTCTAAATAACTCTCACAAGAGGGTGTTTATAAAGTTGTATTCTCATAAAATATTTCTCAGCACTTAGCAAAATAAAATGTTTAAGAGCAAGAGTGCAGAGACGATTGTATCGTGCTTATTGTAGAATTGTTTTGTATTCTTCAATGAGGGTAGTCATCAGAGCAAACAGTCAGAGGCAGACAATGACTTGTTTGTCATATTTATTAAAGGTAGAATAATAATATGCTTGTTGTAGTCATCAGGACCAAACTAATTTGAGTATTGTTTGCATTAACAGAATCACCAGATGCACGTTTCTGAGTGTGTGCATTAGACTTTAGAATAAGAATTTTAGAGAAGAGTATTGGTGTTCATTTAATTTTTTTCAAACATTATAGGATGTAGCGTAAATTCATTTAAAATATCCCTGATCTGGGAACTGCACACTTAAACACAATATTAGTGCTTTAAATTGTTCCCATAAAATAATTTTATTATTATCAAAACAAGTAAGGGTCGTATATCTTCAAACCAACTTAGCTCTAACAAAAAGGTGTTGGTTTTAATGAGATTTTTTCAACTATGGTAAAAATTTCATTGATTCAGAGGTAGAGCAAATGGATGTTATAACGGTTTTCCTTCATAGTAATTCAGAGGAAGAGATTTACATGAAACAACATGATGGTTTTCTTGTTGAAGGCAAGGAAGACTATATATGTAGATTGAGAAAGAGTCTATCTGGTTTGAAATATAAGGGAAGTTGGAAACTTGTTGTAATATTGTTGGTTTGACAATTATCTCCATATAGTTGTGAGGGAGAGATATGTTGGGATTGGGCTCCCATTCTACGTGGATAAATGTCCAAATATTGTAGCACATTACGTGTCTCAATTATTCAAGTGGATATGAGTCTTACTAGGGTTGAGAGAGATAATTATTGAGAAAAAGGCAGCCACCAACGAGAAAATAGTAAAGCGAAATATACATTCCCATTTATTTCAAATCAGTCCCAGAAAAACATCAATTGCGTATTCGTTCACCGTGAGATCGAGCTGATATTTGGATAGCAGGTTCGCAACATACAATTCTTCGTTTTCAACCGTCTGTTCAGCAAAAAAACGTCTAAAGAGGAAGAATAGTGCTCGCATAGTAGCAGGTTTTGGGTGTTTTTCATCTTCTTTTTTTCATTTGAAAGCATTTGTGCTTTGTTATCTTAGATGGTTGTAGGCACAATTTGTGCATCAATATTGAGACTCTCTTGTACTCTTATTTGATTATAGTGGAACTATTTCTTTGGTCCAAACGACATGTGGTTTATCCTTGCATTGAGGGATTTTCTACGTTAAAATATCGGTGTTCTTAACGTGCTTTTATTTGATCAATTTACTTTTATATATTTGTTGTTATTTCTCACAGCTTCTTACAAGTTGGAGGAATTTTATATACACTGTGTATTGTTTTTTACGGTGTCATGTGTTAATTGCTCATCAAATCCTAAATTGAAATAATTTATAGTCACACTTTATTTACTTCCTAATAAAATTCTAAATTATGAAGGGTCATTTTCTTTAGTTTCTTTTGACTCAAAGTGTCATTTAATTTGAAAATTATAAGAATAAGACAAAAACAATAATATTTTTGTGAGTAATTATATTTGAATTTTGTACGTTTTTATACTACATTATTTTTTATAAGAAAATATATGTATTGCATTCACAATTTAGTACATGTGTGATACAACTATTTTGATGTACAAATATCATTTTTATATAAGGTCACGCCATATTCCTTTCATTCTTTTAGTAAAACAAATTTATACATCTTAAATGTGAAACTCTAATCACCACAAATTTTCATTTCTTTTCTTGAAAAACCCCTTCATTCTCAGCCAACATCATATATTTATCCCTCCTTGTAATATTAGTACACTCAAATCCCAAAGCATTACCCAACTCTCTTTGTACATAATTAGCCACTTCATAAGGACACTTTCCCCCACCACAAGTAAATTCTTTAGGAACCTTACCAAGGATTTCAATTTCACAACAAGGCCATGGATTCATAAAGAAAAAAACAGAGTCCAAACATTTAAGACCACTAGCTGTGGTACCATAAAACAAACTCACCTTAGCTTGTAAAGCCACAGGAACAATCTCATCAGTAAGTTCAGCAAAAAGAGAGCTAAACCTTAATAAATAAGGTTCCCTACAAGTTGTTCCTTCAGGACACACAACCAAATCACCTTCACTAAGCAACCTTTGCATTGTTTCCCTATCTTGTTCTTTGTCCCTTGTTAATCTCATTGTCCTAATTGGAGATAAGATTTCTGACACTTTGCTTAAGCTGTAAGTAACAGTAGTTAAATGCTTTTTCAAACTCATGCTAAGAAAAACAGGATCTACCAATGTCCTATGTGTACAAACATAAAGTACACCTTTTTTTGGTTCTAAACTTTTTTTAGGGTTACTAATAGGTTTTAGATTTATAGTTATACCACTAAATGTTACTAATGTAAGTTACCATTTGTAATGAATGATTAAGCCAAGTAGAATTCTATAAATAGATAATGGAACTCCAATTGGTAGCCACATGAACATATAGAGAGTTGATGAAGGTGTTGGGAAAAATGCTAGTCTTCCATCATGAAATATTATAGGCTTTGGATATTTTTCTCTTGGCATAATTGAGCTTGGGCATGTATCATTGCTCACCACATAAGCTTCCTGTGTCATTATCATATTATTATTGGAGTTAGATATAAGTCATAAGATGGAATAATTAATAGGAAAATGAAATTTAAGGTGTACAATTCATTACTAATGTAGTTAGGTAGCTGTTATATGGTCCCAACTATAATCAACAAATGTTTAACACAATTTAAACAGCAAATAATTATGTTCAACGGATGTTTATTGAATTGTCACACCTCATTAATCATTCACCTAGTATAATTAATTATAATTTTAAGCTTTATTAATCATAATTTTCAGATGTTTAAATATACATAAATTTATTAAGTATCCAAATTGTGTACATATAAATAATATTCGCTAACATTTATTTATTGTCAAATATACACTTATTAATAGAATTGTATTATATTGATAGCGATTAAAAAAAATGAACTTTTTAATAATCTATCATTTCACTCCTGTCATTTTAAGACTTACTATTTCCCTCCATTAAAGATATCCTAAGAAAATTTATAGTTAATTAATACTAACAATTAATAGGCACAGCTGAAAGTATTGGTTAGCTTCACATATATTTTTCAATTTTTATATTCTTACATTCATAATTTTCATACAACACACCTTATTTTTATCCCCTTCTTCTTATAACATCATCAATATATTACATTTATCACATCATCTCTTTATTCTTATATCTTTCAATGTGTCAATTGGCTTTTAGGTGTACACTAAATTTTTTCCTATATTTTTAGACCTTTATGTAAAAAAAATGTCATGACATGTTTGATGGACTCAAAATATAACTGAAATATAATTAATTTTTTCATGTCTAATAATATTAATTTAAAAGTAAACTTCAATTAATATTCTAGTAAAAAGAATCTTATAGAAAATTAAATAAATAAAAAGTCAAAATTATCTCTATTTCTCCTCTTCATTTCTATAGTTACGAGGTGTTTTGAGTTTATAAAAATATTTAAATCTACAAAATGTCACATTATTATATTTTATATATATTCTCAAAACTTTAGTAATAAGAAAAATGAAGAAGATGAGAAATGGAGAAAATCCTAAAAAAAAAAACTAAAAAAAAGAGGTAGTTAGCATAATACGATCATTATTTTAATTACATAAAAAAATTAAATAAAGTTAGCTAATATTCTTAATTAATCTGTAGATGGTTGATTCTATTTGTATTTCAGTTCAGAAGAATCACCTTACAACAAGAGATAAAATGATGATGATTGAAACAAGTGCTGCCAATTCCTACATGAGGTTTTGTATCTCCAAAATAATCCAAAAGTGCACTATGCTTATGAATCAAACCATTCCTTGAAATGAAACCAGTGAAGTAACATCCAATAGTATGCAACTCAGTACCTATAACATCATCAGCATTCAAATATTCCTTAAGAAACCCTTCTACCATAACTCTAGGAACATCAGTGAAGAAAATTCTACACCCAAATGAAACCAAAACCTCATAAGCCTTAAGGTTAAGGTTCTCCATGTAAAACTTTGGTAAAACTATTCTTGAAGTCATTTCCATGTCCTTTTTTTTAAGTCCACAAAAAGTGATGAATATCATGAGTTTAAGCTTTTGTTCATAGCTTAAAAACCATAATATAGGACATGAAGAAAGCAATAAGAAAGCTCTGAAAATACTACCACCTTCAAAAGAAACTAACATGAAATAAGGAAAGAAGGAATGAGTCCTTAATAGGATATCATAAATGTCAAAAACTAGTGTTTGTGACCCTCTACCTTCCAAATTACAATTCAAAATTGTTGGAAAATTTGAAGGTTGTTGAAGTGGATAAGATGATAGATCAACCAAATTAAACAAATAAATTTTCACTTTCAATAACCATTCTTTCAGCCTTAGAAGTAGCAATAGAAATATCATTTTCATTCAGTTTCTCTCTCTGTTAATTTTTTATGATGCTTCAATTATAGATGTTGCTGAATATTTTGTTACGAAAGGAAAGATACTAGAGAATATTTATAGTTTTTAAAATGATATTTTGCCTAATTAATAAGAGGTAAACTATGTATCAAAATTGCATGCAGTTTTGAAGTCGGGTTTTTTTAACGATCTTTATATTTAAAGTTTGAATTTTAAAAATAATAAATTTATTTTAAATTTAAATTGTTTAATGTTAATCGAATTGCTAAAAAAAACTCTAACGGTCTATATGTAGAAAACTGCATGTGATTCAAATCAGGTAGACTATATATAGACTTGGAAAGTAGCATTTGCTTAACACATTTTGAAATTGAATTACTTAACTCAACCTTTCACATTTTGTTATGCAGTCCTTGTCAAACTTTCCATTTTCACCCTCTTTTCCATTTAACGTGAAGTTTTTCAAAACAAAAATAAGGTATATATTGCCTATAAAAAATTATGAATAAATTAGTTACAATAAATTAAAATCAACCACCTGAATTTCACTGACAAATTTAAAATTCTAAAAAATAATTGTAGAATATATGTGACTGATTTTAATTAGTTGCATGTAACTTATCTATAATTTTTCGGAGACCACATAAAATTTATCAAAAAAAAATGTTCTCTCCTATCTCAAATATAAAATAAAAAAAACAGTAAGTCGAAAAAAATTGATACAATCTAGTTCAAATTTTGACTCGATTTTCTTTAATTCTACTTTTATTTATATTTAAGATGGAATTATATTTAAGATTGGAGTATTACTTAAACCGTAAATAGAAAGAAAAACAATAAAACACAGCGACAGCGGACTTGCAGTTGCAGCCACTACAATTACAAACATTGCGGCTTTTGTAATTGCAGTTGCTTCAATATGAATTTATTTTTTATTAAAATCAAATATTGTAATTTATTACTTATTTTATAACTCACATATTATTTATTTTTTTCTCAAAATATCATATTAATTTCATTATCAACTCTTCATCTTTTTAAAATATATGTAAACTTTAAAGTACTCCCTAAATATATGATAATGATATAAAGAGAATTAATGATAGAAAAATAATTTGTATAACCAATATGTAAATAGTCCATTGGGACTAGAGATGGCAATTAGGTACCTGCAAAAAAATCTCGTAATGAGTAGGATAAAACCCATATAATGGGTATGGGTATGGGACGGATAATTACCCGCAAAATTGAACGGATATGGGTGCGGGTACTGTTACTATCATACCCACCCCGCCCCGCCCCGCACATATAATATTATTATTATTATTATTATTATTATTATTATTATTATTATTATTTAAGTTTGTTTGAACTTAAATAAAAATGATTTTTGTTTTAAATAATTTAGAGATTAATTTTTAGAGATTTTTTAAAATATGATTTTTTTAACTCCCGTTTGTTTACTATTATAAAAATGATTTTTTTTGTACAATAATTTTTAACATGTTTGTATACAATTTTATATAAATAATTTTTTTAAACTAAAAAATTACATAAAGGACATAAAAATTATTTTCAAGAAAACTAGTTTGTTTGAAAAAATATTTTTTAAATATATGATTTTTCTAAATACATATATGTTTATCTACTATCTTATGCATCTCTATCTACTATTTCTCTCACTCTCTATTATCTCATGTCTCTCTACCTCTCCTTTTTATTCCAAACAAATCAATGAATTTAGGTCATTCATTTCATAATTTTCGGATCCTCCTGAAAAATAAATATATAAGTAAATCATCACGAAAATATGTTAGTAAATAGTAATAGATTTTGAAAAATAAACATATAGTAATTTAGGTCATTCTAATCTTAAAAATTGGGCCTTAATAAAAAAGTACAATTTTGATAATTAAAAAAATTTGAAAAATAAATTTTATTCCCTATACACATATTTGATTCTGATGAAGAGGTAACTAACTGTGATTTTATATTTAAGATTTTTTTAATATTATTAATCGTGACTTTATAATTATAAATAACTAATATAATACACATATCAATTTTTTCACAGATCTCGGAGAATACCGTCCAATGACTTGCAACTTCATAAAATATTCTTTCGGAAAACATTATTTTTGATATTTATTGTAGTAATGTACTAATGTTGGATATCATATATTTTGGAAGTTTTGAGTTAGACAATATTTTGGTTTGTAATACTTATGATTTGAATTTAAAATATTTGGGAATTTTTTTAAATTTAATCACAAATTATTTATCGATATATTTTTGTTAAAGTGCGGGTAATGGGTATGGGTACGGACACTTAAGTACCCAAAGGGCAAGGGTACGGGTATTAAAATTGATACCCACGAGGGTACGGGCACAAACATGGGTATTTTTTTAAACTGCGGGTACGGAGACGGGTACTATACTACCCTACCCATACCCTACCCATTGCCATTCCTAATTTGGACTAGGTCATCAACATTGCAAATTCGAAGACATAAGTATTACAGTTCTTTTAATTTTGTTACATTATTTATACACATTGTGTCGTTTTATGTTATTAATATAAACGATGTTAGTATGTTTGTAGATTCATTCTTTTCAAATTTAAGAATGATAAATTCATATTTGATGTACTCTATAGATAATGAATAAATATATATTCTTTTAAGAAAAATACATAGTGCGTTGCGACATGATGCTCTATGATGTCATTCTTGCTATTAATTTGTGGTGTTACAATTGCGAAAAGCGTTACAATTATAATATTGCTGATGCATATATGTGATGCAAACCATGCACCTAACTTACATATTATCCTTCCATTTATGTCATTTAATAATTGTCTTTAAATCATATTTCAATTGACAAATGTTAATATTATTAAGTTTAACGTCTTATTAGAGTGATGTTTACCTTTTTTTATTAGACAAAAAAAAATCATTTAATATTTTGGACCAAAGTTCTTCACAATTTTAGACAAAAACATCTATTTCACAACTTTTACACGATTACTCGTCATTAATATTCTTATTTATCATTTTTCTTTTATTTTCTTAATTTTAATTAAAAAAATCATTTTACACGATTACTCGTTATTTTGTTAATTTTAATTAAAAAATCAGTTGGATAAATAATTATTTTTCTTAAATGTATCGAAATTACATACATCCAAGTATTTTTTTTGTTAATTATTTTATGAACTAAATGGATAAAACAATACAGTTGATGATTGAACTGATCAATACGTTTGAGGACTAAAATGACTAACAATAGATATTTAAATATGTTTTTACAATTTTAATACATTTTAAAATTATTGCTACTACACCTCATACATTTAGGGACTTAAATGATTATTTACCCAATTAATTTTTTAAAAGTTTAAATACACTTTTGATTATTTATTTTATTTAAATTTAAATATTTAGTCCTCATTTCTAAATTCGACTTTTTGGTACGAGAACTTATTTCTGTGTCATTTATATTAATTAATAATTATATTTTAATAATTAAATAATATTATTTAATTTATAAACAATATTTTAGTTTTTAAACATAAATATAATAAATAAGATTATTTAATTATTAAAATAATTATTAATTCATATAAATGACAAGAAAATTAAAGTTGTTATGTGTCAAACATTTTATCCAACTCACTACCGCCACATCATTGTCTCATCATACATGAGATAGACAGATCATCAAAAATGGAGAGGACTAAAATAATTCTAACAATTTCTAAATAAAGAACCAAAAAATTAAATTTTATAAAAAAGGGACTAAAAATTAAATTTGAACAAAATAAAAGATAAAAAGTGCATTGAAATATTTTTTTTAAAGATCTTTAAAATTTATAAAATATGCCCATTGGAATAATTATGTAAAATATATTTTGTTGACCCAAATATGTCTTATATATAAAAAGGAATGGAGAGAAAAATATGACATGTTGATACATAAATATTTTTTATCAAGACAAAATACTTAAGTACTTACTATTAAAAAACATAATATATTATAGACACTTAGTTCTGTTTGGCAAGGCACAAGTGAGTATAGTTTATAAGTTTTGTTCGCTAACAATTATTTATGAGTTTATAGTATTTTTTGATAAATTAATTTTAGTAGCATATGAGTTTATAATTTATATTTTTTTTACTTCAATTTTATTTTTATTATCGTAACTAAAATCTTTTTTATTCTTTATAATTAATTTATTACAATTTAAAATAATTTAATAAAATAATTTATTTATAAATAATTTATATAATTTAAATTTTAAAATAATTTTAATAATTAATTTAAAGTAAATAATTTAAAATAGTTATTTATTATACTTTAAAATAAATAAAAGTATATCAGATTAATAAATCATTTATTTATTGTAATTTTAAATTATTTAAATTTTAAAATAATAAGTATTATTAAGTAAATAATTTATTCAATTTTAATTTAAAATAAGTAAAATAAATATTAAAAAAATAAAAATATATCGTATTAATAAATTTTTAAATTAATAAAAATATAGATTTTAAATTATTACTTTTAAAATATTGTAAACGTTTAATTGATAAAATTTATTTTGAATTAAGAATGTCATTTTCTATTTTTAACCTAACTAAACCGCTAATTTTACTACATTTCAATTAATTTAACGATTATAGATATAAGATAGAGTTCGTTTAATGTGCGTTTGTGTCCATTAAACGATTAAGAACAAGTTGGATGCTAATGAATTGGAGTCAGAACTGGGTGAGCAAGTTGTTGCGAGCTTATCACTAAGTGGTTTTGTCATTAACTTTGCAACTGCTCTTTTTGATGTATTTGGATAATTTTCAATTCTTTTCTATTCCAAATTGGGTACAATTTCCTTTGCATTTGTAAACCAGTTTTTTTATTTTTTATAGATGAATGAAAAAAATCAGTTTTCTTTTCCTTCATATTAAGAGGCTCTCTTGTATATGTACTTAATCGGTTTTCATAAATGAAGAATGAGAGAGGTGAGATTGGGAGTGGCAAAGTATTCATGGTAGGAGAGAGAGGAAACTAAATAAATTAAAAAGAAATTCAGAAGAAAATAATAATCAAAAAGGAGAAAAAAACTAACAACAAGGTCTCAATTTGGTTTTTTAAATGAGAAATTAGTAGAGTAGATAAACTAATGGTTGATATTATAATCAATTATAATTGGTCATATATGTGGACATATTATCAATTATTCATTTAATCATGATATTACCTACCATATTCTCTAAAGTGAGTTAGTGTGTATTTGATTATGCGGTGATTATAATTGATTTTGACAGAATTTATTTTATCAAAATTTATTTTGATTAAAAGTGAATTGAACTAAATTAATTTTTGTTTGGATGCATTTATATAAAAATGATTCTTATTATAAATTTATGTTGTTCGGACAGTTTGTATCAAAATTGATTTTAAATGTATAATTTCATAAATAGGTTTTAATATGTGTATTTAAAATTAAATTACATTTCCATTTCATATATTATTTTAGTTTTAATATTGAATTTTAGTTATACATGTTATTTCAACATTTTTATGTAATATATATTATTTTAATTATTTAACAAATAATATTTTAGTTGTGATAAAAAGCGAATACTTTTTTAAGTTTTGTTATTTAAGTTAACGGGTTTGTTAAGAAAGAAAGAGAAAATGGGCTCATATAAAATGGGCTTTTAATTGGAGCCCAATGTTTTTTTCTTAATTAGAAAGTTGGATTTTGTAACTCTGCAAATAGATTTGTAACTCGTCATTTATAATATTTTTCCTCCAACTATCTAAAATACTATTAAGTGAATAGTAAAAATCAAAATCAATTCGAGTATCTTGATCATATCTCTACATTCCCAAATTTTCAAAAAAATAATTTTTTTTTTCGGAATTCTCTAACCGGAAATTTGAAATATCTAATAGTTGTTTTCAATCGAAAATTTCATTTTGAAAATAACTCCCGGAAATTTTATTTTTGAAATTTCCAGTATAGAAATATAACTACCGAAAATCTGAAATTTTCGAGTCAATTTTGTTTTTCTTTCCATTTTCAATTTTCTTTTATTTACATTTTTTTAGCATCTAGAGTGTAGACTTAATAGATTAGTAAATAATTTATTTTATTTCATAGTGTAGTATGTATAGTTTAATATAGTTATAATATAGTTTATTATAAGACCAACAATTAACATTTGCAAAACATTAGCACATGCCCCAATTAGGAAGGTTTCCAAAAAAAATTTTATACTATAATATTGAATCGTGATGTTAGGATGTAGTGATTTACTGATTTTAGGAACTTAGTTTGTTTGAAATTGTTTATTTACTATGTTAGGAACTCATCACGGTTTAATTTAATGTACTAAAAATAGTCAAATGATCAAATATCTCAAATACTATAATGGGTGTTTTTTCAATCCCTACTTCAAAAAAAAAAAATATTAAGTACTAAAACTTTCAATGTATGAAATTTCTGGTAGAATAAAATTAACTAACAGAAATTTCAAAATTTAATTTTCCGAGAGTTAGGACTTGTTTGATTTTCATCTCAAAAAGTCTATTCTTGTTTTTAAAAGTTTAAAAACTAAAAAATTTGTTTGAATTACTTTTTTTTAATAATTATTTTATAAAATTATTTTTAATATTATACTTTTTAAAACTAAAAAAAGCAAAACAGACAAATAGTGTTTTACTTCTCATTTTTCAATTTTAAATTTTAAAAAGGAAAAGCACGAAAAAAAGTTACTTTTCATTAATGACATAATTGTAATTATGTTCAACTTATAAAATAACAAAACTAAACAAAAATTGTTCATTCTTTCTATAAAACTTAACACGGAAAGAACGTGATGCAACACTTTGCAAAAACGATGAATCCTATATTGCGATTCCAACTCTATCTCGCGATTCGATCAATTTCATCCATCTCATTCCCTCTTCTTGACCATTGTTGTATTCTCGATTCTCTCTAGTAATTTCTTTAGTTTGTTTTTCTTTTCCTTTCCTTCATATATGATTTTTTTAAATTTTGGTTTCTGAATTGAATTTTATTTTTCGAATTAAGTTGGTTTTGTTTGATAATTTCCTTTGTTTTCATTTAAAGGGTAGTGTATTCTTTTTTTAAAATCTTAATATTTTGAGTGTCTATTTTTGCCCTTTCTTCCATGAATACAATGGCGGAGCTTGACTAAAAAATTTGGGGTGGCCGACAAAAAAAAATGTATTAATTAAATATGCAAATAATATTATATATCAAAAAATTAAGTTGTAATAAACACAAAGTGAAGTATCAAATAATTTAACTACATGACTAAAGAATACCTTAAAGTAATGCTCTATGCTCTTTAATTAACTTGAAATCATCAATAATAGACTCAGAACTGATAGTTGCAGCAATTTCTCTTTCAATATAAACCATCATGCTATCTGCCAAAAAGTCAGCTTCCATCTTGTTTCTTAATCTAGACTTAATAATTTTCATTGCTGAAAAAGATCTTTCAGTTGTAGCAGTAGAAACCGGAAGAGTCATGATAAGACGAAGTAGTCTATCAATCAAGTAGAAATTTTGCGCCTTTTCAGTTGCAACCAAACATGAACACAATTCTTGGATAGTTGATAAATTCTTCAAATTTAAATCTTGGCGAGCATCAATCAAAAAATGTTGGAGTTGAAATTTCAAAATAATCTTCTCTTGCATATTCAAATCCACGGGATAATATTTTTCAACTAGAGTGCAAATTTTTTCAATGTTAAAAGCTTTATAATTATCCTTAGGAGTCAAAGCACAACTTAGAGTTAACAAATCCATTGCTTGCTCACTAAATCTGTTATTCAACTCTTGTAATTGTTGATCAATGGTAATAAAAAATATTTCAACTCTAAAATAATGACCTTGTTGAAGACGAGAGCGTCCAAACCTTGTTGTTGAATGAACATCGTTGAGATCAGGAATCTCAATATCATGTTTTTCACAAAAAGTCTTCACTTCAGTAAATAATGCATCCCAACCATTTTCTCTCAAAGCTTGAATAAGAGACTTTGTTGTTCCAACCAAACACATGGCATTAACTATATCTTGAGATTGTTGTTGTAAGGCTTGACAAAGTATATCGGTTATCCCCATAATCTCTTTCATCAAATGTAAGATAAATATAAAATCAAACACCTTCAAATAATTATAGGCACTATCAACATCCCCACGTGTAGAATAACTTGCTCTTTTATTTGTAATTTTTTTTGATCCATCACGAGCTTCATCTACAACAATGCAAAATTTAGAATCACCAATTTCTTCACAGATATGTTTTCTCACCCTACTAGAAAGAATATGCAAGAGCTCTTTTTGAATTTGATGTGAAGTATACTTGGAATTATATGGAGCATTTTCCAACACAACTTTTGCAACTTCATCATTGTAAGTTGCCAAGAGTTTTATCAATTGAAGAAAATTACCTTGATTTTTTGATCCGCTAGTTTCATCATGTCCCCTAAAAGCACAAGCTTGAAATGTTAACCAACGAACAGTGTCAATTGATGTCTTGAGACGTGTTCGATTCTTCAAAATTTGTTCCGAGCTTTGCACTTGAAAAACATTCATAATATGTACATCCTGATTCAACAAGTCTCGACAAGCTTTCATTGCATTGTTGTGTGGTGAGCAAGGATCCATCCCTATGTGTTTGAGAAAGGCGCAATGTTTTCCATCTTTAATTTTCTTCCAATTTCTAAAACCCGTACCAATGAAGACATTTGATCCGGGACGTCCACTTGGTCTTTTGCTAAATAGATAGCATGGTAAGCAATATGCAGCATCTTTAGAAGGTGAATATTCTAGCCATGAAGAAAAGATGTTAAACCAGGCATATTGAAATCGTCTTGGATGAAGCTCGTTGCCAGATAAAGGATATTCTTTTAAATTTATTTGATAAGGACCAAATTTTAGATAGGCTCTACGTATTGCATCCAATTGATTTGGTGAAAATTCCTAAATTTGAGGGCGCTTTCCAGGGTCACGTTCTAAACATTTCTCAAAGTCATCTTCGAAAATTCTAGGATTCTCATTTTCTTCAATCCTTGGATTCTCAGAGATAGTTTCAAATGCATAAGTTATAATTTCTTCATCTCTTTCACTCTCACAAATTTTCCTCTTGAAAAAAGAATCAATTCTTTTACTCTTCTTCATTCTCACATACTTCTCTAAATCAACAAATTTAGAAAACATATAACATATTTTTAGTGAAAATTAAATGGAAACAAAAATCAAACATTTTATATGCAACAAAAAAAAACTCAATTCATTCAACATATCAATTTATAAACTTACAAATCTTATCATCATTCCAAATAATTAGTATAAAATTAAGTATAAAATTAAGTAATTGGATTAAATTATTTGTACATTTGTCTCCAATTTTCCAGCACAACTACACCTGAATGGATGAATGCCAAAGAAAGAGTTTACTTACCACAATCAAACGCAATCACAGGTTTCAATTTTATTTCTTCCTCCTATACAAACACATACACACAACATGAGAAAGAAATAGTGACTAGCAAGGCAGTACTTCTGTTTATTGTAACTTCTCAAACCAATCAAATAAGCAAGTAGAAAATTCTACTTTCTTTTTCAAATAATATAAAAAATCCAATCGTTTTATCTGTTGCCACATTTTCCCAATTCGTTTTTCCCTTTTATTTCTTCTCTCATTCCAAACATAAAACAAAAATTGAGAGAAAAAAAAACCAGATTTGAAACCAACTTGCAAATCATTGAAACCAGATTTGGTAACCAAAATAAAATGCCAATTAGGGACCAAAATAAAGTCTGAATTGTTGGAGTAACAATGGCAAGTCCAATCCCATTTAAACCTCTTGAAATTGCCACCTAATAATCCATATAAAGGGTAAAATAGCTTTTGAATGGCAAGTATATAGAACATTCAGTAATAATTTATTAAATAAATAAGGGTAAAATAGAAACAGTAGAAGTAGAAGTGAGGACCTGTAAGAAGAAGGAAGAGCCGATTGCCGAAGTCAGAGAGAGGAAGGAAGAGCCAAAGCTGATTGACCAGAGTGATGGCTGTTTGCGGAGTCAGAGAAAGAGGAAGGAAGAGCCGATTGCCGAAGAGGAAGGAAGAGAGAGCGGAAGGAAGAGCCAAAGAGGAAGGAAGAGAGAGCGGAGTCAGAGAGAGAGAGCGGAGTCAAAGAGAGAGAGCGGAGTCAGAGAGAGAGGAAGGAAGAGAGAAGAGAAAATTAGGGTTTGGTATAACTGTAAATTTTTAATTTTATTAAGGGCATTTTAGTAATTTTAGCTATTTTTTTTTTTTGGTGGCCGTGGCCCCCCCTGTCCCTGAGATAATCCGCCACTGCATGAATATGAAGTGTCATGCAATCATATGCTAAATAGTATATCATTGTTTTTTAAAAATGCAACACTTTTACTATGACTACACCTTTGAACGACCTTGGAAGATTGACCTATAAAGATCAATTTTGTTGGAGGAAAATAAAAAGAAAATTATTGCAAGTAAAGAAAAAAAAAATTGGGAATTTTTTAAACAATTGCAACTCTTGTATAAGATTAATTTGAAGATATTGTAAGAAAAATAGAAATAGAAAGAGAAGGTGGGAGTACACTAATCGAAGAGAACAAGAGACATACCGTAAAAAAAAAAGAAAAAAAAAGAGAGAAACCTAAAAGATGCAATAAAAAATAGATCTATTTAAATGTGAATTACAACTTTATCTAGCTTAAAATGTGCTAGTTGCTAAAATAGTCCTTCGTAAAAAAGAATTAGTCATTAGTGCAATTTAATCTTATTACATTTTAATTTTAGATCTGTTGTTATACACCCAATGTAATAAATAGGTGGTGGCAAATTTGTTATTATTTGTTTGATTTATTATATCTGTTATATTAAATCGTTCTAATAAGCATGTTAAAAAAAATTGTTTGATTTGTTAGATCTGTTATATTAAACCGTTTTAACAAGCATTAAAAAAATTTATTTGATTTGTTAGATCTGTTATATTAAACCGTTCTAACAAGCATTTTAAAAAAAAAATTGAATGATTTGTTAGATCTGTTATATTAAACCGTTCTAACAAGCATTTTTTTTAAAAAAATTGAATGATTTGTTAGATCTGCTATATTAAACCGATTTAACAAGCATTTTTTAAAAAAATTTAATGATTTGTTAAATCTGTTATATTAAAACGATCTAACAAATATTTTTTAAAAAAAATTCCCCTAAATTAACCAACAAATTAGAAAATAGGCGCGAAACTCATTTTCCTTCCCTCCTGTCAATCGTATTACTCGTTTCTTCTCAAGATCATCATTTACCACAAAACTAAATAAATCAATATCATTAGCTTCTTCTTTCTATATCAACAACTTCTTCTTCTTCCTAAATCAATATCATATATCAACAACTTCTTCTTCCTTCTTCTTCTCTTTTCTCTTTCTCCACCTTTTTTTCTTTCCAATTTCTCCGCCACCGCCGCCACCGTGCTTCACTTCAATTTCACCAAATCTCCGATCAAAAACTCTACCAATACTAACAACGTTGAAAAACCTAAAAGTTTCAATAATATCAATTTCTTTCACCAACGAGAAGTGTTTCCCTCTGTGAGCAAGTGTTTGTTGTTTTCTCTAGTAATGTTCTAATTACTTAGCAATCTCAAATTGTTATCACTGTTAATTGTTCTTATTATTAACCTCTATTGCTTATGGAATATTCATATATTGATTGACGTTATTAGTAGAGTTTATACTAGATGATCATGAACTAACAACCTACAATTAATTCCTCTTTTTCATTCTGTTATGCAATTTATTTATATGGTTGAAAGTAGTCGCCATGTAGTGGATTTAGGGTTTTGAACGTTACTGTTTCTATTTCTGGTTGAAAGTAGTTGCCATGTAGTGGATTTACTATTTCCCTAATTTATTTATACAAATCTCCCTAATTCTTTTTTGGATCATCATGTATTTAGTTTAATTTGATGTTACTGTTTCTGGTTTGCACTCTTTTCTAGTAAGTAGTAACTTCAAAGGGGATGTTTACATAAACAATTTAATTTAACACTTATTCAATAAGCACTCATCATATAAGTACTTATGTATATGTAGTTTCACTAGTAAGAAAAATTGATGGCGTAGTCCACATAAATTCTATATAGGTTGTTATACAAGCTATGCTAAGGAGCTTGGGTTGAAATGAATCAGCTAAGGAATAAAGAATAAATTCTGTTAGATCTAAAATCAATACTTGACTAAGAAGCTCAAGGTTCACTTGAAGATGCAAAACACACAACCATAACTATTTGCCTATCTCAATCAATTAAAACACTTGCAGTTTTTAAATTTCCACTTAAAATGTAACTAGTTTCAGAGCAAAGCTAGAAAAAATGTGCAGTTTAAAGCATGATTTGACAAACTTCTAGAGAGTTATTAATGGCTTAATTGGATTTGAAATGAATGATATATGTTCTTTTAAGTGAGGGAATGTCATGAGTTGGTAACAGCAAGTCCACTTTGACATGGAGGGTTAATTTGACATTGAATCTAATAGCATTTGATGATTTCTACCGAAACAGATTTAGCTTTATCTCGTAGCTTTCCATGGCATTTGAAAGCATCCAATTTGGATATTTGTAGCCTAAGATATGGTCTACACAAGACATACTTGTGAATGACAAACAAAACCAAAAATTAACTAAGTAATGCAAAAATCAGAATCACAGTGCATTTGCTTGGTTTGTTGATTCTTTTTTTTTTTTTATTCATTAGAGGATGCAGTGCAAAACATTTAAACTATTATAAGAGAGTTCACATACTTAAACACATATGTTAAACATAAATTTTTCTTATTAAATAATTTTATTATCATCAATATAAATGGTCATTGTTCTTCAACCAACTTGGTTGTAACTGTTACCACTATTGGTGTCCACTGTAGTGGAGCGAAGCTGAGCAAGGATATAAATTGCCTTCTTAATAGAGATATGAGCATAAATGTTTACTTTTTTCAGAAGCTATTTATTTTTTGCAAACTAAATACCATAAACGATGAAAATAGCCATCTCATAGCTCTCCCTCAAAGCGTTGCTTAGGAAGTTTTCCAACCAATGAATCAAATGATTATTATGAAAACTTATTATGATCCATGTTTCTTATTGTATGCTGCTCCAAGTATAGCTCGGCTTATGTCCCTGATTAGCATTAATAAATGTTGTATTAGGATATTATTTTGTCTTAGTGATGAGCTACAGACATGGTTTAGCCAAAATAACTTGATTGAAAGCTTTAAGATGTTCTATCACCATTCTTACTACCCACTAAAATCTGTAAAGTGAATACACAAGGCTTTTTGAAGAAGAAAATAACTCATGGTGTAAGCGGGGATAGATTGGGCAACTACTTTTATTTTGATGATAACATGTCTATTAGGATACTTATAAGTTTATGATTCTAAGACCATCCCAATATAAGATCCTATTTTATGCCCATTTGCTTTGATATGTATTGTGGAGGAATGCCCTAAATTTGAAAGTTCTAGAAAGTTGTTCAACTAGGCAAGGCTACCCTAATAATTGTTTAAATTGCACAATGTCATAGGGCATTATCAATGTCATAGGGTGAATTAGATTTGAACTTATGGCTTATATGAAAACAATTTTACTATATTTCATCTTTTATTAGAGAACTAGTTGTTGATAATTACAGTTGCCAAGCGTGCTTTGCCCTTGACAATGCAGTAGGGAATTTCCATCTTCCTGCACAATGTTGGAAGCCAGACAACGAGTTCAATTGGGTGGACATCATGGGCAATCACAACAAGAGTCCTGAAAACATCGGGTGAGGGTGAAGTGAAGTCTACTTATGGCCCATAATTTTTATATTTGAATGCTTTATATATTTGAATGGTAATTGGTGTTTTAAAATAATTAAAATGCTTCATATATAGATTAGTTAATTGCCTAATTTTATTTGTTAGACTACATCTACCTTATCAATTTCTTTTAATCATCTCTAGAAATGCTAATATACTTAAAATGCTATTATTCAAGAGTTTAGACATGTACAGTCACTACTGCTCATAATGGTTAATGATCTTTCACGAGTTTATTAATTCAGTCATTAAATTACATCATGATTTTATAATCTATTCTTTAATATGAAAATTCTAAAATATATGGTTAAACCAAACAGGAGTAAATAAACCACTTCGAAAAACAAAAGATAAGCTTAAGGACAATGCAACTATTGCCTTTAATGATTTACTTTTTCAATTAATGATTATGAATCTATGGTCAGAATTAGTTAAATACAAGCTATGCACCTGGACATGTTAATTTCTAAAACTTCCTAAGAGTCCTGAAAACAATTGGTTGCAACCAGATCAATTTTCATGAAAAACAATGCATCATAATTCTACTATTTAAGAAATTTTGTATTGTTCATTGCTAAATTGTTCTTTGATGTATTGTTCTTCTTTGCAACGGCATTATTTGTGTATTTTATCATTGTATATTTTTTCAAAAGTAGTTATGGATCGCAGTTGGATGAATGCTAATCGTTTGAGTGAAGAGTATGAAAAGGGAGTTGAGGAGTTTTAACAATTTGCTTTAAAAAAACTTCCTGAAAGGAAAGGAAGATTTTATTGTCCTTGTGTTATTTGTTTGAATGAAAATACATTACATTTTGAGGAAATACGAAGTCATCTTATTTGTTCCGGGATTGACCTGAATTATACCATATGGATATGGCATGGTGATTTGTTAAACATGTCAAATACCTCAGAAAGAGAAGAAGTTGATGTAGATATGAGTGATCAACTAGAGGACATGATACGTGATGTTGGACAAGAGTCCTTTAATCGTGCACATGTATATGATAATTTGTGCAGTGACAAAGAAGAGACATTATATCTGGGATGCACTAACTTCACACGGTTGTCTGCGGTGTTGAGATTGTTCAACTTGAAGGCGAGAAATGGATGGATAGATAAAAGCTTCACCGAATTCAACTTGATGTGCAAAATTGTTTATTATGTGATGGACAATTCTTTCATCTGCGTTGTTTGACACATATTTTAAATCTTGGGTTGTGTCTTGATGTTCCCACAAGATGGAATTTGACTTATTTGATGCTTGAGAGTGCTCTTAAATACACGTGTGTTTTTACACATCTTCATCTTTATGATTATAATTATAAGTTTTGTCCATTAGTTGAAGAATGGAAAAAAGGAGAAAAAAATATGTGTATTCTTACTTCCTTTTTATGAAACTACTAAGTTGATTTATGGCATATCTTATCCCACTTCAAACTTGTCCTTTTTGCAAGTTTGGAAAATTCAATGTGTTATACTTGATAGCTTGAAGGATGAAGATAAAGTCATACGAGAAATTGCTACAAGGATGATTTCTATGTTTGAAAAATACTATAATGAGTATAGTATTGTCCTTGCATTGGGAGCAATTCTTGACCCACACATAAGTCCTTGTTGGGTTATTGTTATTCAAAAGTTGATGCATCTACAAGTGAATCAAAGATTGAGCAAGTCGAACATGTTGTTTGAGAAATATTCTACCAAGAGAACTGATGATAGTGCACAACATTCTACTCACACTCCTTCCACAATGGCTAGTGTCCCCAAATCTTTCTCTCATAACTTGATTAATATAAGTTTGTTTGTCTTGAACTGATATACTTTTGATTATTTTATTTATTTACATTTTTAACCTTATATTGCTTTTATGTTTTTCTTTTCACTTGTGAACTACAATAGATTAACAATGCACAATCAACAACTTGCTTATAAACATGAAAAGTTTGGACTTGATATTTACTTGGCCGAGCCAACTTTGGATTTTGGGTATTTTGAGAACTTGGATCTCTTAAAATGGTGGATGGATAATTGCTATTGATTTTCAAATTTGTCTCTAATGGCTCATGACTTGTTAAGCGTTCCTATTATTATTATAGCCTCTGAGTTTGCATTTAGCATTAGTTATATTGTTCTCAACAAATATAGAAACCGTCTCTTTGTTGAAAAATGTGGAAGCTTTGTTATGTAGCCACAATTGGATGCATCATTTTGTTAACAATGCTAATTTGTTTATTTTGAATATAATCTTTGTTGTTTTCTAATGAAAAACAGTTGTGTATTTTATTTTCTACATGAATTGTCTTATGTAGATGATGGTGATCAAGATGATGGAAAAGAGGTTTTGTTGTCAATATCCAAGCCAACATAAAACATTGTTCTTAGTTCGGACGATGATGAAGACTAATAAATGCTTACCTTTTAGCATTTACCTTTTCTTTTGGTGTGAATTTAAACATTAACTAACTAGGTGTAGATCTAAAATTTCTTTTGGTGTAGATTTAAAATGTCACTTTTTTCGAGGACCGCAACGAGAGTTTAATTACAAATAGACGGAGGGTTAACGTTTTAGACCTAATTGACTAACATAAGCAACTTTTTGGGAGTTTTTAATAATTTTAATTAATCTATGAACCAGCTTGACAATGCATGACACTTTCGATGATCAAAATGAGTATATACTCATTGGAAAACACCTTTAAAAAGATCTAATATGAATTAGTGCAGTTTAAATTGTATCATTGTTCGATTTATCAAAATTATAATTATAAAAATTTGTTTTAATACTAACATTATAAAGTTACATATAAGTAACAAATTTGAAACAAAATATAACATATAATATACTAAATATCAACTCTACAAAATAAAATTGATCGATTATGTTTGAAAAATATGCAATAATAGTAAAAATATATTAAATAAAAAAGTATCATTAAAACGATTAAAACAAACTAATAATAGATCGATGTAATATCTCAAACTAATAAAAAAAATAAGTATTAAAATGTATATATCAAACTTTGTTAATTTGACGTTGGAAAAGGAATAAAAAATTCAATCCAGTCTGAGTGGTTTTCACAAAACAAGATCCAAATATATTTAATTATATTTGATTTTGTACTATTTTTGGTTTGTTTAGATTGATTTGTAGTTTTTATTTGAATCAATTTGAATGTGAAAACCCTAATGTAATGCATTAAAATTATGTTAATAATACACTTAATTGCACTATTGATTCTCCTATTTTATCACACTCACAAAAATAACTCCACATTTTTAATTGAATTTTGTAGTCAAAATAGTAATTTATTGTCTCAATTGTATATTTGATGTAAGAATATCATTTTTAACACAGAAAATTATAATTTTCAAACTAAAAAGAACTATTTACAGAATAAATTAAAACAAAAATGATAAAAAAACAAAAAGTTTATTTTTAAATAAGAAAACTATTTTTGTAAATGTAACCACATACATACGAAGCAAAAGTGAATTAAACTAAAATTTTAATATGTGGCGTGATTCATGTTGCACCCTTGCGCAGCCCCACGGCAACACCCCATATGTGGCATGAAATTATCACGTGACACAAGACCAGTTGACTAGCATTGGACATAAACGCAAACCCGACCCGACCCGATATTAAATTGTTTCCCTCCGTAACTTTTGACTTTTGAGGCTCACCCAAAAACCCTTTTCCTTTTGTTGTGTGTGCCGTTGTGCTGTTTGTGTTCCTCTCTAAATTCTATTTTTGCGTTGTCTTCACGCCTTTGCTTTCCTTTCCTTTACTTTTGTAACAGACAGAGAGAAAAGAGAACAATGGCGGCTATAGTAAAGTCTCCTAAGAAACATGTTAATCTTTTCTACTCACTTGATTGTGAAGACCTTGCCAACAAAGTTGCTTCTCATTCACACAATAATATCACTCTCCAGAATATCAAATGGAGGTCCCTCTCTCTCTCTCTCTCTCTATATATATATATATATATATATATATATATATATCACTTGCTCTGTTCTTTTTTCTAACTCTCTTTACTGTATTAATCTTAGGTTTTGTTTTTTTAGTTTGTGTTAAGTTTTTATTATTGGTTCTTGCATATAGTTAAGTCTCTTTGATGTTTAAGGTTCTGGTTCAAACTATTTTTATTATTGATTTGCGTGTGTTTTGCCTTATTTATTCGTTTTGATTGAAAAGTTTAGATTTTTAAAATGTTATGTTGAATTAAGCATGTTAATATTGGAGGGCTTCATAAACTAAACATTTTGTCTCGTTTCACCCCTAATTTTTCCAGTTACACCCAAAAAGGTTAGATAAACTGAATTTCAAGTAACCTACGTGAACTTAGTTCGTATGAGGTAAATTAAGTTCGCTTAAGATATGTGAGTTTAGTTCAAGTAACCTATTTGGGTGTAACTGGAAAAATCAAGGGTGAAACTAGCACCAATGTAAACTAAGTTATAAGCATGACTTTCATGTGTAACATTGAATGGTCAGAAATCACTATGTTCAGGTCAATAGTTTTGAAGGGTTTTAGGAGATTTGAATTGTTGGTTGTGAACAATAGCTACAAAACTTGGAAGATTTGAGTTGAGCCATAGATTCTTACTAACTAGCTCAGTTGATCAATAAATGCATATAAAATTCTTTTTGATTTGTTGTCTTTCTCTTTAAAGTTATATGTGTAATCATTGTTTGTAATAACTAAATAATTCATCTACCCCTTTCATGATGATTCTGCTTGAATTTTTCATTATATCCATTGGAAAGATTAAGAGTGCTTATTTGGGTTGAATTACAAGGAAAGCATAATGTTAGGAACTTTTCGTCTTCCCGAGTGGCTGTTTAATGAAATTTCCTGCCGAGGTAGATGCCAAGATGAAAGTAGTGGCTAAGATAGTACTGAGATCAGATCATTTGCTATAGAGCTTGGTTGTGATAAATCGATATCTATTTAAGATATCTTAAAGTAGTGAACAGTTCATTGTAGAGATGAGTTTTCTAAATGATACGACCCTGTTTAGATAAACTTAATTAAACGTTTACAGCATAAATGTTTATCATATAAGTTCTTATGAGTAAGTTATTACTATAACAATAGATAAAATAAAGTCAAACTGTTTCAATAAGTTTTCCCAAACAGTCTCACCAATACTTATGTCTGTAGATAAGCTTAAATAAGTCAATTAAAACAAACCCTAAGTCTTTATTGGTGAAGCTTTGTTTGGAACTAGAGAGATCAGACATGAGAACATGTTCTCTCCAACAAGAAAGAAAAAAAGGCTGATTGGAAAAGTTTCAAACTACAAAGCAATGGATTTTGAAAAGAATAAGGCTGATTCATAAAGTAGGAAGCAAGGAATATAAATTTAGATTATCAATAATGATGATAATTGCTTTAGATTATCATAGGATTTGCATGGTGAGATTGCATACAATAGATTTGTAATGGATCCAACCCTTTCCTAGACCTTAGTACTAGGTTAACCTTTTTTTTTTTGCTTGGAAGAAATTATATTATCTTCATCTTGTTGTATTTAATTTTTCATGGCATTTATCAAAAATCTTATTCTCGTGATATTTAGCTATGCTACTAGTAGCAAGTTTAATTGTATTCTCCGTCATACCAATTACTCGAGTTAAGTCCTTTTTTAACATATATCCTCTGCTGTTTGAAGATCTTGACTTCTCAAATAAACAAACGAACTCCATGATGAAAGTAGTTTTTTTTTTTTTTTGACGAAATTGAAAATGATTAGTTTTATGCTTATTCAGGTCTTTTGCCGATGGGTTTCCAAATATATTTATAAATAATGCAGAAGAGCTCCGGGGTCAACATGTTGCCTTTTTGGCATCATTCAGTTCCCCAGCTCAAGTCTTCGAACAACTTTCTGTCATATATGCACTCCCTCGTCTATTTGTTGCTTCCTTCACATTGGTATTGCCTTTCTTCCCAACTGGATCATTTGAGCGAATGGAAGAAGAAGGAGATGTAGCAACTGCTTTCACCCTTGCAAGGATGTTGTCAAATATTCCAATTTCGAGAGGTGGCCCAACTAGTTTAGTTATATATGACATTCATGCATTGCAGGTTTGTGTATTTAATGTATCAAAACAAAGTTCTATTCTATTCTATGCTTTGCTTTGTGATGCATAGTTTAAGGTCCTCGTGAATTGGTATTTAATATATTTGTATTTTGAACACACCGCAGATCATAGAAAATAGCGGTTTGTTAAAACGCTACACAGCAGCACTATAGCACCGCTATAGCCACTATTTGATAAAATTTTGTACTAAATAGCGTATTGCGGAATAATAGCGATTTGCTCAAATTCTTCTATGATATAGGCCTATAGCGCTAACACTGATTATTAATGGAAATTTGTTGCAATTCTTTCCTCTGGCTATGTATGATGAGTGTATGTTTACATTGCACTTCTGTTTTGCTGTCTTGTATTGAATTATTATGGAAGAATTTTTCTTCATTCAAGTAGAGGATGTACTCTGGGAAGAACGCGTAATTATACTGTCCAATAGAATATGTGGAATAGATGTTGCAAAAAGTAAAGCATATAAATAACATTTTTCTTAATTGATGTTCACATCAGATTACCATGTTTACTCTATATTTCTAGCTTCATATTCAGTCTATTTTCTGCATTTTTTTATATTCAGTCTAATTCCAACTTTTACATGTTCCAACAAACTTTTCAATTATTTCTCTCATTTAATTCGATGTACACAGGATACTTAGGCTAAGTAAAAACATAATAAAACTTGTGCACTTTTCTCTTTAACATTCTGTCTTAAACTTTTAGGAGATCCTGGCTTCTTCGTAGAAATTTATTGAGTTTTAGGAGCATGCGTAGGCTATTTTCTTGATGTTGTAACAACGCACTATAGTTTTTAATCACTATGATTTGAAATTACGCAGGAGAGGTTTTATTTTGGAGATGAGGTTTTGCCATTGTTTGAGACTGGTATTCCACTCCTTAGGGAACGTCTGCAACAACTTCCTGATGCTGATAATGTGAGTATTCTGCATTGTTTCGGTTACCTTTCTTTTATATGTAGGTCAAACATAAAATGAAGGTAGGACACATAACTTACATATAGACACTGTAATAATAAATCATTTAAGAAAATGAAAGTAATTGAATGTAACTGCATGTTTCGGCATCGTCTTAGACACCAGACACGTCTTCAAATTGAAGTGTTGGTGCTACATAGGTCAAAACATTAAAATGTGTATTTTCTATATTCCATGGCAAATTCACATACTAGCGCTTCTCATTTTTTATGGCGTGAATTTCTTGTTATTATCAGGTAGTTATTGCATTTCCAGATGATGGTGCATGGAAGCGATTCCACAAGCTGTTCGACAATTATTCAGTGGTGCGTCTCCCATAAAGATCTCTGTATTTATTTTGTAGTTTATTTGTTTATTGTTGTCTGAAATTTTGGAGTGGCAGGTTGTATGTACAAAGGTACGTGAAGGCGACAAGAGGATAGTTCGGCTCAAGGAAGGCCATGTCTCTGGTCATCATGTTGTGATTGTAGATGATTTGGTTCAATCTGGAGGCACGCTGATTGAGTGTCAGGTCAATTATCAATTTCTGAATTATAAAAGAAGTTTATTTTGTTTTTTAAAAGATGTAAATGTTTGAAGATTACAGTTGGGTTTGCAAACCGAAAATAAGTGACACTTAGGACTTGTTTGGTTTGAGAAAACATTTTATTTTCATTTACAGTTACAAAATTGTTGCATTGATTTCAGTACAAGAAACCTACATGATTTGTACAAGAAACTGTGAAAATAATTAAAGTTTTTCCATTGATTCTTGTACAATTTTTTAAAATGGTACTTAGAATGAAAACAAAATGGTTATTTTATAATGAAGTGAAAACAGAAAATGGATATAGAACATATTTTCACAAACCAAATTGACCATTTAATCTCTATATCACTATATGCATGTGTCTGCCTCTAGATGCAACATAACAATTCTCTTTTTTCCTGTTGGTTTCCAACAGAAAGTTTTGGCAGCCAATGGTGCAGCAAAAGTGAGTGCCTATGTCACACACGGTGTGTTCCCTAACCAATCATGGTTGCGATTCACTCATAAAGTTGGTTAGTCATCACCTAATCTAACCTACTTCTACATTACTATATTTTCATATATTTGAATGTTATTGTCAATTAATTTGTAATATATTTTCATGGGGAGGGAGCAAGTTACACTAGTAGTAACTCTGAGCTGAATTACACTGCTTAGTAATGAATTTTATCAATTGAACTTTCAAATTAAAACTTCTTATTAAATAGATCAACTATACAAGTTTTCAAAAATAAAATAAAAATATATCTTTTTGATGTTTCATCAAAATAACTTCAAATGAATGTATAATAAGTTTTTAAAAATATAGGTAAACATAAACAATCGTAGCTACAAATATTGGATTTATATGAAACAGTGTGTGCTTCATTATTAACGAAATATGACGATAATTGACGGCTGAATTGATCAAGTCCAATGTTTATAATGAGTTATCAAGCAAAGTAACTCGGCTTAGAGTTACTCCTAGAGTAACTTGATCCCTCCTCTATTTTCATATATTAGAATGTTTTTGTCATTTTATTTGTAATATAACTCGCAGAAGCGTCGGAGAAAGCATTTGCATACTTCTGGATCACAGATTCTTGTCCAGTTACTGTCAAAGCTTTAGCAAATCAAGCTCCTTTTGAAGTATTGAGTCTAGCAGGGTCAATTGCTAATGCCCTTCAAATTTGAAAGCAAAAATTAACTTTGTGAATAAAGTGAATCTCTTCTAATAATTATTTTTTCCGCTTTTAACATTATGGTCTTGCTAACATGTGCCTAAAGAATTTAAAAGTAGAAACTTTTTCTTGGGGAAAAACAACTTTTTAATCTTTTTAAGAGTTGAATGCACAATTTCGAAAACAAAATTTCTACTCATGATTCTTTAACATGTGTCTTTCCTTAAGGGCACATGTTAGCATTTGCCTTATAAGTTATAACATGTTTTCACTTTTATTGTGCAATGCTATGAGCTTAGCATAGTGAAACCTGTGAGTTTAATTTCTTCTGTTGTAGACTGTATCTTGAAATATGTTGAATGTCAACTCTGGTGCAAAACATTTGAATGCAAAATCATGCAATCTTGCTTGAGATTACTCATCAACAGCATCAGAATTTGTAATAATTGTTCAAATCCATGTTTAAATTTTGTCTTGATTGAATTGAAAAATCTTGCATGGTAATCTTTTGCAGAGAGGATTACAATAAGAGAACTGAAACACAGTCATTCAACATATTTGTCTAATTATTTTTGGCAGAATGCACATGTATCCAAAGATCCAAATAAATACATTAAATGACTTTTTCTTGCAAATATATAAACTTTTTTGTTTTTAATTCTTACATGATAACAATGTTTCAACCCATGAAGCATAGGAAAATTTACTTTTTATGCTTGCTATTTTAATCCATGTAATTTTTTTTTGGGTGCGCATGTAATATTTATTCATGTTGAAACAAATTTGTATGTGACCTATATTGGTTCATCTTATTAAATAAAATATGTCCCCAATTTTTTAGTTCTAATAAAATTTCAACCAACGCCAAAAACTATTGGAGGATTAAAACCAAATTAATAAGGATAAAAAACATTACAATTTTTTTATGTTTAAAAGACAAACACAATTATTAGAGACTAAAATCAATAACCGTGTTGGGATAAAAAAATTTTAAACTATAAAAAATCTCCAAAAGTGGTTTAGAAAAAATTGTAAGGATATGAATCCTCAATTTGTAACAAGCTAATAATTGAATTTATGAGTTTTCATAATTTGTTACATGTGCAATCATGCAAGGGAAAGGCCATCTTAATTTGGGAACTAAGAAGTACAATCATGTGTTAACTGGGAAGTACAAACATGTGGTAACAAAGAAGTACAATCATGATGCCTAAAAAAGTACAAGCATGCAAACTTTGTTTGCTTAATCATCTAGTAAAAAAAATGTTTTAAATATGGTTTTAGAATTTGCAATTATAACCACTTTTGAATTAATTTATAAGTTTATTTGCAATTATATCATGATTTTATTGGACCACCTGTGTGACGTCAAAGACTAAAAACAACAATTTTTAAATTTATAAGAACTCAAGCCAAACAAAACAAACTTACATGAACCAAAATTAAAAATCAAGCAAGAACTAAAATCATATTTTAAAAAATAATAATATTTCTCTTTTTACATCCCTGAAGCAATTAACATCTCTAACATTTCAACAGAAACTTCAGCCTAACTAAATTTAACATGCATATATAACTTCATAGAAAGGATGGCACATTCATATAAGAAAACTAAAACAATACTTAAAAAGAACCTCCAATGTTTCAATGTATATAGAATTTCTCACCAACAACATTCTGATGAAATAGCAAGAACCCAGCTCACATCTTTACATACATTCACAATTTTTGACTCCATAAAACAATTACAAACAGGATAGTTCCTTGTTGCCCTTCTATACAAACAGTTTTTCCATAAATTAGAATTTTTTTTGTACATATACATCTTAATATCCTCAACAAAGGACCAGAAAAAAATAAATAACAAATTCCATAAAGAGTCATCCTGCACAATCTGGCATGCATGCTGCTGTAGAAACCTCCAACTCCCAAGTTATTATTTTCCTCTGATAATATAACACAATTGTTCCTCTACACATCGACAAACCGGTTTCTTCATACTTTTTTTTAAAAAGATTATTATGAACTATTGACACATTAAGAGTCTCCTCCAGCTGATAAATGGATTCATCCCTTAATTTTTATGCACTGATTTTTTTTTTTCTTTTTTTCTGGTTTTTTTATGAATCAACTTTGTACACATTAAGATTAACTATGCAGTAGTTAGCACTCCTAGACCATATGTAATGTGGCTAGGAACAATAATTTATCTAACAAATGGTTAATCTTTCTCTAGATTCTCATCCGAATTGCCCTTCGGGCTCTCCAACAAATCACCTGAGTAAGTTCCATCCGGTTGACGAATGCATATGTTCAAGTTGCTCGATAGAAAATGTTCCTAGGTGATCACAGAGAGAAACAGTCAGACAAGCCCTTGAAATTGACCAATTAAAGTAGCTTTTACAATTAAAAAGTTGCAATTGAAAGTGATATTGGCAACTCAAACATTACTTAATAAACCGGTATATGTTAGTAGACAAACTCAGGTTTGTAATCACGTCACGTACATGCGGTGTTATAGTAGGTTTTCACCTCTAACTTGCTACTTCAACATTTATAAGAAAAATGTATACATTCTAATAACTTTCAATAAGAAATCGGTATGATGCACAACCTCTATATTCCAAAATAACAATACAGATTCATCAACTTAGACTTCTTGATTGACTAATAAAACTAAGAAAACTATTATAGCATATTTGGTTGTGTGGTTTAGTGTTGTGTTCTCGCATCCTGAGACAAAGTAGACATTCAATCTATATACTCAGCAGTAGAGACACATTTGAAGTGTTCTCACCGCAAAAACGAACAGGAGATTAGACTTTTTGAATCTATTTATTCACCTGGTCACTAGTATCTTGGCCCTCTGAGTGAAAGAGGATTGGCCGACACCGCTTGTCCTCATTCATTAAGCTTGAATTCTGAAAATGCATCACAAGTGCAGCCTTTCCCTGAATCCGCGCATATGCCAGCGAAGCAACTTTTTCACTATTAAATTTCTCCCATTTCTTCCCATTAAAAGCCTGCAAAAAATTTCATGATAGAGTTCTTAAAATTTAAACATATATACTTTTCCGTAGTACTAGGACAAGTTTAACACAAGCAACTTAACAGAAACGAACATTGAAAATGCTTTTAATCAAAAGTCAGAATAATTCGATACAGACGTCTATGACCTATCCATATGATACAATGTCACATTTAGGAAATCCTTACGTTACAAACTATGCACATGAAAATTTAAATATATGCATAAAAATATAACCTCAGGCATGCAAAGGTATAGAATTTAAACCTTATAGAAAGGGACGATGTGTGAAGGAGAGACCATATTGATGAAAGCATAACCCACATTACATTTATTCTGCAACCAAAAACCAACATTAGTAAATAAAGCCGTCCTCAAAACATAAATACCACAACCATAAACCCCTAATTGAAAAGATATATATAATGCTGTACTTTGAAGTCAATAGGCAGATAGAGGAAATCATAAGTCCCCTGGTGATTCTCATCAATTGCAGCAAGTAGCATCTTCGAAGTGTACCTTAAAAAGCAATCACAACACGCAAAAGTCGTCAAGAAATTAATCAGATATCACCCTAACCTATACAAATTGCTAGATTTTGACAGCATCACTAGGATATTTGTTACGTTGTTTGTTCTTACTTGTTAGGAATGTTTTTAATCATTAAAGTAGTCCTTGTATCTTCCCCACCGATGATTTTGTCGAGATCGAGCTGGTACAGCTTCTTACTCTCGATTTGATTCACATTATTGTCCGGTCGCCTAATTCGTCCACGTTCACCTAATCCCTCGAGGTTAGTAACTCCTGGTCCAGCATACAAACTATTTCCAAGGAACAAGGAACCATGACCAGGTAGGGACATCATTCGGAAATTAGGAGAACCGATTTCACTCGTAGTTGCTGAAAGGCCAATACCATGCCCTACAGATGGATGAGACCCCATGTTCATCATAAAACTTCCATCACTGTGATTTAAATTCCCAAATCCAACAGGGCTCATGAGAGAAGCATCGGGCGACTCTGGAAAGTATCGGAAATTTCGTTCAAGAGGAAGGCCAGATGGAGCAGATCCTACATGATGATGGTGCTGAGAGCCAAGGAAAGGACTGCGATGACCGGTGTAAGGGAAACCCTGCCTTTGGCCACTAGATGTAAATGGATGTCCCAGAGAAGACGAAGACCACGCAGATGTGTTTGAATGTTCCGAGTAAGGAGTCGGGCTTCCCCAAAGAAATTGAGGACCAGACAGCGTTCCAACACTCGATGAACTCGAATTCGATTCACCAAAAGCAGATATAGGCTGAGGACTTGCATTTACTTTTTGTTCCGGAAAGGAGATTGAATGCTGAAAAGCTGTTCCTTGTGTTGATGAGCCAGAGGTGGCAAACATCTGATTTGAAACTCTTCCAGGGTCTTTGCCAATCGGCGCAATTCTGGGAGAGGTTGATGTATGTGGGGAAAGTATCGCAGCCAATCCAGACAAATGGTTGGTATTAATAGGGCTGCCGATGGCATGACCCAAACCAGGGGACTTACTGTACGAGCCTAATGGATTTGGTTCAACAGGACTACTGAATTGTGCCCAGCTACCTGTGAAAACATTGCCTGCTAAATTTTAAGTCATAAATTGAAGATACTTTTCGACACCGATATAACATGAGAAAACAAATTGGATTATGAGATATTTACCTGGGGGAGAATTGGCAATAGGTGAACCGATTTGACTCCTAAAAGTTCGAGCTTCATCTTGTTCCAGTTCTTGAGTCAGTTGTTGCATCAAGCTAACAAGACAATATGCATCACATGTTTTATACTGGTTTAATTATATGTATAATGTATAACATTGCCATGCACATAAGTTATCTATTTTAATATTATCTTAAACCAAAGAAAAAAATGGTAAAAATGAATAAACAAAAACTTTCAAGCATTGTCATTACTTTACTACCATGCATAAAAGAATTAAGGTCAAAGAAGAAAAGTTATTGTTACTGGAAGATGTCTATAGCATATGAACCAAGATAAAACCAAACTTACTTTCTACGTGCTCCACCAGGGCGGCTAGGTTCAAGTTTTATGCGCTTTCCAGCAATGTCACTTCGGTTTAATGCTTTAAGAGCTGCATCTGCTGCTCTAACATCATAAAATTCAATAAATTTATGGTGTCTCTTATGCGGCGTTTCCCTGATCTGCAATTTTAATACAAATTAATACTCCAAGCACTAGATAAAAATTAAGCGAGGCTAAAAAAAATACGTTTTTTGGATTAATTGATAAACATATATTACCTCCTTGACTTCACCATAAGCCCCAAATATTTGGCGAAGGTCGTCATTAGTTACCGAAGGATCTAAATTGAACACTACAAGGGTTCCTTGGTTTATATCTTTTTCTGAGGGGTTATCCTTTCAAAACAGAATAACATAGATTAATAACACGAAGGCAACATGAATAATAATTAGTCAAACATTAAGTAATTCTATAAAGTCAAACCTTAGGAATTGAAAAATGAATATCAAGTTTTCTACGTCTCAAGGGTTTGTTTTGTAAAGCACGCATTGCAGTGCGAGCAGCTCGAATGTCATAGTAAGATATCATCACAAAGCCCCTGTGCTTGCATGCTGTGTACAAAGTTCTGATATCCCCATATTGCTATCAAATAAAAAAGAAAGAATCAACAATAAGCAAAAACATGATCATCAAAAACATCAAATATTGTGCCAAAGATAAATATATAATACTAATGAAGCATTACATAAATATATGATACCTCAAACAGTGTTCTTAGTTCAGAGTCCTCAACGTTACTGTTGATGTTTCGAACAAACAAAGTCCTTGATGGATGCTCACCATATGGATGCTCCCCGGCAACTGTTCCCACACCATTTGCAATTGCATAAGGTCCAATACCATTTGAAGCAATTCCATCTGATATGCTTATCTTTGACAAACCAAAACTAAGGCTCTCTTGGGGTTCGAAATCCATTTCAAATCCCCCTCCATTAACAAACAGATCATTTTCATCCAAATCCTCAAGTTGACTCGGTAACCTACTAAGGTCGAAATCATCCATTATCCCAGCTAAAAGCTCGTCTTCATCATCAGGAAGCATGTTTCCAATGGCATTGTTTTCAAAATCATCAAAAGGATCATGTCCCTCATCCTCCTCTTTGTGAACTTTGTCTAATGCTAGCAAGTTATCGTCCGCGAGTTGACCATTTTGTTCGGAATCGGTCAAAATTACTACATATCAGCAAACAAATGGAAAAAGTTGCAACAATAAGTTTTTTTGTGGGTAAACCAAGGTATCTTCTGCGCGCAATTGCAGAGACTAATCTTACAAGGTAACTGCAATAACCAGTTTAACTCATTCCAAATAGTTTTCTATAATAAAACATTATCTCAAAAAACTCACACTTTTCATGTGGAAGAACAGGAAGTGAAGTAGAAAACAAGCTAACATCATTTGAATCATGAAATACATCAGTTGTGTGCGGTATTCTCCACGCACTGCTTCCCACTCTTTTTGGAATGTTAAGTGAGGGAATCTCAGACAGACCTACAAAAACAGCATCAATTAAAAAAAATCTATAGAAATACTTCGGTTATGTATGAAGTAAGAAGAAGAACCTGCAGGACCATGAGCTGGCAACGAATCCCCAGAATGTTTGTCCATTTTCAGTCACTTTTCTAGTAATGTTGCAAAATGAGAAACAAGAGTCAGAATGCTTAGTATCAATTAATATGACATCGTAAAACTAGAGAAAATCAATTTTCCATCAACAGAAAAATTGTTACAATCAAGTAAAAGATACAAAACATTGAAGTATCTCAAAAGAGAGACAGCGAATTTCTCATAGTTTTATCTGTTTCTTTACTTAGTCTCACTCGTAGAGTTATAAAATACAATCACCTGCATAACCTACAAAACAAATGCCACATTCCCTATCAATATCTTCCAAGTTGAATTCCCAAACACATTTACATCCAAGAAATTGTATTGATCATTATCGATCAACAATTTTAAAGAGTAAAATTTATTTATGCTGAATAAAAGAGCAGTCTAGTCCTATGTCGAAAATCCTTGTCTTCCCCTATAACGAAAAATTCTTAAACGCAAAAAAAATCCAAATCATTCGAGTTTCAATTATGTTCATTATTTGCTTTTACTACATTCCATTCAATGCAACCATTTTAAAACAAACTGTTAAAAAATGTGAATACGAAAATTAAACTTTGGACTTAACTAGAATCGAATCAAATTGCTAATGTTTTACACACAATCATATCATACTATATGAAAGCCAAAAAAATAGATAAATTCAATCAAACAGATATAAAACATTTAGCAGCTAAAGCATTTCCCAACTGACACAAAAACTTATATTTAGTCAACTAAAACTTATATGCAGCGAACTTTGCTATAAAATCATCATCTCAGTAACCATAACAGAACATGCCTAAATAATATGAAACACAAATTGAAGAGATCTACCTATTCTAAGAAAAGTCTTCTGCTAAATACACGCAACAGAATTTCGTATAATTAATTATTCACTAGTTTTAAAATAAAAATATATATTAAAAAAAAAATCAGTAGGCGATGCATTTCAAAAAAATTGCCAATAAAGTTTAATCAACTTCACTCAGACCCAGAAGAAAATTTCAAAATAAATAAAAAATAAAATAAATAAATAAATACAGTTACTACCTAGAAAATTTATCAACATGGTCCCACACAGACCAAAGAACATAGTTTCTGGTTATTCATCAAAGCTCAGGCTTATACACCATAAATAACGATGACCCACTTGACATTTAAACCGATCAAGCACAAAAAGACCAAAATTTTAGGGGAAAAAACAAAACTTGAGCCACCTCCAATACTTTATAAAAACAAAAAGCAAAAAAATAATGGAGGAATAAATTAGAAGAGTTACCTTGTGAAAGAGAAGAGAGAGTAAAGTGCTAGAGGAAAAACATGGATGATTGATGGGTTATTGAAGTGGTTGTTGTTGTTGAAGAGTTTGAGTTGATCACGGAAATTGAGAAGAGAAAGAGATTCCGTAGAAGCAGAGAAATTAATTTCTTTTACTCTTCAACTTACTTCTTCCTCCTCTGTCGCCGGGAAACCAGAGAACAAAGAGTGAGAGAAAAAATTTCCCGGAAAATAATAATCCGACGAAGAGAATGGAAAAAGAAAATGAAAAAGAAAAAGAAAAAGAAAATGATTGGAGGGAAGGAAGACAAGCACATGGAAAAAAATTAATATATTATTATTATATACTGTTGGGAAAGTAATATGATAAATATCTTTTTTTAGTAAAACAATATAATAAATATCTTTTAATTTTATTTATTCATTTAACTATTAAAACTTAGTTTTTTTTCTAATCTTTGGAGGATAGTAATCCGAAATTCAATACAGTCAAGAAATAAGTATTTATTAAGTTTTTAAATAATTATTTTAAATAATTTATTATTTAGTGGATTTTTTAGTCAATTGACTTTAATAACTTGGTCTCTGACAATATAAATAAATAAATTTGAATTTTGATTAAGAGAGATTTTGAATAAAAAACTGTTTTTTTTAATTCATAGGATTCCAAATTATTTATCAGAATATCAAATAGAATATAAAATTATTTATGAAAATTTAAAAATTGAAATATTGAATAGTAGCTCAATTTTAAAAAAAAAAAAATAATTTTATAATTATTTCATACAAAATTTAAATTTTAATCTATAAAATTATAATATCGAACTTTTATTATCACGTTGATACTTTGATGAAACAATAGTTTTATTGGTATATATTTGCAGTATAGAAAAAAAACTCATATAATGGCAACTAAACATGTAAATATCTAAAGATATTTACAAATTAATACAAAAAATATATGATATAAATAAATTTATATAAAAAACAATTTTATAATAAATATATATATAAAAATTAAATTGTTTAAATAATATTTTTCTATGTTTCCTTCTTTTCTCAATTTTGCTACATTTGAATTTTATTTGGAGTCCGTTGACACGAGTGCTCCATATTCAACACTCGTCGAGTCCTGAAGCTTAAATATTTTTATTATCCCTACATAATATAATAAGTATATATATTTATTATATAAAAATATACTACATCCATCACACAATAAAAATATCATTTTAACAAAAATTGTCTCAACATAAATTTTATTTTTGATGTTATATTTTATTTTATAAAAAATATTAGAAATTTGATAAATTCTGGTATTTGAATTCTGATTATTCTTTTTAATACTCATTCGACTTCCTTTAATTCACTAACGAAGTGACACACGCGTGATATTTTTAATGTTATACTATATCCGATTTTTTTTTATAAGAGTTAATGAATTATAATTTAGTGAACAAAAGTTGTTGTAATTGACTTATATTATAAATCAAATACATCAACTTTTATTGACCAAATTATAACTCAATCTTCTTTTATAAAAATGACCAAATAAAGTATTAATTATTTTTTTCTATCGCTACTTTTTTAATTAATATTATGTGCATTATTCCAAATTAACATATCTGGGTAATTTTTGTTCCACCATTTTGGTCAATGATTGTACGACCATCTGATCGAGAATGGACGGCTCATATCTCTACTTCAGTAATTTTTATTTTTAAAAATAATCAAAAAATATTTGAGATCAGGACCGTCTATTAAGTCAGATGGTCACGTAGTTACTGACTGCATGGATACATATAGTCATTGACTATACAAATCCAAATTAAAAATAACATATATTGTGTCCAAAAAAAATATCTACAACATATAAGATTAATTACAGTTTTGGTCCATCTATTTTTATTAATTTATAGAATTGATCTTCTTATTTTAAAAATCAACAGTTTTGTCCCTCCCTCACATTTTTGAATTAAAATATGACGATTTTACATAATTTAAATGATGTGGCATATATAAAATCATCTAGATACATTAATTATTCATATCCCATTAATTAAATTAAAAAATAAAAAATTTATGAAGTTGAAAGTTAAATTTTTAGAGGGTTTTATTATGATTTCATGAATGTCAATCATACTACATAATTGTATCATATGTCACATTATACATTACTTAAACCATGTCACATCGTCATTTTTTAATTAAAAAATTAGAATGTAAGACTAAAACTATCATTTTTAAAATAAGGTGATCAATTTCATGAATTGGTAAAAATAAGACTTAATGTAGCATTTTTATTTTAAAAATTACCCTTCACTTACTTCTCAAATTTAATAAATAATTGTATCAAATTCACTATTTTTATCTGTAATATATTATATACACATTAATACAATAAAAAGCAAATATACAAGTGCATGGACGCTAATATATAATAATAGAAAACACATAATAATTAGAAAAATTTGATAAAATAATTATTTTTTTTCTTGTATTTATATTCATTTCTTAATATGTGTGAAGTAATTGAATGCAAAGTTAATTGTAAGAAGGAAGATGTAAAATAATAACGATAAACAAATAATACATTGGATATCCCTTAATTTGGAATTATTAAAATAAATACATTTTCTGTATTAATTATTTTTTGGTACATGCATATTTGGTATTACTATTAATTACCCCCTCCGCCTTCAATTTTTGGTCCTATAAATATTTTATTTTTGTCTCAAAATATTGTTTTTTTTTAAAAATCAAGATACAATTAATGATGTTTTACCTTTTGTATTCTTAAAAATTCAATAACATGCATTAAATGAAATTTGTTTTTACTTAATGAATGAATAATAAAAAGGCCAAACAAACATAAATTTATTATTTTTTAATATATATGTGAAAGACTACAAATAGTTTATCCATCGACACACCACAAATCATTCATAAACAAAGCTTTAGAGATATTATTATAAAAATTAAACATCTATAAAATCTACCGGTTGTGATCAATTAAATCCTTAAAAAAAATGTTCAACTCTCCATCTTCTAAATATGCTAAAAAAATTCAAAAAGAAAATAACTAAAAAAAATGCTAAAGGAATAAATACAATTAATATTTTTGGACAACTAAATTAACAAAATAATAATGATTCCGCGTGAATGTGTATTAAATATGAATATGCTCTCTTAAGATTTAAAAAAAAATACTAAACAATCTCATATATAAATGGTTTTTTTTAAACGTATTTAAATGATTTCAATAGCGTATCTTAAATTATTTATGACGTATGTATATTTCGTTTAAATTAATATTTAACTTACACCTTTGCACTTGCAGTAAACCTTAATAAATATTTAATTTATATCTTTACGGCATACCTTCATAAATTGATATTTTTATGTTAATTGATTTTTATATAGTTATTAATAATAAACTTTGATTTATGCGTTGTCGGGACAAGAAATATATGTGTCAAATTTGAGGTGTTGTGGGATGTTATATATAAGAGGAATGGATTACATATTTTTAAAATTATATAAAAAATTTAATAGTGATAAAATAGTAATAATTATATTTTTATTTTGACAATTCTATTTTATTATAGTTATTATTATCTTTGTGGATGTGCAAAGAACTCTTTAAGACGAGACAAGAAATGTGATGCAAAGAAATGTGATGGGCTATACTTAGGAGTCGGCCTTTCTATCAAATCAAGATTCAACTTTTGATTATAAATGCTTGTTGTCTTTTACACAAATTTATCCGAAGAGAAATGTGATAGTGCAAACATGAGAAAGGGGGGTTGAATTGTATTTGTACTACTTGAATTCTTTTTCTGTTTTTGATGATTATTTGAAATCTGAAATATAATCAAGTAGAGTTAACAGCGGATAAAGTAAAATAAACAACATAAGGATTTATCATGGTTCACCATTAACTAGGCTACATCCAGTCCCTTCATCTTAAAGGATTTTTCCACTAATTCAAAACCTTTGAATTACAACAGTACTACTGACCCTCCAAGGCAGTCTTCCCAAACAGTCTAACAATCCTAGACTTTTGAGGAAAACAACACCTTGACTTCTCAAGTCAAGTCTTCTCCTACCAATCTGACAACCCCAAATTGCAGAAGAAATTACAACACCTTGAATCTAATTGCTAAGTCACCTGCTACTTCTTCTAACTCTTCAGATTGTAGACTCTACTTCAACAATATAGATTTAACACAAGGGGAACGAAAAACAAGAGTACTTGTTTCTAGAAAGCTGAAACTCATAACTAACCTCACAGAAAACTCGAGTGTTTGCTTCTGGAAGTTTATGACTCTTTTACTGATTTTCGATACTAAGTCTTATGCCTTGAGCCTTCTTTTATAGATGAGAATTAGGGTTTCTTCCATGCTTAAGTTCGAGCTGTATCTGTCCAGATTCTATTGCAAAAATAACTTGGCAAATCGGGTTTCATTGTGTTTGGGAATTAAGGTTTCTTCCATGATGACATCCTCCGATATCCTCTGGAAATGTTGAAGGTGCAAACACGAGAAGAGGGGTTGAATTGTGTTTGACTAACTTGAATACTTTTTCTATTTTTGCAATTTTATAACAAAACCTAATGTATGAATCAAACAGAGTTAGCAGCGGATATAAAGTAAAAATAAAACACAGAATTTTATACTGGTTCACCGTTAACGAGGCTACGTCCAGTCCCTTCACTTTGAAGGATTTCACTAATTCAAAACCTTGAATTACAACAATACCACTGACCCTCCAAGTCAGTCTTCTCAAACAGTCTAACAATCCTAGACTTTTGAGGAATACAGCACCTTGACTTCTCAAGTCAAGTCTTTTCCTACCAATTTGACAACCCCAGATTGTAGAAGGAATTATAACACCTTGAATCTAATTGATAAGTAATCTGCTACCCCTTCTGACTCCCTCAGATTGTAGACTCTACTTCAACAACTTAGATCTAACACAAGGGAAGGAAAAACTTAGAGTGCTTGCTTCTGGAAAGCGGATACTCACAATTGACCTCACTGTAAACTCAAGTATTTTGCTTTTGGAAGTGTATGACTCTCAAGTATTTTCGATAATGAGTCTTCTGCCTTGAGCCTCCTTTTATAGATGTGAATTCGGGTCTCTTCCAAGCTTAAATTCGAGTTGTATCTTGCTGGATTCTCTTGCAAAAATACTTTGACCAATCGGGTTTCATTTAAATAAAAAACATATCTTTTTAGCTCCAGATTTGCTTTCAAAAATAACTTGGGCCAATCCTGTTCTTAATTAATTTTGGATCAAATCTTTCTTCCCGCCAATAGCTTTTGAACTCCACAAGACTTCAATTTATTTTTGTATCAAATACTTTTAATTCTTTGATCAAATTTAATCATGTCTCCACTGATTATCATCTTGATTAAATCTGGACCGTTTGATCTTCTGCTCTCGTCCACACCTGGACCATACAAACTGATCTGCTGTGATCCTCTGATCTCGGCCAACACTGGGCCACACTTTCTGACCTTATGATCTCGACCACTCTGGACTTGCAATTTGATCTGCTGTGATCCTCTGATCTCGACCAATCTGGACTTGCAATCTGATCTGCTGTGATCCTCTGATTTCGGCCAACACTGGACCACATGTTCTGATCTTTTGATCTCGGCCAACACTGGACTTGCAATCTGATCTGCTATGATCCTCAGATTTCGTACAACACTGGACCACATGTTCTGATCTTCTGATCTCAGCCAACACTGGGCCATGATGCTTAAATTTGGACCATTGATCTGAATATCTTCCCTCTGATCTGGACCAATCCTAGACTGGGTCTGGATTGAACTGAAATTAAATATGGACTTCTGATATTTTAGTCTGGATAATTACCTTTGATTCTGGATCAGGTCTGGATAAAATCTGGACATCATTTCTTCTGGTCTGGACTTAGTTTCATACTCTAAACCATTCTATCTTCTGGTCTGGGTCAAATCTGGATTAAATCTCTTGTTCTGGACCAATTAATTTTTGCTCTAATTAAGTATGGATCAAGTCTGGACTGATTATCATTTCACTGCCAAGCTATCTTCTGGTGAGAATAAATTCTGGACCAAGTCTGACTTATGATACCTTCTGGTCTGGAACAAGTCTCCCTCTGGGAGGCTTCTTTCTGGTATGGTCCAGGTCTCCTTCTGGACTCTGCTTCCTTCTGATCTGGGCCAGGAAAGATATCCTCTGGTGGTGTTTTGACATCCTGGTGTATCCTCTGGTGCCTTCAGGATGCATCCTCTGGTACCTTATGGATGCATTATCTGGTGTCTTCTGGAGGTGTATCCTCTGGTCTGATTTTATCCTCTGGTAACTCATCTTCTGCCTCTGGTGATTTCATCTTCTGCCTCTGATAACTTCATCTTCTGGTGGCATTTAATATAATAATTCAAAGTACAAAATAAGGTTACATGGAGTGCTTTTGTAAACATCAAAATCCTAAGTACTTAGAACCAACTTGGTTCCAACTATCTCCCCCTTTTTGATGATGACAAAACCTTATCTTATTTTGCTAGCTTTTAACTCGAAGTACTTGAAATACTCTCCCTCAGACCAATCTCTCCCCCTAAGTCTGATACTGACTTTTTCTTCTCCTTTTCACTCTTTCTTTTCTTCTCTTCTCCTCTCATTTTCAACTCCTTTTTTATTGTCTCTTTCTTTTCTCCCTTCACATTGCCTCTCCTTTTCAACTCCTTCTCTTTTCACTCTTTCTTTTTCTCTCTTTATTTTTCTCTTTCCTGTTTCCCCTCCTTTTCAACTCCTTCTCTTTCTCATCTCTTTATTTTTCTCTCTTCCTGTTTCTTCTCCTTTTCAAACTCATTCTCTTTTCATCTCTTTCTTTTTCGCTCCTCCTTTCTTTTTATCTCTCCTTTTCTACTTATTTCTCCTTTTTCTCTCTCTCCCCCTTTTTGTCATCAGTCAAAAAGAGGTCATACTATTTTTGTATTTTTGTTTTTCTCTTTACAAATTACAAAAAGTAAAAACAGAAAAATAAAAAACATAAAGTAAAATTACAAGAAAATTAAAAGCTCCTAAGATGACTACTTGAGCTAGTCATATATGGAGATAATGTTGAGATGCTTCTTGATGAACTCGAACCTATCTTCAGATAGTGCTTTGGTGAAGATGTCAGCCCATTGATGATCAGTGTCCACAAACTGGATGCTTAAAGTCCCTTTTTGAACATGGCCCTAATGAAATGGTGTTTTATTTCAATGTGTTTGGCTCTAGAGTGTAAGATAGGGTTCTTGGTTAGGTTTATGGCTGAAGTGTTATCACAGAGCAAAGCGATATTGGTTTCAAAGATGTTGTAATCTTTAAGTTGATGTTTCATCCAGATTAACTGTGAGCTGCATCCTGTTGCTGATATATACTCAGCTTCAGCTGTTGACATGGCAATGGTGCTTTGTCTTTTGCTTGACCAAGAGATCAAATTATCACCTAAGAATGTGCAGTTGCCACTTGTACTTTTCCTTTCCAGCTTGTCTCCAGCATAGTCGGAATCACAAAAAGCTTTTAGTTTGTAGGTGGGGGTTTTCTTGTATAACAAGGTAAGGTTGGTGGTTCCTTTAAGGTATCTTAAGATTCTTTTGATAGCAGTTAAATGGGATTCTCTAGGGTCAGCTTGAAAACGGGCACAGGCACAAACACTAAACAAAATGTCAGGTCTAGAAGCAGTTAAATAAAGAAGGGATCTAATCATACCTCTGTATGTTTTCTAGTCTACCTTTTGGCTGGTTTCATCTTTCTGAAGAGAGCAGGTTGGGTGCATGGGGGTGGCCATAGGCTTACATTCACTCATTTTGAACTTTTTAAGAAGTTTTTAGTGTATTTAGATTGGTGAATGAGTATACCTGATTTACCTTGGTGAATCTGAATTCCCAGGAAGAACTTAAGTTCTCCCATCATGCTCATTTGGAACTCTTTCTACATTAGGTCAGAAAACTCTTTGCACAAAGTGCCATTAGTCGATCCAAAGATGATATCATCAATATAAACTTGAATAATTAAAATATCATTTTTAAAGGATTTCCTAAATAGAGTATTATCAATCTGGCCTCTATCAAATTCATTCTTAAGCATAAAGTTACTAAGTCTGTCATACCATGCCCTTGGTGCTTGTTTTAAACCATATAATGATTTTTTAAGTTTAAAAACATGGTTTGGAAAATCAGAATTTTCAAATCCAGGGGGCTATTTGACATAGACTTCCCCTTTTATATAGCCATTTAAGAATTCACTTTTAACATCCATTTGATACAGAATTATATCATGATTAGCAGCAAATGATAAGAGAATTCTAATTGCTTCTAACCTGGCCACTGGAGCAAAAGTCTCAGTGTAGTCTATACCTTCCTGTTGACTGTATCCTTGAGCTACAAGTCTGGCTTTGTTCCTTACTACTTCACCTTTTTTATTGAGTTTATTCCTGAACACCCACTTGGTTCCTGTAAGACCCTTAAATTTAAAATTAAAATTATGGAATTAATATTAAGTGTATTTTGGGGATATTTGTAAAATATTTAATATATGTATGTTTTGAGTGAATATATATATATATATATATATAAATATTTATTTTGGAAGATGAATTAAGATTATTGGATGAAGAGTAAATTAATTTAATTACGAGTAATTAAATTATCGGACAGTTAATTTAGCGATTATCGGCTAATTGCGACGAAACTGGTTAAGTGCTGAGGATCAGACAAGTGTCGGGTGAGGTGGCACCCACAAATGCCTATAAATAGGAATGAGGAGGCAGAGCAAAGGCAGAAAACCATACCTCCTCCATACTGTATGTAACAGTACTCACCTTCTTCCTTCTCCCATTCTGATTTCTGTTTCACGATAAAAAAAAGGGAGTTCCTCAAAAGTGATATTAATTGGAAATCCAAGCACCAAACCAGAAAACCCCCAGTACAAAAGTTGTTCCCCTCATTATTATGGAGCTAGAGAACCCATTTTCGTAGCAGCGAACACAAGCGGGAGTTTCGCCGACTTTTGTTTGGTTGAATGCATTAATGTTGTTTTGTTTGTGTGGGTAAGCTGAAAAATGTCTTGCATGTTATTCTGAAGATGATCAAAATGGATATTTACAAAACTGTTGTGCTTGTTGTTATAAAATGCGAAAATGCATTCTGTTGGTGTTTTGCTGCTATGTGATGCTTGCTGTTTTGGCTGAATACATCAGTGTTGTTTTGTTGTGTAAGAAAGTTGGAAAATGCTTTGCATGTTGTGATTGGTTGTGTAAGAATGCTAGAAATACCTTGCATGATGTTTTGAGAAATGATCAACAATGTAAACGTTGAAAAATGTCTGTTATGTTGTGGTTGACATTCTGTTTTGGGTGGTTCTGGTGTTGCTGATGTTTTCAAAAGAAAAGGGATTTTAAATGATGAAAGTGCTTTTTTCTGGACAAGTTGTTATTGATGAAAAATGCCTGAGTTTTTGTGGTTCAAAAGAATGGAGAAATTGCTGGTTTTCAAAGGAAAAAGTTTGAAAATGTGTTGTAGTTTCAGGAAAATTTCACTTAATTCGAAGGTGTATTCGAATACAGTTTGAGTGTATTCGAATACAACCTGCCAAGCTTCTGTTTTACTCAATTTTTCGAACTTGTATTCGAATACGGGCCTTCTATATTCGAATACAGGATGCTGATTTTCACTATTTTAGCTTCTGTATTCGAATACAAGGGAGCTGTATTCGAATACAGATTCGAGTTTTTCCAGAAGTTCAAGTTTTAGCTTTTGTATTCGAATACCAGAGAAGCTGTATTCGAATACAGATTCGTGTTTTTCCAGAAAATCAAGTTTTAAATACTGTCATGTGAACTTTAAAGTGTTGGGGAACATTGAGAAGGTTTGAAATGATTTAAAATGGAGTCTTTGAAATAGTTTTGAAGAGGAGATGATGATGTTCTGGAAACCTTTAATGATGTTGGAGAAAATGCTGAGTTTACACTGTCTGTGTCTTCTGTATTCGAATACAAGTAATCTGTATTCGAATACAGAGTGTTGAATTTGTAGATTTAGCTTATGTATTTGAATACAAGGGAGCTATATTCGAATACAGATTCGTGTTTTTCAGAAAATCAAAGTTTTAAACATTGTTTTATAAACCCTAAGTGTTGGGGAATATTGGGAAGGTTTGTGATGAATTAAAATGGAATTTTTGTAATAGTTTGAAGTGGTGGTGATGAAGTTTTTGAGACTTTACTGATGTAGTGAAAAATGCTGATTTGTGCACTGGGACTGCCTCTGTATTCGAATACCAGGGAGCTGTATTTGAATACAGATTGTTAATTCTGCACTATTTTGGCTTCTGTATTCGAATACAGAGAAGATGTATTCAAATACAGATTCGTGTTTTCCAGAAATCTTAGTTTTAAACACTGTTTTATGAATTTTAAGAGTTGGGGAAAACAGAGGGAAGATTTTTGATGAATAAGAATGGAGTTTTAAGATGATGTGAAATGGAAATGATGAGATGTTTGAATGTTTGAGTTATGATGTGATGATAATGAAATTGGTTGTGTTGAGATGTTTTGAGAAATGATGGAAAGGCATGAATTTTAATGATGTTGCATACTGTTTTCAGTGAAGAGAAAACACTGCATATTCATGCCTTGCATAGTCAGGTGGTACTCGCGATGGGCCACAGAGTAATGCGTAAACGTGCTGATCTGTTGAGCGATTGCACGAGTGCTGGTCTGTTGAGCGACTGCATTGGTACTGGTCTGTTGAGTGACTGTACCCTGAAATGCGCAAAAATGTGCTGATTTGTTGAGCGATTGCACAAGTGCTGGTCTGTTGAGCGACTGCACTGGTACTGGTCTGTTGAGCGACTGTACCTTGGTATATGTATAACGCGCTGGTCTGTTGAGCGACTGCACAAGTACTGGTCTGTTGAGCGACTGCACGAGTGCTGGTCTGTTGAGCGACTGCACTGGTGCTGATCTGTTGAGCGATTGCACCCTGGTCTTGAGGGCCGTTAAAGTTAAACATATTTAAATTGTGCTGGTCTGTTGAGCGACTGCACCTTGGTAATTCCAAGAAGTTGAGTACATGAGCATATATATAATGCATCAGGGAGGTTGACCGGTGGGTCACAGTTTGGTTATATGATGATGATTGGAAAGTGATGTGTGTAAGTACGTTATAAAATCTGAATTTCTGATGAATGTTTGTGATTGCTGAGGTGGTAGTTGTACTTACAATATGTTTTCTATATTAATTGGTTGCTGTTTGAAAAAGCATATATGTCATGAAATTTCAAATGAGCATCCTTAATTTTCATCATTGTTATATGTTATGCCATGGATGTATTTGTTCTGTGATATAAATGCTATGTGTTATTTGTTAATTTCGGTCGGTGACCCTTTACTATTATTGTGGAAATTGGGCTTTTCCCTTAGATGCCCCCCAAACCCACACCCCCGGTGGGTACCCGGACGACGGAAACATCGCTAGATTTCCTTGATCGACATTCGCGTACTGCTTGGGTATTTGAACCCATCTCAAGCAGGGCGACTTATATGGGGAGGTTGGCAAGGACGTGCAGGACCGACAGAGTAGAGGATTTCGTGGAGCACGCTTACACGAGTATTGATTTTCCTATGCCTTCCAAATTAGCATTGGAGGCGCATGGAATTTTTGATGACACGGAGGAGCGAGTTGGAGGGGCTGTACGTGAACCCGAGGCGGAAGAGAAGAACAAAAGGCCGAAGCCAGTAGCAGCTGATATTGCGGGTCCATCTAGGATATCCGATGACTGTTATGAGATTCCGGCACCACCGAAGCGACCTAGACTGTGCATTGATCTGACTTCGGAGGAGACTGATCCCTCTCTATATGATGAGGAGGACATCACATCGAGGCGAGCGGCGGAGTCAGATGAGACTTGTATGGGATGCGGAGGAAATCCGTGCTACTGTAGCTTTAGTGCATGATCAGTTAGATTTGATGTATAGGATTTTGAGCTGGAAAATGTAATTTGCTTTGATTTTGGAAGTTATTGTACCACTTTTTCCGCTAACACATTCCGCACTCTGATATTTTTTTTGAAATGTTATGACACCGTTCTTTATGATATATTATCTTTGATTATACTAGATGTATTAACTCTCAAAATTATAATTACTTAATTATGATTATGCTGTAATTATTTAATTACGTCCGTCATTTGAATTACGACGTATCATTTGACGAAACTATTAAAATCTTAAATTTTAATTCTTTTGAAGTAATGATTTGGAAAATCATTTTAATTATTTATTATAAAAAAAATATACTCGCGCTGTGTTTTAAACTCGGGGTGTTACAATTGTGGTATCAGAGCATTTGGTTAAAGTTTTGGGTTAAAGCTCTGATTAAAGTATTGTTTGGAGTCTTTATCTGATCATGCATTGGAGCAAGTAGTTAAAGTTTCAAGTCTTGTGTAAGTTGTGGTGTGACTGAAGTGATGATGGTTTTGTAGGAAACAATGCCTCCAAGGTGAGACGACACCACAAGAGCCAATGTCAGTCGGGAAGATAAGATGGCTGAAGCGATGAATAATATGGCTGCGTCTGTTGCTGCACAGAAGACTGCGAACACTCAACGAGATCGGGAGAAGAGAGAAAGAGAGATTCGTGCTGCTGAATCAAGGGGACTAGAGGATTTTCGTCGTCATAATCCTCCAAAGTTCAAGGGTGATGAGGGTCCAGCAAGAGCGGACCAGTGGATCCAAGAGATGGAGAAAATCTTCGAGATGATTAATTGTCGGGCAGCGGTGAAAGTCAATTATGCCACATATCTACTGATAGGGGATGCAGAATATTAGTGGAGAAGTACAAGGCTACTGATGGGGTCAGCTCAATAGGAGGTGAACTGGGAGTCGTTCAAAAAGAAGTTTTTGGACAAATACTTCCAGATGAGCACTAGAACCAAGTTGGGTGACGATTTTCTGAAATTGCACCAAGGAAACATGACGGTGGGGGAATATGCAGCCAAGTTTGAATCTCTATCAAGGCATTTTAGATTTTTCCGGGAAGAAGTTGATGAACAATTTATGTGCCATCGCTTCCAAAATGGACTGAAGTATGAGATTCAAGACTCAGTCTTACCATTGGGAATTCAACGTTTCCAAGTCTTAGTGGAGAAGTATAGAGAAGTTGAAGATATGAAGAACAGGAGGGCCAACAGAGGAGGGAACTTTAATTCAAGAGGGCCTAGTCGGATGCACTATCAGAACAATAGAGGAAAGCAAGTTGCTAAGCCGAATAACCGGTCACAGAACAACAATAAAGGCCAGAATCGGCCGGGAAATCAGAATTTTGGACGACAATTGGGACAAGGAGTCCGATGTTACCGATGTGGGAAAGAGGGACATATTGCTACTGCTTGTACCACCAGGGATCTTATGTGTTTCAATTTCCAGAAGCTAGGACACGTGGCGAGGGATTGTCGGGCTCCGAAGGTGGAACCAACAGTGAACACAACTAGGGCTACTCGTCCTATTGCTAGGGGACGCGTCTATCATATGGGTGCTGAAGCTGGGAGTCAAACTCCTAATTTAATCCAGCAAGATTGCGAGATTGCAGGTAACACAATAACTTCACTTTTTGATTCGGGGGCAACCCACTCTTTCATTGCTATGGACTGTGTGAATCGTTTTAAGTTATCCGTGTCTGCTTTACCTTTTGATTTGGTTGTTTCCACACCTGCTAAGACTTTGACCGTAAACTCTGCATGTTTACACTGTACTATAACGATTCAGAATAGAGATTTCTTGGTTAATTTAATCTGTCTACCCATACAATCACTCGAGATCATTCTCGGCATGGATTGGATGACGTATAATTACGTAGTCTTGGATTGCGCTCGAAAATTAGTTCTTTTCCCTGAACCTGGAGTCGTTCGGTATTGGCTGCTAACAAACTCGAAGTATCTCTAAGAGAAGGAACTCATGAATTTTTATCATTGGCTAACGTGGAAACCAAGATGGATGTGAACAAAGAAGATGTGGTGTTAGTCAAAGAATATCCGGACGTATTTCCAACAGAAATTCCAGGATTACCCCTTGTAAGAGAGGTGGAGTTCTTTATTGATTTACAACCAGGAACTGGACCTATTTCAATTGCGCCGTATCGGATGTCGCCATTGGAATTAAGCGAGCTTAAGGAAAGGATTTATCAGACCAAGTGTGTCGCCATGGGGAGCTCTGGTGTTGTTGGTTAAAAAGAAGGATGGAAGTTCGCGTTTATGTGTGGATTATAGGCAACTTAACTGTTGGAACCAAGTTGGTTCTAAGACTTAGGATTTTGATGTTTACAAAAGCACTCAATGTAAACTTATTTTATACCTTGAATTATTAAATTAAATGTCATCAGAAACTGAAGAAATCAGAAGCAGAAGATCAAAGGAAAATGAATTCTGGAATTTCCAGAAGATGTTTCAGGATGACTAAACTGAACCAGAAGATAACTTTGCAGGCCTATATCAGAAGGAATAAAATTCAGAATGAAACATGGATCATATCATTGGAAAGCCTGCCAGAAGGAGAGTTGATCAAGACAAACAGGAATCAAATATCAATTTTATTCCAGAAGTTATTCTGACCAGAAGATGGCCTGACAGTAAAAATTACACAGCCCAGACTTGTTCCAGACTTGACCAGAAGGTATGTTTATGAGTCCAGAACATGAAGATCAATCTAGATTTGGCCCAGACCATAAGATAGCATGATTTAGGGCATGGAACTAAGTCCAGAACAAAAGAAATGAGTTCCAGAATCAACCCAGACCTGGTCCAAAATTAAAGGTAAAATGTCCAGACTGAAATATTTTTTGATCAAGTTTATTTCAGTTTGTTCCAGACCAAATTCCAGAATCTGTCCAGATCAGAGTAAAAATATCCAGATCAATGGTTCAGAAATAATTTTTTGAGTCCAGTGATGGTCAAGATCAGAAAATCAGACCATGGCCCAGAAGTGGCCGAAATCAGAGGGACAGGCTGTGCAATCCAGAAATGGCCGAATCCAGAAGTTCATAGCATATCAGGCGCACATCCAGGAAGGCTGAAATCAGAAGACCAGAGGGCTATGAAGTGTGGTCCAGGAATGGCCGAATTCAGAGGACAATAGCATAGCAATCAAGCTGGTCCAGCTGTGGACTATCGCATGAAGATCCAATGGTGCAGATTTGATCATGGGAATTAATGGTGAAGATCTCATGATATTTTTATCAAAATATTATAAAAGATTTGTTATAAATTAAATTGGAGTAGCATGGAAGTCAGGAGCTGTTGCGGGAAGCAATGCACAAATTTGATTGGCCAGTTACGATATGAAACAAATCTAAGGCTTAAAAAGATATGATTTTTATTTAAATAAAGCCCAATTGGTCAAGATATTTTTACAGAGAATCCAGCTATATTTAGCTCGAATTTAAGGATTGGAAGAGGCCCAAATCAGCATCTATAAAAGGAGGCACAAGGCAGATTACTTAGTATCGAAAATCACAAAAGGGTCATACACTTCAAAAGCAAACACTCTCAAATTTTCATATAAGTCAATTGTTGAGTCTTAGTTTTTAAAGCAAGTACTCTTGTTGTTTTCGTTCCACGGTGTCAAATCTAAGTTGTTGAAGTAGAGTCTACCAGCTGTGGGAGTTAGTAGAGGTAGCAGGTTACTTGGCAATTAGATTCATAGTGTTGTGATTTCTTCTACAATCTGGGGTGTCAGATTGGCTGAAGACAGGAGTTGTTTTTCCTCAAAGAAGTCTAGGATTGTTAGACTATTTGAGAAGACTGACTTGGAGGGTCAGTAGCAAGGTTGTAATTCAAGATTGAATTAGTGAAATCCTTCAAGGCGAAGGGCCTGGACGTAGCCTCGTTAACGGTGAACCAGTATAAAATCTGAGTTTTTATTATTATTTTTATCCGCTGCTAACTCTGTTTTAATTATACATCAAGTTTTATTTTGAAAGTATTAAAACAGGAAAAGATTCAAGTTAAGTCAAACACAATTCAACCCCCTTCTCGTGTTTGCACCTTCAGGTGGAGTTCTTTATTGATTTACAACCAGGAACTGGACCTATTTCAATTGCGCCGTATCGGATGTTGCCATTGGAATTAAGCGAGCTTAAGGAAAGGATTTATCAGACCAAGTGTGTCGCCATGGGGAGCTCCGGTGTTGTTGGTTAAAAAGAAGGATGGAAGTTCGCGTTTATGTGTGGATTATATGCAACTTAACAAGGTAACTATCAAGAATCGTTATCCTTTACCACGCATCGATGATTTGATGGACCAATTCAGAGGAGCTGTGGTGTTTTTAAAGCTCGATTTGAAGTCAGGATACCATCAGATTCGGGTAAGAGAAGGAGATATTCAAAAGACTGCTTTCAGGACCCGTTACAGACATTATGAATATCTCGTTATGCCATTTGGAGTTACGAATGCACCAGCAATTTTTATGGACTATATGAATAGAATCTTCAGCCCATTCTTGGATAAATTTGTTGTGGTGTTCATCGATGATATATTGGTTTATTCAAAGGATGAAGAAGAACATGGAGAACACCTACGCCAAGTTCTTGAAGTCTTACGCGAGAGGCAATTGTATGCCAATTTGTCGAAGTGCGAGTTTTGGCTAGATAAAGTGAACTTCTTGGGACATGTGATAACAAAAGAAGGAATCGCTGTGGATCCGGCAAAGATTGAGACAATTCTTGCCTGGAAACAGCCTCAGACTATCACAGACATACGGAGTTTTGTCGGACTAGCAGGATACTACAGGAGATTTATTAAAGGATTTTCTAAGATTGTTGCTCCTTTGACACAACTCACCAGAAAGAATTAGCCGTTTGCATGGACGGAGAAGTGAGGAATGTTTTCAGCTGCTTAAAGAAAAGTTGACAACCTTACTAGTATTGGTTTTGCCACAGCCGGAGGAACCATATGAAGTTTACTGTGATGCATCTTGTAACATCCTCTAAATTTATTATTTAAAATAATTAAGACTTATAAATATATATATTTCATTATTAATTTAGGTGTGATAATTATTTGTCTTGTTCGACTTATTGTAGTTGATAAAATTATTAGTAAGAATTATTTAATCAGATATGAAATTAAGGAGTCTGTGGGACCTCTAGAGATACGTCAGTATCAGGTGCTGGTGGAGAAGTGCAAAAAGGTGCAGATCATGAAACGGGGCCGCCTGAACAGAGGTGCTATTGGGGGACCAACGAGACATCAGGTAGGAAATCAAACACAACCTTACCATTTAATTATGGGGTTCTATCTCTAAATATTACTTTCAAACAAGGAAACGGTGACCAACAAAACAAAGGCAATTAGTTCGAACAGAAAAAGTCGTATGCCCGCCCACAGGGGACTACTGGAGATCGACCGGGACCCCAAAACAGGGGAGATAAGAGGCATCAGAGTCCAACACAAAACCAGGCGCATATTATTCGATGCTATCCCTGTGGACATGAGGGACATAGGCTGACTGAGTGTCCAAAAAGAACCAGGATATGTTATGCTTGTCAGAAACCAGGTCATATGGCAAAAGATTGTCCGGAGAAGGATACTGTCAACAACAAGGATGTGGCACGCCCAACTGCTCAAGGACGTGTTTATCACATTAGAGGAGAAGAAGCACCATCTTCCTCAGAACTTATCCATGGTGAGTGTTTTATTGCTGGAAAAATACTTTCTGTGATATATGATTCTGGGGCAACACACTCGTTCATTTCATTAGATTGGGTGGAATCACTCCAACTAGATGTCACTACCTTACCATTTGATTTAATGGTTACCCTTCCCTCTGCTGAACCAGTAAAATGTAATTTGGCGTGTTTGCAATGCTCGTTAACTGTGTTTAAAATGAATTTTAAGATCGATTTAATTTGTATTCCTCTGAAACATCTTGGAGTAATTTTGGGAATGGATTGGTTGTCTAGCAACTACATCATGTTAGACTGTGCCCGAAGGGACGTGATATTTCTAGATCCCGATATTTCGAAGTTCCTTTCGGCCAACAAATTGAAGTTTTCTCTAGAGGGAGGAGTCCAGAAATATGTGTTTCTCAACTCAGTAAGCATGAGTCCAGAGGTTGTTGTCGATGAGATCCCAGTAGTGAAGGATTTCTTTGAGGTTTTCCCACCAGACGTACCAGGACTACCCCCAGTCTGTGATATCGAATTTTCTATCGATGTTATTCCAGGTACTGGACCCATCTCTATCGCTCCTTACAGAATGACCCCCTTAGAGCTATCAGAACTAAAGAACCAATTGGAAGACCTTCTGTCTAAGAAATTCATTCGGCCTAGTGTGTCACCATGGGGAGCCCCCGTGTTATTGGTCAAGAAGAAGGATGGAAAGTCGAGATTGTGTGTTGATTATCGACAGCTCAACAAATTCACAATAAAAAATAGATACCCTTTACCTCGCATTGATGATTTAATGGACAAACTCAGAGGGGCAGAGGTGTTTTCTAAGATTGATCTAATGTCGGGATACCACCAGATTCGTTTGAAAGAAGATGATATATCCAAAACAACTTTTAGAATGCGATATGGGCACTATGATTACTTGGTGATACCTTTTGGAGTGACCATTGCGCCCGCTATCTTGATGGATTATATGAACCTTATCTTCCGTCCGTTCTTAGACAAGTTTGTGGTGATCTTTATTGATGACATCTTGATCTATTCCAAGAGTAGGGAGGAACATGAGGAACATTTGCGTCAAGTTCTGCAAGTACTGAAGGAGCAACAACTATATGCCAATCTAGGAAAATGTGAATTTTGGTTGGAAGAAGTGAAGTTCTTGGGACATGTAATTTATAAGGAAGGGATCGCTGTCGACCCATCCAAGGTAGAAGCAGTGATGGCATGGAAACAACCGCAGACAGTCACAGAGATTAGGAGTTTTCTGGGCTTGGCTGGGTACTATAGAAGATTTATTGAGGGATTTGCCAAGATTGTTGCTCCGTTGACACACCTTACGAAGAAGAACCAGATTTATGCTTGGACTGAGGAATGTGAGAAAAATTTCCAACTGATGAAAGAGAAACTAACTACATCTCCAGTGTTAGTGTTGCCACAACCAGAAGAGCCTTACAAAGTTTATTGTGATGCTTCATACCAAGGATTGGGTTGTGTACTGATGCAAAACAAACAAGTAGTGGCCTATGCTTCGAGGCAATTGAAGGTGCATGAAAAGAATTATCCCACTCATGACTTGGAGTTAGTTGCAATTGTCTTTGCATTGAAATTTTGGAGGCATTATCTGTATGGGTGTAGTTTTGATGTATTTAGTGACCATAAGAGTTTGAAATACTTGTTTGATCAAAAGGAGCTTAACATTAGGCAGAGGAGATGAATGGAGTTTATTAAAGATTATGAGTTCACATTGCATTACCATCCAGGGAAAGCGAACGTGGTGGCTGATGCTCTCAGCAGGAAGCGCGTTCATCTCTCGTTTGTAACAATGAAGGGGTTGGAGTTGTTTGAGAAGTTCTGTGACTTGAATCTTATTTGGAATCTCCATTGGGGAAAGTGCACTGTGGAATGATCATTATAGATAGTCAATTGATGAATGAGATTAAAGTTCTCCAAGTTACAGACGTGTTGACTCAAGAGAAAAGGAAGTTGATCAAGGTTGGCAGGGCACCTGAATTCAAGGTCGGCCCAGATGATATTTTGAGATGTAATGGACGTGTTTGTATACCCAAAAATACCGAATTAAGGAGGACTATCTTGGATGAGGCCCACAAAAGCAAGCTGAGTATTCACCCTAGTACCACCAAAATGTATAAAGACCTTAAGCAGAAGTTTTGGTGGCCAGGAATGAAGAAACAAGTAGCAGAATATGTGGCTTCGTGTTTAACTTGTCAGAAAGCTAAGGTAGAACATCAAAAGCTAGGGGGACTATTAAGGCCATTAGACATACCAGTATGGAAATGGGATAGTATATCCATGGATTTTGTGGTAGCATTGCCTAAGACTCAACGGAAGTTTGACTCCATTTGGGTGATTGTCGACAGGTTGACCAAATCTGCCCATTTCATACCCGTGAGGACTAATTATGATGTGACTAAGCTTGCAGAGATATACATTGCAGAGATTGTCAGACTACATGGGGTACCCTCTAGCATTGTGTCAGATAGAGATCCGAAGTTCATTTTTCGTTTGTGGGGAGCATTACATGAGGCGTTGGGTACTAAGTTGAGATTGAGTTCGGCTTATCACCCTCAAACCGACGGATAAACAGAAAGAACTATTAAGACCTTGGAGGATTTACTGAGAGCGTGTGTGTTGGATGAGCGAAGAAGTTGGGATAATATATTGCCTCTCATTGAGTTCACCTACAACAACAGCTATCATGCAAGCATTGGGATGGCACCGTACGAGGCTCTGTATGGGCGTAAGTGCCAAACCCCCTTGTGTTGGTATCAGGATGGTGAGAACTTAATTGTGGGGCCATAATTGGTACAACGGACCACAGATAAGGTCCGTCTGATCCAAGAAAGGATGAAGGCAACACAAAGCAGACAAAAGAGTTATGCCGACCAACGGAGGAAACCACTGGAGTTTCAAGAGGGTGAACATGTATTTTTGAGAGTGACGCCTACTACTAGAGTTGGTAGGGCACTGAAGTCTAAGAAGTTAACTCCTAAATTCATCGGCCCATACTAGATCCTCCGACGTGTGGGTCTAGTAGCTTATCAAATTGCCTTGCCTCCGAGTTTGGCCAAGCTGCATGATGTGTTCCACGTGTCACAGTTGAGGAAGTACATGGCTGATCCTTCCCATATTATCATGCCAGATGATATCCAGTTGAAGGAGAACCTTTCTTTTGCAGTTCCACCATTGAGCATTGGAGACAGGACTACTAAGCACCTATGAGGTAAGGAGATCACATTGGTCAAGGTAATTTGGGACCAAACAACTGGAGATGCAACTTGGGAATTAGAGGAAAAAATGAGAGAGCTCTACCCTAACCTTTTCATGTTAAACTAGTTTCGAGGACGAAACTGTTTTTAAGGGGGTGAGTATTGTAACATTCTCTAAATTTATTATTTAAAATAATTAAGACTTATAAATATATATATATTTCATTATTAATTTAGGTGTGATAATTATTTGTCTTGTTCGACTTATTGCAGTTGATAAAATTATTAGTAAGAATTATTTAATCAATGGAGAAGTTTTATATAATTATATATATATATATATATATATATATGTTTTTTTAGTACAAGAAGAATTTGAGCTAAAAGTTTGTGGCTAGGTGTGACCCAACCCGTAATAGAAATTTGGGCTTGGAGTTCGTGGCTTAGTTTTTGTATGATCAAGGTTAAGAAAAAAAAATAATAAATAAATAAAATAATAAATAAATAAAATAATATTTCCTCCCTTCTTTTCTTTATTTGGGCCCAACACTATCTACCCAATAATCTCCACTTTAAATTTTCCCTAACGTCCACAATATTTCGATACTAAGTAATAGTAAGCAGAAAAAAAATACTGAAACCCTAGCCGTCATCTCCTTCACACCTCATCTCCTTCGTGCAGCAAACTTTTTGTGAAGAACAACTTCGTGGGGGCTTAGAGATTCGTACTAGGAAGAAAAGCGGCCAAGGTAAGGGCTTTTCCCCGCACAATTATAGTTAGACCGTTAGTTGGATACATGAAACTTATAATTGTAATTGCTTGTTTTTGAAAGAAATAAATGTAGACTAATAAAATAAAATAATGAAATCCGAAATCTTTTACGTTGAGTTTGATATGTAATGTATGTTTTTTTAAGAAGTAAAATATGAATTTTTATATTTTACGTAATAAAGTTTTAATTTTTATGATGAGTATGAAGCAAAATATGATTTTTGTTTTATGTTATATATACATATGATAAGATTTTGATTCGATGATGTTTATGAGTTGGAGTTTGAAGTTTCTTGTTATATATAAAGTTTTAATCTTTATGGTGTAAATGAAGTCAAGTTCCGATTTTTATGCATACGTGGTGAAAATTATTATTTAATGATTATTTGTCTATGAATATATGATTTTCATGATAAGGATGTGTGATATGTGATCTTTGTGATGTGTGAATACGATGATTGTTTTAAAAATGCGATTTTTTTTGTTGAATGCATATGACATGATTCTTAGTGGGCTGTGTGCGAGTATAGTTTTGATAATATATGGTCATGTCATGGCATATGCATCTTCGTGGGAGTTGCCTTAGTGGCAGGTTTATTTTCCCCATTGGTATGAGTGATTTTTCTGTGTGGAAGTTGCCTTAGTGGTAGGTTTATATCCGGATCATATAGTTTTAGGAGCATGCATTATACATATATTTTTATATACGATTTACCATTTGCGCATTTTTTTTCTTTTAAATTAGAAGCTTTTACCTTTATATGTTTTGTGTTATTCTTCTATATGTTTAGCTTTGGTTTGATGTGGATGATGGAAAAAATTGACCCTTACAACAATATTTTAGGTACTAATGAGTTCGAGGAGATTCAAGAGTAATTGATGAGTATTAACGTGCGGCGAACGTGGGGTAAAAATGGGGTTTTCAAGACAATTTTGTAATAATAAGTATTGCCGCAACATTTCTATGTTTATTTATTGTTTTTAATTTTTGTCACTAAACTTTTAAATGCATTCGAATTCTATAAATACGGAAGTGGGTTTTTGCTTTCGTTAGGAATAATTGATTTTTCCTTTATTTTAGCTTGAATAAACCTTTTTTTTATAATATTAAATAAATGTGATTGTTACTAATTATTTAAAAGTATAAATGTAGATATTCTTACCAAAAAAAAAAGTTATCGTAAATTTTTCTAAAAGTATTTTTTTTAGTAACGTTTTGGACCAAAAATCCGGGGCGTTACACATCTCACCAAGGTCTGGGATGTGTTTTGATGCAACACAAGAAAGCTGTAGCCTACGCCTCAAGGCAGTTGAAAACTCACGAACGAAACTATCCTACTCATGATTTAGAGCTTGCTGCAGTAGTGTTTGCATTAAAGGTCTGGAGGCACTATTTATATGGATGCACGTTCACGGTATTCAGTGACCATAAAAGCTTGAAGTAGCTGTTCGATCAGAAAGAATTGAACATGCGTCAGAGGAGATGGATGGAGACTCTCAAGGATTTTGACTTTTCATTGCATTATCACCCTGGGAAAGCCAATGTGGTGGCTGATGCATTAAGTAGGAAAGTGTGTCAGTATCTTCAATGATAATGGCCAGACAACAAGAGTTGTGGGAAGCATTTAGAGATCTACATTTGGACGTAGAATTTGCACCAGGAATTTTAAAGTGTGGAATGATAAACATTTCGAGTGGACTACTTGAAGAGATTGCAAATTTACAAGATGACGCATTAATCCAAGAAAAGAGGAACCTGATAGCGCAAGGACAGACGACTGAGTTCAGGATCAGACCAGATAATATTCTAATATGTAATGGAAGAGTTTGTGTATCGGAAGTTGCAGATATGAGAAGAATGATTTTGGAAGAGGCTCATAAGAGTAAGTTGAGTATTCATCCTGGAGCGACCAAGATGTACCAGGACTTAAGACAGAATTACTGGTGGCCAGGAATGAATAAGGACGTAGCGGAGTATGTATCGGCTTGTTTAACTTGTCAGAAAGCGAAAGTGGAACACCAACGACCTGCTGGAACGTTGCAACCTTTGGATATACCGGAATGGAAATGGGATAGCATTTCCATGGATTTTATAACCGGATTGCCCAAGACAAGGAAAAAGAATGATTCAATTTGGGTAATAGTGGATCGATTGACAAAATCCGCACGTTTCTTGTCGGTAAGGAGCACTTATAAAGTAGATAAGCTGACGGAAATCTATATTGCTGAGATTGTGAGATTACACGGCGTTCCATCGAGTATTGTATCGGACCGTGATCCAAAATTCACATCTCATTTTTGGGGAGCACTGCATGAAGCTTTAGGAACGAAACTAAAATTGAGTTCAACGTACCATCCACAAACAGATGGACAAAACGAGAGAACAAATCAGTCATTGGAAGATCTGTTGAGAGCATGTGTGTTGGATGATAGAGGAAACTGGGATGAGGTATTGCCATTGATTGAGTTTACTTACAATAACAGCTTTCCCGCAAGTATTGGAATGGCACCCTATGAGGCTTTATATGGACGCAAGTGTCAGACGCCTTTATGCTGGTATAAGGACGGAGATAGTATGATTGTTGGACCTGAGATGGTGGAACAGACCACAGAGAAAATCAAGAGGATACAAGGGAAAATGAAGGTTTCGCAAGATCGTCAGAAGAGTTATGCGGACAAGCGTCGCAGACCTTTGGAATTCGAGCAGGGTGATCATGTATTTCTAAGGGTCACGCCTACAACGGGAGTTGGCAGAGCTATTAAGTCAAGAAAGTTGACTCTGAAATTTATTGGACCATACCAGATTACTGCACGAATTGGACCAGTGGCTTATCGGATTGCTTTACCTCCAATACTGTCCAATATTCACGACGTATTTCACGTGTCGCAGTTAAGAAAGTACATTTCGGGTCCGTCACATGTAATCGAACCAGACACAATCCAACTGAAGAACAACCTGTCATTTGAAGTATTCCCTATAAGAATTGAAGACAGGAAGATTAAACAGTTGAGGAACAAGGAAGTCCCACTAGTCAAAGTGATTTGGAATCCGACTACGGGAGACGCGACTTGGGAACTGGAGAGTAAGATGACGGAGCAATATCCTCAGTTGTTTATTAACATGTAGTTTCGTGGACGAAACTAATTTAAGGGGGCTAGTAATGTAAGACCCTTAAATTTAAAATTAAAATTATGGAATTAATATTAAGTGTATTTTGGGGATATTTGTAAAATATTTAATATATGTATGTTTTGAGTGAATATATATATATATAAATATTTATTTTGGAAGATGAATTAAGATTATTGGATGAAGAGTAAATTAATTTAATTACGAGTAATTAAATTATCGGGTAGTTAATTTAGGGATTATCGGCTAATTGCGACGAAATTGGTTAAGTGCTGAGGATCAGACAAGTGTCGGGTGAGGTGGCACCCACAAATGCCGATAAATAGGAATGAGGAGGCAGAGCAAAGGCAGCAAACCATACCTCCTCCATACTGCATGTAACAGTACTCACCTTCCTCCTTCTCCCATTTTGATTTCTGTTTCACGATAAAAAAAAAGGAGTTCCTCAAAAGTGATATTAATTGGAAATCTAAGCACCAAACTAGAAAACCCCCAGTACAAAAGTTGTTCCCCTCATCATTCCGGAGCTAGAGAACCCATTTTCGTAGCAGCGAACGCAAGCGGGAGTTTCTCCGACTTTTGTCGCGAAAACATGAACGAAAACAGAAAAGAAACAAAGGTAAGGGGCACCTTCCACTTTCTAGTTTGCATTAGGGCTGTAAATGCATACTGTCATGGCATTAATAATGTTTCATCATTGTTTGAAGAAAAGCTGTTTTGCATGATATTTTGAAATTTTTTGGAAAAAGGGCATTCTGTTGATGTTTGATGATTCTGTGATGAGTGCTGTTTGGCTGAATGCATTAATGTTATTTTGTTTGTGTGGGAAAGCTGAAAAATGTCTTGCATGTTATTCTGAAGATGATCAAAATGCATATTTACAAAACTGTTGTGCTTGTTGTTATAAAATGCGAAAATGCATTCTGTTGGTGTTTTACTGCTATGTGATGCTTGTTGTTTTGGCTGAATACATCAGTGTTGTTCTGTTGTGTAAGAAAGTTGGAAAATGCTTTGCATGTTGTGATTGGTTGTGTAAGAATGCTAGAAATACCTTGCATGATGTTTTGAGAAATGATCAACAATGTAAACGTTGAAAAATGTCTGTTATGTTGTGAATACACATTCGTGTTTTTCAGAGAATCAAAGTTTTAAACATTGTTTTATAAACCCTAAGTGTTGGGGAATATTGGGAAGGTTTGTGATGAATTAAAATGGAATTTTTGTGATAGTTTGAAGTGGTGGTGATGAAGTTTACTGATGTAGTGAAAAATGCTGATTTGTGCACTGGGATTGCCTCTGTATTTGAATACAGAGTGTAAATTCTGCATTGTTTTGGCTTCTGTATTCGAATACAGAGAAGGTGTATTCAAATACAGATTCGTGTTTTCCAGAAATCTCAGTTTTAAACACTGTTTTATGAATTTTAAGAGTTGGGGAAAACATAGGGAAGATTTTTGATGAATAAGAATGGAGTTTTAAGATGATGTGAAGTGGAAATTGTTGGAACCAAGTTGGTTCTAAATACTTAGGATTTTGATGTTTACAAAAGCACTTTATGTAATCTTATTTTGAACCTGAATTGTTACATTAAATGCCACCAGAAGATGAGCTACCAGAGAATAAAAACAGACCAGAGGATACAACTCCAGAATGCTCCATAAAATACATCCAAAAGGTCCAGAGGATATATCCTGGAATTACCAGAAGATACTCCAGGATGTCAAAACATCACCAGAAGATATCTTTGCTGGCCCAGATCAGAAGGAAGCAATGTTAGAAGAAGACCTGGACCATACCAGAGGAAAGCCTGCCAGAGGGAGAGTTGTTCCAGACCAAAAGGAATCAAATGTCAGATTTATTCTAGAAGTTATTCAGACCAGAAGATGGCCTGGCAGTGAAATGATAAACAGTCCAGACTTGTTCCACACTTAATCAGAGGATGAATTGATGGGTCCAGAACAAGAGAATTAACCCAGATCTGACCCAGACCAGAAGATAGCATGGTTTAGGGTATGAAACTAAGTCCAAAGTCGAAGAAATGATTTCCAGAATTTAATCTAAACCATTGATATGAAAATCTTCCCTTGATCTGGACCAATTCTGGACTTGGTCTGGATTAAACTGAAATTAACTCTTACCAAAGAAGTCCAAGTTTTAAAGAATCGAAATTCTGAGTATGCAACTGAAAACAAAGATTTTAAAACTGAAGTTGCAAGACTCAAGTCTGAAAACCAAACTCTCAAAAGTAATATTTGTTCCACTTCTGAAACTATTTGTGAATCTGATATGCATGAGAAATTTTTTATTTCTAATGGAATGGAAAGAAATAAATATGCATATATGATTTATGGAAACAGTAACTCTGGAAAGAGAGGTCTTGGTTTTACAGAAACTAATGCTGATACTAAAACTGTTCATTATGATATTTGTGCTAAGAAAGGTCACTCTGAATTATCTTTTCTAATGGTAATATCTGAACAAGATCAGAGAACTGTTAAGACTAACAAACCTGTACCCAATAAGTTCTAAGTACCAAAAGATCAAATTGTCTATGTTGCAGATATTCTGAGCAACCAGAAGGAAACACCAACAATGGTGCCTGGACAATGGATGTTGGCAACGCACAAGCAGAAGAAGGTTTATGTTCCAACATCTACCAAACAGAAGTCAAGTGACTCTGGTAGAAGAAGAACTGGTCAACACAATACCTATCAGAACCAGAACCAGAATCATAGGAGGAACAGGAAATATCAAAGATATCACACAAATCAGAACAGGAACCGGAACCAGAATCAGAACTGGAACCAGTATCAGAGGAACAGGAACTGGAACCAGTATCAGAGGCACAGGAACTGGAACCAGAATCAGTACCAGAACCAGAACCTGAATAGGTATCAGTATCAAAGGTTCAGGTATGATCATTAGAATTACTCTAATTATCAGAATCAGTATAATTATCAGAATCACCATAACCTCCAGAATCACCAGAGGAACATGGTGTATCAGTCAAAGCAGAAAGAGAGGAATCAGAATAAGGAGAGTTCTTCAAACACTCCAGTGAGATTCATCAAGACTACAAACCTGGAAGGGAATTCAAACCCTTAATCCAAACCATGTAATCATAGAACATACAGATTCGAAATATGAAAATCAGAAGCAGGAGGATTTTCAGAGTAAAACTGAAGCTGCTGACATAGAGGTTACATCTTGCTGTAAATACTATTATTATTTGATATTTATGTTTACTGTGATAACAAGAAGCTTGATCTTAACAAATCAAAGCTAGATAAGTATTCTACAGGTTTTCAAACTGTCAGAAGAACCAGGTGATTCACACGAATTGAACACCTCAGCAGAAACAACATTCCAGTGGTTTCAAAAACAAGCAGAAACCACCAGAAGCAGAATTAATGGTTTGGCTGTATTGAGTTAAATTTTAAATTATTTGATTTGCATTATGTAATATGACAAACTGCTTGATCTTGACAAATCAAAGCAAGATAAAAATAGTGCAGGTTCACCAGAACCAAAGGGAGCAGAAGCACAAGAAACAGAAGTACCTGGAAAGGTAAAGGATACAAGCAAGTTAGCAACACATGACAAATCTTCAAAAGATAAATCTGATCAAGTCAGAAACAGCCAAGATAAGTTAGAAGAGAAATCTGGATATTTACCAGAATCTAAAGCTGTTATAGATTCACCTGAACCAGAAGCTGATTTATCAGAATCAGAAGCTGTTACAAATCTTCCAGAATCAGAAGCTGATGCAAACCAACCAATGTTGATGAGGCTTTGGCAAAGGAAGGTTGGATACTTGCAATGCTAGAAGAGCTGAATGAATTTCAAAGGAATGATGTTTGGGATCTGGTATCCAGACCAAACATAAACATTATTGGAACCAAGTGGGTTTTTCAGGAATAAACTCAATGAAAAAGGTGAAGTGGTAAGGAACAAAGCCAGACTTGTAGCTCAAGGATATAGTCAACAGGAAGGTATAGATTACACTGAGACTTTTGCTCTAGTGGCCAGGTTAGAAGCAATTAGAATTCTTTTATCATTTGCTGCTAATCATGATATAATGCTGTATCAAATGGATGTTAAAAGTGCATTCTTAAATGGCTATATAAGTGAGGAAGTCTATGTCAAACAGCCCCCTGGATTTGAAGACTCTGATTTTCCAGACCATGTTTTTAAACTTAAAAAGTCCTTATATGGTTTAAAACAAGCACCAAGGGCATGGTATGACGGGCTTAGTAACTTTCTGCTTAAGAATGAATTTAATAGAGGCCAGATAGATAATACATTGTTTAGGAAATCCATTAAAAATGATATTCTGATTATCCAAGTCTATGTTGATGATATCATATTTGGATCCACTAATGGCACTTTGTGCAAAGAGTTTTCTAACCTAATGCAGAAAGAGTTCCAAATGAGCATGATGGGAGAACTTAAGTTCTTCTTGGGAATTTAGATTCACCAAGGTAAATCAGGTATACTCATTCACCAATCTAAATATACTAAAGAACTTCTTAAAAAGTTCAAAATGAGTGAATGTAAGCCTATGGCCACCCCCATGCACCCAACCTGCTCACTTGAGAAAGATGAAACCAACCAAAAGGTAGACCAGAAAACATACGGAGGTATGATTGGATCCCTTCTTTATTTAACTACTTCTAGACCTGACATCTTGTTTAGTGTTTGTGTCTGTGCCCGTTTCCAAGCTGACCCTAGGGAATCCCATTTAACTGCTGTCAAACGAATTTTAAGATACCTTAAAGGAACCACCAACCTTACCCTGTTATACAAGAAAACCCCCACCTACAAACTCAAAGGTTTTTGTGATTCCGACTATGCTGGAGACAAGCTGGAAAGGAAAAGTACAAGTGGCAACTGCACTTTCTTAGGTGATAATTTGATCTCTTGGTCAAGCAAAAGACAAAGCACCATTGCCATGTCAACAGATGAAGCTGAGTATATATCAGCAGCAGGATGCAGTTCACAGTTACTCTTGATGAAACACCAACTTGAAGATTACAACATCTTTGAAACCAATATCCCTTTGTTCTGTGATAACACTTCAGCCATAAACCTAACCAAGAACCCTATCTTACACTCTAGAGCCAAACACATTGAAATAAAACACCATTTCTTTAGGCACCATGTTCAAAAAAGGACTTTAAGCATCCAGTTTGTGGACACTGATAATCAATGGGCTGACATCTTCACCAAAGCATTACCAGAAGATAGGTTCGAGTTCATCAAGAAGCATCTCAGCATTACCTCCATATCTGACTAACTCAAGTAGTCATCTTAGGAGTTTTTAAATTTCTTGTAATTTTATTTCCTGTCTTTTATTTTCTGTTTTACTTTCTGTAATTTATAAAGAGAAAAACAAAAAATACAAAAATAGTAGGACCTCTTTTTGGCTGATGACAAAAAGGGGGAGAGAGAGAGAGAGAAAAAGGAGAAATAAGTAGAAAAGGAGAGATAAAAAGAAAGGAGGAGCGAAAAAGAAAGAGATGAAAAGAGAAGGAGTTGAAAAGGAGAAGAAACAGGGAGAGAGAAAAATAAAGAGAGAAAAGAAAGAAAAAGAAAGAGTAAGAAAAGAAGGAGTTGAAAAGGAGAGGCAATGTGAAGAGAGAAAAAGAAAGAGTGAGAAAAGAAGGAGTTGAAAAGGAGAGGCAATGTGAAGGGAGAAAAGAAAGAGAGAACAAAGAAGGAGTTGAAAAGGAGAGTATCAGACTTAAGGGGAGAGATTGGTCTGAGGGGGAGTAATTTAGTCTTTGAGTTACTAGCTAGCAAAATAAGTTAAGGTTTTGTTATCATCAAAAAGGGGGAGATTGTTGGAACCAAGTTGGTTCTAAATACTTAGGATTTTGATGTTTACAAAAGCACTTTATGTAATCTTATTTTGAACCTGAATTATTACATTAAATGCCACCAGAAGATGAGCTACCAGAGAATAAAAACAGACCAGAGGATACAACTCCAGAATGCTCCAGAAAATACATCCAGAAGGTCTAGAGGATATATCCTGGAATTACTAGAAGATACTCCAGGATGTCAAAACATCACCAGAAGATATCTTTGCTGGCCCAGATCAGAAGGAAGCAATGTCAGAAGAAGACCTGGACCATACCAGAGGAAAGCCTGCCAGAGGGAGAGTTGTTCCAGACCAAAAGGAATCAAATGTCAGATTTATTCCAGAAGTTATTCAGACCAGAAGATGGCATGACAGTGAAATGATAAATAGTCCAGACTTGTTCCAGACTTAATCAGAGGATGAATTGATGGGTCCAGAACAAGATAATTAACCCAGATTTGACCTAGACCAGAAGATAACATGGTTTAGGGTATGAAACTAAGTCCAGACCAGAAGAAATGATTTCCAGAATTGATCCAGACCTGATCGAAAATCAAAGGTAAAATGTCCAGATTGAAATATTATTTGTCCAGATTTAATTTCAGTTTAATTCAGACCAAGTCCAGAATTGGTCCAGTTCAGAGGGAAGTTTTTCAGATCAATGGTTTAGATTAAATTATTTGGCCCAGTGATGGCCCAGATCAGAAGATCAGACCATGGCCCAGTGTTGGCCGAAATCAGAGGGATATGATGTGTAGTCCAGCAAAGGCCGAGTTCAGAGGATTATAGCATATCAGGTGCGAGTCTAGGATGGCCGAAATCAGAAGATCAGAGGGTTAGGAAGTGTGGTCCAAGGATGGCCGAATTCAAAGGATCACAGAATATCAATTTATTTGGTCCAGATGTGGACTGGCGCAGAAGAATCTAATGGTCCAGATTTAATCATGAGGATTAACGGTGAAGATCTTAAGTTATTTTAATCAAAGTATTAACAAGATTTGTTACAAAAATAAATGTGGAGTAGTGTGGAATTCAGGAGCTGTGGTGGAAAGATTTGATTGGTCAGTTATTTTTGAAAGAAATCTGAAGATATGTTTTTTATTTAAATAAAGCCCAATTGGTCAAGTTATTTTTGCAAGAGAATCCAGCAAGATTCAGCTCGAAATTAAGCTTGGAAGAGGCCCAAATCTGCATCTATAAAAGGAGGCTCAAGGCAGAATACTTAGTATCGAAAATAAAAAAAGAGTCATACACTTCCAAAGCAAACACTCAAATTATTCAGAGAGGTCAATTGTGAGTTCCAGATTTCAAGAAGCAAGTACTCGTGTTATTTTCTTTCCACTATGTCAAATCTAAGTTGTTGAAGTAGAGTCTACAATCTGAGGAAGTCAGTAGAGGTAGCAGGTTACTTGGCAATTAGATTCATAGTGTTGTGATTTCTTCTACAATCTGGAATACTTATCTAGCTTTGATTTTTTAAGATCAAACTTCTTGTTATCACAGTAAACATAAATATCAAATAATAATAGTATTTACAGCAAGATGTAACCTCCATGTCAACAGTTTCAGTTTTACTATGAAAATCCTCTTGTTTCTGATTTTCAGATTCTGAATCTGTACGCTTTGTGGTTAGATGGTTTGGATGAAGGGCTTTGAATTCCATCCCTGGTTTGTGGTCTTGATAAATTTCACTGGAGTGTTTGAAGAACTCTCCTGATTCTGATTCTTCTCTTTCTGCTTTGGCTGATACACCATGTTCCTCTGGTGATTCTGGAACTTATGGTGATTCTGGTAATTCTGCTTCTTCTGGTAATAGTGAAGCTGATGTGTGTGATCCTGCTGTTTGTGGCTGAACCTCTGATTCTGATACTGGTTCTGGTTTGGGTTCTGATACTGATTCTGGTTCTAGTGTTGGTTCTGGTTCCAGTTCCTGTGCCTCTAATACTGGTTCCTGTTTTGATTCTAGTTCCAGTTCATGTTCTGATTCGTGTGATATGTGTGATTTCTTTGATATTTCCTGTTCCTCCTATGATTCTGGTTCGGGTTCTGATGGGTATTGTGTTGACCAGTTCTTCTTCTACCAGAGTCAATTGGCTTATGTCTGGTAGATGTTGGAACATAAACCTTCTTCTGCTTGTGCATTGCCAACATCCATTGTCCAAGCACCATTTTTGGTGTCTCCTTCTGGTTGCTCATAATATCTGCAACATAGACAATTTGATCTTTTGGTACCCAGAACTGATTGGGTCCAGATTTGTTAGTTTTAATAGCTCTCTGATCTTGTTTAGATTTTACCATTGGACAAGATAATTCAGAGTGACCTTTTCTTAGCACAAACAATGCATAAAACATCAGAATGAACAGTTTTAGTTTCAGCAACAATTTCTGTAAAACCAAGTCCTCTCTTTCCAATGTTACTGTTTCCATAAATCATAGATGCATATTTACTTCTTTCCATTCCATTAGAAATAAAGTTTTGAAAAAATTGCTCATGCATATCAGATTCACAAACAGTTTTGGAAGTGGAACAAACGTTACTTTTGAGAGTTTGGTTTTTAGATTTGAGTCTTGCAACTTCAGTTTTAAAATCCTTGTTTTTAGTTGCATACTCAGAATTTTGATTCTTTAAAACTTGTACTTCTTTGGTCAGATTTTTCTTATCTTCCCTAAGAGTTTTCAGTTTTAAAGATATCTTATTGTTTGCATTTAAAAATCTTTTACAGCATCAATTAATTCAGATTAGTGAGATCAGAAAATACCTCATTGTCTTCATCTTCTGAATCTGTTCCAGAGCCTGAACTGTATCTAGAACTTGCGTTGGTATGAGCCACCAGACCCAGAACTGCTTCCTCTGATGTGCTTCCAGACTTGCTTGAATGACTTCTTTGATCATTCTTCCTTCTGCCTGCTTTCCTTCCCGAACCTATGCCTTTACGAAGTCCAGAGACAGACTTGATGTGTGCCATCATTGTTGTTTCTGCCTCTTCTTCATCAGACGATTCTTCTTCTGATTCTGATACATCCCAGGCTGTCGTCACACCCTTCTTTCTGAATCTGGAACTCTTCTTGTGCTGCTTGCCTTTTTCCAGATTTGGATATTCTGATTTGATATGTCCAGGTTTACTGCATTCATAACAGATGATGCTCTTCTTGTCAGATTCTTCCTTTCGTTTGCTGTTATGTTTCTTCTTGAAGCTTTTCCTCTTCCTGTTTTCCCAGATCTTAACCATCTGTTTGGTTAAGTAAGCCATATCATCACAGTCACTGTCGCTATCCTCTGATTCTGGTGTTGCCTTTGCAGCTTTATTTTGTTTCGACTTCAGGGCCATGTTCTTTTTCTTCTTTGGTTCATCTACTTCCAGTTCTAGTTCATGAGACTTGAGTGAGCAGATCAAATCTTCAAGTCTTAAGTTATTTAGATCTTTGGCTTGTTGAATTGCAGTAACCATAGGTCTCCACTTGGTTGGTAAACTTCTTAGAATCTTCTTGACATGATCTGCTATTGTGTAGCTTTTCTTCAAGACCTTCAGTCCAGATATCAGAATCTGGAATCTACAGAACATTCCATCAATGTCTTCTTCATCTTCCTTCTTGAACATCTCATACTGTTTGACCAGTATGTTAGCCCTTGCTTCTTGAACCTGCTAGCTTCCTTCATAGGTCAGAACCAGACTGTCAAATATGCTCTTTGTTGTTTCCTTGTTGGTGCATCTATCAAATTCTTTAAATGTGATAGCACTGATCATGATGGTTCTGGACTTTGTGATGCAGTTTGTTTAATTTGCTCTGGTCTGGTTTCATATCTTCCATGTCCAGTTCTTTAGTTGGATCTCCAGGAACAGTAGGTGCAGTGTATTCTTTGACTACCAGCTTCCATCATTCAGGATCTTGAGATATGAAGAAACTTCTCATGCTGTCCTTCCAATACTCAAACCTGTCTCCATCAAACAGTGGTGGTCTGTTGATGTTGCCTCCCAAATCATCTTTGGATTCTGCCATGTTGTTGACCCCATGGACCTTTCCTCAAACACTAGTAAGTGCTCAACCTTGAGACCGAGCTCTGATGCCAATTGAAGGTGCAAACACGAGAAAGGGGGGTTGAATTATGTTTGACTAACTTGAATACTTTTTCTGTTTTTGCAATTTTATAACAAAACCTGATGTATGAATCAAACAGAGTTAGCAGCAGATATAAAGTAAAAATAAAACACAAAATTTTATATTGGTTCACCGTTAATGAGGCTACGTCCAGTCCTTTCACTTTGAAGGATTTCACTAATTCAAAACCTTGAATTACAACAATACCACTGACTTTCAAGTCAGTCTTCTCAAACAGTCTAACAATCCTAAACTTTTGAGGAATACAGCACATTGACTTTTCAAGTCAAGTCTTCTCCTACCAATCTGACAACCCCAGATTGTAGAAGGAATTACAACACCTTGAATCTAATTGCTAAGTAATCTGCTACCCCTTATGACTCCCTCATATTGTAGACTCTACTTCAACAACTTAGATCTAACACAAGGGAAGGAAAAAACTTAGAGTGCTTGCTTCTGGAAAGCGGATACTCACAATTGACCTCACTGAAAACTCAAGTATTTAGCTTTTGGAAGTGTATGACTCTCAAGTATTTTCGATGCTCAGTTTTCTGCCTTGAGCCTCATTTTATAGATGTGAATTCGGGTCTCTTCCAAGCTTAAATTCGAGCTGTATCTTGCTCGATTCTCTTGCAAAAATACTTTGACCAACCGGGTTTCATTTAAATAAAAAACATATCTTTTTAGCTCCAGATTTGCTTTCAAAAATAACTTGGGCCAATCCTGTTCTTAATTAATTTAGGATCAAATCTTTCTTCCCGCCAATAGTTTCTAAACTCTACAAGACTTCAATTTATTTTTGTATCAAATCCTTTTAATACTTTGATCAAATTTAATCATGTCTCCACTGATTATCATCTTGATTAAATCAGGACCGTTTGATCTTCTGCTCTCGTCCACACCTGGACCATACAAACTGATCTGTTGTGATTCTCTCATCTCGGCCAACACTGGGCCACACTTTCTGACCTTCTGATCTCGACCACTCTGGACTTGCAATTTGATCTGCTGTGATCCTCTGATCTCGACCACTCTGGACTTGCAATCTGATATGCTGTGATCCTCTGATTTCGGCCAACACTGGACCACATGTTCTGATCTTCTAATCTTGGCCAACACTGGACTTGTAATCTGATATGCTGTGATCCTCTGATCTCAACCACTATGGACTTGCAATCTGATATACTGTGATCCTCTGATTTCGTCCAACACTGAACCACATGTTCTGATCTTCTGATCTCGGCCAACACTGGGCCATGATGCTTAAATTTGGACCATTGATCTGAATATCTTCCCTCTGATATGGACCAATTCTTGACTGGGTTTGGATTGAACTGAAATTAAATCTGGACTTATGATATTTTAGTCTGGATAATTACCTTTGATTCTGGATCAGGTCTGGATAAAATCTGGACATCATTTCTTCTGGTCTGGACTTAGTTTCATACTCTAAACCATTCTATCTTATGGTCTGGGCCAAATCTGGATTAAATCTCTTGTTCTGGACCAATTAATTTATGCTCTGATTAAGTCTGGATCAAGTTTGGACCGATTATCATTTCACTGCCAAGTTATCTTCTGGTCAGAATAAATTCTGGACCAAGTCTGACTTATGATACCTTCTGGTCTGGAACAAGTCTCCCTCTGGCAAGCTTCCTTTTGGTATGGTCCAGGTCTCCTTCTGGACTCTGCTTCCTTCTGATCTGGGCCAGGAAATATATCCTCTGGTGGTGTTTTAACATCCTGGTGTATCCTTTGGTGCCTTCAGGATGCATCCTCTGGTACCTTCTGGATGCATTATATGGTGTCTTCTGGAGGTGTATCCTCTGGTCTGATTTTATCCTCTGGTAACTCATCTTCTGCCTCTGGTGATTTCATCTTCTGCCTCTGGTGATTTCATCTTCTGCCTCTGATAACTTCATCTTCTGGTGGCATTTAATATAATAATTCAAAGTACAAAATAAGGTTACATGGAGTGCTTTTGTAAACATCAAAATCCTAAGTACTTAGAACCAACTTGGTTCCAACAAATGTATCCTCCGGTGCCTTCTGGATGCATCCTCTGGTATCTTCTGGAGGTGTATCCTCTAGTCTGATTTTATCCTCTGGTAACTCATCTTCTGCTTCTGATTTTATCTTCTGGTGATGTCATCTTCTGCCTCTGGGGACGTCATCTTCTAGTGGCATTTATTCTAAGTCAAAAATAAGATTACATAAAGTACTTTTGTTAACATCAAAACTAAGTATAGAACCCACTTGGTTCCAACAAAATGTGTACCGATTCAATGTCTTTTACACAAATTTATTCGAAGAGAAGTGCCTACCGATTCAATGCAAGAATAGTTAGACATAGATATTGAAGCACAACTACAAAACGAAGATATTACATAAACACAAAAAAAAGATATTACACAACCACAAAACGAAGATATTGTACATGCTGGCGACATCGTCTACTTGTAGGGAACACTTAGCAACAGAAATATGGAATGAGTGATTTGCTAATAAAGATATATGAATTGATTGTTTATTATTAGTTTAGTTATCATTGATATTATTTTGTAACCTTGCATATTCGAACATATGACATTTTGATTTATTTTATATTTTGAAACTTTTGCTCAAAATATATGTTTTTTGCTCTTTAATAACATATGTTTTTTTAGTAGCATAAACAATTTTTTTAAGTATATAAAATTACTTCATCAATTATTTATATTTTTTTTAGCATTTTTTGTTTATTTATAAAAAAAAATATGAATATTATTTTGAAAGAAAAAAAAATTAAATAGATTACAAGGACAAATTTGTCATTTTATCATAATATATATCATATCATTTAGTTATCTGTTGTGTATCAAACATTAGATATGATAAACTAATCTTATCAGGTTTGTTATCTTGTGCACATCAAACACATGACATAATAACTCCTTGTCCTGGGCATATCATATCTTGTCTCTATCTTGCTCTTTATCCTATCATGCCTCTATCATATCCTGTCAATCAAATGGACCCTTACAATCTTTTAAGTTTTGTCTAATTTTTGCTTAGGTTATTTAAATTATTTTTATTTCGATTTAGTTTAAGTTAAATTATATTAGCACCGTTAGTCATTTGTCTCAATTTCAACAACATTTAGTCAATTAAAAGTATATGATCATTAGATACTCTACCAAATGATGCAAAAATATGTATGTCGTACTAATCATTTAGAAAACATTCATCAAACCTTATAAATGATTCATACTTTTTTATTAGCCTTAAACACAAAGGTAATAAATGTATGCTAACATAATTAATGTCCTTAACTTCCTCTACGTGCAAAGTAGCTTTGACAGTCAACTTATTGCGATGTTTTGATTTGATCTTAGCATTTCATGATAATAATTCAAAAATATTTTCAAACATAAATGATCGAATGAATAATTTAATAAAAATTAAAGGCTAATGGTGCAAACTGAATATAACTTAACATGCCAAATCAGGAAGAAAAAAATGATCTAAGCGGAAATTGAGTTAAACTTAAAGGACTAATGATATATTTTTGACTAAATTATACTTTGTAGATTTCTTTCGTTTCTTCTTTATAATCATATCATCCATAATATTAATTTATAAAAATCAAAATGTCGTCCACCAGTATATGATCAACTTTTATATTTAAACGCCTAATTTTCACAAGGTATAGAATGAGTGTATGCGTGTAAGCCAATTTTTTTCCATATAATATGTCAATATGTATACACGTCAGTGTAAATAGTTTTTACATTGTCGATCAATAACAATCCTCACATCATTAGTAATGTTTGACTTTTGCGATAACTACTTATAAAGTCACCACTTAATTGATTATAATTAACCAACTATGTAAAACTTTTTACATCACAGTGTATACAAATTAAATTCATATATGTATAAATAATCAAAAGTACGTAATATGATAGTTGTTGGTATTTGCCTAATGTGTGTGAAACAACATATCCCGAGGCAAACTATTCCTTAAATAGATCTTTGTATGTTGAAGATAAGGGTGAGCAGGTTAGGTTTACCCGACCATTTTTGCAACATTTTTTTAGTAAAATAGGTGGGTTTACTTGGGTCGAGTATGAATATATGATGAGAGACAATTTTGCGTGGATTGTTACTATTGGTTGTGGGTTCTAAAAATCAATCTCATTGACAACCGAACCTGACTGATCAAGTGGTAGAGAGTTAAAAACTCTAGGTATAAAAGATATAATTTCATTTACGATGATACCTTTTCTTCAGTTTTTTTACAATAACTTAAGTTACTCAATGTGTCTTGACGACACTCAAATCTCTTGCTCGTATTATGTTTTATTTTGAAAATAAACTTACCAAAAATATATAAAAAAAATTTTAACTTATAAAAATGAATTGAAATCCTAAAAAAAAAAAAACTCCATGAAAAACAATTCAACCAAGAGTTGATAATCCAATCTAATCCACCTGAACAACCAAACAAAAAATATTCTCAACAACCAAACATATTATTCTCAAAATATTTAGTAAAAACAATATTACCCTCAATAATTTTCTACATCAGTAGTTTTACGGAAAATAGATTCTTTACCTTTATATTTAACAATTTTGATGATTTTAGTGTATTTATGAGAGACAAAATGATGATTAAGATAACATTATTTAGATGAAAAAAAATAATTGATTAGAAGAGAGATAAAACTAACGCCACTTGTGTTTTAATGATTGATTAGGTGCCTTAAAAGCTAGAAATGGTTATGCGGGTTAATCCCTTCTATTTAACCCATATGTTGTCCGGGTCTGCCTCTTGTTGGTCCACGGCTAAACGAGCTATTCCGCATACCATTAAAATATATACTATTTTGTATTAAAAAAAAACTAAAAAATTGGTATTACAAGAATTTGATTTTTTTTTTTAAAAAGCTAAAATTCTACTATTGTTGATAATTTTATGTTATAACTTGCAAGTTATAAGTAGAATAAACCATCAATTTATGACCTAAAAGTAAACGTCAGACAAATTAAGATTTCAAATTTGCAAAATAGTAAAATATTCCCTCATTTGGTAATCTGTCAAAAAATATGAGATATTTGTCAACTTGCTCTATTAACAATAATGAGGTGTCACGTTAAGTGACACTTTGACTCTGCAACGTCACATAGAGACATTTGACTAATTGGTAATATTATGAAATTGATGTCTCATTTTGTCCAATTCCTTGTCCAACGACTATAATTCAAAGCTCCTTATTTATCTTTTTCTCAATGTATGAAATACCTAAATTCCTTAATTCGAAAATCCTGAAATCCATGAATATCACATTTTCTTCCTTGTGACGTGTCATCATTGTTAACAGAACGGAGGTCTCAAATTAACTAACGATTACAAAATGAGGGAGTATTTTGCAATTTATTTGGCTTTTACAATTTCAAGTCTCAAATTTGCATGACTTTTATAATTTCAAGTCTCAAATTAGTTGTTTACTCTTATTAATTATCAATTAAAAAAAATACAATGATACTTAAAAAGAATTTGAAAGTCCAAGCTAGCATTTAGAGTAATAAGAGAATAGTAAATAAAAATTATGATGGAATATATATATATATATATATTAGACTAGACAAGTGTGTAGTTATTGTTTTTCTAAAGGAAGTTAAACGAATCGTAAGCCAACTCACGAATCCGCATATGCAAATCGATTAATTCAAGATTTAAATAGTCCAACCTACACAAACCAAAATTTAAATAGACCCAAAAAGTTGTGTATAGCCCGCAAAAGCTATATATTAAACGAACCAATCTGCATACCTTCAACGATATACCCAACTCTCCCACCCACATCTAGCACTAGGTATACGAGTTGGTCTGCATCGTTTAATCTGCACGACATCAACTCACACATTAAACAAATTGGATTGACCTGTTCATGAATAAAAACGAGTTGTGATATGTTAGTCAGAGTGTGCACAAATCCATCGAATGATCAAGTATTAGAAACGAGTTGTGGATTGACCTGTTCATGAATAAAAACTAATTTGTGGATCTTAAAAATAATCACTATGTATTGAAAAGTTGGAATTATAAAAATATGATTTAAAATAAAATCTACTATTGTTGATATTTTTTGTTATCACTAAATATAATTTTGTTATACTATTGTAAGTATCAAGTAAGAAAAACACCATAAATGATACTTAAATAGAACTTCAATAGTCAAAATCAACATTAATAGCATGAAGAGTATACACCATTTTTAAAATATATCACATCACCATTTTTAAGTTAAAATATCTAAAGGAAGGACTAAAATTGTTGGAATTTAGAGGGACCATGTTCACGAGTCAGTTAAAATAAGGGGACAATGAAGGTGCAAACATGAGAAGATGGGTTGAATTGTGTTTGAATAAGTTGATAACTTTTTCATTATTTGATTAAAATGGTTCAGACTTGATGATTTACTTATAGTAGAAACAATATTAAAAATAAGGAGTGCAGGAATAAAGTAACACAAGTAATTTTTCCATATTCACCACTAACTTGACTACATCTAGTCCTTTCACTCAGAAGGATCTAATCCACTAATTCAACAACTTGAATTACAAAGCACCTGACCCTCCAAGCCAGTCTTCTCAAATAGCCTGACAACCCCAGACTTTTGAGGAACACACATACCTTGACTATACCAGTCATGTCTTCTCCACACAATTTGACAATCTCAAATTGTTGAATGCACACTAACACCATTATCGGGTTTGAATATAATAGCTTGGAACTTGAGTAGTTGCTTCTAACAAGTTGATTATAACAATAATTCTTACACTCTAAGATGAATTTGGAATTTTGAGCTTGAGTTCTTATACTCTTTTATAATTTTTTGAGGATTTTCTTCTTCAGCCTTGAGTATCTATTTATAGATTACATTAAGGCTTCAATTTAGTCCTTGTTTAATTCTAAATTGTATCTTCATTCCTAGCTTGGTCAACAATGATTTTTTTCAAAAATAATTATGAACAAGATGTTTTTTAATATGTTCTTTAGCTAATTCTTTATTTCTAAATTCAATCTGAGCAACTCTTCTAGACTGATTATGTTCGTATTTTGTTCATATTGAGTTTGTAAATTCTTCAGATTGATTCTGTTCGTATTTTTTTCCAGATTGAGTTTATAAATTCTTCAGATTGATTATATTCGTACATTGTTCAAATTGAGTTTGTAAATTCTTCAGATTGATACTGTTCATATATTGTTCAGATTGAGTTCTTAAATTCTTAAGATTGATATTGTTCGTATTTTGTTAAGATTTCTTTCACAAATTCTTTAGATGAAACTTCCTTCCTATTGCTTGCTTTGATCTGGGCGGGAACGTAGTGTTGGACTGGTTCTTGAACTTTCACAAATAGGAATATGACTAAGTCCAATTCAGTATTTTATCTATAGGTTTGCAATCATTCATCTTAAACTTCTTGAGAAGCTCTTTTGTATATTTAGTTTGATGAATGTATATACCTTTTTGACTTTGCTGAATTTGTATCCCTAAAAAGAACTTAAGTTCTCCCATTAGACTCATTTGAAATTCAAGCTGCATCAATTTAGAAAATTCTTGGCAAAGAGTGTCATTAATAGATCTAAAAATAATGTCACCAACATAAATTTGAATATTAAAAATGTCATATCCTGTTGATTTTCTAAAAAGTGTATTATCTACTTGTCATCTTTCAAAGTTATTTTGATGTAAGAAGTTACTAAGTCTATCATACCATGTCATAGGTGCTTGTTTTAAACCATACAGATTTCCTAAGTTTAAAAACATGATTTGGAAATTCAAAACTTTCAAAACCTGAGGGTTGTTTAACACATAGTTCTTTACTTATAAAACCATTTAGAAAAGCCCTTTTAACATCCATTTGACATAATGTAATGTTATAAATTGTGACAAAATAAAGTAGGATACAAATAGCATCTAACCTGGCCACAGGAGCAAATGTCTCAATGCAATCAATGCCTTTTTGCTGACTATAGGCTTGTGCGACAAGTCTTGCCTTGTTTCTGTCAACTTCAACTTTTTCATTTAGCTTGTTTATGAAAACCTATTTGGTTCCAATAATCTTCTTCTTTGGTCTAGGTACTATATCCTTAACATCATTCCTCTTGAATTCATTTAACTCTTCATGCATTGCAGGAATCCATCCATTAGCCAATGCTTCATCAACAGAGGTAGGTTCAATTGATATGGTCCTCAACGGATCACTTGCACTTCCAATCATTAGAGTTTCAGAATGAGATGACTTGTACTTCCATCCAGATCTTCCTTTTGACTTATCTTGACTATTTTTAACATGATCAGATTCATCCTTTGAAGATTTGTCATCTTCTTCTGATTTGCTTGTATCCTCTGATTTTTCAGGTTCTTCTAGTTTGTCTGCATCTGCTTTCTCCGGTTTAGGTAAACCTACATTATCATCATCTTTCTTTGACTTTTCAAGGTCAAGCTATTTGTCATCGAATTCAACATGTATGGATTCTTCCACAATCTGAATTTCAAAGAACTTGTTTTCAAATTCTCCTCTATGATCGCTCCTAGTTGTAACAATCTTAAGACCCTTTTCATTCATTACTTTTTTGCAAAATGTGATAAGAACTTTGTGGGATTCATCCTTAATTTTTAAGAATTTTACCCATATCCACCTAGTGGAATCATCTACAATAACAAAGCCATATTTCTTTCGACTTAGAGATGCTGTTTTCACTGGCCCAAAGAGATCTATATACAAGAGCTCAAGGGGCTTTGAGGTAGAGACTAATTTCTTTGGAGTAAAGGAGTTCTTTCTTTGTTTTCCCTTTTGACAAGTTTCACACATAATTTCAATTTTGAAACTAATCTTAGGTAGACCTCTGACTAGTTGAAGTTTATTCAGTTTTGAAATTAATCTATCATTTGCATGACCTAATCTTTTGTGCCAAATTAGTTTCTCTTCATTTACATACATAAGACACTTAGCCTTTTGTTTCTCTAGACTAAACATATTTTTCTTACAAATCCATCCTTCTGACTAATTGCCTTGCATGTTTTTTGATTAAATATAACATCATAATTACTGTCACTTAACTGACTAATACTTAATAAATTATGCTTAAGACCTTTAACAAACAAGACCTCTTTAATGGAAGGGGAAGCATCATTACTAACTGTACCTTGACCAATGATCTGGCCTTTTTGCTTTCCTCCAAAAGTCATTGTGCCTCATTTTCTCAATGTTAGTTCTTGGAACATAGACTTTTCTCCCATCATGTGTCGCGAGCATCCATGGTCTAGGTATCATAATTGGAGTTTTAAATTGATTGCTGAGGAAATCTGCAATATAGAAAATTTTGTTCTTAGTTACCCAAATTTGTTTGGGTCCTGGTTTGTAAGTCTTGAAAGGTTTCTAGTATTTCCTTGTATTTAACATGGAACAAGATGATTTTTGAGTGACCTTTCATAGAGCAAAGAAGACACAAGATATTAGAGGGAATAGGTTTAGGTTCAGTTATAGCTTCTTTAAATCCTAGACCTCTTTTACCATTTCTACTAACTCCATAAATCATAGAAGCATACTTGCTTCTTTCCATACCATTAGCAAGAAAATCTTGAAATACTTCTTCATGCTTATCAGAGTTACATGTGGTATTTTCAACTGATGTTGAACTATGATTACTTTTCAGAGTTAGATTTTCAGCCTTAAGTTCAACAATATCAATTTTCAGAGTTGCATTTTTTTTTAACTTCAGCACTTTGATTCTTTAAAACATTAATTTCTTCAATTAGGTTGGCATTTTCTTTCCTAAGTGTTTACAGTTTTAAGGACAATATGTGATTCTTATTCAAGAAGTCATTAGAATCATTCCATGTAGCCATCAGACTCTTCTTCTTGAATTTTGAATCTTTCCTCTGATGTTTCCCTTTGTCCAGATTTAGACATCCTGACTTGATATGTCTAGGTTCATTGCATCCATAGAAGATGATGCTTTTCTTTTCAGATTTATCATCCTTTCCTCTAATGGATTTCCTAGAACATCTTTGGGGAAATTTCTTCTTTCTATTTTGCCATATCTTCTAAATTTTTCTATATATGAAAGCCAGTTCCTCTTCCTCTGAGTTTCCATTCCGATCTTTTGAATCATCATCCGTTGATTCTGTTGTTGCCTTTAGAACTTTCTTCTACTTCGATTTCAAAGCTAAGGTTGGTTGCTTCTTCTTGGGCTAATCCTCTGCAACTTCAATTTCATGTGATTTGAGAAAGCTGATTAATCTTCCAGCCTAAGAGTATTCAGATCATTTTCTTCTTGAATGGAAGTGATCTTAAGTCTCCACTTGCTTGGAAGACTTAGTATCTTCTTCACATGATCAACAGTAGTATAACTCTTCTCAAGTATCTTTCATCCTGAAACGAGAGTCTGGAATCTGGAAAACATTGTTTCAAAGTCTTTATCTTCTTCCATCTTGAATAACTCATACTTTTTGAGTAGGAGGTTAGTCGTTGGTTCTTGACTTGCTTGCTTCCTTCATAGGTCAAAATCAGACTATCATAAATACTCTTTGATGTCTCCTTGTTAGTGCACTTGTCAAACTCCTTGATGGTGATTACATTTATCATGAATGTTTTGGACTTATGATGCATCTTGTACATCTTCTTCTGATCATGATCCATCTCTTTCCATGGAATCTCAATACCATCAATATCGTTTGGATCACTAAACCAAATTCCACCAAGTCCCAAAGTTTAGGATCTTGTGAAATAAAGAAACTTCTCAGCATGTCCTTCCAATACTCAAAAACATTCTCCATCAAACAAAAATAGTCTGTTGATGTTTCCTCCAACAGTTTCTTCATTGAATCTAGACATGTTGAACCCTTGGATCTTTCTTCAAACACTGTAAAGTGCTCAGCCTTGAGACCGAGTTTTGATGCCAATTGAAGGTGCAAACACAAGAAGAAGGGTTGAATTGTGTTTAAAAAAGTTGATACTTTTTCATTATTTAATTAAATTGGTTCATATTTGATGATCTATTTGAAGTAGAAGCAATAACAAAACTAAGAACTGCAAGAATAAAGTGACACAAGTAATATATCTTGGTTCACCACTAACTTGGCTACATCCAGTCCCTTCACTTAGAAGGATTTAATCCATTAATTCAACAACTTGAATTACAAAACACCTGATCCTCCAAGCCAGTCTTCTCAAATAGCCTAACAACCTCATACTTTTAAGGAACACACACACCTTGACTCTACCAGCCAAATCTTCTCCACACAATCTAACAACCTCAGATTATTGAAGGCACTAACACCAAGTTTGTCTTCTTCATGCCTGACTCATCTTTGTCTAGTGAGTAGGTTGGATGCATTGGAGTGCTCATTGGTTTGGATAACCATCTTGAGCTTCTTGAGAAGCTCTTTTGTTGAATCTAAATTCCTAAGAAGAATTCCAGTTCTCTCATCCTACTCATTTGGAATTTCTATTTCATTAACTTTGCTAAGTCTTGGCAAAGCATTTGAATTATAATAAGATCATTTTTAACTGATTTCCTAAACAAAGTTGATCTTCCAGTATCTTCTGGTTTGCTACTGTCCTCTGATTTGTCTTCTGCTTCTGGTTTTCATGCAAAATCATCATCTTACTCTCACCTTTGTAAGTTAAGCTGTTTGTTATCAAACTAAACATTGATTGACTTTTCCACAATCAGAGTTTCCAAATTGTATACTCTATAGGCTTTAAACCTTTCAGAGTATCCCAAGAGGATGCACTTCTTTGATTTTGAGACAAATTTTCCAAGCTTTTCTTTGGTATTTAAAATATAACAAATACAACCAACGTGTGTAACGTAGGAAATATTGGGCTTTTTACCTTTCCACAGTTCATAAGGAGTCTTGTTTAGACTAGGTCTTCCACATACTCTAATCTGAACATAAAATACAAAATTCACTACTTCTGCCCATAAGTGATTTGCAACATTAATTTCATTAATCATGATGCGTGTCATCTCTTGAAGAGAACTATTTTTCCTTTCTACAACATCATTATTTTGAGGTGTTCGAGGAGAAGAAAAATTATTGTCACGGCCTAAATTTCGAGTGTTTCTTGAATTCAATGGAGTCGCCACCAAAGTTTATTTAAAATAGGGAAAACATTGGGAAACCCTTAAAAAGAAAAAAAATAATGGTCTTTGAAACCAAATTTTGAGTTCGGAAGTCGATTATGCATAGGGAAGGTATTAGCACCCTACGACATCAATTAAAATACGGTTACCTATAATTAATTGTGCAAAATTAGTATTAACTTAAATATATTTATTTCTCTTTGTTAAATATGAATATCAATTATTTAGTTTTAATGTGATTTTGAAATAAATACGTGTTTAAAGAAAAGAGGAAAAAAAAAGAAATTTTTATTAATGTGCTTGATAAGAGTGTGATCCTGCTCCTACGTATCTCCGGTGCGATGGAGAAATCAAACCTACGTAGTTTTTGATTAGAAAATGCGGATGTGTTGATTGATTTTAAAGAAATGTGTCTTGTTGTTGATAAAAAAAAAATTATTTTGACGAGGAAAAAAAAAGAGTTTGCTTGATTTGAGAACAATTATTTTGAGATGCGAGTTTTAGGACTATCGAGTTGTACAACTCGTGTCTTAAAACTCAAGGAGTAAAAAGATGTCACATCTAATTTAATACTTTTAAGAATATTTTAATATTTTTGATTATTAATATGAGCTTTAAAAGCCCAAGTGGTATGACTTACGTTATAACAGCTCAAAGATTAAAATATATCATGTCTAAAAAAAACTTTAAACTAATTTTCGTATATTTATTAATTTAATTGTGAAAATGAATTTTAGAATTAACAAGTCGTCACAACTTGTATCTTAACAACTCAAAGGCTAACAAATGTCACATCTAATTAACCCTTTAATATTTGATTGTAATTTTTCTTTGAAAAAAATTGATGTTAAATATTAAACAAATTCAAATGATTCTACGAAATAAAATCAAATAAAAAAAGAACAATAGCAAAAGGATATATGAACTTGTAACTAGATAAGTTAAATAAACAAAAATATATTTTAATAATAGAACCAAAGAATACTGTTTACAAATGTGAATTTCTTTCAAAATACCTTTTAATAAAATGAGTGATAAAAATAAAACTCATTTTAGCAACAAAAAAAATGATGTTTAAATTCACCGATGAAATAAATGATGTTTATTGCTACTTAATTACGTTCATAATTATTTATATTAAATGAAATTATTTATGTTAAAAGACCATAATTATTTACATTAAATGATTATTATTTATGTTTAAATGAGATAAAAATGTTCACACAATATCATTATGTAAACAACCACTAATTAACTTAATAAACACACCAGACATGTCCTTATGCGAAAACCCAAACCAAGAAAATAGTAATAGCTAATAAGTTATCAGGCTAGCTACTTATACGACAACCAATACCAGCATAAGAAATAAAGTAGGGATGACAGACATGTTCTTATGCGAAAACCCAAACCAAGAAAATAGTAATAGCTAGTAAGTTATCAGACTAGCTACTTATACGACAACCAATACCAGCATAAGAAATAAAGTAGGGATGGCAGGCAAGGACAATAGCTTAACATCTTCAAAAATAAAATAAAAACCAAACAAATAAATCTTAACCCAAAACACAAAAATAAGATAAACAGAACCAAACCACCAATCACAAACAAAACAAAACAAAACAAAGTTTTCATATTCTTACAAATCAAACTTTGGTGGTTTCAAATGTTGGCTTCAAATCTTTCAATAATATAAAGTTTGAAAAAGCAGAGCCAACATGAAAGCAATGAAAATGAAGACAATAAGAAAATACATGCCTTCTCATATACCGGTGAAGATAGAGGAGGTGATACGCGGTTGACGGTGGTCGGCAATGGTTACCGGTGGAAGTTGGAGTGACGGTAATGACCTCTATTTTTTTTTCTTCTATTTTTATTTTTTTTTTCGTTTTTAAATAAATAATTTTGAAGATGAGATTGTATTGTTGTTTCTCTACTCAATTTCTCTCTAATTTTCTTTACTTCTCTTTTGGAAAATAAATCTGCCCTCTCTAAAAAAAATCAAGTTTCACTCCAATAAAAAAAAATAACGCTCCTCCTTTTAATGATTTTCGAACTCAATTTATAGACTAAAATGGTGAATCTTTCTGTTCATTAGATAAAATTAAGTTCTGGATTTTGTATGGTTTTGTTGCAAATTTTACACAACATCAGATTTTTGAGTGTACAAGTGGCACAAGTAATAGCCTTATTAGTCTGAAATGAAGCAAGTAACTGGGTTGTAACAGGTTTGTAGTAGGATGCTAACAAGGTCAACAACATAAAGGAAAGTTTGTAGTAGGATGCTAACAAGGCAAGCAAAATAAAGGAATGTACACAATAGAAATAGTAAAAAAAAAGAAGAAAAAAGAAAGTGTGTTCATAATTTTTCTTTTTTTCTTGTTGGTGTTAAATGAGAACACCTATGTAAATTGGACTAAATTATAAAAATGATGATCGTCATATTTTTTATAATAAGGTTTATAAAGTACTTATTAAACATATTATTACTTATTTTTGAAATACTTTTAAATAGTTGGACAAAATTGTGCTACTACAGCTGTCCATATTTAATTATTTTTTAGTAGAAAATATGTTTTAATATTATCATGGTAAAAGATAAGTAAATATAAGGATCCAAATCTTGTCCATAATAAATAAATAAAAAATACAATGTGTGGGTATTTGAGAAAAAAAACAACTAAAATAAGGCAAAGATGAGTATAATGTGAAGAAATAGTTTCTAGATCTACAAAAAAAAAATGATCGTCATGAACAAATGATCCTAGATCGACAGGAATGTAAATGACCGTCTCCAGATTTGTTATTGGTGCGTAGATCGACGGGAATGTAAAAGAATGATCGTCTCCAGATTTGTTACTGGTGCGTAGATCGACAAGAATAAAAGAATGATCGTCTTCAGATTAGTTACTGATGCGTATCGACAAGAATGAAAAAAATGATCGTCTTCGGATTAGTTACCGATGCGTAGATCGACAAGAATGAAAAAATGATCTTCTTCGGATTGGTTACCGATGCGTAAATCAATATATTTATGATAATTGTAACAAAAACATATAATATTAATATGCATGATTCACTCATTATGCATTGCAAAAGGTTGTTGAGTAAATGAAGATGCATAGGTCATGCTTGAGTAGGTGAAAAAATATGAATGTAAAATGCATGAATCATGTGTTTTGCAAAAAATCTTTGTTCATTTTTTAATTCCTCAATCCTTATACGATCCTGTGTGCCCACAAGATTCAATGGATGATTCAACATAACAACCATTTTATTATGATGACTCTATACATCTCGTGTGACTTTTTTAGAGGCAAAACAAAGTACGTTGTCTAAAATGACTGCCCTTTTTTTGTTGTTGACATCTCCATACATATTGAGAATCTATCAAGTTTCCGTGTAAATATTTTCAAATATCAAAATAATTGAAATATTTTTTGTTTACACCTACTTCAAATTCCAACATTTATTATCATAAAATAACATTTTTTAAAATGCTAGAACAAACAACCATGAGACTGAATTAGCTTAGGGAATGGACAATAAAAGAAAAAGAAAAAGGTAATGTACAACATCAAAAGACAACATTGAAAAAAGTACATTTACTATATTGGGAACAAAAATAATTGAGGTAGGGGGTTACACTGCAGGGATGAGTGTGCCCCAGTTTGAATTGCTTGATTCTTTTTATTCCTTTTTTTATATCCCTAACTTTTGCATGGACCGCTCTTTCAAGTTTTCAATCCATCGGGATGCTCTGACTTTTGCCTAGCTCACCTTTTGAGGTTTTCGACCTAGCGAACCTATATATTTTTCAAGCATAATATTTTTTGACTGCGTCTGAGTTTACTGGAAGTGGAAGCTCTTCTCCATCCATTTCTGCGAGTATAAGAGCTCCCCCAGAGAAAGATTTTTTTACCACATATGGTCCCTCGTAATTCAGGGTCCATTTTCCACGAGAATCCTTTTTTATGGGCAATATTTTCTTTAACACCAAGTCTCCTTCTTGAAACTCTCGAGGACAAACTTTTTGCTCGTAGGCTTTTTTAAGTCTTTTTTGATACAATTGACCATGACACAGAGCTATCATTCTTTTTTCTTCAATGAGATTCAATTGGTCAAATCGTGATTGACGCACTCTGCCTCTTCTAGTTTTGTTTCCATCAAGACCTTGATCGAGGGGATTTCAACTTCAATGGGAAGTACCGCTTCCATTCAAAGAGGTTGGCGGTACATGAATTTTATCAACATAGATTTGACATTTATGACATTTCTTTACATAACTAAAACAATTAGACTCCATGGTCAACCAATAGTAACCAGCCCTTAAGATTTTTCTTGCCATTGCGTGCCCATTTGCATGAGTTCCAAAAGAACCTTCATGAACCTCTTGAATGATTTTCTCTGCTTTCATTTTATCCACACATCTAAGGAGAACCATGTCATGGTTTCGCTTATAAAGCACGTTACCATTTAAGAAGAAGTTCATTGACAACCTTCTCAAAGCCCTCTTGTCATTCTCTGAAATACCCAATGGATATTCCCTATTCTTAACATATGATTTGATATCGTAAAACCATGGCTTGCTGTCGAGCTCTTCTTCTATTGATAAGCAATATGCTGGCTTATCCTTTTGTTGAATTTTTAGGACCGGCACATCCTGATCAATGCTTATTTTGAACATTGAGGACAATGTGGCCAAGGCGTCGGCCAATTGGTTTACTTCTCGAGGAATATAGTGAAAAGTGATCTTCTTGAAGTATTCTGTCAACTCTTTGATGTGCGTGTGATATGGAACCAGTTTGGAATCTCGAGTTTCCCATTCTCCTTTTGTCTGATGGATGACCAATGATGAGTCTCCATATACCTCAAGAACTTTTACCTTTGATTCAATGGCTGTTTTAATGCCCATAGCACATGCCTCGTATTCTGCAATATTGTTTGTGCAATCAAAACATAGTCTATCTGTAAATGGAGTGAATTGGTTCTCTGGGGAAATCAAAATGGCTCCAATTACATGCCCTAATGCATTAGAAGCGCCATCAAACATCAACGTCCATTTTTCTTTATCCGATGATCTAGTCTCTTCAAATAAAGTCATTATGCCTTCGTGAGGGAATTCACACTGCATTGATTGATAATCTTCAACAGGTTATTGGGCTAAGTACTCTGCTAATGCGCTTCCTTTGATAGCCTTTTGTGTAACATACACCAAGTCGTATTCTGATAACAACATTTGCCAACGGGAAATCCTTCCGGTAAGAGTAGGTTTCTAAAAGATGTACTTAATTGGGTCCATTTTAGACACCAACCAAGTCGTATGACATAACATGTATTGCCTCAACCGATGAGCAGCTCATGCTAATGCACAACATGTTTGTTCAAGTAGTGAATATCTTGTTTCACAACTAGTGAAATTTTTGCTCAAATAATAGATAGCATGCTCTTTCTTACCAGATTCATTGTGCTGCCCCAACACACAACCCATTGACCCATCAAGCATTGTTAAGTACATAATAAGTGGTTTTCTAGGAACTGGAGGTACCAGGATTGGAGGTTTTAACAAGTATTGTTTAATCTTCTCGAAAGCTTTTTGACAATTCTCATTCCATTCAACCTTTTGGTCTTTGTGCATCAACTTGAAAATTGGCTCGCATGTTGCAGTTAGATTTGATATGAATCTAGCAATGTAATTCAATCTCCCCAAAAAGCCACAGACTTCTTTTTCCGTGCGTGGAGCCGGCATTTCTTGTATTGCTCTTACTTTATCTGGGTCCACCTTTATCCCTTTTTAACTAACGATAAACCCAAGTAACTTGCCTGATCTCACGCCAAAAGTGCATTTAGCAGGGTTTAAATGGAGTCTGAACTTCCTTAGTCGCACAAATAACTTTTGAAGGTTAACCACGTGGTCTTCTTCGGTCCGGGATTTTGCAATCATATCGTCCACATAAACCTCTATCTCCTTATGCATCATGTCATGAAACAATGTCACCATTGCTCTTTGATAGGTTGCCCCAACATTCTTTAATCCAAATGGCATCACTTTATAACAAAAGGTTCCCCATTGTGTGATGAATGTGGTCTTCTCCATATGATCGGGAGCCATCTTGATTTGATTGTATCCTGAAAAACCATCCATGAAGGAAAAAAGAGAATATTGAGTAGTGTTATCTACTAGGACATTAATATGAGGCAAAGGAAAATTGTCTTTAGGACTTGCTTTATTTAAATCCCGATAATCAACGCACATTCGAACCTTTCCATCCTTTTTTGGAACTGGGACAATATTAGCCACCCATTGAGGATATTTTGCTATTGCTAAGAAACCAGCATCAAATTGCTTTTTGACCTCTTCTCTTATTTTAAGTGATATATCAGGCCTCATCCTCCTCAATTTTTGTTTAATTGGAGCACATTCAGGCTTGAGTGGTAGCTTGTGTTCAACTATGTTAGTATCTAGCCTAGGCATATCTTCATATGACCATGCAAAGACGTCCACATAGTCAAATAAAAGTTTAACCAACTTTTCTTGTTCACTTCCTTTTAAAGACATACCAATTTTAATTTATTTCTTATCACATTCAGTCCCTAAATTGATCACCTCAACAGGTTCTTGATAGGGTTGGATTATCTTAGCTTTCTGTTCCATTAACCTTTCTAGTTCTGGGGGAGGCTCAAAATTGTCTTCACAATCCTCATCAGCGTGATTAATTGGGAGTTCAAAATTACAATAAGGGGTTCTAGCGTTGCTATTTTCAACGTATTCATTTTCGACTCTACATTATTAAAATTAAGAAAAAAGGAAAAAAGAAAATATGAATAAAGGTTGTAACTTTCAGAAGAAAAGGAAAAGAAACGGTTGGATAATTCCAAAATACATTTATTGATAATAAGTACAGAATTGAAATACATGCGCCTTAATTAATTATCCTTATAGCCTTAGGCATAGCGAAAGGAGTTGAAATACATAATTACTTTGAGCATGAATTAACAAACACGGGAAACTCGATGATCTTCCAATTGTTGAGGGATAGTATTCGGAAGACAAGGGTACACTAATTTGAGGGTATCATTACCAACATGCTCTTCTTCCACCACAGCCACTTGGTTAGCATAAATTATTCTGGCACTTTGAAAGGTTTGACGAATGTCACAAATGGGAATCTTCTGTGAATGGTTTTCTAGACGAGCCATCCTTCTTTCCTTTTTTTTTCTTTCATTGCATTTTCTTTATCAACTTTGGTAGGTACATATCCCAATTCGTATCGATCATTCTTTTCTGGTATATCTAACAATTTCCCCAAGTTAGCAAAAGCACCTCCTTCCAACATGGATTTGGTACACTTCAATGATGTGGTAGACAACTTTGGTCCTTTTAAGTGAGATCTTTCACCCATGAAGACATCATTGGCAATTTCTAATGCTTGAAAGGAGGTTTCTATGGCTTCCTCTGTATCTTCAATGTAGCCTGTAGAAGATAGATAGCTCACTATCATATGTTCTTCCCTATATATTATTACCAGCTTATTGTTCACTATAAACTTTAGATTTTGATGGAGAGTGGATGTCACTGCTCCAGCATCATGAATCCACGGTCTCCCTAAAAGACAAATGTACGCTGGTTTAATATCCATCACTTGGAAGGTTATCTCAAAGTTATGGGGTCCAACTTGAACCGGTAGGTTAATCTCGCCAATAACTTGTCTCCTGGACCCATCAAACGCTTTCACCACCATAGCACTAGGCTTCATACATGCTCCATCAACAAATAGTTTTGATAGTGTTGCCTTCGGCATGACATTTAATGATGAACCATTATCAACTAGCACTCGTGCCAGGATATGATCATGACATCTCACAAAGATATGTAGTGCTTTATTATGCCTTGTCCCTTCAGCTAGTAATTCGTTATCGCTAAAACTCAAACAATTATTAGCGGTGATATTATCGACAACTCCATCAAACTGGTCAACCGTGATATTGTGAGTAACATGGGCCTCTTTTAAAACTTTCATCAGTGCCCTTCTATGTGCTTCAGAGTTTAATAACAAAGAAAGAACAGATATCTTGGAAGGAGTTTGATTTAGCTGGTCCACCACCTTATATTCACTTTGCTTGATAAACTTCAAAAATTTGTTAGCTTCTTCTTCAAGCACCGTCTTTTTGCTAGTCTCTGGCCCTTTTATAGCATGATTCATAGCTTCTTTACCCTTTTCCTCACGATCCTCCTTTCTCCTAGGTTGTTCAGGGGCATATACTGGACCACTCCGAGTCATCCCACCAACTCCTGAAATGTTGGTGACATCAATTTCCTTAGGTTCATAGCTATCACCTAATTGATGATTGGACAAATGAGACGTGACTTCTTAATTCCATAGTACTGCCTTGGTATTTCCATAAGGAAAAGGGTTTGGTGCCTGAACAATTATTGGATATGGTCCATTTGGAGTTGCCATAAGATTTTCTTTCTTATAGAGGATTTCTAATGGTCTGGGGAAAAATCTATTATTCTCCATGCACGGCTCTATGGTCGACACATGATCATTTTTTTCACAACCTACCTCATTGTCAATCGTCTCAATCAAGTTTAACTCAGCAAATATCATTTTCATTGGGATTTTCACATGTTCCATACTCTTAATTGCACATTGATCTATCTCATCTTCAATGACGTTGATAGAGGAATTTATGTGGCCTGGCAAGGGATTACTCCCCACATTGGGATTGTCTTCCTTGAAGGTAAGCCATTTTGTATTAATCAATTCTTGCACTTTAGATTTTAGTGCCTGGCAATCTTCAACGGAATGTCCTACAGCTCCTGCATGGTACTCACATTTCGCATTTGGGTTGTACCATTTTGGGAATGGTGGTTCCATAGGTTTCATGGGTCTCGGGACTACCATTGAGTTCTGGAGTAGGTGAGGCAACAATTGCTTCCACATATAGGCTTCTTCAATCGCTTCATTCCTTTCTTGCTTCCGCACATCTAATTCTTCATTTGCACCTCTCAAACAATCTTGTATGTCCAATTTATTTTCCTTTTCAATTTTCAACCTCTTGTTGCTTGTCTCAATAAACTGATTCTTACAAGTGCTTTCTGATTGCAAATTCTCGTTCTCTCCGGAGACTTTTTCTAACTTCACTTCTAGCTCTTTTTTCTGTTCTTCAGACTTTAACAATAATGCCTTGAGTTCTTCTGTTTCTTTGTTTGTAACAAGGGTAGGTTTAGGTATCTCCTGATGACTTGACGGTGTACCGTGGAAAGGCAGTTTGATTTCTTAGACTCTTTTCTTTACCCATTGTAGATAGGGTTCCTTTATGCCACAACTTCTACGTCCGAGTACTCTTCCTTTTCTAATGATCACTTCCCAAGCTCGACTTATCCTCTGCAACATCGGTGGGTCTACTATACCCGTATTGTGGAAAACAAAAGTTTCTAATGACTTATCATCTGGTTTCTCCAACATAGGGTAGCCAAGCTGTCTTAGAGCTATCATCGGATTGTAGTTAATACAACCTTTGGTTCCCATAAAAGGTACATTTGGAAAGTCTCCGCATTGGCATATTACTTTTTCTACCTCTTATTCTCTATGATACCATGAAATTATGTACCCAGTAAGGCTAGCTATACTCTGAGCCCATTCACGATTATTTTTAATTCCAACATGATACCCTTTCTTGAACATGTGAGACATGAACCAAGTATACAACACTAGAACACAACACAAAATTGTACCCCCTTTCTTCTCGTGCCGCATAAGCAGAGAGTAGTACACATCAGCAAGGACCGCGGGAACTGGATTTTGTTTATTTTTGTTAAAAGCCAAGAGGACATTGGTGGCAGCAAAATCAACAAAATTATCAAGGTTTGGGAATAAGACAATATCATAGATAATGAGAGCCAAAACATCTATAAAAGTACCCCATTCTTTTTTAACGGCTAAATCTTGTGCCTTTTGCTCCAGATATTTTCTCGAGAAACCATGAATAGCCCATTTTTCCTCTTTTTTGCTTGCCAATTCTCTTATGTCGATTTTTAATACTTTAGCAACTACGCTCAAATTTGGTGGTTGCCCAGTATATCGATAAGGGTTTCCTTTCTATAGGGAGTACCCAATATTCGCTCGAATTCTTCTAATGTCGGGGCCAACTGAAAGTCTTGAAAGGTGAAACATCTTAAGAGAGGGTCGTAATACTGAGCCAGTGCCGTGAGGGCCCCTGTTTGCACATTTACTGCCAAGAGGTTTAGGATTTTCCCATATTTACTAAAGAAACTCTCACGTTGTATGGTTTTCATTTTATTGTTGATGTCTCTTAAACTTTTCAAATCAGGTTGCTTGAACTTTAAAAGTAAAGTTTTTCTTTTTTCCGATCCCATTATCCACTTAACACGTGACTAAGGTTTGTATGATTCCCCAAAAATCCTGAAAATTTATGCAAAATGCCATTATATTTTTTATTATTAAGAAAAGAAGAAGAAAAAAAATCATGAGATATGAATGAAACTATGTAGAATAATTATTGTGAATATATTTATATACATACATACATATATATATATAATTTGAATGTATGAGTTATTTTTGGTTTATATGGATGTTGTTATGATGAAAGAGATTATTGATTTATGTAGTGAAAATCTCACAAGGGTGGCTCTATGATTCTAAATGTGGTTCCTAGAGCCAATAATCCTATTTTCGAATATTGTCAACAATAATAGGTAAACTATTTTGAGTGACAATACCCTTGACAGGATCAAACTCTTGGTGAGATCTTCATGCTAACCAAACAAGATGTACATCCAGAAGGCTATCACTACGCAACCTCGAAACTAAACTTAAGTTTGGTTCAAACCCGGATATAAGGTTCCACTCATAAGTGTGTGTAGGGTGTAGAATAAACATAATTTAATAACTCTACATTGCTAATAAAACATATATACATGCACAGAAAATAATAATAATAATAATAATGAATAAATAAGATAATTAAATAAATGACTTACTAGCTTAAAAGAATATTATAATGACAACTAATATTTATTAAGAAATAATAAGCCCATAAAGTATTAGAAAATGAAAATCAAACAAATATAGAAAAAGTTAAAAATGATGAACAATTAATTATGTTAGGCTTCAGTCATTTATGTCGCACCGGAGTCGCCAGCTGTCGCGGCCTAAATTTCGAGTGTTTCTCGAATTCAATGGAGTCGCCACCAAAGTTTATTTAAAATAGGGAAAACATTGGAAAACCCTTAAAAAGAAAAAAAAATAATGGTCTTTGAAACCAAATTTTGAGTTCAGGAGTCGATTATGCGTAGGGAATGTATTAGCACCCTACGACATCCATTAAAATATGCTTACCTATAATTAATTGTGAAAAATTAGTATTAACTTAAATATATTTATTTCTCTTTGTTAAATATGAATATCAATTATTTATTTTTAATGTGATTTTGAAATAAATACATGTTTAAAGAAAAGAGAAAAAAAAATTTTATTAATGTGCTCGAAAAAGAGTGTGATCCTGCTCCTACGTATCTCCCGGTGCGATGGAGAAATCAAAGCTACGTAGTTCTTGGTTAGAAAATGGGGATGTGTTGATTGATTTTAAAGAAATGTGTCTTGTTGTTGATAAAAAAAAATTATTTTGACGAGGAAAAAAAAAAGAGTTTGCTTGATTTGAGAACAATTATTTTGAGATGCGAGTTTTAGGACTATCGAGTTGTACAACTCGTGTCTTAAAACTCAAAGAGTAAAAAGATGTCACATCTAATTTAATACTTTTAAGAATATTTTAATATTTTTGATTATTAATATGAGCTTTAAAACTCCAAGTGGTATGACTTACGTTATAACAGCTCAAAAATTACAATTTAATATTTGAAAATTTGATTGTAATTTTTCTTTGAAAAAAATTGATGTTAAATATTAAACAAATTCAAATGATTCTACGAAATAAAATCAAATAAAAAAAGAACAATAGCAAAAGGATATATGAATTTGTAACTTGATATGTTAAATAAACAAAAATATATTTTAATAATAGAACCTAAGAATATTGTTTACAAATGTGAATTTCTTTCAAAATACCTTTTAATTAAATGAGTGATAGAAACAAAACTCATTTTAGCAACAAAAAAAAATGATGTTTAAATTCACCGATGAAATAAATGATGTTTATTGCTACTTAATTACGTTCATAATTATTTATATTAAATGAAATTATTTATGTTAAAAGACCATAATTATTTACATTAAATGATTATTATTTATGTTTAAATGAGATAAAAATGTTCACATTATCATTATGTAAACAACCACTAATTAACTTAATAAACACACCAGTGTAGCATTAGAAATGAAGTAGGGATGGCAGACATGTCCTTATGCGAAAACCCAAACCAAGAAAATAGTAATAGCTAGTAAGTTATTAGGCTAGCTACTTATACGACAACCAATACCAGCATAAGAAATAAAGTAGGGATGGCACGCATGTCCTTATGCGAAAACCCAAACCAAGAAAATAGTAATAGCTAGTAAGTTATCAGGCTAGCTACTTATACAACAACCAATACCAGCATAAGAAATAAAGTAGGGATGGCAGGCAAGGACAATAGCTTAACATCTTTAAAAATAAAATAAAAACTAAACAAATAAATCTTAACACAAAACACAAAAATCAGATAAACAGAACCAAACCACTAATCACAAACAAAAGAAAACAAAGTTTTCATATTCCAACAAATCAAACTCTGGTGGTTTCAAATGTTGGCTTCCAATCTTTCAATAATATAAAGTTTGAAAAAGCAGAGCCAGCATGAAAGCAATGAAAATGAAGACAATAAGAAAATACATGCCTTCTCATATACCGGTGAAGGTGAAGATAGAGGAGGTAATACGCGGTTGATGGTGGTCGGCGATGGTTACTGGTGGAAGTTGCAGTGACGGTAATGACCTTTGGTTTTTTTTTTCTATTTTTATTCTTTTTTCATTTTGAAATAAATAATTTTGAAGATGAGATTGTATTGTTGTTTCTCTACTCAATTTCTCCCTAATTTTCTTTACTTCTCTTTTGGAAAATAAATCTACCCTCTCTAAAAAAAATCAAGTTTCACTCCTCTAAACAAAATAATGCTCCCCCCTTTTACTGATTTTCGAACTCAATTTATAGACTAAAATGGTGAATCTTTCTGTTCATTAGATAAAATTAAGTTCTGGATTTTGTATGGTTTTGTTGCAAATTTTACACAACATCAGATTTTGAGTGTACAAGTCGCACAAGTAATAGCCTTATTAGTCTGAAATGAAGCAAGTAACTAGTTTGTAACAGGTTTGTAGTAGGATGCTAACAAGGCGGAATGTACACAATAGAAATAATAAAAAAAGAAGAAAAAAAAAGAAAGTGTGTTCACAATTTTTCTTTTTTATTTTATTTTATCTTATTTTATTTTTGGTGTTAAATGAGAACATTTATGTAAATTGGACTAAATTGTAAAAATGATGATCTTCAGTTTTTTTATAATAAGATTTATAAAGTACTTATTAAACATATTATTACTTATTTTTTAATTACTTTTAAATAGTTGGACAAAATTGAGGTACTACAATTATGTAGGATACCATTAACTTTACACAAGGTTTCAAAAAGGGTGTTTTCAAACTCACCACCATGATCACTACGAATTGTTGTGATTGATAGACATTTTTCATTTTGAAATTGCTTATAGAAGGTAGTGAATACCTTATGTGACTCATCCTTGTGTCTTAGGAATTTTACTCATGTCCATCTAGTGTAATCATCAACAATAATAAAGTCCATATTTTTTACCATTGACAGAGGCAATTTTAACTGGACCAAACAAGTCTATGTGTAAAAGCTCAAGGGGTCTTGTTGTGCAAACAATTTTTTTTGAAGAAAAAGAACTCTTAGTATGTTTTCATTTATGGCATGCTTCACAAAAAACTTATGATTTGTACTTGATATTTGGCAGCCCTTTAACCAGCTCCAATTTGCTTAATTTGGAGATTATTCTCAAATTAGCATGGCCTAATTTCTAGTGCCAACTCAGTTGTTCCTCATTAATAGATATAAGACACTCGACCTCTTGTTTTTCTAAATTAGAAAGATTTGTTTTCTACAGGCTATTCTGCCTTTTACCAGTAAAAAGTACAACTCCATCAGTTTGATTGATTGTCCTACATCCCTTTTGACTGAACACAACATCATAACCACTATCTCTTAATTGACTTATGCTTAGTAGGTTATTCTTCAGCCCTTTAACAAAAAAAAAACAATTTGAATAGAGGGTGAAGAGCCATTGCCAATTGTACTAGAACCTATTATCTTTACTTTTTAGTTGTCTCTGAAACTTACCGTTCCTCCTTTCTTTAGAAATAGGTCTTGGTACACATACCTTTCTCATGTCATGTGTCGTGAGCAGCCACTCTCTAGGTACCATGATTGGTGTTTTAATCCTACTGCTAAAAACATCTGCAAGAGGAATAATTTTGTGTTTAGGTACCGAAATCTGGTTGGGTCCTGGTTTGTTAATCTTAATAGGCTTCTTGTCTTTCCATATTGTTTGCATGGGACAAGTTAATCTATTATGACCCTTTTTATGACAATATGCACACATAGAATTAGATGGAATTAATTTGGAATTTTGTGTTGATTCTACAAACCTAATTCCATTATTTCCATTTCTACTAACACCATATATCATTGAAGCTTGCTTGCTTCTGTTTATGCCCTTTACTAGGAAATCTTGGAATGCCAATTCATATTTAACAATGTTACGGACCTTTTCCTTTGATGGTTTCAAAACTTTTTCATTAAGAGTTAAGTTTTCTCTTTTTAATTTTTCATAATCAGTTTGAATAGAGTTATGTTTCTCAGTCAAATCCTTGTAAGCTTTCTTTAGATTTTTTAGTTTTAAAGAGATAGACTGATTTGTATTCAAAAAATCATTTATAAGTAGTTATTAATTCACTACGAGTTAGATAAAAAATACCTCAATCTATCATTGTATTCTGAGCCAGAGTTAGAGTCTATGTCAACCATCAAAGCCAAGTTTGCCAATTCATCATCATCACAGGATTCATCATCAGAGTCATCCCATGTGATCAGACCTTTCTTCCTGGTCTTGAATTCCTTCCTTTGGTTCTTTTTCTCAAGCTTTGGACAATCTACTTTGAAGTGTCTAGATTCCTTGCATTCAAAACAAGTGGATTTCTTCTTTTCAATACCTTTGTCTTTACTCTGGCATTTCTTAAAATCCTTTTAAGGAAAGGATCTCTTTTTGTGCCACATGCGTTGAATTCTCCTTAAGATGAAGGATAGTTCCTCTGCTTATGAATTACCATTCCGACTTTTTGAATCATCCTCTAATTCTTCATCTGATTGCAAGGCTTTCTTGTGTCTGGTTCTGATAGCGAAATATTTTTTCTTATTCTTAGGCTCATCCTCTAATAGTTCAATTTCATGAGACCGGAGGAAGCACATCAATTCTTCTAGAGGTAGATTTTTCAGATCTTTAGCTTCTTGAATGGCAGTGACTTTAGGTCTCCACTTGTTGGGTAAACTTCTAAGAAAGTTTTTTAAATGGTCCGTTGTTGTGTAGCTCTTTTGTAGTACCTTCAACACTGAGACCAGAGTCTGGAATCTGGAGAACATCTTCTCGATGTCTTCATCTTCCTCCATCTAAAAAAGCTCATACTTCCTGACTAGGTGATTTGTTGTTGTAGTTGTCGTGTTCAACTTTATTTTCTTACTGCATATAGTTGTTGAAGTAGTAATGTCGATTTACAAGAAAAAGGGATTTGAATTGTAAATTTGCCCTTTTAAAATTCTTGTTAAAAACTTAAGAAAATAACTCAAGATTAATCTTGGTTGTGAAAACAGAAAACGGAGAACGTTCTTGGTTTTAACCAGAAAACAGAAAACGTTCTTGATTAGTTAAAATCAACAGTTCAGTTTATCTATTTAACTTGATAATTAAAAGACTGAAAGTAAATAGAGATAAGGGAAGAGATATCACACAAAGATATATCCTGGTTCACCCAACCCGGGCTACGTCCAGTCCTCACAACAGTGAGATTTTCCACTAAGTGTTTAAAACAAAGAATCTTCTTGGTTTTACAGCACCTAGCTCAGATCAGCCTTGATCTGTTACAAACTTCAATCTTTTCTGCCTTGAAAGGAATTCAATTAGGTCGCCTATCAACCTTGATAGCATTTTACACTTCACCTTTTAACCTTAAAAGGATTTTCTAAACAAACTACTCAAGCTATAAACACCTCTTATATTCTTGAGTTTACACAATCAAGATGTAGAGTGTTTTTAAAAAATTTGATTAAATCTCAACTCTTGTTTGAGGTTTAGATTCTTTACAAGAGATTTCAGTAAGCTAATAACAATGAATTCGTGAATGAATGTTACTTATTTCTTGTGAGACTTTTCAAGTATGAATGTGAATGATTGATGATATATCTTGGCACTTGATTGTCTTTGATTTTGGACAGAATCTGAGTATGCTCAACTCATGTTTGAGATTAGATTCTTGACAAAAGAATTCAGTAGAATGATTCTGATATGAAGAAGAAAAACAAAACTGAATATTTTGTTTGTGATTGAGAAGCTTTCAAGTATGTAAGTGTTTGTGAGTGATGTTTTGCTTTGTACTTGAAGCTCTACTTTTTCCTTGAGTATTGGCCTTCCTTTTATAGGCTTTTAGGACATTTAATGATGGTCAAATAGAGCTGTTGTTAGTGCTCTGTTAGTCTTGACCAAAGACCAATTTATATGATTAAAATATGTTCCAGCTTTTGAATGGGCTGAGTTCTTTGATTCTTAATTAGATTTCTTTTGTTTAATGATCCTTTGTACTTCAAATATATTTGGTAATATCTTTGATTTGATTTGGAGTTTTGATTATGTCAAAATAACTTGGAGAATGATGATGAACTTCTGCAGAATGTTAATGAAAATTCTGGAGATCGATAATCAATCCGGAGTCCTAGTATCTGAACTTTCTGGAGATTGATAATCAATCTGGAGGTTCAATTTTGATCATTCTGGATGTCTTCCTGATCTTTTCTTGGATCTGCTCTGATGTTTATATACTTCAAGATCGTTCAACATTCTTGGCAGTCAAGCTGGAAAAGGATGTAACAAGGCTGGAGAATGATGGTCAATATGCTGGAGAATGATTGTATCATTCTAAACTGATGTCATCATATTGGAGGATGATGTTTGATCATTCTGGAGATAGGTGTTAATCATGTTGGAGGAAGATGTTTTCTGTTGGAGATTGTTTATCAATCTGGAGACTGATGACACACTGCTGGAGAATGATGTTAAACATGCTAGAGACTAATGTTAACAAGCTGGAGATTGATGTTAACATGCTGGAGAATGATTGATCCTTCTAGAGCCTGATGATTATTTTGGACAAAAGATCATTCTAGACATTATGGAGACTGATCAGTCTTGCTTAAACTTGCTTGATCCATCATATTCCATAGCTTTTCTACTTTGTATTTTGAATTGATTCTTTGCTAAGATGAATCCTTTATATTCCTTAGATAGTATAGATCACACGATTGTGAAATCCAGGAGCAATGATTGTGAAGTTCAGGAGCAATTTCTTCTTCAACAGAGGAGATTATTTGTTCTTGAAATTTCAGAACTGTGGAGAACGTTCTCCGTTTTCCAGACTTCTGTCAAGAACGTTATGCGTTCTGTTTTTGTAATTTTGCTTCTTTCCAATGATCTTGCTTCTGATTTATAGCATAGTTTGATCATTGATTTGTTGTATGGATGTATTTGATCATATTTCTTCATGAAGATGTTATCTTGAAGATGTAATAATTTTCTATTGAATAATTGATATTCCTTTTGAGATTATTTCTTTATTGAGTGGATACTTGTGCACTTTGATGAAGTGAATGGATTCTTGCTTGTTCACTTATGCAATTCATGTTCCTTAAACAAAACTTAAGTGAAATCATTAGTAGACTACAATTCATAAAACTTAATCATTTATTTCATAAGGTTTGTTGTCATTAAAATATATATCAAAAAGATTTTTTTCTTCAACAGTTGTGTTCTTGTTTCTTCATCTACTTGTTTCTCAAGTGGCGAGAACCTTTTATAGATGCCAACTGTTTGAGCTTTTCAAATTGCTTTTTCTTCTTCCAATGTTCTGATTCCAACATTCAGATTATTTAATTCTGGTTACTTCATTTTTCTAATCTTCCCGTTGCATTCAAATTCTAGTAATTGTTGCTTTGATTTGTGTCTATATGCTTAGTCGATCGTTGCTTTGATTTTGTTCTTTGATCTTTGAATTTTCTAATCGTTGTTTGTCAATTACTGAAATTCAATTATTGGTCGTTGCTTTGATTCTAGGATATTCTATCTTTGATTGCATAGATACGTTGTCGTGAATTTGAATTGGACTGTTTCTATTTGATGAGATACTTAATTTGGTGCAATTAAAAATGTAACTGACTGAGCACATTAATATATTCAAGTGAGGACAAGTTTAACCGCTTGGACATTTGAATCTTCAGTATTAGAATTAGAGGCAATGAGACTTCATCAGATTCTGTTTCTGAGTCGTGTGTAGAATGTGTATCTTTAGAGTCAACTTTTAGAGTCATGACTTTTATCAAAGTTAGAGCAGTTGACTTCTTCAACCATGAAAAATGATACGCTGACTTTTCTTGTTACATTGACTTTTTCTTCAGAGTCACGCGTAGTATGAAGTTCAGAGTCAGACCCAATCATCTTCAGGGGTTGGCAACTTAGTAGAGGTAGAGTCATCATTATATATCAGATCCATATGTTTTCCTCTACTGCTTTGTTGGAAGCAACTTATTGGAGCATGTTGCACTTGACTTTAGAGTCTTATCTTCATAGGTAAAATCTTGGAGGAAAATTATCATAGTCAGATCCTTAAACTCATTTACTTAGAGGCAGAGGAAAATCCTTATAGGCATCTCCTTTTGAGACAACGAGTGGTGTGTGTTGTTCCATTTCCTTTCCTCTAATATGTCCTTTTATTCCATTTCCTTTTAATCCGCTTGGTTCCTCTTATGCACAACATAACAAAGGGTGCGTGTTGTTCCTTTCCTCTGATATGTTTGCTTCTGATTTTGTTCTTTGATCTTTGAATTTTCTAATCGTTGTTTGTCAATTACTGAAATTCAATTATTGGTCGTTGCTTTGATTCTAGGATATTCTATCTTTGATTGCATAGATACGTTGTCGTGAATTTGAATTGGACTGTTTCTATTTGATGAGATACTTAATTTGGTGCAATTAAAAATGTAACTGACTGAGCACATTAATATATTCAAGTGAGGACAAGTTTAACCGCTTGGACATTTGAATCTTCAGTATTAGAATTAGAGGCAATGAGACTTCATCAGATTCTGTTTCTGAGTCGTGTGTAGAATGTGTATCTTTAGAGTCAACTTTTAGAGTCATGACTTTTATCAAAGTTAGAGCAGTTGACTTCTTCAACCATGAAAAATGATACGCTGACTTTTCTTGTTACATTGACTTTTTCTTCAGAGTCACGCGTAGTATGAAGTTCAGAGTCAGACCCAATCATCTTCAGGGGTTGGCAACTTAGTAGAGGTAGAGTCATCATTATATATATCAGATCCATATGTTTTCCTCTACTGCTTTGTTGGAAGCAACTTATTGGAGCATGTTGCACTTGACTTTAGAGTCTTATCTTCATAGGTAAAATCTTGGAGGAAAATTATCATAGTCAGATCCTTAAACTCATTTACTTAGAGGCAGAGGAAAATCCTTATAGGCATCTCCTTTTGAGACAACGAGTGGTGTGTGTTGTTCCATTTCCTTTCCTCTAATATGTCCTTTTATTCCATTTCCTTTTAATCCACTTGGTTCCTCTTATGCACAACATAACAAAGGGTGCGTGTTGTTCCTTTCCTCTGATATGTTTGCTTCTGATTTTGTTCTTTGATCTTTGAATTTTCTAATCGTTGTTTGTCAATTACTGAAATTCAATTATTGGTCGTTGCTTTGATTCTAGGATATTCTATCTTTGATTGCATAGATACGTTGTCGTGAATTTGAATTGGACTGTTTCTATTTGATGAGATACTTAATTTGGTGCAATTAAAAATGTAACTGACTGAGCACATTAATATATTCAAGTGAGGACAAGTTTAACCGCTTGGACATTTGAATCTTCAGTATTAGAATTAGAGGCAATGAGACTTCATCAGATTCTGTTTCTGAGTCGTGTGTAGAATGTGTATCTTTAGAGTCAACTTTTAGAGTCATGACTTTTATCAAAGTAAGAGCAGTTGACTTCTTCAACCATGAAAAATGATACGCTGACTTTTCTTGTTACATTGACTTTTTCTTCAGAGTCACGCGTAGTATGAAGTTCAGAGTCAGACCCAATCATCTTCAGGGGTTGGCAACTTAGTAGAGGTAGAGTCATCATTATATATCAGATCCATATGTTTTCCTCTACTGCTTTGTTGGAAGCAACTTATTGGAGCATGTTGCACTTGACTTTAGAGTCTTATCTTCATAGGTAAAATCTTGGAGGAAAATTATCATAGTCAGATCCTTAAACTCATTTACTTAGAGGCAGAGGAAAATCCTTATAGGCATCTCCTTTTGAGACAACGAGTGGTGTGTGTTGTTCCATTTCCTTTCCTCTAATATGTCCTTTTATTCCATTTCCTTTTAATCCACTTGGTTCCTCTTATGCACAACATAACAAAGGGTGCGTGTTGTTCCTTTCCTCTGATATGTTTGCTTCTGATTTTGTTCTTTGATCTTTGAATTTTCTAATCGTTGTTTGTCAATTACTGAAATTCAATTATTGGTCGTTGCTTTGATTCTAGGATATTCTATCTTTGATTGCATAGATACGTTGTCGTGAATTTGAATTGGACTGTTTCTATTTGATGAGATACTTAATTTGGTGCAATTAAAAATGTAACTGACTGAGCACATTAATATATTCAAGTGAGGACAAGTTTAACCGCTTGGACATTTGAATCTTCAGTATTAGAATTAGAGGCAATGAGACTTCATCAGATTCTGTTTCTGAGTCGTGTGTAGAATGTGTATCATTAGAGTCAACTTTTAGAGTCATGACTTTTATCAAAGTAAGAGCAGTTGACTTCTTCAACCATGAAAAATGATACGCTGACTTTTCTTGTTACATTGACTTTTTCTTCAGAGTCACGCGTAGTATGAAGTTCAGAGTCAGACCCAATCATCTTCAGGGGTTGGCAACTTAGTAGAGGTAGAGTCATCATTATATATCAGATCCATATGTTTTCCTCTACTGCTTTGTTGGAAGCAACTTATTGGAGCATGTTGCACTTGACTTTAGAGTCTTATCTTCATAGGTAAAATCTTGGAGGAAAATTATCATAGTTTGCTTTCCTCTTCATAGGTAAAATCTTGGAGGAAAATCTTGGAGATTGTTTCATTTCCTCTAATATGTTTGCTTCTGATTGTTTCATTTCCTCTGATTTGTTTGCTTCTAATTGTTTCCTTTCCTATGATTTGTTTGCTTCTGATTGTTTCCTTTCCTGTAATGTGTTTGCTTCCTCTGATACACAACACAACGAAGGGGGCATGTTGTTCCTTTCCTCTTATCTGTTTTCTTCTGATTGTTTCTTTTCCTCTGAACTGTTTGCTTTTGATTGTTTCCTTTCCTCTGAACTGTTTGCTTTTGATTGTTTCCTTTCCTCTGATCTGTTTGCTTTGGATTGTTTCCTTTCCTCTGATCTGTTTGCTTGTGATTGTTTCCTTTCCTCTTATCTGTTTGCTTCTGATTGTTTCTTTTCCTCTGAACTGTTTGTTGGAACCAAGTTGGTTCTAAGACTTAGGATTTTGATGTTTACAAAAGCACTCAATGTAAACTTATTTTATACCTTGAATTATTAAATTAAATGTCATCAGAAACTGAAGAAATCAGAAGCATAAGATCAAAGGAAAATGAATTCTGGAATATCCAGAAGATGTTTCAGGATGACTAAACTGAACCAGAAGATAACTTTGCAGGCCTATATCAGAAGGAATAAAATTCAGAATGAAACATGGATCATATCATTGGAAAGCCTGCCAGAAGGAGAGTTGATCAACACAAACAGGAATCAAATATCAATTTTATTCCAGAAGTTATTCTGACCAGAAGATGGCCTGGCAGTAAAAATTACACAGCCCAGACTTGACCAGAAGGTATGTTTATGAGTCCAGAACATGAAGATCAATCCAGATTTGGCCCAGACCATAAGATAGCATGATTTAGGGCATGGAACTAAGTCCAAAACAAAAGAAATGAGTTCCAGAATCAACCCAGACCTGGTCCAAATTTAAAGGTAAAATGTCCAGACTGAAATATTTTTTGATCAAGTTTATTTCAGTTTGTTCCAGACCAAATTCCAGAATTTGTCCAGATCAGAGTAAAAATATCCAGATCAATGGTTCAGAAATAATTTTTTGAGTCCAGTGATGGTCAAGATCAGAAAATCAGACCATGGCCCAGAAGTGGCCGAAATCAGAGGGACAGGCTGTGCAGTCCAGAAATGGCCGAATCCAAAAGTTCATAGCATATCAGGCGCGCATCCAGGAAGGCTGAAATCAGAAGATCAGAGGGCTATGAAGTGTGGTCCAGGAATGGCCGAATTCATAGGACAATAGCATAGCAATCAAGCTGGTCCAGCTGTGGACTATCGCATGAAGATCCAATGGTGCAGATTTGATCATGGGAATTAATGGTGAAGATCTCATGATATTTTTATCAAAATATTATAAAAGATTTGTTATAAATTAAATTGGAGTAGCATGGAAGTCAGGAGCTGTGGCGGGAAGCAATGCACATATTTGATTGGTCAGTTAAGATATGAAACAAATCTAAGGCTTAAAAATATATGATTTTTATTTAAATAAAGCCCAATTGGTCAAGATATTTTTACAGAGAATCCAGCTATATTTAGCTCAAATTTAAGGATTGGAAGAGGCCCAAATCAGCATCTATAAAAGGAGGCACAAGGCAGATTACTTAGCATCGAAAATCACAAAAGGGTCACACACTTCAAAAGCAAACACTCTCAAATTTTCATATAAGTCAATTGTTGAGTCTTAGTTTTTAAAGCAAGTACTCTTGTTGTTTTCGTTCCACTTTGTCAAATCTAAGTTGTTGAAGTAGAGTCTACAAGCTGTGGGAGTCAGTAGAGGTAGCAGGTTACTTGGCAATTAGATTTGTAGTGTTGAGAATTCTTCTACAATCTGGGGTGTCAGATTGGCTGAAGAACAGGAGCTGTTTTTCCTCAAGAAGTCTAGGATTGTTAGACTATTGAGAAGACTGACTTGGAGGGTCAGTAGCAAGGTTGTAATTCAAGTTTGAATTAGTGAAATCCTTCAAGGCGAAGGGACTGGACGTAGCCTCGTTAACGGTGAACCAGTATAAAATCTGTGAGTTTTTATTTTTATTTTTATTTTTATCCGCTGCTAACTCTGTTTTAATTATACATCAAGTTTTGTTTTGAAAGTATTAAAACAGGAAAAGTTTCAAGTTAAGTCAAACACAATTCAACCCCCCTTCTCGTGTTTGCACCTTCAATTGGCATCAGAGCTTGGTCTCAAGGCTGAGCACTTAACCGTGTTTGAGGAAAGGTCCAAGGGGTTCAATATGGCAGAAGAATTGGGAAACAACATCAACAGACCACCACTGTTTGATGGAGAAAGGTTTGAGTATTGGAAGGACAGAATGAGAAGCTTTGTCATATCTCAAGATCCTGAACTATGGAAGATGATAGTCAGAGGATATACTGCTCCTACTGATCCAGAAGATCCAACTAAGAAACTGGACATGTTTGATATGAAACCAGATCAAGTCAGATTACATAGACTTCATCACAAGTCCAGAACCATGGTGGTCAGTGCACTCACATTCAAGGAATTTGATAGATGCACAAATAAAGAAACAGCAAAGAGTATATTCGATAGTCTAGTTCTGACCTATGAAGGAACCAAGCAGGTTCAAGATGCAAAGGCTAACATATTGGTCAGAAAGTATGAGCTGTTCAAGATGGAAAAGGATGAAGACATAGACACAATGTTCAGCAGATTTCAGACTCTGGTATCAGGTTTAAAAGTATTAAACAAAAGCTATACCACTGCAGATCATGTATGGAAGATTCTGAGAAGTCTACCAAAAAGGTGGAGACCAAAGGTTACTGCAATTCAGGAAGCTAAGGATCTGAGTACCTTGAAGCTTGAAGATCTAATCAGCTCACTCAGGTCTCATGAAATAGAACTGGAAGAAGATGAACCTAAAAAGAAGAAGAATCTGGCTCTGAAATCGAAACAGAAGAAAGCTGCAAAGGCAGAATCAGAATCAGAGGATAGTGACAGTGACTGTGATGATATGGCTTACTTAACCAAAAAGATGGTTAAGATCTGGGAAAACAGGAAGAAAAGAAACTTTAGAAAGAAACATAACAGCAAGGATAAGGAAGAATATGACAAGAAGAATATTGTTTGTTATGGATGCAATGAACCTGGACATATCAAGTTAGAATGTCCAAATCTGGAAAAAGGCAAACCGGACAAGAAGAATTCCAGATACAGAAAGAAGGGTCTGATGGCTGCCTGGGATGTTTCAGAATCAGAGGAAGAATCGTCTGATGAAGAAGAGGCAGAAACAGCAAAGATGGCTCACATCAAATCTGCTTCTGGACCTCATAAAGGATCGAAGCAATCATTCTGGCAAATCTGGAAGCACATCAGAGGAAACAATTCTGTCTCTGATGGCTCATACCAACTCAAGTTCTGAATATAGCTCAGGCTCTGGAACAGAATCAGAAGATGAAGACAATGAGGTATTTTCTGATCTATCTAAATCTGAATTAATTGAGACTTTAAAAGACTTGTTAAATGCAAATAATAAGATATCTTTAAAACTGAAAACTCTTAGGGAAGATAAGAAAAATCTAACCAAAGAGGTCCAAGTTTCAAAGAATCGAATTTCTGAGTATGCAACTGAAATCAAAGATTTGAAAACTGAAGTTGTAAGACTCAAATCTGAAAACCAAACTCTGAAAATTAATAATTGTTCTAATTCTGAGACTGTTTGTAAATCTGATATGCATGAGCAATTTTTTCAAAACTTTATTTCAAATGGAATGGAAATAAGTAAGTATGCATCTATGATTTATGGAAACAGCAACTATGGAAAGAGAGGTCTTGGTTTTACAGAAACAAGTACTGAAAATAAAGCTGTTCATTCTGATGTTTTATGTAGTGTTTGTGCCAAGAAAGGTCACTCTGAATTATCTTGTCCAATGGTAAAATCTGAACAAGATCAGAGAGCTGTTACAACTAACAAACCTGGACCCAATCAGTTCTGGGTACCAAAAGAACAAATTGTTTATGTTGCAGATATTTTGAACAAACAGAAGGAGACACCAACAATGGTGCCTGGACAATGGATGCTGGCAACGCACAAGCAGAAGAAAGTCTATGTTCCAATATCTACCAAACTGAAGCCAAGTGACTCTTGTAGAAGAAGAACTGGTCAACACAATCGGAACCAGAACCAGAATCATAGGAGGAACAGGAAATATCAAAGATATCACACGAATCAGAACAGGAACTGGAACCAGAATCAGAACTGGAACCAGTATCAGAGGAACAGGAACTTGAACCAGAACCAATATTAGAGGTACAGGAACTGGAACCAGAACCAACACTAGAACCAGAACCAGAACTGGAGGCACAGAAACTAGAATCATAATCAACACCGGAACCAGAATCAGAATCAGTACCAGAACCAGAACCTGAACAGGTATCAGTATCAAAGGTTGAGGTATGATCATCAGAACTACTTTAATTATCATAATCAGTATGATTACCAGAATCACCATAAGTTCCAGAATCACCAGAGGAATATGGTGTATGTGCCAAAGCAGAAATTAAAGAATCAGAATCAAGAGAGTTCTTCAAACACTCCAGTGAAGACTACAAACCTGGAAGGGAATTCAAATTCCCTCATCCAAACCATGTAATCTCAGAACATATAGATTAGGAATCTGAAAATTAGAAGCAAGAGGATTTTCAGAGTAAAACCGAGGCTACATCTTGCTGTAAATACTATTATTATTTTATATTTACTGTGATAACAAGAAGCTTGATCTTAACCAATCAAAGCTAGATAAGCATTCTGCAGGTCTTCAAACTGTCAGAGGAACCAGGTGATTCACACAAGTTGAACACTCAGAAGAAACAGCATTCCAGTGGTCTCAAAAACAAACAGAAACCACCAGAAGCAGAATTAATGGTTTGGCTGAACTAAGTTCATTTTTAAATTAATTGATTTATATTATGGTATATGACAAACTGCTTGACAAAACAAAGCGAGATAAAGATAGTACAGGTTCATCAGAACCAAAAGGAGCAGAAGCAGAAGCAGAACGAATGGTTTGGCTGTATTGAGTTAAATTCTACCTTATTTAATTTGCATTATGTAATATGACAAACTGCTTGATCTTAACAAATCAAAGCAAGATAAAAACAGTTCAGGGAACAAAAGCACAAGAAACAGGAGTACCTGGAAAGAACTAGAGCTGATTTATCAAAATCAGAAGCTGTTACAGAACCAGAAGCTGATGCGAACCAAGCAATGTTGATGAAGGTTTGGCAGAGGAAGGTTGGATATTTGCTATGCAAGAAGAGCTGAATGAATTCCAAAGGAATGATGTTTGGGATCTGGTATCCAGACCAAACAAAAACATTATTGGAACCAAGTAGGTGTTCAGAGACAAATTCAATGAAAAGGGTGAAGGTGTAGCTCAAGGATACAGTCAACAGAAATGTATAGATTACACTGAGACTTTTGTTCCAGTGGCCAGGTTAGAAGCATTTAGAATTCTCTTATCATTTGCTGCTAATCATGATATAATGTTGTATCAAATGGATGTTAAATATGCATTCTTAAATGGCTACACAAGTGAAGAAGTCTATGTCAAACAGCCCCCTGGTTTTGAAAATTCTGATTTTCCAGACCATGTTTTCAAACTTAAAAAGTCTCTATATGGTTTAAAACAAGCACCAAGGGCATGGTATGACAGACTTAGTAACTTTCTGCTTAAGAATGAATTTAATAGAGGCCAGATTGATAATACACTATTTAGGAAATCCATTAAACATGATATTCTGATTATTCAAGTCTATGTTGATGATATCATATTTGGATCCACTAATGACACTTTGTGCAAAGAGTTTTCTGACCTAATGCAGAAGGAGTTTCAAATGAGCATGATGGGAGAACTTAAGTTCTTCCTGGAAATTCAGATTCACCAAGGCAAATCAGGTACACTCATTCACCAATCTAAATACACCAAAGAACTTCTTAAAAAGTTCAAAATGAGTGAATGTAAGCCAATGGTCACCCCCATGCACCCAACCTGCTCACTTGAGAAAGATGAAACCAGCCAAAAGGCAGACCAGAAAACATACAGAGGTATGATTGGATCCCTTCTCTATTTAACTGCTTCTAGACCTGACATTATGTTTAGTGTTTGTGTCTGTGCCCGCTTTCAAGCTGACCCTAGGGAATCCCATTTAACTGCTGTCAAAAGAATTCTAAGATACCTTAAAGGAACCACCAACCTTACCTTGTTATACAAGAAAACCCCCACCTACAAATTAAAAGGTTTCTGTGATTCCGACTATGCTGGAGACAAGCTGGAAAGGAAAAGTATAAGTGGCAACTGCATCTTGTTATGTGATAACACCTCAGCCATAAACATAACCAAGAACCCTATCTTACACTCTAGAGCCAAACACATTGAAATAAAACACCATTTCATTAGGGACCATGTTCAGAAAGGAACCTTAAGCATTCAATTTGTGGACACTGATCATCAATGGGTTGATATCTTCACTAAGGCATTACCAGAAGATAGGTTCGAGTTCATTAAGAAGCATCTCAGCATGACCTCCATATCTGACTAGCTCAAGTAGTCAACTTAGGAGTTTTTTATATTTCTTGCAATTTTAATTTCTGTCTTTTATTTTATGTTTTTTTACCTTCTGAAATTTGTACAGAGAAAAACAAAAATACAAAAACAACAGGACCACTTTTTGACTGATGATAAAAAAGGGGGAGAAAGAGAGAGAGAGAGAGAGAGAAAAAGAAATAAGTAGAAAAGGAGAGACAAAATGAAAGGAGAAAGAAAAAGAAAGAGTGAAATCAAAAGAAGTTGAAAAGAAGAGGAATCAGGGAGAGAGAAAAAGAAAGAGTGAAATAAGAAGGAGTTGAAAAGGAGAGGAAATGTGAAGAAAAAGAAAGAGAGCAAAAAGAAGGAGTTGAAAAGGAGAGGAGAAGAGAAAAGAAATAGTGAAAAGAAGGAGTTGAAAAGGAGAGTATCAGACTTAGGGGGAGAGATTGGTCTAAGGGGGAGTAATTTAAGTCATTCGAGTTATAAATTAGCAAAATAAGTTAAGGTTTTGTCATCATCAAAAAGGGGGAGATTGTTGGAACCAAGTTGGTTCTAAGACTTAGGATTTTGATGTTTACAAAAGCACTCAATGTAAACTTATTGTATACCTTGAATTATTAAATTAAATGTCATCAGAAACTGAAGAAATCAGAAGCAGAAGATCAAAGGAAAATGAAATTTGGAATTTCCAGAAGATGTTTTAGGATGACTAAACTGAACCAGAAGATAACTTTGCAGGCCTATATCAGAAAGAATAAAATTCAGAATGAAACATGGATCATATCATTGGAAAGCCTGCCAGAAGGAGAGTTGATCAAGACAAACAGGAATCAAATATCAATTTTATTCCAGAATTTTATTTTTTATGTGATAACTTTTTATTTTGTATTTATTTTAATTTAAATTTCATTGAATTGTTTGTGCATAAGTTTGATTATTGATTTTTAATATGTGATTATTATGTTTTTATATATTTTGTGTTAATTTATGGTTGCTACATTTTAATTATTAAAATGTAATTAAAATATTATGACGTATTTATATGCAATGAATTAAAAAAGTAACTAACAATTAAATAAAATTTGTAATAGGAGTTATATTTTTTACTATTGGTTTTTTAATTATAGAAATATAGACAAAGAATTAGTAGAATGAAGAATAAAAAATGAATGAATTCTAGAGGTATCACATCAATGATGGGGTTTTACATGATATATAAAGATGTGATGTATCAACGTAATATTTTGGGGGTTTATTATATTATATTAATTCGAAATTCGTAGCTATGTAATATAACTATCGGTATTTACTTTTATTTTTTAAAATTTTATTATTCGCTCATTTGAAATAATTTAATTAAGTAATAAATAGTTTTAAAATTTTATAAAATATTATGAAGTTGATATATATATATATATATATATTATCAATCGTATATAATTAATTTTACATAATTTTTTGTATGAAATAAACATGACTTGTGTCATTTAAAAGTTAGAAATAATGTATGTAATTCTTATTTATACCATGAAGGTAAATAAAATTGTTTTATCATATTATTGTATAAAGTTAGTTATTTAGATATGTTTAACACTGCCAAACCTCACATTCAAAAAGCTCTCTTCAACTTAACTATTATAATTTCACATTGAAAATATACTCCGTGACATTTTCATATTCTCTTATGTAATGAGTCCTCGTATCAACCAAAACAACTATTAAATGAAGATTGATCTTAGTCATATTAACGAAAGACTAAAAGTGATAAAATATTAAATGATAAGGATCAAATAAAAAAATTTATTTTATAGGCACTAAAACTATATTGTCCCTATTTTACAAAGATTAAAAACACTATTAACTCTTTAAATTATATGGGTCTTTACTTATTTTTATTAATATTTTAACTTAAAGAGGGAACACATTTGTTTTTTTAAGTTTTGTTTGTTTTGGTTCTTTTGATTCGAGCTATTGAGCTTAATCGAGTTGCTTGTGAACTTAAATCGAATTGAGTTTGAATTTAAAAATAAGTTTACGACGAATTCGAGTTGAGTTTAGAGTCGAACTAAACCAATTTTTATCAAATTTTGAACCTAAATTCAACTCAGCTCGACTCATTTTCAACTTTGTTAGTGTACGTGGAAATAAAGTTACTTCTTGAGTAACTTTTACTTAAGTTACTTTGTTTATTATATATATATATATATATATATATATATATATATATATATATTGTGTTTCACCATTTCAAATATTAATTATTGTTATTGTTATTCTTATTATATCTATTACATATCTATAAAACTCAAAGTCTAACACTATTATTATTTTACTCCGATCTAATTTTTTAACACATTAAATTTTCAAAGATTAAACATGTCTTTTATCATTAAAAAAACCAAAAATTTCATTTTCTATTCTCTTCTCTATCTTACTTTTTCATATTTTATTACTTTTTATGTTTTTGCACTTTTCTAATCTATCTTATTTTTTACTTCTCTTACTTTTGAAGTAACAATATCAATCACAAGGAAGAGGGATTTGAAATGTGATTCCTTTAAAAAATATTATTATCTGCTTTTAATTTAAATTAACTCAAGATCAATCTTGATTACAAATAAAAATCCAAAAGGTTCTGGTTAAGTTAAAAACGAATAAAGCAAATTATTTCTAGGCGATATGTGATAGTAATGAGAAATAAATAAGGATAGAGATAAGAAGATCACACAATGATGTATCCTGGTGCACCCAAGGTAGGCTACGTCCAGTCCTCACAATTTGTGAGTTTTTCACTAATGTGCTTGGCACAAGAACGTTCTTGCTTTCATACTATATGTCTTGAGCACTCTTGATCAATTACAAAATTCACCTTTCAACCTTGAAAGGATTTTTATAGTTACCTTTCAATCCAGAAAGGATTTTTACAAGTTACCTTTTAATCACTAAAAGGATTTTTACAACATATTCAACTATCTTAAGAGATATACTTGATTTTCAAATTATGTGTATGATAAAAAGTTTTAGGATCAGAATCTACTCAACACTTGTTTGAGATTGATTTTTAGCAATAACTCGATAAAGAGATCATTGATATAGTAAGAGAAATTTGGAGTTTTTTACTTGATTGAAGAGTTTTGTTTGCTTGAGTATGATTGTTTGAGTATAAGAATGATTGCTCTGAAAACTCTTGCTATTGTCTTCATCTTGATGTTCTTTTTATAGGCATAGAGAAGGTTAGGAAAGACTTGAAGGTGCAAACACAAGAAGGGGGGTTGAATTGTGTTTGTAATACTTGAATTCTTTTTCTGTTTTTGATGATTATTTAAAATCTGATATATAAGCAAGCAGAATTAGCAGCGGATAAAGTAAAATAATCAACACAAAGATTATCCTAGTTCAACATTAACTAGGCTACATCCAGTCCCTTCACCTTGAAGGATTTTTCCACTAATTCAAAACCTCTTAATTACAACAGCACTACTGACCCTCCAAGTCAGTCTTCCCAAACAGTCTAACAATCCTAGACTTTTGAGGAGCACAGCACCTTGACTTCACAAGTCAAGTCTTCTCTTACCAATCTGACAACCCCAGATTGCAGAAGGGATTTCAACACCTTGAATCTAATTGCTAAGTCACCTGCTACTTCTTCTGACTCTTCAGATTGTAGACTCTACTTCAACAATATAGATCTGACACAAGGGAACGAAAGACAAGAGTACTTGTTTCTGGAAAGCTGATACTCACAATTAACCTCACTGAAAACTCGAGTGTTTGCCTCTGGAAGTTTATGACTCTTTTACTGATTTTCGATGACAAAGTCTTCTGCCTTGAGCCTCCTTTTATAGATGAAAATTAGGGTTTCTTCCATGATCAAATTCGAGCTGTATCTGTCCAGATTCTCTTGAAAAAATAACTTGGCCAATCGGGTTTGAGCTTTATGCTTGATCCGAACCTTTTTGCTTCAGATTTATTCTGAAAATAACTTTGGCCAATCCTGTTCTTGTTTAATTATGGACCATATCTTTCTTCCCTCCAATTGCTTTTAAATTCCCTCCAAGACTTCAATTTATTTTTGTATCAAATCCCCTTAATACTTTGATCAAATTTCTATCAAAATTTAATCAAGTCTTTTTCGAATTTTAATCAAGTCTTCATTGATTTTCATCATGATTAAAATTTGGATCGTATGATCCTCTGATCTCGACAAACTATGGACTATGTAATCTGATCTGCGCCAATTCTGTGATCCTCTGATCTGGACCAAGTCTGGACTGAGTCTGGATTGAATTTGAATTAAATCTAGACTTATGATATTTTAATCTGGACCATTGATCTTTTAATCTGGACATTTATCCTCTGATCTGGATCAAGTCTAGATTAAATCTGGATGAAGTCTGAACTAAGTCTTATGTTCTGGACAATCAAATCTTCTGATCTGGACTGAGTTTTATGTTCTGGACCATGCTATCTTCTGGTCTAGACCAAGTCTGGACCAAGTCTGGATTAAATCTTATATTCACGATCAAGTTATCTTCTGGTTAGGATTAAGTCTGGACCAAGTTTGACTTATGTTTCCTTCTAGTCTGGACCAAGTCTCCCTCTGACAAGCTTCCATCTGGTCTGGACCAGGTCTCCTTCTGGACTCTGCTTCCTTCTGATTTGGACCAAGAAAGATATCCTCTGATGATGTTATTTGTCCTTTGATGTTTTGCCTTTGATGACATCCTCTAATATCTTCTGGAGGTGTATCCTCTGGTGTCATTCTCTGATTTTATCCTCTGGTGTCCTCATCTTCTGCTTCTGATTTTATCTTCTTGTGACGTCATTTTCTGCCTCTGGTGACGTCATCTTCTGGTGGCATTTTTCATTATTATTCTAAATCAAAAATAAGATTACATAAAAGTACTTTTGTAAACTTCAAAATTCTAAGTATAGAACCAACTTGGTTCCAACAAGACTGATTATAGCTGTTACTAATCCTAAGGAAAAACGTCTGTTCAAAGTGAGATGTAATAGGTATGTGTGCTATTTAATCCAGAACGTTCTTCTTCAAAACCATAATGTTCTTGGTTATGTGTTGTATGGAAAACGTGGATGAGTGATTTAGTAGTTGTTTAATGTTAGTCCTTTGTCTCAGAAGTATGTTGAGCTTTTTTGCAAAAAGTGCAACAGTAGTGTCCTTTTGTCCTTGCTTCACAGCTTATCAATCTAAAGATCGACCTGGTCATTAATTTGTAGACATATTTGCTTCTTTGGGCCTTCAGCTTGAATTCTGGGCTTGATTATAGTTTTGAGTAGTCGTGATATTTTGTTATCTTGAGATTTGGACTATGGAGAATGATTCGTTTTACTTCTGTCCTTAAAATGAAATAACCAAAATGATCTTGATAAACTAGAATGATCTTGATTACCTAGAATGATCTTGTGATCAATTTCCAGTTCAATTAAGGCATGATGTTCTTTGATTTATATCATGGTGAGATCGTTGATTATTGTATGAATGTATTTGATCACCTATCTTTGAATAAATCACTCAAAAAGACAAGTTAAATAGCAACACAATCAGAATCATGATTAGAGATTAATTAACTTGTTTGTATATCTTCAAAACACTTGATTTAGGATTTTACCTCAACAACTTTTTCATCTTTTATTGTTTTTATTCTTTCCACTTCTCTCATATCTTATACTTTTTATATTTTATTTTTTTCAATTATCTTATACTTCTCAAATTTTCATATTTTATTACTTTCTTTTTATTTTCCACTTCTTTTTTTTTCTTTCTAATTTCACATTTGAAATTAAAATTAACTATATTTAATTTTTCACCATTTTTTCACACCGTTTCTTTTCTTTCCGCTTTATTTATATTTCTTCCAAATTTTATCATCTCTTTCAACTTTTTATTTATATATATAAGAACAATAAATACAATAGAAAAAGTATGTAGATAACTTCTTCAAAATTTCTACATTTTTATTATGTAGTTTAAGATTGTTAATTTTCAAATAAATTATATAAAATTATTAATCCCAACATTCTCTTGGACAATTACATCAATTTTTTCGTTCTCTTCAATCATTTCAATACTGTTTTTTCTTATATTTTTTGGTTGTTGATAGAATGCATTTTGCTATTACTTTAATATTAACATATATTGTTGTAAATGATTAATGCAAACCTTAATAACTTGAGTTTAATCTATAATATATTTTATTAATTAACTAAATTTAATTGATTAAAATTTTAAAAATTATTCATAAATTCTAATAGATGCCTTGGTTCGGTTTTAGGGAGTGATAAAAAATCAAAACCAATTAAAAATGTGTGGTTTGGTTTTTACAATATTTTCTCACAAAATACAAATCTAAACCCAAATGATGAATAACAAGTAAGTTTTGTTCAGTTCAATGTCATTGCCGTTTTAAAAAAATTAAAAACTTTTTTATAAAAGGAAAATTTGTTTTCACACATTATATTTTGTTATGTTCAACAAATGTTGTTCAATAAATATGTAACTAATGGGTTTGCAGTATTTTCTCATAAATTTGAACAAAACCAAATTTTTAGAGAATATTTTTGTATAAATCATACACGGGACAAATGTTTGTCAACGATCAAATAATTAAAAAGAAAATTGATCTTTCACAAATTGATTAAATAAAAAAGAACCATGCATTTTACCAATGGATTAATTAAAAGAGAATGTGTCTTTCACCCTTGTATGTTAGTTAAAACATGGTTTTTCATGAATCAATTATAATTACTGGTTATTTCTAAAGAGGCATATTTGTCAAAAATTATAGCAATTAATTATAATTTACTGTAAGAATCATTTAGTGGACAAATGTTACTCAGTATCACTAATCAATTAGTTAGAAGGTGGTCATTCATAAATCAGTTAGTTAAGCAAGAAATATGCACAAGAAAAATGTTTGTCACGAGTTAATTAGTTAAAACTTAAAAGATTATTCTTCATGAGTTAACAGAAAAAGAAATGTGTATTTGGTTATAATGTCTCTCTTGAATATCTTATAAACAAAAGTTTATGTAAGATTATAATACATTAACTATAATTTATTGTACAAATCATACATATAATAAATGTTTATCGCTGATGCATAATAAATGTATATGATGTTATAATTAATAGTTGTAATTTACTATACACACAACACATGTTTATCACTAATTAAATAGTTAAAAGATTATCGTTCACAAGATAATTAGTTAAAACATAAAATATCAAATCTATACTCACACACCCATGTTCAAAGCTTCATTTTAAGTACTTTAACTTTGTTTTATGTTTTAATTATATTAGACTAATAAGTTTCACTTATGTATAATTAATCTCTATCAGTTTATATTTCAATAAGTGATCATTTTTTTTTTCATTTCCATTTTTGCATTCACTACCTCAAGACAAATAACATTTTCACATCTTAGTAGAGCTGTCAAAAAAGCACATAATCTCAAAGTTCCCTTTAATAAACTTCTTATTAGGTCTCAAATTTTAAACCCCTTTTAATAAAATTTTTTCTTTGGCCCCAGCCCCCTATTTTTTAATTTTTGTGGGCTTGGGCCGGAGGCCTATGGCCCATTTCATGTTTTCATTAAGATAGAAACATGAAATGATATGTAAAAAATAGTTTAGTAAAAAATATTAACGACATATTTTAATTTTATTTAGATTTTTTAATTATTGAAAAATTCGTGAATTTGTTAATTTTATTCAGAACATAAAAAAAATCGACAATTTCTAAATCGAATAAAATTCGGAAAAAAAAATCAAAATTAAAAAATTATTGAATTTGTTAATTTTATTCGTAACATAAAAAAATTGACAATTTCTAAATTGAATAAAATTCGAAAAAAATATCGAAATTGAAAAATTATTGAATTTGTTAATTTTATTCAGAACATGAAAAAAATAAATCGACAATTTTTAAATCGAACAAAATTTGGAAAAAAAATCAAAATTGAAAAATTATTGAATTTGTTAATTTTATTCATAACATAAAAAAAATTGACAATTTCTAAATCAAATAAAATTCAGAAAAAAAATCGAAATTGAAAAATTATTGAATTTGTTAATTTTATTCAGAACATAAAAAAAATCGAAAAAATAATTGATTTTTTAATGGGCCTATGGGCCCTCTAAGCCCACATAATTTTGTGGGTTTTTTTACATTTGTGTATTGGAAAAATTTGTTCAAGTTTTTTTATTCTAGAAATTTTTTTTGGAACACACTTTTATTTCGGAAAATTTAAAAAAAGTTTTATGGAATAAAATTGTGTTTGTGAAAATTCAAAATTAGTTTTATGAAAAACTTTTGACAAATTTTTTTCAAATTTTCCAGAACATAAATCTATATCAAAAAACAGAAAATTTGAAATTGTTTTTAAAACAAAATAAGTAAAATTAGATATTTATTAAAATGTGGTTTAGGAGTATAATTAGATAGATATGGAGTAGAATTCATGTCTAAACACACAGTTTTCTTATAAACTCTAAATTTGTTCTTCATAATTCTAAAAATCGAATTTTGCTTCTACTTTTATTTGTTCTAAAGAGTTTAGTGGCAATAAAATTTAATGTTTATAATTAGTTATTTTTGGAGCACCGTTTGATGGTTATGATATGAAATAGACAATATATGATGTGAATTTTAGATAAAAATAATATATGATAGAGATATAATAAATATTTATCTTGTTGTGTGTTTAATGTGTACATGATAATAAATAAGATAATACTCTTTTAATAAATTATGTTTTTTGTACGCATCTTACATGATATAATAAAACATATATCGAATTTAAATAACAAAATTATCTTGTAAAACAATTATATATAATTTTCTAAATTAACTTAGAATATTTTAGAATTATATAAATTTACAAAAACTACTAAAAAAATTTAATAAATAATAAAATAATCTTATATTTTAAAAAATCTATTACACCACTAAATAAATAATTCTATATTTAAAAAAAAATATTACAAGTAACTAAATAACTCTACGTATCACAATACATCATGATCATAACACATTATTTTGGACACACCCAATTAAATAACTACACATCATCATAATTTGTATATTAAAGTTCTACATGATCTAATTATGCATCGTCCCCATCAAATTATTTCCTCTTCTTCTACCCTTTTGCATGAGACACCAGAATCTGAGAAAATCAACGGATACAGTGGCAATGCAAAATAAAGAAGAACTTTTTTAGCAAGTAGTGGGCTCCCTCTCACCACCTAATCAGACTACACACATGTCTTCAAATATATAATTTGTTTTGGAAGTTTTTTATCTAGATTTTCAACTTTCCAACTTTTTTTTTTTTCCAATTGTTTTTGAAAAAACAAAATATATATTAATATATATATATATATATATATATATATATATATTATAATAACAAGCAATCCAAACACAAAACGTGCAAATAGAGATCTAAAAATAGTTTACAACACAAGAATACTAAAAACAAACACAAGTGAGTCAAAACCTCCACAAGTGAACACCACCCAATACTCAAACCACACAAACAAAAAGAAAAGATACCGATCAGCAAAGGCCAAGGCAACCTAAAGCATTATGCCACTATTGATTGAGGTCATAATAAAACCCTTTAACTTAAGATTTTAAACATCACCATGACTAGACCTTGACTTGTTCCACTAAATGACATGCTAGAATTCTTGATTGTAAACACACTTATTCCTAGCTTTATAAATGGATCACAAACACGACAACCAAAAAACTTGTAGTTTTTGTCGACTTTTTTTGTTGCAAGAAATCAATCAGTTAAATTGTTGAATGTGAAGATAAGCATGATTATGAAAAACACTTTAAAAACGTCCAACTACACCAAAACATCTTATCACACCTGCTCAAAATTATGAATTCAAAAAATAAATGTTGTAATGATTCCTCTTTTTCACATTTACCAACACACACTAGAGGAGCATCAAATAAGTCACGCCTAGATAAATTATCTCTAGTAGACAACTATTATTTAGTAACCTCCACGAAAAAAGAGAAGTTTTTAAAGACATCATTTTGTTCCAAATAATATCACAAGTAAGTTCATTTGCGATGTTTGGATCATTTGCTAGAAGATCATAAGCTGACTTGATAGAATAATTGACACTACGGTCATGCTTCCAAACCCATTTGTCTAGCACACGTTCCTGTAACATAACGGTTTCCAACAAGACAACACAATCTAAAGCTAAATTTACCTAAACAAAAAGATTTCTCCTCCAACGCTACGTCTCATCCCAATCCCCACCTCAATCTAAATATATCATGCACATAAATATATTTATCTACCACAAAACTATACAACCGACTAAATCTCTAATAAAATGGAGTTTCCCCAACCATCAATCATGCCAAAAGAAAGTATCAAACCCATTACTCACCTCTTTATACAAATGATTATGGAACAAACTTAACCTCTTGTCACACCACTCTTCCACATACCTCTTTTATATCTCTCCACCAGCTCGACAACCTAATAGATCTACTTACACCATCATCCTCCTCAAACCTATATTTCTTAGATAATACTTTGAACCACAAACTCTTCCGGTCTATTTTTAATCTCCAACTTTATTTGCCTACTAAGGCAAAATTAAAGTCCATCTATCTACGTAACCTCAACCCTAATTTCTCATGCAAAAGACACACCTTATCCCACTTTACACCGACAATTTTACGAGATTCCTCACTACCCATCCATAAAAATAATTTAAAAGGAGTTTTAGTGCAAGAAATGGTACCTGATGGATCCTTAAAGAATGAGAGCAAGTAAATCAACAACGCTGATATGGCATACTTGATGAGGAAAAGACGACCACCCATAGATAGATTACGACTCTTCCATCCAAACAACCTCCTAGGAATACTTTTTATCAATGGCTTAAAGAATGATAACCATCTTGAATTTCTACTTATTGGGAGACCCTGGTATTTAAAGGGCATTTGAGAAACCTTGTAGTTAAACATTTTAGCAGCTTCAGTTAACCACGAAGAATTAACATTTACCCCACCAAAATACTTCTATGAAAATTGACCTCGAACTCAGACGTAAGATCAAATAAGAAAAATTTGGCCTTAATGGCTCTTACATTAGGTCTTTTCCACCAAAATTAATGTATCATCAACAAATTAAAATGAGAAAGTGTAAGATCGTTATTGGAACCACTTGAATACCCTTTAAAAAGGGATGCATTAACTGAAACCACCAATAAAGAATTAAGTCCTTCTGTGGCTAGAAAAAATTGAAATCCATTCATTGGGAAACCATTAACCAACACAAACATTGAAGCCGTAGCAATACACTGCATCATCCAATTCCTCAATTTTTTTGGGAAATTCATTTTCACAATTACCGCCTCTAAATAGTTTTTGTCACTGAATCATGTGCCTTTTCAAATTCAACTTTACACATAATGAACTATTTCTTTTGGCATCATCTACCTCCTCATTTGCTAATAGAATACCAGTTAAAATTTGTCTACCGTTCACAAAAGCCGATTGATTCTCTGAAATACAAGACTAATATTTTGTTTCAACTGATTTTTTAGAACCTTTGGTGGCACCTTATACATGCAACTGGCCAACGATATAGGTCTAAAATTATATTATCGTCGAGGATTATCTTTTTTAGGAATCAAAACGATGATGGCGGATTTTGAACTTTTTACCAGTTTACCATATGCATGAAATTCGATCATAAACTACATGAAATTTCCTTTTATCACTTCCCAAAAATCTTTCACAAATCCAAGATTTACCACATCCAAACCAGGACTTTTAAAGCTATCACAATCCTACATTGTCTTTTTGACCTCCTCTTTTGTGAATTGTTGTTCAAGCAAAAATGTCACTTGTTCCCCCATAGAGCGGAGCTAAAGGTTCTCAATCCTTAGTCTAGGTACCTCGACTTTTTTGAACTGATTGACGAAATGATAAAAAAAACTACCTCTTTAATCCCGTTAACCCTTTTAACCAAATTCTTTTTCACCTCAAGCACGAAATCTTGTTATGCCTTCTTCTATACGCCGCCATACCGTGAAATAATTTAGTATTGGTATCATCCTCATTTAACCATAACAATCGCGATTTCTGCCATTGACTGCTACAACCCAGGCACAATAAATAGTGTACGTGACGATAAAAATTGACGTTCTGCGACCTCATCTTCATCTAGGTTTGTTGGTTCACCTTTAACATCCAAATAATTTAGCTTTTCCTTCGCCTCACACGCTTGAGCGTCTAAATTTCCACATGTCGACCTGCCATAGACGTAAATATGCTTTTATATAGACTTAATCTTGTCCTTTAAAACAAATCCCCCAACCAAAGACCTCCATTTGCGACCAATTTTCCCCAACAAAATCATGATACCTAGGAAAATAAGACCAACATTTTAACATACGAAATGGATGAGGGCCCCAATTTACTAGCTCGTGTATAAGTTAATTGGACATTGAGCAGACAAACCTCTGTCTAAAAATTGTTGAATACACCAAGGTCAAACTCTACGCCACAATCACCACTCCTCTGGTAGTAAAAATTTGTCCAATCGACTCATGGTTGAGCCATCAATCCTCGTCCACGTGAATCTACGACTATGCAAAAGTAAATTCACCAATAGAGAATCTTCAATAAATGTAGAGAAGTAACTAAGACTTGTCTAGTAGAAGTTTTATCAATTAATGTCTACCAATTGATAATGACGACGACAATAATGATGAATCATATAAGTAACTAGTATAGTTATTAATCCTCACTTGACTATTTTGTAGAAACATATCCATGTGAAAATCATTGAGCTTGAAAAGCAACTGTGACATGTAGGTAACTAGTATAATTATTAATGCTCATTTAACTATTTTATAGAAACATATGCATGTGAAAATCATTGAGCTTGAAAAGCAACTATGACAATGTATCACATATTATCTCGAGACATTTCAATTCGGTTGCGAGACCGACACAAAGAGGTCTTCACATCCGGCTTAGTATGTCTTTTCTACAAAAATGTCGGTATGTATCTCATAATTTGCAAAAGCTTTAATAATTGAATAACAATTCAAATATATATATAGCATATGCAAAAACTGTTGTAGTTTCATTCACATTAAAAGTTATAATAGATAGATAGAAATAATAAGATTTAAACATCTAATTTCTAAAAATAAGAATTCAACTAAAAATAAAAAACATTAACCAAATAATATTTTAATTAGATATTAAACTTTGATTACTCTTAATCGATTTAATCTTAATTGATTAAAAATATTGATTTAACCTTAACCTAAATTGATTAATAACTTGAATTTAACTACTTAAAATTGGCAAATTCTAAGTAGGTGGTCCACCTTTTAGTATAAAAAAAGTAAGGGGTCATTGGACTCTCGTAAAATTGAAAAATTATAACTATGATCGATGACATTTTTTAAAAGAATTATATTCATTTGATTGATATCGACTCGACGAGTTGAATTTTGATAAATGTATTCATTTTTTATTTGGTTTACTAAACAAACTTCAATCAAATCATTATTTCAATCACAAAGACTCTAAAAATCATATACAAAGGTGATTCAAACAGATATTCATTTTTAAAATCAAGTAACTTTTAAACTAAAGGGACATAAGTTCAGATAATGTATAAAAACTTAATCAATGTATAAAATAACAGCAATATTATATAATACGGTATATTTTTTCACGAACATATCACAAATAAAATTTTAAGTTAGAAAAACTAATCAAAACTAAGACAAAATCAGTTGAAATAGTCGAATCAATTGAAAAATAATACATATAACTTTTTATTTTTATTACTGTTGTTTTTCATAGTAACATTTAAAATATTTTTTATAAAATAAACGCCAATAACATGATTTCAATCAAAATTGTACATGATTGTAACGAAAATGAAGGCAATAAGGAGGAATGGTGGCTTGTAAGACACATCATCATTCATTCACAAAATCACAAGTCCACCTCCAAAAAGCGAGAGAGCAACGGCAACATACGACCCTTCCCATTTGTCTGGTTGGTGTAACCGACAATATATAAGGTGGTCCCAAACTCCCCTATGTTGACCCCACATACTTCCTAGATCACCTCAGGAATGAAAACTTCACGTGGCTCCTTGTGGTTTGTGGGGACACCACTACCTTGTCATGGTTATGGTGTCTAAGCATGTTTACCACCACAAATACAAACTTTTCCCTCGTCACTTTTAGCACTCGCATTTTTTAAATTAATTTAATGCAACTTGTTCCTTGCTAATTTTTATCATTAATTATTAATCAAGTTTGGTTCTTTTAGTCGTTTGCTCCAAGAACAAAACTTTTGTAGTGGTACTATTATATTTTTTCCAAATCTGTTTTAAAATAAACTTTTATTTTTTAATGTTGACATTTGTTTCTAAGAGTATATTTTAACATATTAAATATAGAAATTTTATTTATAATTTTGTGTATTAAATTCTTTAAAATTTTTTTAATAAAAAAATCTACTTTTAAATTTTTTAAAAACTAACCTAAGAACATATCTTTTTAATATTATTAACCCTATAAATTTAAAACATATTTAATCATGTTTAATTATTTAAATACATGTTGTAAAAAACTCATTTAAATACTTGTCTATACATATTTTAGAAAATATTATAAAGTATTTAATGGACAACTTTTTTTTTAACTATATGATTCGCTTGGAAAATAGGACCTTAATAATCTCTAGTTTAGTTAAGAAGTAAGTAAAAGTTGAGAGAAAAATAATTCTGTCAAAATTTAAATATAGTTTTTTTTAAATAATTCAATTTTAACTGAAATTTATTAATATTTAAAATCAATTATTTAGTTATTTAAACGATAAAATTTGATTGATCGTTTGTAAGATTTTTATTTACGAAATGTATGTAAATTAAACTATTTGAGTTTTGTAAAGGTGAAAAATTTGAGATCCTTTAAATCTATTGGTTACCTATACTTAAGTGTTATTTTTTTTAATGATAATATCAAAATTTGTTTTGATCATTAAAAAATAGTCCGATGTATTCAATTTATCATATATTTAATGTTATACTTAAATAAATAATTTCATATTAAAAAATAATTATTCTTATGAATATTGATTTTAAACAGAAAAGTAATTAATAAATTTTAATCCTTATAGTAAATTTTAATCATTCATATTATAAATATGCTTAATCTAGACAATAAATTTAGTCCCAAAAATTTTAGACTATAAATAAAAGTCTAATTAATTATCAAAAAATAATATATATACATATATATATTATAATCAATATATATTACCCAAATTCAAACTCGGATACAGAAAAAACATGATTATTTTTTTTTCTCTTATAAGTCTTGCATCATTATTTTATTTATTAAAAAATCACTCACTATGACATTTTTTTTAGCCCTCGTTGAATTGATACTGTCAAAAATCAAAATACTAAAAACTTATCATAATATGCTCGACTAGTTATTGCTGTAACAAATTAAGTTATTTACTCTTACACCCTTTGAATAGTCAAATTTAAAAATTTAACGTTTTAAAATGAGGTCCATATTTGAAAAAATAGACTATTATAGACAAATTGATTAATTATAAAGTATATATACATCTGTAAATAGAATAAAGAATAAACTATTAATTTAGTGCTTAAAACATTACTCGCTCACTAATTTAGCATCTAAATTATATAATTATGATAAGTAATTCTTAAAATTAAAAAAGAAATTTGTAATTTTAATCACTTAAAAGATATGAAAATATGTTTAAATTTTTAACAAGCAAAAAATGAATATATTAAAGAAACACGCTAAACACAAGAGGTGTTTAGGACAAGAACAAAAGAAAGTTTACAATTTTTCTACCGTATAACCAAAACAAATCAGAAACACAAAAACTAAACTACTCAACCAAAAAAGAAAAAAAGTTGAGAGCACAGTTGATTATACTCATAACAAAATTCATTTATATGCAATTTGATCCACCACAACGCTAAAAGTTTAACCTGCTTGATAATTTGATTTGCATTCAAAAGATGTGAACAAATAATCGCCTCATTTCTTGATTTTCAAATCGCCCACATCAACGCAAGCCAAACTAAATTAATTCTTTGACGCATTACACAACTGCATAAAAAAGGCAATCAAATTGGTTAGGGTGATTGATTACGTCCATAGGAAACACACCAGATAGTCCAAGGAAATTCAAAACATCATACCACACAAATATAAAAAAAAGGGCAAGCAAAGAACAAATGGCAGGCTGTTTCAACTTTCCCTCAACCTGCTACAAGTTGTTGATCTTCAAAAGAAATTGTTGGAACCAAGTTGGTTCTAAGTCTTAGGATTTTGATGTTTACAAAAGCACTCAATGTAATCTTATTTTGTACCTTGAATTATTAAATTAAATGCCACCAGAAACTGAAGTAATCAGAAGCAGAATATCAAAGGATTCTAAAAAATGAATTCTGGAATTACCATAAGATACTCCAGGATGTCAAAACATCACCAGAAGATATCTTTGCTGGCCCATATCAGAAGGAAGAAAAATCAGAACGAAACCTGGACCATACCAGAGGAGATCCTGCCAGAGGGAGAGTTGTTCCAGACCAAAAGGAATCAAATATCAAATTTATTCCAGAAGTTATTCTGACCAGAAGATGGCCTGACAGTGAAAAATTAAACAGCCCAGACTTGTTCCAGACTCAACCAGAAGATAAGTTAATGAGTCCAGAACAAGAGAATCAATCCAGATTTGACCCAGACCATAAGATAGCATGATTCAGGGCATGAAACTAAGTCCAGACCAGAAGAAATGAATTCCAGAATCAATCCAGACCTGATCCAAAATCAAAGGTAAAATGTCTAGACCAAAATATTTTTTTCCAAGTTAATTTCAGTTCATTCCAGACCAAGTCCAGAATTGGTCCAGATCAGAGGGAAGATTTCCAGATCAACGGTTCAGAATTAATTATTTGGCCCAGTGATGGCCCAGATCAGAAGATCAGACCATGGCCCAGTGTTGGTTGAAATCAGAGGGTCAGGATGAGTGGTCCAGCAATGGCCGAGATCAGAGGATTATAGCATATCAAGTGCAAGTCCAAAATGGCCGAAATCAGAAGATCAGAGGGTTAGGAAGTGTGGTCCAGGGATGGCCGAAATCAGAGGATCACAGCATATCAATTAGTTTGGTCCAGATGTGGACTGGCGCAGAAGAATCTAATGGTCCAGATTTAATCATGAGGATTAACGGTGGAGATTTTAATTTATTTTAATCAAAGTATTAAAAAGATTTGTTACAAAAATAAAAGTGGAGTACTGTGGAATTCAGGAGCTGTGGCGGGAACAAATAAAAGATTTGATTGGCCAGATATTTTTGAAAGAAATCTAAGGCTTAAAAAAGATATGTTTTTTTTATTTAAATGAAGCCCAATTGGTCAAGTTATTTTTGCAAGAGAATCCGGCAAGATTCAGCTCGAATTTAAGCATTGGAAGAGGCCCTAATCTGCATCTATAAAAGGAGCCTCAAGGCAAAATACTCATCATCGAAAATCACAAAATAGTCATACACTTCCAAAGCAAACACTCAAGTTTTCAATGAGGTCAATTGTGAGTTCCAGCTTTCAAGAAGCAAGCACTCGTGTTATTTTCTTTCCACTGTGTCAGATCTAAGTTGTTAAAGTAGAGTCTACAATCTGAGGGAGTCAGAAGGGGTAGAAGATTACTTGGCAATTAGATTCATAGTGTTGTAATTCCTTCTACAATCTGGGATTGTCAGATTGGCAAGAGAAGACGGGAGCTGTATTTCTCAAGAGTCTAGGATTGTTAGACTGTTTGAGAAGACTGACTTGGAGGGTCACTAGAACGGTTGTAATTCAAGGTTTGAATTAGTGAAATCCTTCAAGGTGAAGGGACTGGACGTAGCCTCGTTAATGGTGAACCAGTATAAAAATTGTGAGTTTTATTTTTACTTTATATCCGCTGCTAACTCTGTTTTTAATCATACATCAAGTTTTGTTTTAAAAGTGTAAAAACAGGAAAAGTATTCAAGTTAAGTCAAACACAATTCAACCCCCCTTCTCGTGCTTGCCCCTTCAGAAATAACTGCTCTAAGGAACAAATTATCCATTATAGGCAACCTATTTTGAAACAACTTTCACGAAAAAATGATACTTTTGAAGAGACAAACGAATGCCACACTAGATCTTAAAATAGAGGCGCGGTGATACTTGCACAAACTCCTTCTACGGTACAAAATATACATCCTTTACCAAATACAATCTTATTTGCATATTATTCCACGACCACTTATCTGTTACACTAACCTACAAATTAACGTTAGTCAATAAAGTCCTACACTCCTCCACTAATTCCTCCTTCGACACAAAGAACTGCCTCTGTCATCTCTGTTGGAACCAAGTTGGTTCTAAGTACTTAGGATTTTGATGTTAACAGAAGCACTCCATGTAATCTTATTTTGTACCTTGAATTATTATATTAAATGCCACCAGAAGATGAAGTTACCAGAGGCAGAAGATAATGTCACCAGAGGCAGAAGATGAATTACCAGGGGATAAAATCAGACCAGAGGATACACCTCTAGAAGTCACCAGATAATGCATCTAGAAGGTACCAGAGGATGCATCCTGAAAGCACCAGAGGATACACCAGGATGTCAAAACACCATCAGAGGATATCTTTCTTGGCCCAGATAAGAAGGAAGCAGAGTCCAGAAGGAGACCTGGACCAGACCAGAAGGAAGCCTGCCAGAGGGAGACTTGTTCTAGACCAGAAGGTATCATAAGTCAGACTTGGTCCAGAATTTATTCTGACCAGAAGATAGCTGGTCGTGAAATGATAATCAGTCCAGACATGATCCAAACTTAATAAGAGCATAAAAGAATTGGTCCAGAACAAGAGATTTAATCAAGATTTGGCCCATACCAGAAGATAGCATGGTTCAGAGTATGAAACTAAGTCCAGACCAGAAGAAATGACTGTCCAGATTTAATCCAGACCTCATCCAGATCAGAAGGTAATTGTCCAGACTAAAATATCATAAGTCCATATTTCATTTCAGTTCAATCCAGACCCAGTCCAGAATTGGTCCAGATCAGAGGGAATATATTCAGATAAATGGTCCAGATTTAAGCATCATGGCCCAATGTTGGCCGAGATCAGAAGATCAGAATGTGTGGTCCAGTGTTGGCCGAAATCAGAGGATCACATCAGATCAGATTATATGTTCCAGTGATTGGCCGAGATCAGAAGATCAGAATGTGTGGTCCAGTGTTGGCCGAAATTAGAGGATCACAACAGATCAGGTAATATGGTCCATATGTGTTCGAGAGCAAAAGATCAAACGGTCTTGATTGAATCATGATCAGTAGAGACATGATTAAATTTGATCAAAGTATTAAAATGATTTGATACAAAAAAAAATTGAAGTCTTGTGGATTTCAGAAGCTATTGGCAGGAAGAAAGATTTGATCCAGAATTAATCAAGAGCAGGATTGGCCAAAGTTATTTTCGAATGCATATTTGGAGCTAAAAAGATATGTTTTTTTATTTAAGAGAAACTCGATTGGCCAAGTTATTTTTGCAAGAGTATCTGGCAAGATACAACTCAAATTTAAGCATGGAAGATACCCTAATCTTCATCTATAAAAGGAGGCTCAAGGCATAATACTCAGCATCGAAAAATCACAAAAGAGTCATACACTTCCAGAAGCAAACACTCGAGTTTTCAGTGAGGTTAATTGTGAGTTTCAGATTTTCAAAAGCAAGCACTCGTGTTTTTCTTTCCCTTGTGTTAGATCTAAGTTGTTGAAGTAGAGTCTACAATCTGATGGAGTCATAAGGGGTAGCAGATTACTTAGCAATTAGATTCAAGGCGTTGTAATTCCTTCTACAATCTGGGGTTGTCAGATTGGTAGGAGAAGACTTGACTTGAGAAGTCAAGGTGCTGTATTCCTCAAAAGTCTAGGATTGTTAGACTGTTTGAGAAGACTGACTTGGAGGGTCAGTGGTATTGTTGTAATTCAAGGTTTTGAATTAGTGAAATCCTTCAAAGTGAATGGACTGGACGCAGCCTAGTTAGCGGTGAACCAGTATAAAATTCTGAGTTTTATATTTACTTTATATTCGCTGCTAACTCTGTTTTATTCATACATCAGGTTTTGTTATAAAAATGCCAAAACAGAAAAAGTAATCAAGTTAGTCAAACACAATTCAACCCCCCTTCTCGTGTTTGCACCTTCAATTGGCATCATAGCTCGGTCTCAAGGCTAAGCACTTAACTAGTGTTTGAGGAAATGTCCAAGGGGTCAACAACATGGCAGAATCCAAAGATGATTTTGGAGGCAATATCAACATACCACCACTATTTGATGGAGACAAGTTTGAGTATTGGAAGGACAGAATGAGAAGTTTCTTCATATCTCAAGATCCTGAATTATGGAAGCTGGTAGTCAAAGGGTACACTACACTTACTGTTCCAGGAGATCCAACTAAAGAACTGGACATGGAAGATATGAAACTAGACTAGAGAAAATTATACAAATTGCATCACAAGTCCAGAACCATCATGATCAGTGCCATCACATTCAAGGAATTTGACAGATGCACAAATAAAGAAACAACAAAGAGCATATTTGACAGTCTGGTTCTGACCAATGAATGAAGCCAGCAGGTTCAAGAAGCAAGGGCTAACATACTGGTCAAACAGTATGAGATGTTCAAGATGGAAGATGATGAAGACATTGATGGAATATTCTGTAGATTCCAGACTCTGATATTTGGACTGAAGGTCTTGAAGAAAAGATACACAACAGCAGATCATGTCAAGAAGATTCTAAGAAGCTTACCAACCAAGTGGAGACCAATGGTTACTGCAGTTCAGCAAGCCAGAGATCTGAATAACTTAAGACTTGAAGATCTTATCAACTCACTCAAGTCTCATGAAATAGAACTGGAGGCAGATGAACCAAAGAAGAAGAAGAAACTGGCCCTGAAGTCAAAATAGAAGAAATCTGCAAAGGCAGCACCAGAATCAGAGGATAGCGACAGTAACTGTGATGATATGGCTTACTTAATCAAACAGATGGTTAAGATCTGGGAAAATAGGAAGAGAAGAGGTTCCAAGAAGAAACATAACAGCAAAGGAAAGGAAGAATCTGACAAGAAGAACATCATCTGCTATGGATGCAATGAACCTGGACATATCAAGTCAGAATGTCCAAATCTGGAAAAAGAAAAACAGCACAAGAAGAGTTCCAGATTCAGAAAGAAGGGTCTGATGGCAGCTTGGGATGTATCAGAATCAGAAGAAGAATCGTCTGATGAAGAAGAGGCAGAAACAGCAATGATGGAACACATCAGGTCTGCCTCTAGACTTCATAAAGGCACGATTTCAGGAAGGAAAATAGGCAGAAGCAAGAATGATCAAAGCAGTCATTCAGGCAAGTCTGGAAGTACATCAGAGGAAGCAATTCTTGCTCCGATGGCTCATACCAACTCAAGTTCTGGATACAGCTCAGGCTCTGGAACAGATTCAGAAGATGAAGACAATGAGGTATTTTCTGATCTCACTAAATATGAATTAATTGATGTTGTTAAAGAATTTTTAAATGCAAACAATAAGATGTCTTTAAAACTAAAAACTCTTAGGGAAGATAAGAAAAATCTGACCAAGCCTTTGTGAATGGATTTGGTGGATTTAAAATGACCTTCAAAACGATTAAACATTCAAATTCTCACTGGCTCCACCCCTTCGACACAAACACCTGCAACCTCAATACTAAGAATTGAATGAAGACCCATCCACCCCGTCTCTTAACCACTGCACACACGAATGTTTCCACTGAATACTATAATTCAAGTGAGACAAAGAAAATATATTATCTGACAATTGACGACGTTCTTCAATCTCCACGTCTGATAGAACACATGACTCAGCTTTAATATTTAATTTATTCAACTCCATTTTAGCCACCCTTATCTTGTCAATTAGGTTGTTGCAATGTTCCTTATATCAACTCCTCAAGTGATTTTTAATATTTTTCAACTTCTACTTTAACACAAATCCCCCTAACCAAACGTTGACAACCCCACCTCTCTGATAAAAGAAATCGGTATAATCTGCTCACAACCGATCCATCTAAATGATACAAAGTAAAAGCTCAACCATTTAAAGGCAAATCAATAAATTTTGATTCCTCAAGAAAATTATTAAAGCACAAAATTTTTTCCATCTGGATATAATCAGTCCTCCCTTTCCATTCACTTTCCTTCCTAATTGGATTAAAATCTCCAAATACACACTAAAAACAATATGCATCACCCTCAAGGTGCATAAACATTTACCACACAAATTATTTCCCTTGTATCCTTCCACATCCCCTCCGTAAGTAGTGCAAGGTTTATGATGGATGAACTCTAGATATCGACCTGCGAGCTATCCAACAAAGTTAGAATACCTTCGGATCTACCCATTGAAGGTTTGAATGAAAATCCAAACCCTTTGGATCCCACAACATTTCACACACCGTTTCCTCCACGACCTCCACTTCGTTTCTTGAACACACACTAAATCAGCTTTTTATTTTTTTATTAAACCCTGCAATTCTTTTTTCATCACAACCCCTCTCATGCCTCTAATATTATAACACAACATCTTCATCTTCAACCTTACTGAAGGTGCAAACACGAGAAGGGGTGGTTGAATTGTGTTTGTAATACTTGAATTCTTTTTCTGTTTTTGATGATTATTTAAAATCTGATATATAAGCAAACAGAATTAGCAGCGGATAAAGTAAAATAATCAACACAAAGATTTATCCTGGTTCACCATTAACTAGGCTACATCCAATCCCTTCACCTTGAAGGATTTTTCCACTAATTCAAAACCTTTGAATTACAACAGCACTACTGACCCTCCAAGTCAGTCTTCCCAAACAGTCTAACAATCCTAGACTTTTGAGGAACACAACACCTTGACTTCACAAGTCAAGTCTTCTCCTACCAATCTGACAACCCCAGATTGCAGAAGGGATTTCACCACCTTGAATCTAATTGCTAAGTCACCTGCTACTTCTTCTGACTCTTCAGATTGTAGACTCTAATTCAACAATATAGATCTGACACAAGGGAATGAAAGACAAGAGTAAGGCTTCGTCCATTATCAAATTTGAGTTGTATCTGTCCAGATTCTCTTGCAAAAATAACTTGGCCAATCGGGTTTCACTTAAATAAAAAACGTACCTTTTTAGCTTCAGATTGCATTTGAAAATTCTGTTGACCAATCTTGTTTCTTTTAATTTCAAACCATATCTTTTTAAGCTTCAGATTGCATTCGAATTTCTTCAAGTCTTCAGTAATTTTTGAATCAAATCCCCTTAATACTTTGATCAAATTTCTATCAAAATTTAATTAAGTCTTCTTCGAATTTTAATCAAGTTATCACTGATTTTCATCATGATTAAAATCTGGACCGTATGATCTTCTAATTTCGACAAACTCTGGACTTTATGATCTGATATGCCTCTAATTCTGTGATCCTTTGATCTCGGCCAACATTGGACCATATGATCTGATCTTCTGATTTCGGCCAATCACTGGACCATATTATCTGATCTTCTGATCTCGGCTAACACTGGGCCATATGATCTGATCTTCTTATTTCGGCCAACACTGGGCCATGATGCTTAAATCTGGACCATTGATCTAAACATTTTCCCTCTGATTTGGACCAAGTCTGGACTGAGTATGGATTGAATCTGAATAAAATCTAGACTTGTGATATTTTAATATGGACATTTATCTTCTGATCTGGATCAAGCCTGGATTAAATCTGGACAATTATTTCTTTTGATCTGGACTGAGTTTTTTGTTCTGGACCATGCTATCTTTTGGTCTGAACCAAGTCTGGACCAAGTCATAGTTATCTTCTGCTCTGGATTAAGTTTGGATTAAGTCTGGATTGATTAGTATTTTTACGACCAAGCTATCTTCTGGTCAAAATTAATTCTGGACCAAGTCTGACTTATGATTCCTTCAGGTCTATACCAAGTCTCCCTCTGATAAGCTTCCTTCTAGTCAGGACCAGGTCTCCTTCTGGACTCTGCTTCCTTCTGATTTGGGCCAAGAAAGATATCCTCTGAGGGTTATTTGACCTTTGATATTTTGCCTTTGATGACATCCTCTGATATCCTCTGGAGGTGTATCCTCAGGTGCCTTCAGGATGCATCCTCTGGTACCCTCTGGATGCATTATCTGGCCTAACCTTCTGGTGACATTTCTATCCTCTGGTTGCTTCCTCTGGATGTATCCTCTGGTGTTGTCATCCTCTGATTTTGCACAGCTTCTGATTTGTTCTTCTAAGATCAAGCTTCTCCCCCTAAGTCTAATGCCCCAAACTTTTCCTCTCCTTTTCAACTCCTTCGTTTGTTTCACTCTTTCTTTTCTCTCTTCTTTTCTCCTCTCCTTTTCAACTCCTTCTTTTGTTTCACTTTTTCTTTCTCTCCCCTTTTTTGTCATGAGGCAAAAAGAGATTTTTTTTATCTTTTGGAGTACAAAAAATAAAAGACAAAATTTTAAAAATTACTCCTCTTAAAAGACTACTTGATCTATTCAGATATGGAGATGATGTTGAGATGCTTCTTGATGAACTCAAATCGATCTTCAGGCAATGGTTTGGTGAAGATATCAGCCCATTGATGATCTGTGTCAATAAATTGGATGCTTAGTGTTCCCTTTTGAACATGGTCTCTGATAAAGTGATGTTTGATTTCTATGTGTTTGGCTCTAGAATGAAGGATAGGGTTTTTGGTTAGGTTGATGGCTGAAAGTGTTGTCACAACATCCACTAAGTTGATATGTAGGAGTTTCTGTGTAGAACATGGTGAGATTGATAGTGCCTTTTAGGTATCTTTGTAGGATTTTTGGCCTTAGTCATCCTTTTTCAAGTGAGCTGGTAGGGTGCAATTGGGTAGCTATAGGTTTGCAGTCACTCATCTTGAACTTTTTGAGAAGTTCTTTAGTGTACTTAGATTGGTGAATGAGTATACCTGTTTTGCCTTGCTGAATATGAATTCCTAGGAAGACCTTAAGTTCTCCCATCATGCTCATCTGAAACTCTTGCTGCAACAAATCAGAAAACACTTGGCAGAGAGTGCCATTAGTGGATCCAAAGATAATATCATCAACATAAACTTAGATGATCAGAATATCATCTTTAATGGATTTTCTAAACAAAGTGTTATCTATTTGGCCTCTATCAAACTGATTTTTTAAGCAAGAAATTGCTAATTCTGCCGTACCATGCCCTAGGTGCTTGTTTTAAATCATATAAAGATTTTTTAAGTTTAAAAACATGGTTTGGAAAATCAGAACTTTCAAAACCTGGGGGCTGTTTGACATAGACTTCCTCACTTATATAACCATTTAAGAAAGCACTTTTGACATCCATTTGATACAAAGTAATATCATGATTTGCAGTAAAAGAGAGTAGGATACGAATTACTTCTAACCTGTCCACTGGAGCAAAAGTCTCAGTGTAATCAATGCCTTCTTGCTAACTGTATCCTTGTGCCACAAGCCTAGCTTTATTCCTGACTACTTCACCTTTTTCATTGAGTTTGTTCCTGAACACCCACTTGGTTCCAATGATATTTTGTGTGGTCTGGACACTAGATCCCAAACACCATTCCTTTCAAACTCATTCAGCTCTTCTTGCATTGCAAAAATCCATCCTTCTTCAGATTTATCCTCTGAAGATTTGTCGTATTCTTGCTTGTAGCTTCTGGTTCTGGTAGATCTGTATCAGCTTCTGATTCTGGTAAATAAGCATCAGCTTCTGGTTCTAGTAAACCTGCATCAGCTTCCTCTTGCTTTGACTTATCATGTCAAGCTATTTACCATATAACATAATACAAATAAAATATTTTTAAAAATGAACTCAATACAGCCAAACCATTAATTTTGTTTCTGGTGGTTTCTACTTGTTTTTGAAACCACTAGAATCCTGTTTCTGCTGAAGTGTTCAATTCGTGTGAATCACTTGATTCCTTTAAATCTTTGAGAAACTGCAAAATACTTATCTAGCTTTGATCTTTAAGATCAAGCTTCTTGTTATCACAGTAAACATAAATATCAAACAATAATAGTATTTACAGCAAGATCTCTATGTCAACAGTTTCAGTTTTACTCTGAAAATCCTCTTGCTTCTGATTTTCAGATTATGAATCTATATGTTCTGTGATTAGATGGTTTGGATGAAGGGATTTAAATTCCCTTCCAGGTTTGTAGTCTTGATCAATTTCATTGGAGTGTTTGAAGAACTCTCCTGATTCTGATTCTTCTCTTTCTGCTGATATATCAGGTTCCTCTGGTGATTCTGGTAATTATGCTTCTTCTAGGAATAGTGTGTGTGATTCTGCTGTTTGTGGCTGAACCTCTGATTCTGATAATGGTTCTGGTACTAGTTTGGGTTCTGGTTCTGATTCTGGTGTGAATTGTACTGACCAGACCTTCTTCCATCAGACTCATTTTGCTTCTGTCTGGTGGAAACTGGAACATACACCTTTTTTCTGTTTGTGCATTGTCAGCATCCATTGACCAGGCACCATGATCAGTGTTTCCTTCTGGTTGCTAAGAATATCTGCAACATAAACAATTTTGTTCTTTGGTACCCAAAACTGGTTGGGTCCAGGTTTGTTAGACTTAACAGGTCTCTTGTTTTTCCCAGATTTTATCATAAGGCAAGACAATTTAGAGTGACCCTTTTTAGCACAAATAATACACAGAGCATTAGAATGATCAGATTTAATTTCAACAACAAATTCAGTACAACCTATTCCTCTCTTTCCATTGTTATTGATTCCATAAATCATGGGACCATACTTACTTCTTTCCATACCATTTGCAATAAAGTTTTGAAAAGCTTGTTCATGCATATCAGATTCACAAACAATATTGGAAGTAGAGCAAATATTACTTTTGAGAGTTAGATTTTCAGAATTGAGTCTGGCAACTTCAGTTTTAAAATTAGTGTTTTCAGTTGCAAACTAAGCATTCTGATTCTTTAAAATTTGAACTTCTTTAGTTAGAATTTTCTTTTCTTCCCTAAGAGTTTTCAGTTTTAAAGATATCTTGTTGTTGGCATTTAGAAAGTCTTTAAGAGCAGTAATTAATTCAGATCTAGTAAGATTAGAGAATACCTCTTTGTCTTCATCTTCTGAATCAGTTCTAGAGTCTGTGCTGGATCCAGAACTTGAGTTGGTATGTGCCATCAGAGCCAATTCTGCTTCTTCTGATTCACTTCCAGAGTCAGATTTTATGTTGGATCCAGTGGCAGGATTGATGTGGGCCATCATTGCTAATTCGGCTTCTTCATCATCAGAAGATTCATTAGAATCATCCCATGTTGCCATAAGATTTTTCTTCATGGGTCTGGAGTCTTTCTTCTAGTGTTTTCCTTTCTCCAGATTCATGTATTCCGATTTGATGTGCCCAGGTTCATTGCATCCATAGCAGATAATACTCTTCTTGTCAGCTTTTTCTTTTCCTATGTTGGAGTATTTGCCATTTTTCCTGGGAGCTTTCTTCTTTCTGTTTTGCCACATCTTTGCTATCTGCTTGGTTGTGTAAGCAAGATCATCATCTTCACTATCACTATCCTCTAATTCTGATACAACCTTTGCAGCTTTCTTTTGTTTTGACTTAAGGGCTAAAGTCTTTTTCTTCTTTGGTTCATCTGCATTCAGCTCTATTTCATGAGACCTGAGGGAGCTGATCAGATCTTCAAGCTTCAAGGTATTCAGATCCCTAGCTTCCTGTACTGCAGTAACCTTTGGTCTTCATTTGGCTGGTAAGCTTCTGATGATCTTCTTTACATGATCTGCAGTGGTGTAGCTTTTCTTTAATACTTTTAAACTTGATACCATAATCTGGAATCTGCTGAACATTGCTTCAATGTCTTCATCCTCTTCCATCTTGAACAGCTCATACTGTTTGACCAGTATGTTTACCTTTGCCTCTTGAACCTGTTGACTTCCTTTATAGGTCAGAACCAGACTGTCATAGATGCTTTTTGCTGTTTCCTTGTTGGTGCATTTGTCAAATTCTTTGAATGTGATAGCATTAATCATGATGGTTCTGGACTTGTGATGCAGCTTGTATAACTTCCTCTGGTTGGGATTCATATCTTCTACATCCATTTCTTGACCAGTTTCATCTCCTGGTGTTGTGGGTGCAGTATAGCCTTTGACTACCAAGGTCCAGAGATCAAGATCTTGGGACATGAAGAAGCTTCTCATTATGTCCTTCCAGTAATCAAAGTGATCTCCATCAAACAGTGGTGGCCTGTTGATGTTGCCTCCAAATTCTTCTTTGGATTCTGACATGTTGAACCTCCTTGGACCTTTCCTTCTCAAACACTGTTAAGTGCTAAGCCTTGAGACCGAGCTCTAATACCAATTGAAGGTGCAAACACGAGAAGGGGGGTTGAATTGTGTTTGTAATACTTGAATTCTTTTTCTATTTTTGATTATTATTTAAAATCTGATATTTAAGCAAACAGAATTAGCAGAGATAAAGTAAAATAATCAACACAAAGATTTATCTTGGTTCACCATTAACTAGGCTACATCCAGTCCCTTCACCTTGAAGGATTTTTCCACTAATTCAAAAACCTTGAATTACAACAGCACTACTGACCTCCAAGTCAGTCTTCCCAAACAGTCTAACAATCCAAGACTTTTGAGGAAAACATAGCTGATAGCGTTTCAGCAAGTGTACTGAATCGTTGCAAGTAATAATTAAAACGGTAATACCGAGTGTCGAACTCAAGGATTGCGTTTTACTATCGAATTATATTTCATTACTGAAATTGAACAAAAATTTCCGAATTGATTTAGGTAATATTTAAAATAACAATAGTAATGAAATTGAACTTTTATGATGAGAAAAATGTCATGCATGAGTTTCACTTTGAGTCCAACATTAGTTTCTAATTTGATCCTAGTTACTGAATTCCTTTATTGAATTATTACCGAATTCTCTTTAGTATTCTTGCCCTAATGTCTTAGTGACAGAACCTTTAATTCCAAAATAACCCATAATTCCTTAGTGGATTTAAAATTAGGATTAAGCTTTACAGTACAAAAATTCTCTTTTTAAACTGTTGTCTCTGCAACTAATTCAATTGGTTTCATGACCTGCATCTATCCCTAGACTACAATCTCATGAATTTATCATCGCAAGCATTCGTAAAGTCCACTTCTGTTTCAAATTACAAATCATAGAACATTTTAAAGTTGATCAGGCAATAAAAAGCATTAAGCATAGAGATGATAAAAATAATTCAATAAATTTATTCATATAACCATGGGTCAATTCAGACAAATAAAGCTTTCATCTTGTTCCACTCATCCCTAACAAATAGGGCTTAGTTACTCATTACAGAGATTAAAGAGATAGAGATTAAAGAAGAATTACAAGAAGGAGTCATGAATGATTCTTGATAAAACTCCTTCAATGGTGTAAAACAGCCGTCTCTGAGCGTCTCTGCTAGGGTACAAGTCTCTGAGCTTCTCAATTGACAAAAAGATCCCTAAAAAATAAAAAAAAAACTCAATTTTATGCAATCTGCAGCGTGCCACACGCCCCAGGCGCAGACCTTGCACTTCAGGCACATTTAAACAGAATCAACAGTGCAGAAATGCGCTTCAGGCGCATGCTTTGCGCTTCAGGCGCACAACATCTTTTGTCTGTTGTATACTGCACATTGCTACTATTTTGAGTCCGAATTTAGTTCCGGTGTCTTCATAAAAGTTGTAGCTATGGATGTTAGCTTTCATTTGAACTTGGTTTGACTCCAATTGGACATCTACAACTCCAGATATCACTGAAATACTCCACATATGTCATGTTGATTTCTCACCAGAATTCAGCACTACACTAAAAACAAAGAAACGACGCAAAACTCCGAAAAATCTCTACTTAATCAACGAAATAAGAACATAAGCATTTTATTAAACCCAAGAACTAGAATCAAAAAAATATATCAAATAAATCATTAAATTAACTAATGATTGAAGATAAATAAGACTAAAAACAATGAAAAATATGCACATGATGAAGAGTCGTCAACAGCACCTTGACTTCACAAGTCAAGTCTTCACCTACCAATCTGACAACCCCAGATTGCAGAAGGGATTTCAACACCTTGAATCTAATTGCTAAGTCACCTGCTACTTCTACTGACTCTTCAGATTGTAGACTCTAATTCATCAATATAGATTTGACACAAGGGAACGAAAAACAAGAGTACTTGCTTTTGGAAAGCTGATACTCACAATTAACCTCACTGAAAACTCGAGTGTTTGCCTCTGGAAGTTTATGACTCTTTTACTGATTTTTAATGCTAAGTCTTTTGCCTTGAGCCTCCTTTTATAGATGAAAATTAGGGCTTCTTCCATGACCAAATTCGAGTTGTATCTGTCCAGATTCTCTTGCAAAAATAACTTGGCCAATCGGGTTTCACTTAAATAAAAAACGTATCTTTTTAGCTTCAGATTGCATTTGAAAATTCTGTTGACCAATCTTGTTTCTTTTAATTTCAAACCATATCTTTTTAAGCTTCATATTACATTCGAATTTCTTCAAGTCTTCAGTAATTTTTGAATCAAATCCCCTTAATACTTTGATCAAATTTCTATCAAAATTTAATCAAGTCTTCTTCGAATTTTAATCAAGTTATCACTAATTTTCATCATGATTAAAATCTGGACCGTATGATCTTCTTATTTCGACCAACTCTGGACTTTATGATCTGATCTGCCCCCAATTATGCGATCCTCTGATCTTGGCCAACACTGGATCATATGAGTTGATCTTCTTATCTCAGCCAATCACTGGACCGTATGATCTGATCTTCTGATCTCGGCCAACACTGGGTCATATGATCTAATCTTCTGATCTTGGCCAACACTGGGCCATGATGCTTAAATCTGGACCATTGATCTGAACATTTTCCCTCTGATCTAGACCAAGTCTGGACTGAGTCTGGTTTGAATCTGAATTAAATCTGGACTTGTGATATTTTAATCTGGACATTTATCTTCTGATCTGGATCAAGTCTGGATTAAATCTGGACAATCATTTCTTCTGATATGGACTGAGTTTTATGTTCTAGACCTTGCTATCTTCTGGTCTGAACCAAGTCTAGACCAAGTCATAGTTATCTTCTGCTCTGGATCAAGTCTGGATTAAGTTTGGACTGATTCATATATTCACGACCAAGCTATCTTCTGGTCATAATTAATTATGGACCAAGTCTGACTTATGATTCCTTCAGGTCTGGACCAAGTCTCCCTCTAACAAGCTTCCTTCTGGTCTGGACCAGGTCTCCTTCTAGACTCTGCTTCCTTCTTATCTGGGCCAAGAAAGATATCATCTTATGGTTATTTGAACTTTGATATTTTGCCTTTGATGACATCCTCTGATATCCTCTGGAGGTGTATCCTCTGGTGCCTTCATGATGCATCCTCTGGTACCCTCTGGATGCATTATCTGGCCTAACCTTTTGGTGACATTTCTATCCTCTGGTTGCTTCCTCTAGATGTATCCTCTGGTGGTGTCATCCTCTGATTTTGCACAGCTTCTGATTTGTTCTTCTAAGTCAACATACTATTTACATAAAATACTTTTGTTAACATTAAAACTAAGTATAGAACCAACTTGGTTCCAACACTTACTACCCCCAAAAACTTCCTAGCTCCCTTCACTTCTAAAATCTTATGCATTCTTTCCAATATCCACCTTATTCTTCTTTTCCATTTCCATTAATTTTTCAACTATAATGTTGCTGAAGAATTAGAATTAAGTGGCAGATTTTATATATTAAAAGTTACTTTTTACTACTATTATTATTATTATTTTATATTTTGGAGACAAAATTATAGGGTGATAGTTTAGAGATTAAACTCACTATTTATTCTTAAATAAATTATGCGATTGTGCAATTACTTTGTGTAATTAATGTTTTTTATCAATGTTCTTTTTCTAAAGTCACTTTAAAAGAAAAGCTTTTTCAAAAAATCTAAATTACTGTTATGAATATATTACTTAGTGGACACTTATTTTCATTCACTTCTACATTCTTATCACTCACATTTTATTAGTGATTTTCATTCACTTCTACATTCTTATGACTCTCATTTTATTAGTGAGTAAGTGGATCTATTAAGTGCTAGTGGTTTATAATATTATGGTGATTCACTTATTCCTTAATATTAATTAGCAACCTTTATTTCTAGTATTAATGTGATCATCACATGCTTGTAACCTACAAATTTTATGTCCTATAAATATGACTCAATTTCACTATAAAGAGTACACAATTGAAGAAAATAATGTCATATTATATTCTTCTCTTTTCTATCTATCATTGTTATCCCTTTTATTCTATATTTTATTTTTCTCTTATTTTGATTAATTTCATAACACATTATCAGCATGAAACTCTATCATATGAGTGATGATATAATCAACTTAGAGGTTCTATTCTTAGAATAATTTTTTTTATTATCTTCTTCTCATGATCATATTTCTTGAAACTTTTATTTCTTTTATTTAATATCAATATTTTGTCTTTGCATATAAATTTTGTTAAGCAATTTATTTGGCTTGCATAATTGTCATACATTTTTTTTTATTCTTGTTAAATTCCAGAAGAATTTAACATTAAAGCATATTCCTGAATAATTGCAAAAGAGCGATTTTCTTGGATCATCGTATATGATGATTTATTATATAGTTTCCAAAGAATTAAGAATCTAACTATCAAGCATCCTGAGGATTGCTCAAAGAATAATGGTTTTTGATAGTTGTTTCTAAAAAGATATAGTTCATGAAAAACTAATATTCAAGAATTCCAGTAGAATTGCACAAAATATGTTTTTTCTTGACTATAGTTGTAAATTTTGTTATAATTCTTGAAGAACTAATATTCAAGTATCTTTGTAGGATTGCTCAAACTGTGTCTTTTTTTTTGCTATCATTTGGAATTTTGTTATATTTCTTAAAGAACTAAATTATTATACTATGATTAAAGTTTACAATATCTATTTGATCTTAGTATTTCTACACCACTCTAATATGCTCTTGAAGTAGCAAAATTAAAAATACACTTTCAAGTATATTTTGAAAGATTAGTCACATTTGTAATTGAATAAAAGAGTAGTGGTTGATTAATTGAGTAAAAGATCCATTTTAAGAAATTGAACTCCATTTCTAGAAGTGAATGGTTATGATAACATGTAGTAGAACTTATAATTTATGTGGTATTTATGGATTATATGAAGGTGATAAGAAAAAGTTCTATGAAAATGGTTTGTGGTTAAGATTTTTGTTATTCCTAAAAGTGGTGAAGTAAATTTTTATGAGTATAGTAGTATAGTAACTCATATATATTATGGGGATATTTAATTTAACTAAGTATAATTTATCTCTTTGTTTATGTATATAGAATTTTATTTAGAAACATCATTTCATGGGAATACATGATTAAAAAAAATGATACAATTGACTAATTCTTAAAAAAAAAGGTAGGTTATATTATGTTTTGATTTTTTTATTCGTTTTTTATGAAGAAAAATACTAAGGTTACATCCTCTAATACACTCTTTTAAACACATCATGTAACTTGGTAACCATTTATCTTAAATTATTATTATTATTATTATTATTATTATTATTATTATTATTGTTGTTGTAGTTATTATTATTATTTAGATTTTGACTTTTCATATTCTTACATATGGGTGTGCCTAAAAGAGTGTGTTAGAGGGTGTGACTCTAGCATTTCTCTTTTTATGAATATAATGACACAATAACTCATATACATTAGTGATAAGTTTAACTTCCCTTCCTTCTAAGATGATATTTTGTTAGAAGAAATAGTAAGAAAGCTTATACCATTTTCTTTTGTTCTTATTTCTCTTGGTATCTTAAACCAAGTAAAAAATGATCTTGTTAATACTTGTAAGTTTTATGTCAAATTTTTACTAATAATTATAAGCAAGATATTTGTCATAAATTATACATGTGAGAACTAAGAAGTAATTATATGAGCATTTTCTTTGAGTTTTCTTAATCTAATTATTTTAAGACAACTTCTAAGGTACTATGAAGAAAAAAGAGTGTAACGGTACCATTCATATAATGTATATTAAAGGTTGACTAAATCAATAGTACCGGTACATTTGTCTATTGATTTTAATTTCCATCAATTACATAAATTATTTCTATAATTAAAAATCATAACAAATCAAAAGAGATCCAAAGTGCAAAACTTAAAAGTTTTGGTGGTGTTAAATCTATAACCAAGTCATACTGATTTATTAAAGTCATGTCATTCAACAATTGATCAATTAATTTGATAGTACAAAAACATATCAATTTGCAAATGTACCGTAAAATTCTCCTTATTTTAAACTATCATTCTATTGTTGTTGGATATGATTTAATATTCAATTTTTATCATGAAAATTATTTAAATAATTTTAATCTTATATATACATTGTTAACATTATATATTTAGAGTTATGATTTATTGATAATTTGAGTTGCTAAATTATTATCTTTAAATTCCCTAGTTTTATTTTATTTTATATGAGCAATTTCTGATGAGCAAATAAACAATTTAAGTCAATTTGATTTATTTTATAGTTATTTAGATAAAAATATATGTGTGTGGTTTATAAAGTTTTATATGTTCAAGAAAATTTTGTGTTCTCATTTACTTATATGCAAAATGTTGTCTTGATATATGCATATGATAGTACAAAAGGTAAATAAAATCTTTAGAATATCTATTATATGGTTTTATTTAGATGAATTTTTTTAATAAATTACGATTGTTATTTATTGATTCAAATGAATCACAATAATTGAAATACATATTATTGTTAACCTAAAGTTTACATATCTTATTAAATATGTTGTTGGCAAGACCAAGTGGGTCATCCTGAATCTATTATGATGTAAAAAGTAATTACAAATATACCTGAATATATGTTGAAGAACAAGAAGATTCTTCAATTAAATAACTACTAGTTCCCAAAGAAAGTTCATAGTTTGAGGAAATGAATCTCTCTCGTTTCAAGAATGTATATGAGGTGATATTTATGGATCAATACACTGAAGTATGTTTGTGTCAACTCACAATTAGAAGTTTGTGAGATTGTTGTGTCAACTAATTTGACTAAGAATCATTTTTCTCGTAAGTATTGTATTGGAATTATATTGAACATCATATAGCATATGTTCATACACAAAAATGGAGTTGAATAACCATTCATTAGACATATAATGTTGATTTTACGATCAATATTTATGAGATGTATTTTACAATTTTTACTTGGTGAACGTGCAATGTGTATCGAGATATTAATTCGAAGCAAGCCAACAAGTTACTATATGTAAGTCTTTCCCTTAATTTATTATTAATTTATAGTTAATAACCTAATATTTCTCATCTAAGATATTTGTTTGGATGTGTTGTGTATATTTCAATTGCTACAATATAATACTCTAAGATGTAAGGTAAATGAATATTGGGATTGTATATTGGATATGAAATCTCCATATACGATAGCGTATATCGAGCCAACAAATTGGAGACTTGTTTTCAAATGAGTTTGTTGATTATCATTTAATGAATTAGTGTTCCTAATATTAGGGGTAAAGAGTAAGAAACTAAAAATGATAATTGAAATATATTATCTCATCTTGATCCTCATACAAACTAGTGTGAACCAGAAGTTCAAAAGATAACTCATTTGCAAAATTTGCAAAACCAATTATCAGCTGTTAATACTTCAATTAAAATTGAAGTCCCTGTTGGACATTGTATCATTGCAAATGAGTACCCATGCATGAAACATGATCTTTTTATTAGTTCCAAAGATCAAAATCCGCAAATAAAGAAAGTAGCTAAAAAGAAAGATGACCCAAGCGAGGATATGAAAATTCGAAAAGAGTATTTGACATAATTTATTTTCAGTTCTAGAAGAACTGGCCAAGTACTTGAAACATGTAAAAATAAAAAGATCTCCATAAATTATATCATAAATAGAATATGATGAAACCAAAATGATGTAAACGTTGACAATAATTTTGCATATAATTTTGCGTTATATGTTATTTATGATAATGAGGATCATACACTAAAGTTTATTAATGATTATAGACAAAAAATGCATGAAAAAAATAAACAAGCAATTAAAATGGAATTAAACTCATTTTGCAAAGCAGACTATTTTTGGACTTATAGTTCGCACATCAGAAGATGTTAAGCTAATTAGATATGATTGATTTTTCACGCGAAACGAAAATGAAAATGCGAATGACGAAATACATATTCACCTGAAGTGAATTCAAGAACCTTTTCATTTAGTAGCCATGAAATACTCAATTTATATGAAAGAAGTGTTACAATGTATTTGTATGGCTCACTTGATAGTGATGATTATACAAAAATCCTTGAAAGATTTATTTTCGTGAGACATACGATTCAAACTATTGAAAAGATGACTTAATTAAAATGAGTAAGTTTATTTATGTGCTCAAACAATCTAGAAGCACATTGTGTAATATTCTTGGGTGAATATTTTCTAAATGAAGATATAGAAATGACATCATTTGAAATCTAATTGCTTAAAGAAATAGTATGAGCAGAATATCAAACAAATATAAACATTTGTTTGAGATTAGAAAATAAGTATTTGAGTAATATTTTTTAAAATTATGAAGTTTATATAGAAAATGTTCTAAAATGTTGATATATAACATGACAAATCAGGTATGCATGCTAATCATTGTAAGGTCACCAATTATAAATAAATGTTTTTAATCCAATTGTAAATATATATTTCACTCTTTTTTCCTTCACCAAAGTATTGTCTCATTAGGTTTTTTTAGTAAATATTTTAATGAGACAGTTGTCTCACAAATGATATAGGACTTAATTACACTGAAATAATAAAATAATATGTTATTCTCTCTTCTCTTTTTTATTTTTCACCATTATCTCTTTTCTTCTATATTTTATTTTTCTCTTATTTTATTAATTTCATAACAATTACACTTTTTTTGTGTTTCTAGACCAGCAAATTGTTGTTAGCACAGCCTAATTTAACACGGGTGTATTGCATTAGAATTTTAAAATACTAATTTAGAGAAAAAATCTTGAAATTTTTAGAAGATTTTGTAGAAATGTATAGATTTTTAAAGATTCTTTATAAGATTTTAATGGATTTTTAACAACAACAATTTTCAAGATTTCGAAATATTTTAAGGATTTGATTATTAAATGAAAAAATATAATAAATAAATAAATTATAAGGTTTAGATAAATAAAAATAAATCTGATATAATTTTTAAATCTTTCAATAACAAAATAGTTCTAGTTTCATGTCTTCTAAGTAGCATTTAGTTATAGTAGTCTTTCATAAATTATTATCTTCTTGTTAATGCTCTTGAGTTTGAACTGTTGGCCGCATTTTCAGCTTGGGTGTCCACTTTAGGAAGTAATTGTCAGATTAATTAGAAGTTTAATTGTTGATTTAGTCTTGTAGTTTGATAATAAACGTGGCAAAGAATAGGTTAGAATAATTAGATTTCAATTCTGCTTCTGGCCGCGTTTTCTGCTTCTGGTTAATCTGTTGTCTGTTTCGTCTGGTGTACTGTACCGGTTCGTCTGGTACTTCTGTCTTTGTGTTTTTGCCTATTTAAAGGATTCAGTTTTAATTAATAAATAAGTATTCCATTTTCCAACATTGAAATATTTATTACAAGCATTTTAACATGAACCAATAGGTTCATAATTATGGTCGTCGTCGAGTTAATGGGCGTTCAATATGGTCACCATACATCATATTCGAAAACTTATTTAGCACATGCATTAAAGCATAAATTGTCGTCTCATATACATACATGATTTCATAAAACTTTACGGTGATTTACGAATATTCTAGCTGTATTTTAATTTTTAACAACTTCAAAAACTTATATCTTTTTTATTTGGTAAAATAATTTATTTAGTTTTATTTGATACTAATTTATGAATATGAAATTTTATGGTGATTTTTGTATATTTTAAATATATTAAAATCTTGATTGAATATTTCAAAAAATTTCCATCCATAACAATATCTATTTAAAGTATTTCAAATCTCAATTGAATACACCCCTAACTCTCTATTTTATTGTAATTGTAAAAATAATGGTTGGTTGGAACTCCAAGTACGTATTCCTATACACTACCACACAAATTGTTTATAAATTTGGCGGATTTCGTATACTAAAAGCACATAGAGTACGAAAGGGGCAAAAAAGTCATTGCAGAGCATTGTCAGAATTGACCAAAAGAAAGTGAATTGAAGAGCTTACGGATCCGTGCAGGAGAACGAACACATGAGGAAATTGTAGGCAGCAGGCAATCAGCAACTCAGCATACAAAAACTTTGCTGATTGAGTTTATGACAAAACTTGAGGTCTCATTCAGTCATTTGGATCCTGTAGAAATAGACTAATAATTATGAATCGGATACAAAGATAAATACAATTTCATCAATAATAACTACTTTGGCTAATGTTTCAACTTTGATCTCTTTTATTTAATATTATATTTAAAATGTATATTTATAGCATATTATTTTAAAATATTAATTTATATTTTTTTATTAATATATCATTATTTATTGTATCTCAATATATTTAATTATAGTATATTTTGTCATAAAAATTAGTTATTCAATACTTTTTTCAATGGTATTCAATTCGTTCTAAAATGAGTGACGTTATTGAATGAGAGCCGACTATAGAATTATACATCAAACCCAGTAGGACAGGAGGGTCTTCAATTAATGGGGGCTTTGATTTTATTTTTATAATATAATAAAATATAGGAAAAAAAATTTGAGCTAAATATATTTTTAGTCTCTACAAAATTATGACATTTTAAGTTTAGTTCTCAGAAAATTTTTATTCACTTTTAGTCTCTATTTTGATTTTATAAAGATTTTTTTTTTAGACTAAAAATATCAATTTTTTACAAACAAAAAAAAATCAAAATAGAAACTAAAAGAAAATAAAAAAATTTAGAAACTAAAAAATTGAGATTTTTTTTACAGGAACTAAAAATACAATTTTAAGAGGACTAAAATATTTTTAATTATTCATATTGCATTTTCTTTATATTATAGACTCAATTTTTAAGATTAGATGAAAGTTTGCAAAATGTTTAAGACTACCCTAATTTGAATATTTCATACATGGAAATATATCAAACGACGATAATGAGATGAATGAATCGTATTCATTAATCCAATTATGAATGACTAATATTAGAACAAAAAGCTGACTTTTTAGTTGTAATGTGATACTTAAATAACTTTCAATCATGATCATGTATAATTGTATAGTCAACATTTGGTCTATCACCTTCTCATTTTAAAACTTCTCTCACTTGACTTTTCATATATATATATATATACACACACACTTTAAGAGGTGAATAAATAAAATAAATTGAATAATATTTTTACAAAATTACTCTTATTAAATATTGGTGTGTTTTTCTACTGATTTGAATAAATGAATACTATCGGTGTACTTTTGACTATTTCCATAAATATAAAATAAAATATATTAACTTTAAAGTAATTCAAATAATATTAATTAAATAGTACAATTATAAAGATAACTAATATTTCATTAAAAATAAAAAAATCATTCACTTCGAGAAAATAACCTTTGTCAAATAAACCTTTCATTTTAGGATTGAGATAATATATGTAACTTTTTATAATTAAATAATATATGTAACTTAAGCATTACTACTTTATCCCTAAATAAAAACTCTTTTGAGAATTTTATTTGACCCATTTTATAAGAACTTCTATGAATTTTCAATTTTATTAATTGTTTCTTTATTCACATACCCTAATTAACAATAGATACTATAATTGAAACTTTAATTAATTTTCTCTCTTAAGAAATAAACTTATAAAAATAAAGGGACTTTTATGGTACATTTGAAAATTAAGATGTTTTCATATTATCAAATTAAATCATCAATAGTTGAATGACATATCATTTATGAATGAGTTTGATCATACGTTAGATTTAATATCACCAAATTTTTAAGTTTTATCTTTTGGATTTATTTTTAAATGATGTTTTTTGTTATGATTTTAATTAAAATTTTAATTTCAATTATGAAAATAATTTATTTAACTACGGAGGTCAAAATTAATCGATAAATTTTAATTACTGATGTTCCGCAATTGTTGTACACTTCATTGTCATAATCCTGTTTTTTGACGGTTTCAAAACGGGTCGTTCCAACCGCCTCAATGTATATTGCAACAATTATAACCATCGTTAATTGTGCTTCTTTAATTTTATATCTGTTGTTACGGATTTTTCCTTGGAATTTTGCATTTAGGAGTGCAATTTACTCCTTCATGATATCAACTTGTGAAGCCTTATCCTTATGTGTATCAATTTCATCTTGCATTGTGTATTAATTTCATCTTGCATTTTCTTCATCTTCTCATTAGCCTCAGAGTGAGAAGTAAATATAATAATTTGAGATGATGTTATCCCAAATCCCATACAACGAACATATTCAAGTTGTTCTTTTCGAAACTCTATCACAAATGCTTCAGGTTCGGAAGAAGTTTTCTCAATTTCTATCCTGCAATTGTTCCTTCATATGTAAATTAAATTTATTTTCAGCTCTCCAATAAAAAACATATATTCATGACTATATAGGATATGACAATTATGCAATTAGACAATTGAAAGTTCCCTTTGATTATCAGTAAACAACAATTTACTGAAAATGGTGCAGCCTTACAAAACAGCTTCTTTATAAATATGCTCATGTTTAATGGTGCAGCCCCTATTTTTTATTAATTAATTATCCTATAAAGTGGAAAAGTGCAAAGGAAATTGCTAGAATAATGGAGTTAAATAAAACATGGAGACTAAGTCAACAAAACAGTAACTCACTGCTCACAACGTGCATAATTGAGCTAAGGCACTAACCATAGTTTTTTTACACAGTAAAAACAATAAAAGCAAGGGTAGTCTTTAATAGCAGCTAATTAATAAAACAAGGATAGCTTTCATTCAAATCAAGATAATAAACCCTTGGAACCGGGAAGATCAATCCATTGCAATTAAATTTCTACTTCACCACATTCGACATGTCTCAATGTAAAAGCACCATGTCCATATAATCATTGTTAAATAAACTGGACACTAATTGGATTAGAATCGCACTTACATTTTTTCATTGGTTTTTTCATTGACAAATGACTCGTTATACTTTTTATGTGTGATTGTTAACTTTTTCCGATTTGCTGCATTTTTTTTCTCGCATTCTCATGCATTGATAGCAAATTAAATAATAATTTTGATACACGTCGAAGTAATGCAGAAAAATAAATTATACAGTAAAAGGTAAACAAAACGCAACAGGAAACACCACAAAGTAGTAACAGAACGCAGTAACAATAACAAAACAAGTAGGTAGATAAACTCATATGAATGATTGCCATTGTTTTTGCCTTCCGCCTATATTGGACATAAACAACCCAATTGTCTGGGTTAACAAAGCGTAGATAATTTTGAAGATTTTCTTGTAAGGTGAGATCCCATTTATAAAACTTCTTAAACAATCTACATCGTGCATCTCGCCTTTTCTTTCTAAGGCTAGTAAAAATGTATTTTTTGTTGTCTCTATCATCAACAACAAATTTTGACTTACAACATAGTCAAAAAAATATAGTTTGTTAATAAAACAAACAATAGATAAAAAATATTCAGTTATTTATCAATGATACCTTTATTTTATCTCTATAGAAGTCATTTTTTCTTTTCTCTGGCTCTAGTTTCCAATTTTCATACATAATGGGAAAGTCCCTAAACTTGCAATTTCTCCTAAAAAACCTACTAACAAACCAATAGTTAGTCCTACTGTCTGACCATTTGAATTTCATTTAGTTATAACACTGCTCACATTAAGATGAGCTTCAAAAACTTCTGGCACCCTTAACCATGTGTTTGAAATTTGATCTGCCTCATCTAACACATAAGAAAATAAACAAAATATCTCAATACTCATCCATGTAAAACAATTAAAGTATTTAAAGATAATTTGATATTAAATACATACTAATAACATCTACATTCCAATATGTACAATTCTTTTTCTGAATAATTTCTGCCTCATCTTCTACCACATCTTCAGAGTGAGGGGATGAGATAGCCTAATGAGGGGATACCGCCAGGGAAGGTTGTGGTTCTGTCACTTGGACTGCTGGTGGTGTTGTCACTTGGAAAAGTGGTGGTTTTGTCGCTTGGACTGTTGATGGTGGTGATGTTATTTGGGTAAGTGGTGGAACTGTCGCCTGTGTTAGAACCAAGTTGATTTGAAGAACTATGACCCTTACTTGTTTTGATGATCACCAAATTATTTTTTTAAAACAACTTAAAGCACTATTGTTATGTTTAATTGTGCAGTTCCCAGATCAGGTAATTTTGAGTGACTCTACATTGCATCCTCTGATGTTTGGACTAAGTTAAAGGAACACCAAGACTCCGCTCTAATTTTTGCACTCTAAGTTTGATGAACGCGCTTTGGAACATACCTTTAGTGTTGTTGTTGCAAACAATGCTCTGATTAGTTTGGCATCTAATTATTCTACCTTTGATAAGTGTGGCAACCAAGTGATCATTTGTCTCTAATAAATCGTATCAAGCATCTGATCGTCTTACTCTGTTTAAAAGTTAACACTCTAATGAGAAGTCAAGATTCTAATAGTCAACGCTCTAATGAAAAGTCAACATGCTGAAAAGTTAACATGTTGAAAAGTCAACGCTCTAAAGAAGACAAATTTGTGCATCCTCTACTTAAATCTCTAAATCTCTTATTTGTTTGAAGGTCTATGTGATATACTCTGATAATGATATCCTTTGTTCTCTATGTCTCCATATCAAGATACGTAGAAACAATTACAAGGACTATTTCTAGACAATGTTTAATGGCAAATCAACCTATGAAGATTTGATACGAAACTTCAGGATACATGTTGATTTCTCACAATCAGGACAAGGTTCAGAAACCGTAAAGTTCTCTATAAAAGGACATACAACTCTTATTGAAGAAAAAACAAAACCAACATACAATAACAATGCGCTACAATATAACCTTCTATGGACTCTTGGTCACTATCATTTTTTTTGTTTAAGTGTTGATAAACAGTTTCTAAGAATACAACATTGTAAACACCCTCTTGTGAGATTATTCAGAAAACCCTTAAACTTACTATTTTGTTACCTTGCACAATAGTAGTTGCATTACTCAACAACTTGATTGTACTACGCTAGAAGGTTAAGAAGACTTGAACACAGTCAGTTTGGCTAGCAGGTGTTCAGTGGAAGTGTGATTCAGTTGGTGAATTAGTGGATTATATCCTTCAGTTTGAAGGAACTAGAAGTAGCTATTGTGTTGGTGATGAACTAGAATAAATTGGCTATGTGATTTGTGTTTCAACTTTATCTGCTATTTTTCATCACTTTGTTTTAATCTTGTTAAAATGTTTTTTTAAAATAAAACACCACTCAAATCCCTTTCTTGTGTTTCTCGTTCTATAACTTGGACTTCTGTTAGTAGTGTTGTCACTTGGGAAGGTGGTGTAGTTGTTGATTGGACAGTTGGTGGCAAACCATGTTTGCAGAAGCGCTTCTTGTTGATGGGTATGGCTCAATGGGTGCCATAATTTCATCATCTTCACCCATGTCATACAAGTATATTGGCATTTAACGAACAGGTATGCTTCATCCTTGTTTCTTCTCATCATCCACATAATAAACCATTTGAGCTTCTAACGTTTAATGTATGGCTCATCATGTTCATGTTCTCTAATATGTATTAGTTTTGCAATGTTTATAGAGATGAAACCCAACTTATTTGTCTTAATGCCTCTTGAATTTGTGGTATTAGCCCATTCACTTTTAAACATGGGCATTGTGAAACCATCATAACAAAGCTTGAAGGTGGAAACACGAGAAGGGGGGTTGAATTGTGTTTCACTAACTTGATTACTTTTTCTGTTTTTGCAGTTTTATAACAAAACCTGATGTATGAATAAAATAGAGTTAGCAGCGGATGTAAAGTAAATATAAAACACAGAATTTTATACTGGTTCACGGTTAACTAGGCTACGTCCATTCCCTTCACTTTGAAGGATTTCACTAATTCAAAAACATTGAATTACAACAATACCACTGACCCACCAAGTTAGTCTTCTCAAACAGTCTAACAATCCTAGACTTTTGAGGAAAAGAACCTTGAATCTAACTGCTAAGTAATCTGCTACTCCTTCTGACTCCTTCAGATTGTAGACTCTAATTCAACAACTTAGATCTAACACAAGGGAAAAACACTTAGAGTACTTGCTTCTGGAAAGCTGATACTCACAATTGACCTCACTGAACACTCAAGTATTTTGCTTTTGGAAGTGTATGACTCTCAAGTATTTTCGATGCTGAGTCTTCAGTCTTGAGCCTCCTTTTATAGATGAAGATTAGGGTCTCTTCCATGCTTAAGTTCGAGCTGTATCTTGCCAGATACTCTTGCAAAAATACCTTGGCCAATCGGGTTTCACTTAAATAAAAAACATATCTTTTTTAACTCCAGATTTGCTTTCAAAGATAACTTTGGCCAACCTTGTTTTTAATTATTTCTGGATCAAATCTTTCTTCTCGCCAATAGTTTTTGAATTCCCACAAGACTTCAATTTATTTTTGTATCAAATCCTTTTAATACTTTGATCAAATTTAATCAAGTCTCCACTGATTATCATCATGATTAAATCTGGACATGTTTAATCTTCTAATCTCGTCAACATCTGGACCATACAATCTGATCTGTTGTGATCCTCTTATCTCGGTCAACCCTAGACCACACTTTCTGATCTTCTGATCTCGACCACTCTGGACTTGCAATCTGATCTACTGTGATCCTCTGATCTCGACCAATATCGGACCACACATTCTGATCTTCTGATCTCGGCCAACACTGGGACATATGGTCTGATCTTCTGATCTCGGCCAACACTGGGCCATATGCTTAAATCTGGACCATTGATCTGAACATCTTCCCTCTGATCTGGACCAATTATGAACTGGGTCTGGATTGAACTGAAATTAAATCTGGACATATGATATTTTAATTTGGACAGTTACCTTCTGATTTGGATCAATTATGGATTAAATCTTGACAATCATTTCTTCTGGTCTGGACTTAGTTTCATATTCTGAACCATGCTATCTTCTGATCTGGGCCAAATCTGGACCAATTCACTTGTTCTGGACCAATTATCTGAAGCTCTGATTAAGTCTGGATCAAGTCTGGACTGATAATCATTTCACTGCCAAGCTATCTTCTGGTCAGAATAAATTCTGGACCAAATCTGACTTATGATTCCTTCTGGTCTGGAACAAGTCTCCCTCTGGTAGGCTTCCTTCTGATCTGGGCCAGGAAAGATATCCTTTGATGGTGCTTTGACATCCTTGTGTATCATCTGGTGCCTTCAGGATGCATCCTCTAATACCTTCTGGATGCATTATCTGGTATCTTCTGGAGGTGTATCCTCTGGTCTGATTTTATCCTCTGATAATTCATCTTCTGCCTCTAGGTGCCTTCATCTTCTACCTCTGGTAACTTCATCTTCTAGTGGTTTTTAATGTGATAATTCTAAGTACAAAATAAGATTACACGGAGTGCTTTTATTAACATCAAAATCCTAAGTACATAGAACCAACTTGGTTACAACAAAGCTCAATGATGTCTATCAATCTTCCATAGTAAGGAACCCCTCTAATTCTCATATGGACATCAATATTGCTTGAATAACTTTGGGTCCCAAACTTGCCAAAAACTACACTATTTTGAGTTTTTAATAACTGGCGTCGTGCCATTGTTCGAAATTTGAATCAATTGACATTGTATCTAGTGAACCTTCTAACTTTATCAAAAGGACCTTGAGCAAGAGTAATGAAAATACCTTTATCTGATACATTAATGTTGTCGAGATTGTATCAAATCTCAAGACCATAAAACATACAATTAGTCACATTCTTAAAAACCCAAACAACATTGTTAAGTCAATTTTGTTATGAACACTAACACAATTGCAGAACTAATATGTAAACTCTCTATGAACCTTCTTGTCTACCTCATAAGCACTCCTTGCACCAATCCTCAGTTGGCTTCGAGTAATACTTTTATACTACCTATTTGGTTATTTCATATTAGATGTACAAAAAAGAAAATTTATTATTAAATGATTCAAGTGGAATAAATTTACTTACTTTAAATAGTAGTCAACTACATGGGAATTTGTTAAAATGTGTCTATGAGTCTATAACTTTTCAATTGGTGTAAGAGTGCAATATAAAGATCCACCAACAGGTTTCCAACTCTAGGAAATAATTCAGTTACACGAGAGTCTACTTGTACAACATTAATAGGCTCATCAACTATGCAATCAGGTTGATTCCATCAAGTCTCAATGTTTTCTAGATACCTTAAACAAAATGTTAGAATCTCTTGTACAAGGTATCCTTCTGCAATTGACCCTTCTGGTTCTGCTTTATTACGTACATATGATTTAAGTTGTCCAAAGGATCTATTATTGAACCATAATAATATTAGTTAGAACAACATGATCAACTACTAAATTATTGGAGTAATCAAATCACATATATTTTACCTTTCGACGGGATACATCTGTCGATAATGAATGGGACTTCCAAGTTTAACTTTTTCAACAAGGTGAACAACCTAGAGAACCATAAGTATGATAAAAAATTATTTACAAGAAGAAACACTCACAAGAAGATATATTTAATATTTAGAAAGAATGATTCAGATTTAAACAAATGACAAAATATGGAATTGGACTTAGTCATATTTCTACTTGTGAAAATTAGGAATGACAATGGGTAGGGTTTGGGTAGGTAATATAGTACCCGTCTCCATATCCACAGTTTAAAAAAATACTCATACCCGTGTCCGTACCCTCGTGGGTATCAACTTTAATACACTTACCCTTGCCCTTTGGGTACTTAAGTGTCTGTACCCATACCCATTACATGCACTTTAACAAAAATATATCGATAAATAATCGCTGTGATTAAATTTAAAAAATTTCCGAATATCTTCAATTCAAATCATAAAGTATTACAAACCAAAATATTTTCTAACACAAAACATGCAAAATATATCAAATGATCCCACATTACTACGATAAACATCAAAACATCTGAAATAATATTTTATGAAGTTGCAAGTCCTTGGGTAGTATTCTCTGAGATCTGTAAAAAAATTGTATTTAAAAAATATTTTTTCATATGTGTATTTAGAAAAATCATGTATTTAAAATTGTTTTTTCAAACAAACATGTTTTCTTGAAAATCATTTTTATGTCTTTTATGATAATTTTGTAGTTTAAGAAAATCATTTTTATAATAGTATACAAACGGGAGTTAAAAAATCATTTTTTAAAAAATCTCTAAATTATTTAAAACAAAAATCATTTTTATTTAAGCTCAAACAAACGCACCCAATAATAATAATAATAATAATAATAATAATAATAATAATAATAATAATAATAATAATAATAATAATAATATATAAGTGTAGGTTCGGGGCGGGATGACTACTATAGTACTGTACCCGCACCCAAACTCGTTCAATTTTGCGGGTAATTACCCATCCCCTTACCTATACCCATTATGCAGGTTTTTACCCTATCCATTGATTTTTTTTTGCGGGTACCCACTAGGTCTGGATCTAATTGTCATCCCTAGTAAAAATCCAAGAACAGGTCGAAACTATGTTCCCGCCCAGAACAAAGCAAGCAATAGGAAGGAAGTTTCATTTGAAGAATTTACAAATGCAATCTTAACAAAATATGAACAATATCAATCTGAATAATTTACAAACTCAATCTTAACAAAATACGAACAGTATCAATCTAGAAGAACTGCTCAGATTGGATTCAGAAATAAAGAGTTAGCTAAAGAATATTTTATCAGAAAGCATATTGTTCATAGTTATTTTTTAATAAGATCGTTGTTGACCAAGCTAAGAATGAAGATATAATTCACAATTAAACAGGGACTAAATTGAAGCCTTAATGTTATCTATAAATAGATACACAAGGCTGAAGAAGATGATCATCGAAAAATCATAAAAGAGTAGAAGAACTCAAACTCAAAATTCCAAATTCATCTTAGAGGTCAAAGAGAGAAACATTTGTTCGACTGAGAAATATTTACTAAGTGTTTTTCTTAGAGTGTGATAGTCATTGTTATAATCAGCTTGTTAGAAACAGCTACTCAAGTTCCAAACCTTTGTATTCAAACCTAATAGTTGTGTTAGTGTGACTTCAACAATCTGGAGTTGTCAGATTGTGTGGAGAAGACTTGACTGGTAGAGTTAAGGTGTGTGTATTCCTTAAAAGTCTATGGTTGTTAGGTTGTTTGAGAAGACTGGCTTGGAGGGTCATGTCCTTTGTAATTCAATTTGTTGAATTAGTGGATTAAATCCTTCAAAGTGAAGGGACTAGATGTAGTCAAGTTAGTGGTAAATCAGGATAAACTACTTGTGTCACTTTATTCCTGCACTCCTTAATTTTGTTATTTCTTCTACTCCATGTAAATCATCAAGTCTGAATCAGTTTATTCAAATAATGAAAAAGTTGTCAACTTAGTCAAACACAATTCAACCCCTATTCTTGTGTTTACACCTTCACAAGTGAGACCAATGTATGTGTTCCACCTAGAAAGTGTTCCCAATTCTGAAAAGCCACTAATCATCCACGTCAAAATTGCATGTAATGTGAACATATCTTTCTTAAAAGAATTGTATGTATCCACACTTGTTGTCCATAACTCCTTCAACTCTTTGACAAGAGGTTGTAAGTAGACATCAATATCATTTCCTGACATTTTTCTTACCTAGAACTATCATTGACATTATAAAAGGGTTTGCTTCATGCGCACCCATGGAGGAGTGTTGTGTAGGATGAGAATAATTGGTCAAATACTATAAATTGTACTCCTTTTCATCATTTCCCCAATAAAGCATACAATTTTTCAGACATGCATGTATGTATCTTTACATAATTCAAAACCAAGTTTTGTGATTGTTTTCTTAGCTTCATAGAACGAATATATAATATTTACATATTCAAATGCATCTTTTAATAGCTCTAAAATTGTTGTCATTGACTTATCACTAAATCCACACAAACACTTTATATGATACAACTTTACCAAAAAAGACAATCTTGAATATTTTGTACACTCTTCAATAAGGGTTATTCTCCTTCTTTAGTTAATTCATAGAACTCTTTGGCTTCAGTTGAACTTCGCATCACACCTTCATCTTGGCAAATCTCTACATTTTATGTAATGGGTACTTCATTTCTATGAACCCTATCAACTCCACACACATCATTGATCATGTTTTGATTATTCAACAACTATAGTGTCTTGAACTATATTTGGAATAGTATTAGGTGAGATACTACTAGTTTCTCCTGAGGACTCCCCATGATGTAGCCAAAGAGTGTACCCCTTTGGAAATAGTGACCATTTTCAGTGGTGAAATATTACACTCTTACTTTGCAGTTTTTGAAACCACAAAGTTTTCAAGGGCATATTATTTCATAATTTTCTAATTCATCTTTAAAGGCAAAATTAATAAATTCCACTTTTCCTTACTCATATCAGCCGATGCTTGTGGCTTCATAATCGATGACTTATTCCTTGCTTCAAAATCTAAAATATGGATTTTAAAAAGTTAATATATTGATAAATATATATACTAAAAACATAGACATGTCAAAACATATATATAAGTATCCAAAAAATGCATCAACATAAATTATACATGAATCTATCATACATAAGTGTACCCTTGTACTGCCTTCTTTTAGGTAACTAAACATGCGAGCTTCAACAAAATATTAGCATAAGCTACATTCAAACACTTGTTATGGACCAAATATATCAATAACTAGAGTGACCATTCAATAGAGACCAAAAATTCAATAAATCAAGTCTTTAAGTTACCACACAACTTGTGTAAAAAATTTATCAAGTGACCATCCAACAGAGGAAAGTTAAGAATAACATTCATTTTACACATTGTATCCATCAAAAGCCCACAGCAACAAAATTTAAATTATTAATCAAATTCATAAGTAGCATAAAAAACAATAGACAAAAGGTTAAGAATGTGTAGCCCATATTCATTAAAACTTCTAAAATTTAGCTCACATAACATGGCTTTTGGACTTAATGCATAAACATTCAAATTGACAGCAAATATATGAAACCAATCCATATTAAACGCAAAAATCAGCAAAGATGTTGAATGATGAAAAGAGAAAGTCATTTTCCAATTTCAAATAGATGATCATATTGAGCATAAAGCAGAAAAAAAATTTCTACAAATGCAAGCATCATAAACTGTTTGTCTTAACACAAACAACCCATATAATAAATTATATCAAATAAAAAAATATCAAACGCAATATTGGGCTGCCGTCAATTATTAAAATGAAAATAAAAAAATAAGAAAAATTAAATTAACATACCTTTAACTATAATATTAACAGTTACGGGTTGAATCTTAGAAAGTAGAGAAATCCTGCAATTGAAAAAGCTGTAAAATTTTGACGTATTTGACTGTACAAATTAAAAAAAGTAGATGAAACAACATAATATTTGAACAGTGTAATACAAATTGGGTTGTCAAAATGAAATTAAATATTTTCAAATATTTAAACTTTAATTTATAATTATAATCAAATATAATACTGAACTGGTTTTTTAATGAAAATACAAAAATCGCCGTCTGTGGGGATCGAACCCACGACCACGTGGTTAAAAGCCACGCGCTCTACCGCTGAGCTAAGACGGCTAATCGATGTTTTTTTTTTAATATTTTAATAAATACTATTATGAGGCTCTTCTATTTAAAACACTTTGAAGTCAAATTCTTTTTAATTTTTTATAACTTAAATGTGATAAATATGAGAAATAATACTAAAAGGTCTTCCAGCACTTTTTAATTCGATATTGCGTTTACGAATTAAATTAATGTAAAAGGTATATAATTCATCAACTTTTCAATAACTTTCTCAAATTTGAGACCATAGCTTCTAATTCACCATCTCTTTCCTCTACCTAGTCGGTTCCTTTGTGTATATATGGATTATCCACTTCCATCACCATCTTTGTTATTTTCTCGGTCCCAAAATAATTTATTAATTCATTCATTTTACAAATAGTATAAAAAATGTATCAAATGAATGATAGAGAATATTATTTTTTATCAAATTATTCTTGTTAAGTATCGGTGTAGATTAATATCATAAACATATAATGAAAGATATTACATTAAAAATTATGTAAGTAGTATTAATTAACTGATACAACTAAAAAAATATATATTAAAAATTGAAAATATCATTTATTTTAGGATAATATTTTTTTCAAATGAGTCAATTACTTCGAAACGAATGAAATAATATATCCTAACATGTTTTGATTTAGTCCTTGTAGTTTCTAACAAGATTGATTCTAAAATTTCAAAACCAAAAGGAGTTATCAACAAGTTCAATTAATTAATTAGTCTATTTGGTATTGATGCCCAACCAAATCCTAAACAATCTTAAGAGCAAATTACACTTAACTCTAATGATGTAGACTTAAATGACACATGCAGGACTTAAATATAAACAAGAATGTAAATGTATCTTTTCTAAATTTATACCAAATATTTACACCTTTTAGATTATAAATAAGTTCGGAGAGTCTATTTTATAATTCCTTTGATTACACACATTTCTCGTTAAATGAAAAATTAGAACAATATGTATATTAAAACACAGTATAAAAAGTGTGTGCAATTCTTTGAAAAATAAAAATGGTGAGTGTTTAATTAAAAATATTAAAAAAATATGAGTTATTTAACATCTGTCCTCCTCAGAAAAGGGAGTATAATTTTTGTTAACTTTTAACCGTCAACTATAATAATCATGAAATGTAAAATAATTTTTGTCAACGAGTTAGGCTTATTTCATGTGGTTGTTATTGAATAACTGCTATGTGTTCCTTATTATAAGATCTTCCACTATATATATATATATATATATATATATATAGTGTGTGTGTAAAAAAAAGTCGATTTTTTAATAAATTTGTTCAAAAAATGTGTTATTTGTATAAATTTATCTCTACAATTATTGATACCAAAAGAGAAAGAAAATTCATGTTTTTAAATAGTAAATTAAATAAGACCATTTTTGTAAAGAAATCATTAATGCTAGTGAAAATGTGAAATTATTCTTATACTAAGGGACAAAGCAAAAATAAAATAGAGTCTTATAATTAATGACAAACAAAGATAGCGTGCAACGTCAATGCAATTTGATATATATATATGTCAAAATTAGGTATATTTAGTTCGATAAGTTGATGATTTTATAAGCATTTGACTAATTCTCAACATTCATAAATGAACTTGAATAAAAAAAGTATAATGAAAATAATATTTAATCATGTATAACATTTATTATATGAAAGGAACACGTCGGCACACTTTGAAATGCATTAAACACATTTTTTAATGACTTTTAACTTTGTAAATTAACTCACATGTTTGTAAATCAATTTACAGAAGTTCTGAACTCATTCCTAATATTTTAGACCTTGTGAATCGACTTACACTACTTTAATATGAAATCTTGGACTTTCAAGAAACTTGAGAATTGATTCATAGTCTTGAAAATCGATTTACACAACATGCATAATCAGTTTTTGACATTTACAAGGCACTTATTTGAGTTACGATGCATTGTGCTTTGGCCAACTAACTCATGTCTCTTTATATATTGATCTGAACCTTCATTGTCAAAAAGAACATTTTCACCTATTCTTCATCTTTCATGCATTCAACATCATAATCTAGATTAAACATTTTTTTGTGTAAATCAAGACTTGTTTGTGAGCGAACCATTGAGTGAGTAACATCAAGAGTGGAGTATCTCTTGTTGGAGTGATTGTTCCATACGTGAGCGATCGAAGGATATCGGATGACAACATGTTGAAGGCTTGAAGCAGGATTTTCTTCAAGGTCTAGAGGGTGATTTACTCTAGTTTGTTATCTTGCAAGATTGGAGGGGTTTTCTTCATATTGAAGAAAATAGTTCATATTTTTTCTTGAGGGGTGTTTCAAGAAATCTATTTCTGAGCATTTAGAAAAGAAGGGGTTGGTGCACAAGTCTTGTAACAATTTTCGACGGATCTTGTAAATGTTCTATCATAATAAAGGAAGAAACTCTCATTCTTTTGAATGAGATATGGATGTACTCAATAAGCGAGGACGAGGTACATGAACTAATATAAAAATCTTGGTGTGATTTTTTCTTTCTCTTAACTCTTTACGTTCCATGTTTTATGTTCACTATAATTTGTGTTTCTTGGTGATCGGTGGCTGAAAATCTGTTTTCTGGTTTTTGAATGATATAAAGATTAGTGATATTGAAATTTGTGTTTTGAGACACTTTCATGATTTGAATTGATGAGTTAGAACACTATTTTGAAATTACATCAACAATTGTGAATTATGTTCAATATTGAATTTTCCATTTACTTTGATTCTATATCATTTGTGCAATCAATTAAGCGATTCTAGTTTACTTCAATTTAACCGAATTATTTTAACTTTGCTAGGTTCAATCGAAGTGTCTTTCTTGTGTAAAATTTCCTTTTCAATTTGGAACAATTAATTGCAATACCAATCGTTTTTAAAGTGAAGTTTAAATACGAATTAACTCTATTTCATCACATATTTTCATAAATATTTGTTTCATGATAAAAAGTCGCTGAAAACTTATGGCTATTTTCAATTTCCCTTCTAGAGTCCTTAGGTCATCTTGACTAACAAGTGACATCAAGAGTCCGATCTCTTAGTGTTACAAGTCTAAGGACTTAAAAGTTATTGAAATGACTTCTAATGTGATTCCGTAACCTAAAGAAGCATATAATAGAGCACCGATTTTTAAAAGTGATGACTATTCGTATTGGGGAAAGCGCATGAAAATCCTTATCATTTCTTATGATTTAGATGTTTGAAATGTGATAAAAAAAATATCATTTGTTCCGACAATAATCCGCGGCAATGTTGCAATTGATAAACTTGAAATAGATTGGACATATTTAAACAAGAAAAAATTACAATACAATTCAAAAGCTAAAAATATATCATGTGTGCTCTTGGACAAGATAGATATTATAAAGTTTCTCATTGTAAATTTTTTCAAGAAATACATAACACAATAGAAGTCACACATGAGGTTATAAATGAAGTTAAACATGTTAAACTAATACACTTACACATAAGAATGAAATGTTTCACACGAAGCAAGAAAAAACCATTTATCAATTTGCAAACATAGTTCTCATTCATTGTGAACCAGTAGGATGCACATGGAAAGAAATTTTCAAGATTTAACAAATAAAATTTTGATATGTTAATTAAATTTAAAATAGGTTATACAAAATGGTGAGTTAGTTTCAAAATTTAATAAAAGTAGAAGTTACACAATAAGATAGTTTATCTAGTACCTATTTAAAAAAACTGTATTTATAAAGAGGGTTAAAATAGTGTCACAGTGTAAAATAACTTTAGGCTATCATGTAATCTTAATCATTCAATTCACCACATTATATTGTATAGTTTTTAAATCAACTGTAGTTATCTAACTATCTAATGTCGCGGCGATTTATGATTGGATGATAGTGTAAAATTGTTTTACACTATGAGTGCACTACTATTATTATCATTTATAAATATGATTGTTTTTTGAAAGAGAAAATGGACCATGCACTATGTGTAAGCCAATTTTATATTGACAATTAATTGGAACCATTGACTTTACTATCTCATTATTTAATTGTAACCACCGTCATAAAATAACTGCCCGTTCAACGGTGTCTGGTTACCTGTCACTATAAATGACTTTTCAATGAAACTAACAAGAAACCTGTGTGATAGCACGGGTAATGCATCATTGATATTTTATATATGTCTCGTTTAGATTTAAAAAAATCATTTTATGTATCAATGATAAATATTATTTATCTTGTATTTTTTATATTTATCAATGACAAATATATATTTCGTGTTCTTGTATGTACCAGTGAAAAATATTTGTCTAATTGTTTTTTAATATTTATCAGCGACAAATATTTGTCTCGTATTTTTCTTTATGTATTAAAAAAATATTTATCTCGTGATTTTATATATATGTGTGTGTGTTACTTGCAAATATTTGTTTGATATTTTTATATATGATTTATAAATATTCATGATGACAGATATTTGTCATGTGGTTTTTTACGTATTATTGACAAATCTTTGTTCCGTAATTTTTTATATTTATCACTGATAAATATTTGTCATATTATTTTTATGCATCAATTATAAATATCTATCTCACATTATTTTAATATTTGTCTCATATTTTTTGTAACAATGATAAAAAAGAAATTAAAAATGTATGTTTTTTTATAAGGACTAAAAACAAAATTTTGGTAGGAATAAATAACTTATGTAATTTTTAATTAATGGAAAATATTTATCTTGTACTTTTTTATGTACCCGTAGAAAACATTTGTCTCTTTGTTATTTAATATTTATCAGTAACAAATGTTTATCTTATGTATCAAAAAATATTTATCTCGTGATTTTGTGTATATATATATATATATATATCACTTTTAAATATTTGTTTAGTATTTTTTATATATGATTTATAAATATTCATTAATGATAAATATTTGTCACACGATTTTTTATATATTAATGAAAAATATTTGTTCGTGATTTTTATGTATATTTTATATTTTTAATATTTGTTCCGCATTTTTTGTATTAATGATAAATAAAAAATAAAAAATATAATTTTTTTTATAAAGACTAAAATTTTGTAATATTATTTATTCCTTATTCAAGAAGACAAATGGAGTTTTTATTTTTACAAATAAAATACTTATTCCCTTGTAAAAAAAATACCGTTAAAATATATATTTTTTAGTCAATTAAAAGACAATTAGCTATATAAATGGCAGTTATTTAACTATTGTAGAAATAAAATACAGTTTAAAATTTAAAATACGACAATTACTTTCGTGTCTCTGTTAATAATGTAATGATAAAATTAATTAAGACAATAATGTATTTTTGTTGGTGTTTATTTTTGTTAAATTGACAGTAGATAAACTAGAACTAACTACCTAAAATGATTGAGTTAAAAAACACTACCAAGAATAAATGAAGGAATCTAAAATACAAAATAGGACGGAAGATGTCAAAAAAGTTATCTTCATGAACACTTTTCATTCCAAACCTTTAAAAATGTGTTTGGTGACATGTAATCCTCTACTTAAAAGAACTGATTTTTTATATGAACCAACTCTTTAAAGTTTGGTGTCCTTTTCCCCTGTTCAAAATGTCTAGAAGGCTTTTATATTTGTGAACAAGCAACATGCATCCAAAGTTTTCTTCAACATATAAGAGTACATACATCAAAAGTCGATTAATTGAAGGCCTACAAATTGACTCCAAAGCTGGGCACTCAATCCCACAAACGTATCATACAATGAGTAAAGGACTGAAAGTGAAATATTATAAGAAATAATCTATTTTTTCCTTTTATATATGATAATGATAAAATAATAATGTACCTTTTGGTGAAATTAAATAATTACCTTGTTTTTTATCTAATAAGAAAATAATTTAATTTCTATACATTAACAGTATAAAAAATTTTACACAGTAAATTCTTATAAATTATGTGAGTAACTTTATAAGTAATTATAACAAAAAATAAATATTATCACGATAATCAATTAGTAATATAAAAAATTGTCATCTAACGGTATATATAAATTAAATTAATAAAAAAGTTGAACATTCACCCACCTTTTTTATTTTTAATTTTATAAATATTTATGCCGTTAAACACTTGAAATTACTTTTTAAGTGTTATAACAAAAAAAATTGTATTTTTAATTCTTGGTACTAGATGGATGAGATTAAGAACACACTATTTCTTATTAAGTTTGTGTAACTAAAAAAAATAATTTTTTTATAAATCAAAATAAAGTTTTATTAATTTCATGTATTTTTTTTAATCAATTTTAATGTGATTTTTTTAATAAGAATTGAAATGTGATTAAAACTAAGATTAATAACTATGTATTAAATTCTATAAAAATGTATATTAATGGTTTGAAAAGGCTTATATATGTTTAACTAGATTTGTATTTGTATTTATTCCAATGATAAGTTGGTTCAAGACTCGAGTCCCATAAGTGAATGGTCAAGAGTTCGATCTTTGAATTTTGTGTAATAAAAAATTCGGCTACTCAAAATATGGTGTCGACAAAATGACTACTTTGTCTTTGTGAAGACAATACCTAGATGAGAAAATAAAAAATGTCACATCACAATAATGAACAAACCAGCACTGCACTCAAACGACAGAATCATAGGTAAAATATGAAGAAAAAAAAAATAAAACAGTATGAAAAAGTACTTATTTTTTATATTTATTTATTTAAAAAATATTTGTTCTCTTTATAAATATCTATCTCGTATTTGTTTTTTACAAGATAAATATTATTTGAACACATTTTTTTGACACAAATACAATACAATATTTACTTTGTATACATACTATGATGACATAAATGTGGGTCATACTCCCTCCATCTCTCTCTCTTCTTCCATAAATGTGCGTCATAATGTATTTGTGTAAAAAAATGTGTTCAAATAATATTTCTCTTTTTATAAATATGTCATTTGTATTTTTTTAAAAAGAAATTGTTGTTTCTCATTTCTTAACTTCTACCAACTAATTTATTTTCTCAATTCTCAACTTCTATGAACCACCTCTTTTTCTTTTAGAAAAAAGCACTCATGTTTGTTAAAGCATTTTATTTATAAATAAAATTATTATTTTTATCTTTCATATTAATATAATAATTAAAATTTAAAAGGATAATATTAATTTTTTAATAATATTTTACTTTCTTATATTGATAGTTTTTTTTGGTTATTTAATAGTTATTTTTGAAATAATTCAAAAAGGCCTCTAATTGCAAACTTTACACTAAAAGGAGGACATAATGAAATATCTAGTGGCACCACATACTCTCATCCATCCCAATCCAAATGCATTATACACACAAAAACCAAAATAATAACAAGATGATGATAGTGGCATTATACCAAAAAACAATTGCTCCAATGTTGTATACACTGCCACGCGGGTCCCACTAACTATCTCTCCAACCTCTAGTAAGTCACCACGTGTAATCACGTACCTGTCCAGCTTGACACATGTAACTCACAGAGGGACAGGTAATTATAGTTCCCAAAAAAAAAAAGAGAGAATATACTTGTATTATTTAAACACACAAGAAATCAATAAGTGTGGTGTGTAGGTCGGTTTTGATGGGAAAGTAGAAACATCTAATAAAATAAAAAAATTATATAAAAATAAAAATCATATAAAAAACAAGTTGATGTTTAAATTTGTTCAAGAAATCATTTTTTAATTTAGTGTTTTCCTCTATTTTGCAATGTGTTTTTTTTATGGGATAAAATTTATTTTAAAATAAATATTATTTTTAAATTTGTATAATTTTATTTATTTTTTCAATTGTGTCAATTAATTATTATTAAGTAAACTAAATAGCAGCTGTGATTCCTTAACTTAATTTCAGTTAAGGTTTTAGTCTTTTATTTTTTTCTTCTTCTCGATTTGGTCATTTATTTTAATTTTAAGTGACAATTTGATATTTTATGTTTTAAAATGTCAACAATATTATTTTTTTTTTGCAAAAATTCATCAAAATTTTCAACCAAAATTTATAAAATTAATTATATTCTTCAATATAATACAAATTTCATCAAATTTAAAACTCAAATATTCAAATAAACTCATATTTCCATATCTAATAACATCAAATAAAGAATGAAAATATGAGTTTATTTGAAGATTTGAGTTACGAAATTGATAAAATTTGTATTATATTAAAGAATATAATTTATTTTATACGCTTTGGTTGAAAATTTTGATGAGTTTTTTGAATTTTTGTAAAAAAAAGAATAACATTGTTGACATTTTAAAACATAAAAGATCAAATTGTCACTTAAAATTAAAATAAAAGACCAAATCAAGAAGAAAAAAAGATAAAAGATTAAAACGTGAAATTAAGTTAAGGGATCATATATGCTATTTAGTCTATTAAGTAATATATTATTTCTACTTTATATTTATAATTATAAAAAATACTATTATAAATTGATTTGGTAAAATGATTTTTTATTTATTTTATTATATTTTTTGATAGACATGAAATGTTAGACGACCCTTATTTTATTACAGAGAAAGTAATAAGAAAATGATACGACAAAAATACCCTTCGTATTTCAAGAAATAACAGTCACACCAATTCCGTATAAAAATACAGCATCCGTATAACGTATAGAGCACATGTATGTAAACTAACTTACGGATAAGATACATAAAGGTACCCACTAGATTTAAGCCTTGTATCTCTCTAAAATTTTCACGTCTCTCTCTTTCTCGTTGTGTCGGTGTACACAGATCTTGTGCACTGCACGCTCTTAATTTTTCTGCCACTTCTTTTAATTCTTTTTAAAGTTTGGTTTTTTCAGCTGAAATAAATCGTGGGTACCCCTTGTTTTTTCTTTTTCTGTTGAGGGTAGCTAAAGGGTATTTGTATTGAGGTTGGATCTTTGGTGGGGTTATTATGAAAATGAAAATGAGGGTAATTTAATTTAATTACTGGGGTTGGAGCAAAGTCACTATATGATTGTGGGTGGTTCTTGTTCTATAGTTTGGTGTGTGATTTGATTATAAGGGAAAGTGTATGTGGGATCTTATTTGGGTTCTATGTTTTGTGAAGGGAAGAATAAAGTGGGATTGTTGTGCTTTTGTGATAATGTGTAGGTGTAGATGGGGTAAATGTGGTTGAGTTAAAGGTGATTTCTTTTTGTGTTTTTGGGTTTTATTTTGTCGTGGGAGATTTTTTTTTTGTTGAGATTTGGGGTTTGTTGAGTTTGTTGTTGATCTTTACCTCATAGGGATTTTTTGGAAAATTTGTGGGTGTCAGCAGAAAATGCAGCAAGATCATAGGAAAAAGGTGGATTTTTGTTGCTGTTATTAATTATCTATGTAATTGTGTAATTGTGATTGAGAAAATTCATTTTTTTTCTTCTTTTTAATGTTGTATCAATTATTATGACTATGGTTGTGACAAGGAAAATTTTAAAGTGCTATGATCATATGCTTATGATTGTGAATTTTGGATAGTGAAAATTTTCAATTGGTACCATTTTCAATTGTTTCTATCACTCTGTCATGTTTCTGTTACATATGGAGGATAAAGTCCTGTTTGGTTAGATCTTTTTTTTAACACAAACTTTTTTTGAGGTGTTGATGAAATTCACTTGCTTCTTTGCAACTGATTAGATGGTTTTGTTGGTATTGTTTTTTTGATCCAATCCTTATGATTTTTCTCTTTTTACACCTTTTGATCCTAATCCTTGTCTAGATACTTGATGATTTTCCTGTTTCAAATCGTTTCATGTTTTTATGCTTTCAAATCAGATCTTGTCAACTATTTGTTTTGTTTTGATGATTTGACAAAATTATGCCTTCTAAGTTCCTTAATCTTCTGTTCATTCTAAATTTTGTAATTCCTTCTTTTACAGATTTATGAATGATCTTCATTTAATTTTTAATAGTGAATTGTGTATGATCACTTCTATTTGGAAATAAAATGTGTATTGTATTCCCTCCAAAATTATTCTGTACATTTCTGTTGTGTTAAAAAGATATTATCATTTAGAATAATATCAACTTGCTTATAAATGAATTAGACTTATTTTAATGGAAAAAAATGTGTCATTATGTTTATTATTTGTTAGTTTACTTGTGTTGTTCCAATGGATGTTAAAATGATCTTATTCCTGTAAATATAATGCAAGTCCTCTTTGAGTATATACTTTTTAATGTTACATTAATTCCATAATATGAATTCTAGGAAAACACACAGATTTGTATTATATCTAATATCTATTGATATTAGTGGTGAGTTCTGATGTCTGAAATATGTTTAACATAAATGAATATCTCAGTAATACAGCAAAAAATTTACTTTCATCTAAATTTATTGAAAATTTGCTTCTACTTTGTTCCTTTGATTGATTTTGTGAATGTTTTCAGACTTTAAAATTTGAATTGATCTGTTTTTCCATAGTGTAATAATTTTATATCTCTGCTACAGAGTTCGACCGAGATGGACTTTTTCTCTGAATACGGCGATGCCAACCGGTACAAGATTCAAGAAGTCATTGGGAAAGGAAGTTACGGTGTTGTTTGTTCAGCCATCGACACTCACACTGGCGAAAAAGTGGCTATTAAGAAAATTCATGACATCTTTGAGCATATATCTGATGCTGCACGTATTCTCCGTGAGATAAAGCTGCTACGACTGCTTCGACATCCTGATATTGTTGAAATAAAACATATTATGCTGCCTCCTTCTAGGAAGGACTTCAAAGATATTTACGTTGTTTTTGAGCTCATGGAATCGGATCTTCATCAAGTCATTAAAGCAAATGATGACTTAACCAAAGAGCACTATCAGTTTTTTCTTTATCAATTGCTTCGAGCCCTCAAGTATATTCACACTGGTAATTGTATTGTCTATTTCTTAATATGAGTTTGCTAGCATTGGTGTCAATATTTCTCATCTAATTGTTGGCTATATAATGCAGCAAATGTCTATCATCGAGATTTGAAGCCAAAAAATATACTGGCAAATGCAAACTGTAAACTCAAAATTTGTGATTTTGGACTAGCTAGAGTTGCTTTCAGTGACACACCAACAACTATATTTTGGACGGTATTTCTTAACATTTCCATTTTTTCGTATATGCTTTGTTGTTAATGTTGTTGTTGTTATTATTATTATCATTATTTTCTTATTGCTTGTTTAATGCATTTGCGTGTAGGATTATGTTGCTACAAGGTGGTATAGAGCTCCAGAGCTATGTGGGTCATTTTACTCTAAGGTACGTCTTTTTCGGTTTTCTTAGAACTTGTGAAAAGTGAGAGAGAGAGAGACTACATGAATATGCATAGTCTCGACATACCATTATTGTTTTTTCAATTTTCATATCGGCCTATTACATATTTTGTTATCTTCTTTTTCATCAATCAGCTAACCATAAGGACTGAAAGATCAATATATTATTTGTTATTAACTTCATTTTTCATTGTATAAGTTTCTGTTCTTCTCGTATCTGCCACGGAACTAACACTTCGAAATTAATTGCACGAGCATCGTGTAGGGCAGGAAAAAATGTCACATATTGATTACTTTTGTGTTTGGTAATAAGTTGTTAGCAAGTCAATATGAATTTAATGTCTATGGACCAATCTATAATTTTTTTTGGTAGTTTTCTGCATCTTTGGTCTTTGACTTTGTCAAAATTTTTTATAGTTAGTAGCAACATAAGGTTTTATGTTATAAATCTTGTACCTTTTGGAGCGCAAACAAATATTCATGTGTTTGTTTTGATGTAAATGAGTTATTAAGCGTTATTAACTCAATTTTTTACTCTATTTGATTGCATATGCACATCACATTGGTAACTGTTTTTTGATTCACTTTTCGTAGTTGTAATACTTTTTTTCCCGTAAATTTTGATGCAGTATACACCAGCGATCGATATTTGGAGTATAGGTTGCATCTTTGCAGAAGTACTAACAGGAAAGCCACTTTTTCCTGGAAAAAATGTAGTCCATCAGTTGGATCTAATGACCGATCTTCTCGGCACTCCCTCACTGGATACTATATCGCGAGTAAGTATATTCACCTATCATGGAAAAATCAGTTGTGTTGCTTAGTTTAATTCTGAACCAAAAATTACCAGCTTGTTAAAATTTTGTGTCGGATGAAGGTGCGCAATGAGAAGGCAAGGAGATACCTAACTAGCATGAGAAAGAAGCAGCCTGTGTCATTTGCACAAAAATTTCCCAATGCAGACCCCTTAGCACTACGACTTTTGGAAAGGTTACTTGCTTTTGACCCAAAAGACCGCCCTACGGCTGAAGAGGTTTGTTACAGCGTGCTCTATTGCTTTCTAATGTCTATTTAAAATATAATCATTCATTACAATGTGTAGTAATGTATAATAATATGGTGTGTTGATTTTTAAATGTTTTGTTGCTTTCAGGCACTGGCTGACCCTTACTTCAAGGGACTGGCAAAAGTCGAGAGGGAACCGTCCTGCCAGCCTATCACCAAAATGGAGTTTGAATTTGAAAGACGAAGAGTCACAAAGGAAGAAATTCGAGAGCTAATTTTCCGAGAGATTCTAGAGTACCATCCTCAACTTTTGAAAGACTACATGAATGGAACAGAGAGAACTAATTTTCTCTATCCAAGGTTTTGATTTATTAAATGGCATTTATTGTCTCTTTTGACTTTTAATGATTTTCAACTCTATAATTTTATCCTAAATATTTTTGTGGTCCGTTTCTTGGCAGTGCTGTGGATCAATTCAGAAAGCAGTTTGCTCATCTCGAGGAAAACGGTAAAAATGGTCCCGTTGTGCCGCTTGATCGAAAGCATGTTTCTCTTCCAAGGTAATTCCAATCTATAGGTTATCGTTGGATTTCATTTGGCCAATGTTACATTACTATAGTAACTTTACTGTTGACTAATGGTTACTTTCTATTACATTATGCTCATGTCAAGATCAAGATAGTAATTACAAGATTGAATGTTCTACAATAAAAATCACTGACTGAGACACATACATAATGACATTTGTGAAGTGCATAAAATTCTGGTGTTGCTTTAGCAAATACATCAAATACACTTTTGGTTTGCCTATCTTTCTCCACTCACGATTTTGGTCCCTGTATTTTTAAAATCTGTAGTTGGATCAAAGCTCATCCATGTATTATCCATGTCGTCAAATTAATCCATGGTTTAAAACTATGACCATTTAAAAAAAATATAATTTGATGGCAGGGATAATGAATGTATGAGTTTTTATCCAACTGAGTACTTGCCACATACCCAATTTTAGCCTCAAATTCACAAGTGGGAATATTTTTTGACATTTATAAGCTCGGGGGCCAATATTGCAGATGTAGAAATGGGGGATTAAAATCGTGAATGGAGTAAAAATAAGGGAACATAAAATGCATTTAATTTAAGCCTTCAATTTATTGAGTTCTGTTTGAGAGCAGAAAAATGTCCTATAGACTAGGCAATTGTCTTAATGTACATAGATGTGACATGGTCCCTTTCCAAGATTAAATTACATAATATGTCAGCATGAGTTGGAGGTAGCCTTTAGTTTTGAGGCACTTTTCTCTGAAGTAATTTCCCAACCTATTTAGTTGCCCTTTCAATTTTCATAGCATAATGTACAAGAGAATTCAATTTCACAAGTTGGTAGACTAAAATCAATCCCACCTACTCCATCCTGCTGTTTGCTTCCATGTTACTTATATGATTATTTCCATTCATAAGGACCATGTGTTTTTGAATAATTGATAGGTCAACAATTGTACATTCAAATACAATACTCCAAAAAGAGCAAACAAGTATTGCTTCCAGCAAAAACTGGCAAACACCTGAGGAATATAATAAGAACTCTAGAGATACTGAAATTCCAATGCCAAGGCCGATGCAGGGACCACAAAGAATTCCACTAGGTATGTCATATGTGTTTGTTATCTATGAAGCACTGAGATAGACATGGACACTGGATACGACACTGGTAATAATTTGAAAAAAAATAGATTTATTGAATGTAATGTAATCACACGTGTCAGTGTTGTGTCGGACATTCAGACTTGCCTTCAATTTGAAGCATCAGTGCTACATAGTTTGTTATCAATGTAGTCTTTAGAAGTTATGTGGGGTTGGCAATTATTAATAATTTCATTTTTTCTTATCAGCAAAACCTGGTAAAGTTGTCGGACCTGTCGTTCCCTACGAGTACGGAAATGTCGTTAAGGATTCTTATGATGCAAGGGCATTTATCAGAGGTACTGTACTTCCTCCTCAACCTGTTCCACCAGCATATTACTATCAAAGGCCTAGTAGCACTGCAAATCAAGATAGACAAGCAACAACTGAAGCTGATAAAGGTGTTCTTTTGCAAGCTAAACATGGACAACAATGCGGAGTTAATGTGAAAATAGCAGCAGATATAGCCATTAATATCGATACAAATCCCTTTTTCATGACAAGGATAGGAGCAAACAAGTTAGAAAAAGATGATCAAATTGCAATAGAAACAAACTTGTTGCAGCCAAAGGCTCAATATGGTGGAGTTGGTGCTGCTACTGGAGCCACTGCTCATAGAAAAGTCGGGCCTATTCAATACGGTATGACAAGAATGTTCTAGGATGGAAACAGATTACCTGCAGTAACTGCGTTATTTCTCGACTGTCTGATCTAAATCACTAGTCGAAATCGTTTAGAAAAGATTTACATTGTGCCTGTTCAGTATTGTATGGCAAGAATATTCTAGGGAAAGGTTTTCTAGTGAATATATTGGCCAAGGGAGAGCATAGCAATCCCTATAGTGAAAAAGGCTCTTTGTAGGGAAGGGTCATTTGTTTGTACAAAATGAGGGAGTGTGAGGACCATTGTGGCAAGTACTTCCCTTTTACCTTTTTAAGGGTTAGTTTTCTTTGGTATTTGTCAGTTGAACTAAGACGTAAGAACTAAGAATTACTGTAATGCGATTTAATTTTACTAACTTTGTAAAAATATTTTACATGAATGGTTGATTGTAATATGTTGAAATTTATCAACTAATTGTGTGTTCGACTTTCACTAGTTGTCACTAGAGAAAGACAAATATAAATCTTTTTATAAATGCTAATATTCTCTACCTTGTACTGAGACGCTGTCTCCACGTCTTAAATTCTATTTATCATAAGTGTAAATTTTGTTTACGCCACATCAAAATTAAACTATTTAATTATTTTAACACACTTTTTAGATTACAAGTACACAAATTACTTTTCAAATAGGCACATAAATTTATAATGTCTTTAGGATTTGAAATTTATTTTTACCCGAAATCATATTAACAACTATTAGCTATTACTCGTCACAATTACTTAGTGTAATCACATGCCTCACATGAGTAATATATACTAAAATAAATTTAAAAGAAAAAAATATTGAAAGAGTAAAATTGTCCATTACTTATTTTTATGACATATATGAGACAAAGGAGCTTACAATTACATCTGTCAAAAGGGTTAAGCCTAGGAAAGTTTATTCCTTAAAAAATATAAATGGCAACCTTCTATGGCATTTCAAACATATCTATTATAATATTAAAATAGATTCTCAAATCCTTCATCTAAAACCTAATCACATTTTAGGTAATATAATTTTATTTGTGCCACCTCTCTCTTCTCTTTCTATTGTTTATATAGTACACAATTTCATTTCATCTATTACATTTCATTTCATAAAAAAAAAAAATCAACAATAAACAAACATTAATAATAGCTCATAATGTAATAAACATTTTTCTATTATCTATTTATTATTTATTAAATGTTAATTTATTTCGTAATCATTTCCAATGTAAGTCCAAATATATGCCTTTTTTATTAGCTAAATTAAGATTCAAGAAGACACGATACCACAACCTCGAGACATGAACCATTGTTTATGCTAATTTCCTCTCCAATTTGAGTATAACAAAATTGCTTTTGTGGTGTTTGATGAAATGCAACTGTTTATATTCATTTGAGTAACTGACTTTGGTATATTTTTCTCGTTCATGACCATCTTCTTCTTCCATAAGGGATTGCTAGCTACTAGAAATGCGTGTTTCATTTTATGTCTAATATTTAATTACATAATTTTTATGTTATCTTTCATTTACAATATCACTAATACAAAAAATCTAATTTATTTAATTTATGTTGATGTCAATTATTGATGTTCAATTCAACAAACCGTACGTTTTGCATCCTTTCAGTCGCTTCTTATTAGGTCATTTAGTCTTCTTTTTTTAAACCATAAGTTCTTGATAGTTTCTAATTTCTATCATTCAAAGTAGATCCATGTTACAATGCATATTTTTTTTAGCGTAATAAATTCCTAATTTTCCATCATTCAAAGTAAATCTATTGTTACAGCGTAATAAATCAACTGGAAAATGGTTGAAATTTAGACAATTCTTGAAAAATTAAAGTTCTCACAATAATTAAGAAACAATAATAATAACACATTTGTCTATAGGATAATTTGAAACCTATAATCCATTTTTTAATTTTACATTCTCCAAATCAAATTTCAATATTTTCTGTTATAATTGTATCATGAGTGACATTATATTTATTGTTTTTGACTCATATAACTCAACAAAAAAGACCCAGCACGAGACATGTGAGCTAGAGATGAACGGACGGAGGCTATAAATTAGGTTTTAACAAAATAATTTATATTTGTCAAAAATTTGTAAATTTTTATTCCATTATGACAAGTCAAGTTTACAAGGAAACAATTATTTCTTCCATCTCATTTTAAATGCCTCATTTGTCATTTCTTTTTGTCTCAAATTATTTGTCATTTTACAATACTAATTTATTCAAAGTAGGTCAATTGTTACAGTACATATTTTTTTAGTGTAATAAATCAACTGGACAATAGTTGGAATTTACACAATTCTTGGAAAATTAAAGTTCCCACAATAATTAAGGAACAATAATAATGACACATTTGTCTACAAGATAGTTTGAAACCTCTAATCCGTGCATGTGAGCTAGAGATGAACTGATGGAGGCTACAAATTAGGTTTTAACCAAATATTTTAGATTTGTCACAAATTTGTAAATTGTTGTTCCATTCTGACAAGTCAAGTTTACGAGAAAACAATTATTTCCTCCATCTCATTTTAAATGGCTCATTTGTCATTTTTTTTGTCTCAAATTTTCTGTCATTTTATAATACCAATATAACATTAATTACTTTTTTTCACTAATACTCTTATTTATTATATTTCAATTCATCAAATTTTTTCGTAAACTGCAATTAATAAAAATATTTAAGTAAATTAAATATTTTATCATTGAAATCAAAACAACTAATAATTTTCTAAAAAATTATACACACTTCAAATAAAATATTTAGAATGAGATGGAGGAAGTACTTTTATATATCAAAGTTTATACCTTTATACACGTTTTTTTATTTAATTTATTTTATCTCTTTAAAATTAATGTTTGATTTTCTTTCCTCATATTTAATATTTTCTTTAGTTAACTTTCTAATTTGTTATTTATTGAAAAAAATCAAAAAATAATTTTTTTACTGAATTTCAGTTTTTAACTTAACAGACTTTGCATGTGAAAAAGTTTTAATAATTAATGATACTATGGTTAATTTTTTATTGAATAAATAAAAATTATGATGAAAATAAATAATATTTAATTATTCTATCCAACAAAAAAGAAATGAAAATAACATACCACAAAATATATAAACATTAATACTAAAAAGAATATCACTGAATTTTTACATTAACGTGTTAAAAAAAATACTACTCCAATATTAAATATAAACAAAAAAAAGTTAATACATTTGATTTAAAATTTGGACTACATATATCAATTTTTTTACTCACTTTTACTTTAAGATCAAAGGGAATATCAATTTGTGTTAATAATTAAACACACAAAAAATATTTCAGTAATTAATTAATGTATTTTTTTTTTTTGAAATATTACTGAAGAGGGGTTTTTGAAAAGTTATTAGAGGGTGATTTTTTAAAATGTTAATAGAGGGGTTATTAGTAAAGATGAGTTTTTTTGTCAAATGAATTTGGATCGTTAATCTACAATTAAAAATTAGAAGTTGTTAACAACGTATCTCTCTTTTAGTTTTTAATAATTAAAATAAATTTTATAAAATTATTTTTTAATTTAACTTATTTAAAATAGTAAAAAGTTATTTTTTATTCAAATGTGTAAATTATTAACCCATATATATATATATAGGGGTGTTTTAAATTTACAGACTATCAACTTTTAGTTTGTATAAATTAGCAATACGCTCCTTTTTTATTTAGACTAAAAACTAAAAAGTGTTCCTTTTAAAAACGACTCCCTCGGAGTGTAACTTAATAAAAAAAATTAGTTTAAAATAAATGTTATTTACAATTTTTAATGTAATTTTAATTAATTTTTTATACTATTTTTAAATAATTATTATATATATAACTTATAAAATATTATTATATTTTATAATAATAATAGTAAAAAATTTATCCATAATTTAAATAAATAAATTGATAAATAATTTTTTTTTAATTATTATATTTGTAATATTTACATAAAAATTTTAAACAACACTTATTTTAAACGGACAGAGTAAATTATTGAATAGATATTAACGTAATTTAAACTTTTTTAATTTTAAACTTTTTTACTCTGTCGTTACGGTTACAATAGATCAGTCATATGTGATATGGGTCAGAAAAATATAATATATAATCTTCACACCATAAATTACAGATATATCTAATCTTCTCCCATATTCGAGACACAGGAGTATATTGATTATATTAGGCTCATGTGCATGTTCACAATATTTAGGTTCAAATGGTAACGATTATCAACAAACATCAATCCCTAATCAGAATTTGTTATTCTCGTTAATTAGCAATTAGCAAGGATATATAGCTTAACATTTGCTCTCATTCTTGTTCCCAATTAATGCTTTGCCAAACATTTGTTGATTGCGATTTTCGTGAGTAATTTCTGCTTCTAATTCTTCAACAAAAAGAATTGAGTCATTAATTGTATGAGAGTAAAACTAAGAAAAAAAACATAAATCTCTTTAAAAAAAAGAAAGAAAAAAAATTAAATTACCTTGATACCCACTTAGTCAAGTAGTTTTTATTTTTTTTTATTTTTTATTTTAATCGTTTATGCAAAAATAGTGTGCAAAGACATCATATTGATATTTTAACTATGTTGGTATCCCAAATCAATCAACTATTGCATTATTCTAAAATATTATTAACATAAATTAGAATAGCAAAATACAAAATTCTTGGGGACTATACTAATACCCAAAAAAGAAATCTAAATTGATACAAACTACTGTCTCGTTAAAAACCTTATAAAAAAAAAATCTAGGGGGATAAAACCACGTTGAAGAAAAAAGAGTGTAATAAACACTTACAATATTAAAAAAATCTATATCTAAGAAGATTAATGTTGTTTATATTAAAAACATCATAATTATTAGAAGCAAAAGTATTCCATCAATTATCATTAACGATTTGAAGAATAGTTGGATTTTTAGACCAATTAGTCCAAATAGAGAAGGTGTACTGTACATTTGCTAATTTACACCAACAAAAAATTAAATGGTATTCCTAAACAAAAAAAAATTTAAATGAGTATATATATATATGGTGAGGATCCGTTGACTGTAGAAGTAACTTTGTGATGAGTTATTCCACTTAATAACTCAATATATACGATGATTTTCAATAATTCAACAGTTGATTATTGACATAATATATTAATGATCAAACACACAGTTTTATGTAAATTCAATATTCGTAGTTATGTAATCTAGTCATTGATATTACTTATATTTTTTAAAAGTTTATTATACATTCATTTAAAAACTTTTAATGAAACATCCAATAATTTTAAAATTTTATAAAAATTTGTGAAAGTGATCTACTTAATAAGAACTTTTGATTTGACGGTTGGCTTGATGAAATTCATTGATATGGAGTTATTAAATAGAATAACTACCAACAAAATTACTCATGGAGTCAACAAATCCCTTGTAATCTCTTCGGAATAGTAATGTTTGATTTCTTTAAATTAACTTCTATAATAACCGTTTCATTTTTTGGTGAAGTTTTTAATGCCTTTAAATTATAATTAATATTAGATAGTTTGTAAGTAATTCTAAATATAAGATCTATATTAGCAATTCATTCTTTAAACATTTTATCTAAACATTGAATATTAATAACTAACGGATTCTTAGTGTGTTCATTTACTAAATTCATAGAAAAATTTGGATAACAATTAAAATACACGAGACCATCATTAATATTTGATTCAAATGTAGCTAGTATGAATTCATGAAAGCGATTAATTCTAGTATCTCTTAAAGATTAATAGTATAAGAGTATTTAGTCCTAGTTTATGTAAAGGTTTAACTACTACCTATTATTAATCCTACATGTATATATTTACATCTTTCGTGAAAATGTTTTTCTAAAATATCATCTTTCAACAATTTAGTTGTTTTAATAATTTAGAAGACTCTATAGTATGTGTAATATTTTGGCTTCTAAAGTTAGAAGTACTTGACTTATATATGTTTTTATATTTAATATCAGGTAATGACCAATTTTGTAATCGATTTTCTATTTCAGCAATTTCTAATTCTTGATTTCAATAATTATCTTGGTCTATTCTAATTGCAAAAGTTGAGGTTGAGGAGGAAGAAGTACAAGGAGGTACTAAAGTTTAGCTTCACTTTTGGATCCAAGCTCACTAAGTGTTCTAAGTAACTAAGCCATATTACCTTAGATATTACTATTTACTTATCAAGACCACCCTTAAACAAAGGGAAAACCCTATTTGGCTTCTCTATCGCCATTTTTGGGCTTACCAACGCTACCTACCAACGGTTGACCAACACTAAGAACATCATAAACTCTGACACATAATCAACTACCAAAACCTTTTTACGATGTTCTAATACGAAAGGAAAGGAACGTGAATATATGGTAAAGTAAAACATATTAAAAGTGTAGAAAATAAGTGTATTTAGAAACATAGAATGAAGGTGCAAACACGAGAAGAGGAGTTGAATTGTGTTTGACAAAGTTGATAAATTTTTGCTAATTTGTGAAGGTTGGTTTGTTTTGATGAATTACTTAGATAAGAAGTAATCGGTTTCAGAGACAACAAACAATGAAAGCATAAATAATTGCACACATGGATTTATCCTGGTTCACCATTAGCTTGGCTACATCTTGTCCCCTCATTCAGAAGGCTTTAATACAAAGCAACTGACCCTCCAAGCCAATCTTCCCAAACAGCTTGACAACCCCAGACTTTTGAGGAACTTACCACCTTCACCCTACAAGTCAAGTATTCTCCTTTCAAATTAACAACCCCAGATTGAAGAAGAAACTAAACCACTATTGGGTTGGATACAAAAGATTTGAACTTTAAGTGTTTGCTTCTAATAAAGTTGATAATAATAATAATAACTCTCACACTTTAAGAAAAAAACACTTAGAAAAAATTTCTTATTCGAACAAGTGTTTCTCTCATGAACTATAAAATGAATTTGGAATTTGAGCTTGAGTTCATCCACTCTTTTCTAATTTTGATGATCTTCTTCTTCCACTTTGAATATCTATTTATAGTTAAAATTAGATCTTCAATTGAGTCCTTGTTTAATTCTAAATTGTATCTTCATTCCTAGTTTGGTCAACAATGATCGTATTCAAAAATAATTTTGAACAAGATGTTTTTTGATAATATGTTCTTTAACCAATTCTTTATTTCTGAATCCAATATAAGCAATTCTTCTAGATTGATTATGTTCGTATTTTGTTCAGGTTGAGTTTGTAAATTCTTTAGATTGATTCTGTTTGTATTTTGTTCTGATTGAATTTGTAAATTCTTCAGATTGATACTGTTCATATTTTACTGTAGAAAAATCTTGATCAAATCTTCTTCAAATATTCTTTTCAACTAGGTCAAAGATTTTCTTACATTATAATTCTGAATTAAATCTTATTTTAGTTTTTATTCAATTATAAATCTTAATCAAATCTTATTTTAGATTTTCTTCAATTATAAATCTGAATCAAATCTTATTTTAGATTTTCTTCAATTATAAATTTGAATCAAATCTTATTTTAGATTTTCTTCAATTTATAAATCTGAATCAAATCTTATTTAGGGTTTCTTCAATTTATAAATCTGAATCGAATCTTATTTTAGATTTTCTTCAATTATAAATTTGAATCAAATCTTATTTAGATTTTCTACAAAAATACGAATCTTCTTTCATACTCTTTGAAGTTAAATACATTATTCTCATAAAATACTTTTGTTATCATCAAAACTCCAAGCATAAAACTAACTTGATTTCAACATAAAATGCTTATATTAAACCAACGGTTGATCAACACTAAGAACATCATAACCCTGACATTACTAATTCAACTACCCGAACCTCTTTACAATGCTCTGATACGAAAGGGAAAAGAACATGAACATATGGTAAAGTAAGAGATATTAAAAGTGTAGAAAATAAGTGGATATAGAAACATAGAATGCTTATATATATATATATTTATATATATATATATATATATATATATATATATATATATATATATATTGAAAGTATGTCAAATAATGTAAATGGAAACCTATTATAATTCAAAATTCAATATTTAATAAGAAACTTTACAAAAGTAAACAACACTTAAGAAAACAACTGATAAAAGAGAGCTTTAGAATTTTTTTTGAGAATTTTTAGACAAATATTTTTACTAAAAAAATCAACTGTTCATAACTACTATGATTTGCCCTTTTATAGATTAAGGATGCATACTCAGATTTCAATATTACCCTTACTTTTTCCTGAGACAAGGAAAAATCATATCACTAAGTTAAAAATACCAAAAACAAGGAAAAAATATATATAACTAAATAAAAAACAAAAGTGCTCACTGACCTGTGTCAGTGAATAGTGATTTGTATCTACGAATAGTAACTAAATTGTAATTTGTCTCTATAGTTTCTTATGGTATTATATAAGATCAAATCTTTAATGTAGTGCTTTAATAATATCATCATAACAATTATCTTCATTGAGAGGTGTAGAATTTTGATTGGACTATCGAGTCTTCTTCTTTATCTTCTAACTATGAATTGACCATTTGTAATTTCTTTAAAAATTATTTCTTGCTAGTAGAGGTAGATAATTCAGCCATTACTTTAGATTTTTCTACTAAAAATAATGCTTATTTGTCTTGACATAGCCAAATAAGATGGGTTCTTTCTATGCCAATCAGTTAATCTATTCTTTGATAGTAATTAAGGATTAAACTTATTCCACCATCTAACTCTAATAACTCTTACTATTTCAAGAACTATACAATCTTCACAAAGTAGTTGAGAACCATAAATACATGATGTTATCTAGGAAATTCCAAAGCTTGCACAGAAATATAATAACTGAAGAGATCTAGGGAAAATAGTCTCTTTTATAGAATATTCAAATGCTTTATTTGCATAATTAGGGAATACTTTGTTGAGACAAATCTCTTTCAAATGGTTTTAATGATAAAAAAATTAAATGATTATGATTCTTGTTAAGACTAATATGTGCTCTTGAGTGTATTATTATTAGAAAACAGGTTGTTCTTCAAATAAGATAGAATCTATGTAAAGTCAACAAGATTTCAAACGAGAGGATGGACTAGAGGATGGATTTTCAAAGAGGATGAACCAACTATTAGTCAAAATATTCAGAATCACGTTAACTTTGATTTCTTTCCATGTATAAAGTCATTTCAGTATTGAAGTTTGAAAGAAAAACAATGTCAACTGAAGAAAAAGAATGGCAGAGGATGAACATAGGAATTGGGAATATAGAAGAATGGACCTCTAGCTCTATGCATAGGCTTATGATAAAAATGGTTCTACCTTTACAACTGCACATAAAGGTTATACTAAACAAAGCCCAAAGTAGAATCTGACATGCATTGGAGAACGAAAAAGAAAAAGGACAACTAAGACACGGACTTCCAGAAGGTTTGTGTAACACCCCGAGTTTAAAACACAGCGCGAGTGCATTTTTTTTTTCAAATAAATATTTAAAGTGAGTTTTCCAAAATTAATTCGAAGGAATTAAAATAATTACTTAATTCTGGAAATAAAACATTTTTGAAAGGTAATAATGTCATAACATTTCCAAAAGTCAATATCAGAGTGCGGAATAAATAGTACAACAATTGTTTTTCAAAATAAAAACAAAATACATTTCCAGCTCAAATCCTAATACATCAAGTCTAACTAATCATGCGCTAAAGCTACAGTAGCACGGATTTCCTCCGCATCCTAAGCAAGTCTTCTCTGAATCTGCCGCTCGCCTCGACGTGACCTCCTCCTCCTCCTCCTCATACAGAGAGGGGTCGGTCTCCTCAGAAGTCAGATCAATACATAGTCTCGGCCGCTTCGGCGAAGCCGGAATCTCATAACAATTGTCGGAGATCCTGGACGGACCCGAAATCTCAGCTGCTACTAGCTTCGGCTCATCAGTCTTCCCTTCTGCCTCAGACTCATGTACAACTCCTCCAGTCACCGGATTTGGAGTCACCACTCCTACAGTGGTCTCCGTCTCAACCCCTCTAACGGACTCCTCAACATCGTCGAAAATTCCGTGCGCCTCCAATACTAGACGGGAAGGCATGGGAAAATCTATACTCGTATATGTGCGCTCCACGAAATCCTCTACGCTGTCAGTCCTGCTCGTCCTCTCCAACCACCCCGTGTAAGTCGCCCTGCTTGAGATGGGGTCAAATACCCAAGGAGTACGGGAATAGCGATCAAGGAAGTCCAACAACGTTTCCGTAATTCGGGTACCCACGGGTGGCATGGGTTTAGGTAACATCTGAGGGCAAAGCCCAAAGTCCATAATATAATAGCAAGGGTCACCGACCGAAATTAACAGATAATCACATAGCATATATTGCACAACAACAATTATAACCATGGTATGACATATGATGATGAGGAAAATAATAATGCTCATTTGAAACTTAATGACATATATGCCTTTTTAAAAACAGCAGCCAATTATTATGAAATATGTGATAAGTACAAACAACACCTCAGCAAATCACAATCATTAAATCAGAAAATTCAGATTCTGAATAGTACTCACACACATTCAATTTCCAATCGTTCATCATATAATCAAACGTGACCCACCGGTCAATACCTCAATGCAATATGTATATGCTTATGTATACAATTTTCTTGGGATCACCAAGGTGCAGTCGCTCAACAGACCAGCACAATATGTTTGACATTAACGGCCCTCAAGACCAGGGTGCAATCGCTTAACAGATCAGCACCAGTGCAGACGCTCAACAGTCCAGCACGTTTGACATATACCAAGGTACAATCGCTCAACAGATCAGTACTTAGTGCGGTCGCTCAACAGACTAGCACTCGTGCAATCGCTCAACAGATCAGCTCGTGGCTGCGCATTTCAGGGTACAGACGTTCAACAGTCCAGTACCAATGCAGTCGCTCAACAGACCAGCACCTATATACCAAAGTACAATCACTCAACAGATCAATACTTAGTGCAGACGCTCAACAGTCCAGCACTCGTGCAATCGCTCAACAGATCAACATGTGGTTGCGCATTCTAGGGTACAGACGCTCAACAGTCCAGTACCAGTGCAGTCGCTCAACAGACCATCACTCGTGCAATCGCTCAACAGATCAGCACGTAGCTGCGCATTTCAGGGTACAAACGCTCAACAGTTCAGTACCAGTGCAGTCGCTCAACAGACCAGCACCTATATACCAACAGACTAGCACTCGTGCAATCGCTCAACAGATCAGCTCGTGGCTGCGCATTTCAGGGTACAGACGTTCAACAGTCCAGTACCAGTGCAGTCGCTCAACAGACCAGCACCTATATACCAAAGTACAATCACTCAACAGATCAATACTTAGTGCAGACGCTCAACAGTCCAGCACTCGTGCAATCGCTCAACAGATCAACATGTGGTTGCGCATTCTAGGGTACAGACGCTCAACAGTCCAGTACCAGTGCAGTCGCTCAACAGACCATCACTCGTGCAATCGCTCAACAGATCAGCACGTAGCTGCGCATTTCAGGGTACAAACGCTCAACAGTTCAGTACCAGTGCAGTCGCTCAACAGACCAGCACCTATATACCAAGGTACAATCGCTCAACAGATCAGTACCTAGTGCATACGCTCAACAGTCCAGCACTCGTGCAATCGCTCAACAGATTAGCACGTGGTTGCGCATTACTCTGTGGCCTATCGCGGGTACCACTTGACTATGCAATGCATGAATAGGCAGTGTTTCACTTCTCTAGAAAAAGAATGCAAAATCAGAAAATTCATGCTTTTTCATCATGTTTTAAATATCTCAGCACAGTCAGAATTAACATCATCACAATCATGATTAAACAGTCAATTAATCATTAATACTTTGAAATGTTTTTCCCAGACTCTTAAAATTCAATTACAGAGTTTAAAACAAAGGATTTCTGGAATTTTACGAATCTGTATTCGAATACAGCTTCTCTGTATTCGAATACAGAAGCCAAAAATAGTGCAGAATTACACTCTGTATTCGAATACAGCCCTCTGGTACTCGAATACAGAGGCAGTCTTAGTGCACACAACCTCATCTTTCACTACATCAGTAAAGTCTCAAAACTTCATCTCTACAACTTCAAAACATCACCAAAAATTCCATTTTAATTCACCACAACAATCCCAACATTCCCCAAACACTCAGGGTTTACAAAACACTCTTAAAAACTTGGAATTTCTAGAAACTCGAATCTGTATTCGAATACAGACTCCTTGTATTCGAATACAGAAACATGAAACTGCAATTTTAACATTCTGTATTCGAATACAACATGCCTGTAGTCGAATACAGAAGACAAAACCTTGAAAAATTCAATCTTTTCTTCCAGATCCTTAAAGGTTTTCAATACTTCATCCTCTCCTCTTCAAAATATTTTCAAGAACTCCATTTAAAATCACTTTAACCCTTCTCAAGGTTTTCTCAATACTTTAAAATGTATATCATAGTGTTTAAAACTTGATTTTCTGGAAAACACGAATCTGTATTCGAATACAACTTCCTTGTATTCGAATACAAAAGCTAAAAATTGATCTTCTGGAAAAACACGAATCTGTATTCGAATACAGACCCACTGTATTCGAATACAGAAACTGAAACTAGTGAGAATCTGCATTCTGTATTCGAATACAGCATTCCTGTAGTCGAATACAGATGCAAATACAGTGTTAAAATCACACTTCTGTATTCGAATACGACATGGTCGTAGTCGAATACAGATGCGAATACATAAGCTAAAATCCTTCATCTGTATTCGAATACAGGGGCTCGTATTCGAATACAAGTTTGAAAACTTAAGTAAAACGGAAACCTTACAGGTGGTAGTCGAATACACACATGTTGTATTCGAATACCTTCGAAAACCAGTGAAATTTTCCTGAGATTTCAACCCTTTTCAAACTGTTTTCTTTTAAAAACAAACAACCAACATTAAAACAGATTCAGCATTTTTTCCAGACAATACTTTCCTCATTAAAAATCCCTTTTCTTTTTAAAACATCAACATCATCAGAAACACTCAAAACAGAAACAGAATCAGGATCATCAACAACAAATCATCCAGACTTTCAAAACATCAGAACATCATCCAGCATTTCAGCTTTCACAACACATCAGAATAACATGCAAGCATTTCAGCTTTCACAACACATCAAAATAACATGCAAGCATTTCAGCTTTCACAACACAGCAGAATAATAAGCAAGCATTTCAGCTTTCACAACACATCAGAAGAACATGCAAAATACAAACAGAATGCGTTTTTGCATTTCAAAACCATTTTCGAAACAGTTTTATGAACATGCATTTTTAAATCATGTTTGAAATAACATTCAAGACATTTTCCACTTTCCCAAATACACAACACAACTTTTAGTGCATTCAGCCCAAACAGAAATCATCACAGAGCTTCTAAAACATCAAAAATGCATTTTTCATTTTTCATTTTCTTTCAAGTAATAGGCAAACCAGTTTTCAAAATAGTAAAGAAAACACTAGTAATGCCATGAAAGTTATGCACTTACAGCCCTAATGCAACTAGAAAGTGGAAGATGCCCTTACCCTTGTAGCGTGTTCTGCTTCTGCTAAAGTGTGTGCGTCAAAGACAGTGAAAACTCCCGCCTGCGTTTGATGCTACCAAACTGAGTTCTCTAGCTCCGTAATGGTATGGGGATTAACTTTAATACTGGGGGTTTTCTGTGTTGATGCTTGGATTTTCAAGAAATGGTGTTTTAGAGGAACTCCCTCTTTTTCACTTTGTAGTCGTGACTGGAAATGGGAAAGCAGAAACAGCAAACAGAATGGGAGGGAAAATGGGTACTGTTACATGCAACACTATTACATGCAAAATGGGGAGATGTGAAGTTCTGCTCTTTCTCTGCCTCTTCACGTGTACTTGTAGAGTTTACTCAAGTGCTACCTCCTCAAAATAATATTAAAATAATGCTGGATCTTCCAGCACTTAATCATTTTGCAATTAGCCACTAATCCTTAATTAATGGCCCGGTTAATTTAATTACTTGAAATTAAATTAATTTAATCTTCATCTAATAATTTTAATTCATCTTCCAAGATAAATATTTATATATATATATATATATATATTTACTCAAAACATACATATATTAAATATTTTACAAAAATTCCCAAAATACCCTTGACATTAATTCTATAAATTAATTCTAAATTTTAAGGGTCTTACAACATCTACCATACGAGGATGGACTGTGTTCTCATCCTCCTGCAGTCAAACAAGACAAAAGATAACTAGATGGCATTTCTGTAATTCAGAATATTAGGCCTTGACTTTTTGATCAATGTGCCCAACGGACATGAAGCCTCAAAACCCATTGTTAGACGTTCTTACTACTCTATAAAAGCAATGATGCACTTCTTCATTGGACACACAACTACAAAGCAATCAAAGAAAAAGGCAAAGAGATATCAAGTGTCATTATCATCCTCTCTTTACACTTTCTATTGCATTACACTAGATCTTTGAAACATCCTTTTAGAAAGTGATAGTTAAGAGAAACATCAAACACACCTTCAAATTATATTGTAATTTCTAAGTGAGTTACACTTAGAAATAATTGAAATTCGTGAGAAGATATTGTAAGTTTGGTGAAGCTTAAGAACACAAAAGTTGTAACTAACATTTGTGAGAGGTTGACTGGTTTTTAGTGAATTCTCACAAGTGTGTGAGGACTGGACGTAACCCATTTTTGGGTGGACCAGTATAAAGCTGTGTGTGTCAATCTCCAATCTCTCTCTCTCTCTCTCTCTCTCTCTCTCTTTTACAATTAATCTGTTCTTACACTTAATCTGAATTTCCAACTTCTTACTTTGATCCTCTAGAAGACCAGTATAAAGCTGTGTGTGTCAATCTCCAATCTCTCTCTCTCTCTCTCTCTTTTACAATTAATCTGTTCTTACACTTCATCTGAATTTCCAACTTCTTACTTTCATCCTCTAGAAGAGGATAAAGCTTTAAAACTTAAAAGAAATTTTTAAACATCAAATATCTCTATTCAACCCCCCTTCTAGTGATATTCTAGTCACTTCATATTTCAGTGAAAATTCTAAATTATGAGAATCATTGGGGAAAATTTAATTTGATAGCTTTCTTAAACCAAATAAATCATGAGTGATTATAAGGTTCATGAAAAAGCATGTTATACCAAAAATCCGTACAATCACAGTGACTATAATTATGTGAAGTAAATATTCGAGTAACCTGATGTTGAAGGATGATTCTTCCAATCGTTAACATATAATACATTTGATATTTTAATTTTTGACGAATAATATTAATAAAATCTATATCAACTAAAATAAACTCATAAAAAGCCTTGTTTTTTTTTTTGTGCCTTTGGGAGATAATGAAAACCATGAGGGTAAAATTTAGAAGCCATTTGTAATGATGAACAATAATCGAAAAATATATTCAGGTTCTAATACAAATAGTGAAATTGTATAAGGCTTTCCAATAATTGGACAAGTAGAGGAAGAGGAAAGAGGAGTGTAGAATGGTAATTTCTGATGTACTTTGTGACAGGGAGAAAAGGTTTTAGTTTGTAATGGTGAAATTATTGTTTTTTGTAAACCTATAGAGGAAGAGCGTTGATAATGCACTAAAGTAGTCATCCTTGGTTTAATAGCGTGAGTATGCGTAGGAGGAAATAAATTTGTTGTAATAAATTTAGCATTTGGACTCTAAAGAGAATGCCCATATCTACCTTTAGGATCACTCATGACTTCCCTTGTAGGAATTCTCAAATAAAGAAAATCTAGAAGATAACTTTCCCTTCCTTTAATATGTTCAATATCAAAATAAGAACATGAAAGTAAAGATTACCATTTAGCACAAATATGTTTAGAAACTAAATTTTTAACATCTTTTTGTAATACATTTTTAGCTGCGGTGCAATCAGTTTTTTTTATAAAAATCTTTTAGAAAATAAATAATCTTCAAATTTTGTAATACATAAAACAATTGTCAATATTTCTTTTTTATAGTACTATACTTTTGTTGAGCTTGATTCCAAGTTCATGAGTAATATCAAACTATTATCTCTTTAGAGGTGTTACGTAATACTTGCTTAAGAATCCCTGCAAAACCTAGTTATGATGAATCGGTTTCAACTACAAGAAATGCTTGAGGATTAGAAATCCTAAACATAGAAGCTTCTTAACCATTTGTTTCAAAGTCTTAATACTATGGGTCACACTCTCATCCAATGTTGGCGGAATTTTCCTTAATCTTGTAAACAAAGGGCACATATAATCATAAGATTAGGAATAAAATCTGCAACATAATTAATACATCCTAAAAATCTTTGTAATTGGGTTCTAACTTTAATTACATCTAAATTTTTTTCTGCAAATTCAATTGCTCTACTAATCGGGACAATAGTTCCTTCAAAAACTTCAAATCCTAATACTAATCCATTTTATTTAACAATTTCAAAAAGTTTATTTAATTGCTCAAAATGTTGATTAGTTGAATTGGAAAATACTAATACATTGTCTAAGTATACTATTGTAAATTGAGAATAATTATTAAATATTTCATTCATTATATTTTGAAATTCACTATGTGTATTTTTTAATTCTAACAACATAACATTCCATAAAAGCAGTTTTATCCCTATCTTCTTCGACTAACCGTATTTGATAATAACCAAATTTTAAATCAAAATTTGAAAATATAGTTGAATTATGCAATCTACTAATTAAATCTTTTTTATTTGGTATTGGATACCGAATCCATTTTAAAGTTTTATTTAAAAGTTTGTAATTTCTAATCTTGGAAGGTCAATTTCTAATTCAGATGCATTTACTGCGGAGAAAGCAGAACAACTCAAATGTGATTTACTTGGTCTAATAAGACCTTTATCTAAATATTCATTTATTTATTTTTTTACAATATTCTAAAAATTGTTGATTCATTTGTATTGGTCTTGATTTAGTAGGAATATTTTGTTCTTTAAAATCAAGATCATATGGTGAAGATACCACATGGTGTTTTAGCGCATAAGTCATTAGAAAATGTTTTTTTGTAATTTCTTTTACCTTTTCTTGTATTTGTGATAATTTTACTTGTTCTTCAGTTTCTTTATAAAGAATTTCTTTATTAATTATAATTATTTTCCTTTGTTTTTATTTTATTAAATTTATATATGAAGTTGACTCATCTTGTATTTGATTTAACTCTTTTATTTTTTGGACTGTTTAAATTCAAAACTAATTTCCATTCCCATGACTTTTGATTTAACTCTTTTATTTGGACTGTATAAATTCAAAACTAATTTCCCTTCCCATGACTTTTAAAGTAATTGCGGTACTTGATACAGAAAAAGAATATAATAAAGAAAGAAAATGAGTTTCAAATATAATTTTCTCATGTATATTTTTTACTAATAAAAACGAGGTTGTATAACATACTCTATTTTGACAAATTTTTGTTTTTAGTAATTTGTAAGATGCTATTAACCTATAACCATTCGCTCCACTTAGTGAGTCTTTTGTTTTTGTATTATATTTGGTTGGGATTATTCCTTCTTATATATAATTTAAATCTGGTCTTGAATTTATTAATGTTATAAAATTAAATTTCTCTTCCTTAATTATTAATTGTATAGGGAGTTATACCGTATACTATTTAACTATAGTAGAAGCTATGAGCAGCTGGAATAGAATCAGATAAACCCCCTAAGTAGATCTACTACAAAGAAAAAATCGATATTTAATAAACCTTTTATTTTGGACGACAGCTACAGCAGGTTCATCGATCGGAGATGGAAAGAGTCAAGAGAGAAAGAGTAGAAAAAGTTAGTATGTAGCTTACCATGTGATATGGCTTTTTTAATTAAAATGATCTAAGCTGTTATTCTTATCTAACGGTGAGGATTACTTGTTCTCATTTCTTCTAATAATAAAGTAAGACAACCGATTTTAATGATATGGTGTTTAAGATGGATTGATACTATAAAAAACTTTTGCACTATATAAATTAAACACAAACACTAATAACTAATAAGTGTTTTAAAGAGATATGTTAAAGAATTAGATATACAATTTTATAGAGAAAAAAAAGTCTTAAAAGTATTGTATGTAACTCCAAAAAAGTTAAAAAAAAATTTCAACAATTTCTAATTTTGAATTTCTTGACAATTGCCCTATTATTCACAATTATGATTTCTTCATTTCATTTCTTTAGAGTCCGTTTGGTTGGATGTAAATGGAGAAAAAAAGATTTTTAAATTTATATGTTTGGTTTAATTTTTAAAAGAAAAAGAGAAAATTGAAATTCATACTTGATCTACTTTTTGTTTTCTCCTAATTGAAAAGATTTGGACGAGACAAGAGGTAACTAAAAACACCTTAAAATAATTTAAAATTCTCCTTCCCTTTTAACCAAACATTCTTTTAATTAAAATCTCCCTCCCCTCATCTCTCTTTATTTGAACCAATTATATCTATTTTCTTTTCCTCTTCTATGTCAAAATCCCTCTACTGGACAAAAGTGATTTTAAAGATCCGTTTGATGCGCATGATAGAATAAAAACAAGATATGATATAAAACTGAATAATGATAAGATAATATATGATATGATAGTGACATGATAAACACTATCATATATTGTGTTCGATACATACATGATAACCAACATAATAATATTTTATTTTGTCATGTATTTGATACACATTTCTTCATGATATAATATAATATAATATAAATTAGAATTAAATAACAAAATTACCATTGCGAACAATTACATATTAGTTTTTTTTTTAAAATTAACTTTATTATATTTTAAATATTACAAATTAACAAAAAAAATTAAATAAGTAATGAAATAATTTTATATTAAAACTATCGATCAACACTACTAAATAAATAATTTAATTTTTTTTTTAAAAATCATTAGTAACCAAATAATTATATTTTATTTGTTAGAATGTAAATAAATATGATATATATTATATGTAAATGGCAAAAATACCTTGTAAGTAAATTATATTTATTTTAAAATTTCAATTAACTTTCATAATTTTATAATTGTGAATACTAATTTATTAAATTATATAAAAAGACAAAACTACCCTTGTGATAAAATCATAAACATTTTTTAAATTAATTATTAACATTTCATTTTTAAGTTTAATATCAAATTCTATTACTTATCATATACTGTTAGTTCATCAAACACCAGATTCAAACATGATATGATAATTTATTTCTATCTTACCTCTTATCATGTGCATCAATCGACTCCAAATATCTTATACGGTTACACATTATTCATTTTTAATTATTTAGTATTAGTACTTAATAAGCAATCAATTCCTCCAACACAACCCCTTCAATTTTTTTATTAAAATAAGTGTCACAATAACTCTATATAATTACATTTTAAAAACACTATATATTTTAATTTAATTTATTAAATGAGGTCTATAAAAAATGTGGAAAGGTGCTTGTAAAGCCACCGTCGCTAATAACTACTCATCTTTTTATTTGCCAACAGAAGTACCTAGTAGGTGGAGCTCCCTACTAGACAAAGCAACCCATTGCACTTGTATTCAATAAAAGTTAACGAGCTTACCATAAAACAAAGTTAACGAGCTTTAAGTTTTTTTTTTTCCGCAAATTAAATGGTGGACAATTTTAAAATAGGTGGTTCTGTTTATAAATCACTTATAATTAAAATAATGATTTAATTGATATTATTCAACGAATTAAATTTTAAATGATATATTTATTTTATTTTATTTTATTAAATTAACATAGATCAAATTATTATTTTAACCATAACATAACATAGACCATTAACTTAGACTTTTAAAGAATATTATCCATGGTTATGATAATTTAAATGATTTTTAACCACTAAGCATGGCATTAGCCTTTGAAATAAGCCAAACATTCATGGGCTTGTAGCATCTCAATTACTTAAAATCTATCTTCGTACTCAAACTTCAGCTTAGGTTGGTTACTGTAAATTTCCGTATCTTAAAACAAATTTGCATATCTTATAAAATAATTTGCATTTAAAAAAAAAAAGTTCGAAATCTGAATACTCTTTCCATTTACCCGCAAATTCCTCCAAAAATGGTATTCATGACCTCACAATTTTCTCGGATTCATTCCCTCCCATTCCAACACCTCAATCTTCATCATTCCTCTTACTCCAATCTCCCTGTTCATCACAATCTTCCATCAACGATCCAAATTTCTTCAACGCCATTTTCCAATTCCAAATATCCTTACAACGATGTCGGAGTCCACCGGAAAAGGATCATCGAAGAAGATCGCGGCGGCTCTAGAACGCGAGCGAGACGAACTAGCAGCAGAGAATACGAAAAAGAACGAGGAGATCAAGAAGATGAAGACGGAGATCGAGAAATTGCGAAGCGAATTGGATTCAGCGGCGGAGCTGAAGGCGGAGACGGAAAGACTTAAGAAAGAAGTGGAGGAAGCGAAAGCGGAAGGAGAGAAACTGAAGAAGATTCTAGAAGAAAAAGAAAGTAAACTCGAGGTGATAGAAAAGGAAGGGAAAGAATTGAAACAAGGGAATGCGGAGATGGAAATGAAAGTTAGGGATTTGGAGAGGAAAATTGGAGTAATTGAAATGGGAGAAGTTGAGGAGAATAGTAAGAGGGTTAGGGTTGAGGAAGAGATGAAGGAAAAAGTTGATGAGAAAAGGAGGGAGATTGAGGAATTAGGGAATGTGTTGTTGGAGAAAAGGATTGAGTTGGAGAAATGGTGGAAAGAGAATAAGGATTTGGAAGAGAAAATTAAGGTTTTGGAATTAAGTTTAATGAGTATGAAAGAGAAAGGGTTGGATTTGAATTGGCCAGTTGTTGCAGCTGGGTCTGCTGGGGGTATTGCTTTGGTAGCAGTTATTATGCGTTTCTTCTTTGGGAAAAGAAGGTGAGAGAGTGAGAGAGAGAGAGAGAGAAAGTGATTCAATTTTAATGGAGGAACTAAGTGCATGTTTTGATCGATTTTTAGTTTTGTATTCCGGTGAATTTGTTAGAATTACATTAAACAAAATTGATTTTGCAACTTCCAACGGGATACAAACGTGCACTCAATAGTTTTAAAAAACTATAATGTGACTGAAATTGTCAAATTTAGTATGGTTTTAAACATGCATCAAGAGGTAAGGTTTTGGAATTTCTAACTATGATTGAAATTTTGTTAGTCATTAGATTTGAAATGATTTTTATTTTTCTATATATTATTGTTTTTAGGAGCTATGGATTTTGTTTTGATTCATGTTACTTGTTTTTGTTTTTAGTTACTACTAGCTGTTTGTTGCTTGAGAAAGTTAAACCATTAACAACAACCAGTTAATAGAATTTTACTATATACAGTCTATAATTGTTGCTTTTCTATTTTGGTTTTTGGATTACGAAATGTAGACCATTTGACTCCGCAATAAAAATATTAATTGTTAGAATTTTTTCATTTAATTCTATCATCTTTGTGGGATATGTTGAAATTTGCTTTTGCACTTTGGGTGTTTTTGGATAAGCATTTAAGTTATTATGGATTTCTCATTTCTATAAGTGATTAAATAATATAGTTAAACTAGTTGTAACAAAAAAAAAACTATTTTCATTAAGCATGATGAGTGAATCAATAAATTTGTTCTCTAAAATTGTAAGGTGGTCATGTATTTATCTAATGAATTTTGGAAATTGCAAGAGGTGATCCTTGTGGAATAAGTAATACGGTCTATTCATTCTCGTGGTCAATTGGGCTATGGGTTGTTACAAAATATAGTTGATATATATTTATTATTAATTAATTAGTTATTATGTATGTAATTAATCATTATGTAGGGACCAAATTCAAATTTTTTGCATTTTGTAGTGGCTAAAATAATTTTTTTTATTTTACATAGACTAAATTTAAATTCATTAGTTATCAATTACTTAACCATTAAAAACTAATAGCATAAAAATTTGAAAATTAATATTTGTCATTAATTAATTAATTATTATATAGGATAAAAACTGTTTAAAGCAAAAATTATTAATTTAAAGTCATCTATTTTTTAGTTTTTAAAATTTTAAAATTTGTTTGGTAAATTTAATTTTACAAAAATATTTTTAAAAACTGTTTTCTATTTATTAGTTCTGGAAACTGAAAAACTAAAACAAGTTAAAGAGATTTTGATTTTTAATTTTTAATTTTTTGAGAAGAATAAAAAAATACGGAAAACATGATTTTTGATTAATGGCAAAAGCATAATAATGGCAACTATAAATTAGAAAAAGAAAAAATGTAACATTTTTTCCCGTCAAAGTGTAAATTGCAACAATGCCTTCTCAAATAACTACCTTTCCATTTTCTACCGTGTTTTGAGCTGGTTCAACATGAAAATTTAAAGGATATATATATTTTTCAATTATTATAAAGAGGATTTAATTTATATATCAAGGTGTCTTTGTGGTATTGTTTGAATTGATTATGAAGCAAAAAGTCATCATATGTGTTAAAATATTCGCTTTCAATTCGGAGATGACAACTATAAAAAAATTATATACGTTGATCGAAATTATTTTAACATTAATATTTTAAAATATTAAATTATAAAATTGTATTAAAATAATTAGTTTAAAGTAAAAAATTATATATAATATATTAAATATTAAGATTACATAATAATATTATTGATTATATTTTAAACATATGAAATAGTAATAAAAATATATCAAATTAAACAAATATGTAGTATTAAAAAAATAATTAAAACTGATAAATAATAGTTTTATACAATATTTGATCGTTCTATTAAAAAAATAAATAAATATTAAAATTTATTTATGTTATTCAGTTAGTGTTTTAGATTGATCCAATGCTCAATTTGCCTCTGCTCTCAGAGATCGGTCCAACTTTTTTTTGGCTTTAGATTGTAACTAATCTCAATCACAAAAGGACTATGTCTCACAAAAGGACTATGTCTCTCGGCCGGACATTTTCGTCTTCTACAAACTCAATCTCCACAATATGTATAGTACTATTCTTATACATTAAAGTGTACTCTTGCTACATCCCACTACTTCTTACTCACCTCAAACAACTATTTACTTTATTGTAGTTTTTTTAGTCTAAACTTAATTTTTACATTGAAATCTATTATTTAACTACTTTGTCAAATATAAATTATTTTACATTTAACTCACTTTTAACTAAAATTAATGCTACAAAATTAATTATTTCAAATTCATTTTTAATCACCGTAAAACCAAACATATATCGAAGCTTCACTTTGAAACAATTTTGAACAGGATTGCTTCATCTTTTTCAAATTCAAACAACATTATAATCTTCTTTAATTATATTAAGAATAAAAAAAGAATTATAAAAGAAAATTATGAAAAAAAGTGATATCAAACAAATTTTTATTTTTTAAAAATATTCTAAAAATAAATTTATCAAACATTTTTTTTATTTTCACATCTCTAAAAATATTTTCAAAAATAATATTACCAATTGGATTTTTTTTGCCAAAATAAACAATTATGATATAAAAGTTAAAAAATGTAACTTAATATTATTTTTACAAAATTATATCCTTTTTATCACATTATTTATTTAGTGGATTAATTTTTCTTAAACATTTAGTTATAATTACACTAAATTTAAAAGTATTTAAAATATATATATTAACAAAATTCATTAAACAAATTTTTTCATTTTCTCATCTATAAAATAATTTTTGAAAAGAGGGTTACCAAACATGTTTTTATTTTATTTTATTTTCCTCTCAAAAACAGTTTTTTCAAATTATGTTATAAAAGAGTTTTCAAAAGGTAAAAACCAAAACATAATCAAACAAGTCCTAATCAACTAAGCTAATAAAAAAAATTAATTAATTAAATTCTATAGGTTTTATAAAACTAAGGAAATTCAATGTGATTTTGTAAATCCCACCCTAAAATTAAATGTGCAATAAAATATCATTTAATACAATTTAATTATACATTTAATTTGTAGACACTGTTTCTGTTAAAAAAAATTAGAGTGATATAACTATAAAAGCTACCCTCGCCGGAGTTGTGTGTTTTCACATGTAAATTTGTTTACACTTACCGATGCATTAAAATTATTATTTTTTAGGCTAAATAATTCGTGGTCCTTTAACTTAATTTCAATTAACATTTTAGTCTTTTATCTTTTTTTTTTCGATTTGGTCCTTTATTTTAATTTTAAGTGACAATTTGATCTTTTAAAATGTCAACAATGTTATCCATTTTTTTTACAAAAATTCAAAAAATTTATTAAAGTTTTCAACCAAAACCCATAAAATTAATTATATTCTTCAATATAATACAAATTTCATCAAATTCAACACTCAAATCTTCAAATAAACTCATTTTTTTTATCTCTAACAACATCAAATAAATAATGAAAATATGAGTTTATTTGAAGATTTGAGTTACGAATTTGATGAAATTTGTATTATATTAAAGAATATAATTAATTTTATGGGTTTTGATTGAAAATTTTGATGAATTTTTTGAATTTTTGTAAAAAAAAGGATATTATTGTTGACATTTTAAAACATGAAAGATCAAATTATCACTTAAAATTAAAATAAATGATCAAATCGAGAAAAAAAATAAAAGAACTAAAACGTTAACTAAAAATTAAATTAAGGGCATGTACTATTTAGCCTATTTTTTAAATTACTTAATTTTTTTTTAAAACATGTATACAAACTTCTTTTCATATTAACATATTAACATATAGCAATTAGCAAATAGGCGCATATAATTACCACATATCTCTAGAATTTCAAATTTATTTATACCCAAAATCATAGAAACATACTATTATTCATCAGAATTGCTTTGTTCACATGCATTCCAGAGATAAAAGAAATTTTACCATGGATCCTTCAAGATAGATCCTTATTCTCACAAATGTAATGAATTGATATATTTATCTTCGTATAAATATTACAATTTGTCATTTTTCTTCATAGTATCATTTCAGTTTTTCGGTACACAAGTAAATGTCAATTTTTTTTCAAGTTTTCTGGATCACACCTCGTTATTAGAAAACTTGAAACCGCAAGTTTTTCGGAAATTTTTTTATTTCCTATTTTTGTAATTTTTTTATTCCTGTTTTTTTTTTAATTATTTTTTTTATTCCTTTGTCATAACTTAATATTAATTTATTCTCCATCATTCTCTCTCTTGATTCTTTATCTGATCTAGTGATCACAACCATCATTTTGTTTTTCATATCAATCTCCCTCACCCAATTCACAACAGTTAGCTTATGTGTATCAAATATCTGAAGTAAAATATAAAATAAATTATAATAATTAATCACAATATAAGTTTTTAAATTAAATAATGTTTTAAATTTTTCTTTTCAAAGACAAAGAAAAACAAGTATATACCGGAAAACTCTTTCACAAGTTTTTCGGTATAGAATAGTGACAAGTTGTTCGACAGTTTACATTTTCAACATTTTGTACTAGAAAACTTTTTAAAAAGTATTCGGTACACATCTTTTCAATTGGAATTTTTTTTAAATATTTTCGGTACACACATTTTCAACTTTCTTTGATACACAAATTTTCAACCTTCTTCGGTATACACATTTTCAACCTTCTTCGGTATATACATTTTCAACCTTTTGTACCATAAAACTTTTTTAAAGGTTTTCGGTTTCAACCTTCTGTACCAGAAACCTTATAAATTTTTTGTTAGTTTCTGAAAATCTATTTGACGTACCGAAAAATTTTAATTGATTGGTTTGAAAATCTTTTAATCGTAAAAAAAAAGTGAATTTGAGTTTGTAAAATAATAAAAAATTTCAAAGATAAAGTTGACATTTTTAAAATATTGTTGGATTATAGTTATAACTGTAGGGGTACATGGTAAAATTTCTCTAGAGTATATATATGCGTTTGGAGGTGGTCCAAAACATATTAAAATTTAAAGAAATTTTAAAATAAGATATTTTAATGTGAAAAATAATATTTTTAAAAAATTGATATATTTTTATTTATATTTTATTTTATTTTTTAGAATTTTTAGGATGTAAAGTCATTTATTAAATTATTGTAATAGATTTTATATAATTTTTTTCAATAATAAACACAATCAATTTAATATACAAAATTATAAAACCTTACATCAAACAAAGACATGTAATTGTGTTCACAAGCGCAAAAGCATGAGCCCAATTAATTAAAACTGTTTTAGCAACACACTCCTATGTTTCAAATACTACTAGTTCAGAAAATTCAACAAAAATATAATTTTATTATATAATTGCATATGCAAGCTTAGCTAAATAATTAAACATATTTTTTTGGTAAATAAATGAGAATATACAAAAATTAAAAGATTATATAAATCAAGAGGAAATGAGAAAAAGTTACAACAATAAAAGTTAAGTGCTCTCACTAAAATCAGTTTTATTTTAGTAGTCAGACCAATTTAATATATATTTTTTATACAATTAACATTATTTTGGAAGACCATCATGAGCATAATGTCTCAGATGAGTACAATAGTCATAAACTATCCCTTTGAAAAGACTTTTTTGCAATTTTCTCTTACTTTCAATATCTTGGCCTTTATTTTTTCCATCATTTGACTAATCAAGTTTAACTTCACCCATCTCATTGCCCAAGAGTCTTCATTCCAAAGTGTTGTGTAGACTCTCATTGGTCGTTTTGTAGGGAATGAAACACCAATGCACCAATGCTTTGCTTGTTGAGTATCATTCTCATTTGTTATTTGACTTAATTGTCTTTTGACCTCTTAAATTTGTCAATTGTACAATTTTAGCAATCAAATTTAAAATAAGTGATTTTTAACCCCTTACATTATTTACCTTTCTTGAATTTACTAGTCCCCCATCTGATTTTGACCGACATGCAGCGAAATGGTAATTTGTTAACACTTGTCCAATTGTAATTGGCCAGAATGTAAATTAAAAATTGATTTAAATAAAACAAAAACAATTGGAGAATTAACTCAAAAACAAAAACAAAACATATAACAGAGAATTAACTCATATGATTCTCACCACCATTCCACATGATCCCCTCAGGCCTCAGCCACTTCACAAGAGCAGCAACAATTATTAAGAATCATGGTTGAGCCCAAGAAAGAGAAAAATAAAACTTGAAATGATTATTATGAAGAAATTGTTATACAATTAGAGTATAATGCACTTTTATATAGTGCTATTAATGTAACTAACCTAATACATTTCACCTAACCATAACTATCTTTTAACTACCTCTAATAACAATAACCGTTCACAGCCAGCACCTCGTTTCATTCCACCGTTTCAGGTCACTCATCCCCGTCTTCTATCTCATATATTTCATTCGTGCCCACTACCACGACTCCCACCTCTTATTCTCCTCATTGATACAACTATGACATTTCCACGAAAGGAGTGTTCATAGTCCAAAAACTGAATTGAATTAGATCATATTAATGGTTTGTTTCCATTTTTAAATATCACTTTAATAAAAATTGATTAATTCTTTAATAAATTTCTATTTAGTTCTCGATTAATTTAAAACTGATTTATAAATATAAATCTATTTAATATTTTGAAATCATCAACTCAATTTTAATATTTTCAAGTTGATTTGTCTCCCTACTTATTCATGTTAAAAATCTACAATACAAAGAATAAAGATAAAAAAGAAAAATTAGTGGATTGATAAAATCCATATATAAAATAGATTTAACTATTTATTTAATAATTTCATATGTAAAGGTAAAAGACAAAACATTACATTCTAATATTTTGATTCTAATATTTTGTGAACGAATACAATGTTAATTGAACAAAAGTGAAGAAAAAACAAAACATGAGAATTTCAATTATAAAATAGCAACATTGAAATAAAATGTAAATTATAGTTATAAACATGTATTTGATCACATTTAACAATATAACAACAATAATATTTCATTCTAGATAGAAAACGAAAAAGCTTTTGGAGAGGGGAGAGGAGGAGGGAGGGAGAGAGAGATAAATTTGTGGCTATGGAGAGAGATAGAGATTTGGGGCTAGGGTTTAGTGGAATTTTTTTGTTGACAAATTCAATAATTTTTTTTATTCTTATGATGATTTTGGGTAAAAAATTTACAAATGGTTAAACTTGAAATAATATCAATCATAAAGAAGAGAGTTTGAATTGCGATCTCATTTAAAAATATTAATTCTTGCTTTTAACTTAAATTAATTAAGATCAATTTTGATTACAAATAAAAATTCAGAACTTTCTGAGTAAGTTAAAAACGAATAAAGCAAATTATTTCTAGGTGATATGTGATAGTGATTGAGAAATAAATTAAGATAGAGATAAGAAAATCACACAATAATGTATCATGGTTCACTCAAGGTGGACTACGTCTAGTCTTCACAATCTGTAAGTTTTTTCACTAATGTGCTTCGCACAAGAACGTTCTTGCTTTCACACTATCTTTCTTGATCACTCTTGATCAGTTACAAAATTTACCTTTTAACCTTGAAATGATTTTTATAGTTACCTTTCAGTCCATAAATGATTTTTACAAGTTACCTTTTAATCACTAAAAGAATTTTTACAATGTACTCAAATTATCTTAAGAGATAGACTTTAGTTTCAAATGATGTGTATGATAAAGAGTTTTAGAATTAGATTCTACTCAACACTTGTTTGAGATTGATTGTCAACAATAAATCAATAAAGAGATCTTTGAATATAGTAAGAGAAAGCTGAAGTATGATTGTTTGAGTATTGGAATGATTGCACTGAAAACTCTTGTTATTGTCTTCACCTTGATATTTCTTTTACAGGCACACAAAAGGTTAGAAAAGACTCATTATAATCATTACTAATCCTGAGGAAAACATCTATTTCGAGTGAGATCTTAATAGGCATGTGTGCTATTCTATCCAGAACATTCTTCTACGAAACTAGAATGTTCTTGGTTTTGTGTTGTATGGAAAATGTGGATAATTTAGTAGTTGTCTAGTGTCAGTCCTTTGTGTCAGAGGCATGCAGAGCTTTCTGCAAAAAAGTGCAGCAGTAATATCCTTTCGTCCTTGCTCACAGCTCATCAACCTGGAGATTGATCTGAAGACTGTTTTGTTTCTTTGGGCCGTCAGCTTGAATTCTGGGTTTGATTATAGTTTTGAGTAGTCTTGATATTATTTCATCTTGATGTTTAAACAATGGAGAATGATTTGTTTTAATTCTGTCCTTAAATTGAAATAACAAGAACGATCTTGATAAACCAGAATGATTATTTGATAATATGAAATGATCTTGATAACCTATAATGATATTGTAATCAATTTCCAGTTCAATTAAGGCATGACGTTCTTTGATTTATATTATGATGAGATCGTTGATTGTTGTATGAATGTATTTGATTACCTATCTTTGAATACATCACTTGAAAACACATGTTAAATAGCAACACAATCAAAATCATAATTGTAGATTGAAGGTGCAAACACGAGAAGGGGGTTGAATTGTGTTTGTAATACTTGAATTCTTTTTCTGTTTTTGATGATTATTTAAAATCTGATATATAAGCAAGCAGAATTAGCAGCGGATGAAGTAAAATAATCAACACAAAGATTTATCCTGGTTCACCATTAACTAGGCTACATCCAGTCCCTTCACCTTGAAGGCTTTTTCCACTAATTCAAAACCTCTGAATTACAACAGCACTACTGACCCTCCAAGTCAGTCTTCCCAAACAGTATAACAATCCTAGACTTTTGAAGAACATAACACCTTGACTTCACAAGTCAAGTCTTCTCCTACCAATCTGACAATCCCAGATTGCAGAAGGGATTTCAACACCTTGAATCTAATTGCTAAGTCACCTGCTACTTCTTCTGACTCTTCAGATTGTAGACTCTACTTCAACAATATAGATCTGACACAAGGGAACGAAAAACAAGAGTACTTGCTTCTGGAAAGCTGATACTCACAATTAACCTCACTGAAAACTCGAGTGTTTGCATCTGGAAGTTTATGACTCTTTTAGTGATTTTTGATGACAAAGTCTTCTGGCTTGAGCCTCTTTTTATAGATGAAAATTAGGGTTTCTTCCATGATCAAATTCGAGCTGTATCTGTCCAAATTCTCTTGCAAAAATAACTTGGCAAATCGGGTTTGAGCTTTATGCTTGATCCGAACCTTTTTGCTTCAGATTTGTTCTGAAAATAACTTTGGTCAATCCTGTTATTGTTTAATTCTGGACCGTATCTTTCTTCCCTCCAATTGCTTTTAAATTCCCTCCAAGACTTCAATGTAGATTTGTATCAAATCCCTTTAATACTTTGATCAAATTTCTATCAAAATTTAATCATGTCTTTTTCGAATTTTAATCAAGTCTTCATTGATTTTCATCATGATTAAAATCTGAACCGTATGATCCTATGATCTCGACAAACCCTGGACTATGTAATCTGATCTGCGCCAATTCTGTGATCCTCTGATCTCGGCCAACACTAGATCATGATACTTTAATCTGGACCATTGATCTTTTAATCTGAACATTTACCCTCTGATCTTGACCAAGTGTAGACTGAGTCTGGATTGAATCTGAATTAAATATGGACTTATGATATTTTAGTCTGGACCATTGATCTTTTAATCTGGATATTTATCCTCTGATCTGGATCAATTTTGGATTAAATATGGATCAAGTTTGAACTAAGTCTAGATTAAATCTGGACTAAGTCTTTTGTTCTGGACAATTAAATCTTCTGATCTAGACTGAGTTTTATGTTCTGGACCATGCTATCTTCTGGTCAGGATTAAGTCTGGACCAATTTTGACTTATGTTTCCTTCTGGTCTGGACCAAGTCTCCCTCTGACAAGCTTCCATCTGGTCCGGACCAGGTCTCCTTCTGGACTCTGCTTCCTTCCGATCTGGACCAAGAAAGATATCCTCTGATGATGTTATTTGTCCTTTGATGTTTTGCCTTTGATGACATCCTCTGATATCTTCTTGAGGTGTATCCTCTGGTGTCATTCTCTGATTTTATCCTCTGGTGTCCAAAGCTTCTACTTCTGATTTTATCTTCTGGTGACGTCATCTTCTATCTTTTGGTGGCATTTTTCATTATTATTCTAAGTCAAAAATAAGATTATATAAAAGTACTTTTGTAAACATCAAAATTCTAAGTATAGAACCAACTTGGTTCCAACAATCTCCCCCTTTTTGATGATGACAAAACCTTGTATTTTTGATAACTTATTTTGTTAGGCTCCCCCTCAGATCAAGCTTCTCCCCCTAAGTCTAATGCCCCATATTTTTTCTCTCCTTTTCAACTCATTCTTTTGTCACTCTTTCTTTTCTTCTTATCACTTTTCCTTTTCAACTCCTTCTTTATTTCACTCTTTCTTTTTCACTCTTCTTTTCTCTTGTCATTTTCAACTTTTTCTCCTTTTCTCTCTTACTTTCTCTGCCCCTTTTTTTTTGTTATCAGCCAAAAAGAGGTTTTTTTTACATAGTACAAAAAAAAAATAACAGAAAAAAAAGACAAAAAATAAAAATTTAAAAAATACTCCTATAAAAAGACTACTTGATCTAGTCAGATATGGAGATTATGTTGAGATGCTTAATGATGAACTCAAATCGATTTTCAGACAATGGTTTGGTGAAGATATGAACCCATTGATGATCTGTGTCTACAAACTGGATGCTTATTGTTCCCTTTTGAACATGGTCTCTGATAACGTGATGCTTTATTTCAATGTGCTTGGATATAGAGTGTATGATAGGGTTCTTGGTTAGGTTTATGGCTGAAGTATTGTCACAGAACAAAGGGATGTTGGTTTCAAAGATGTTGTAGTCTTCCAACTGATGTTTCATCCAGATTAACTGTGAACTGCATCCTGCTGTTGATATGTATTCAGCTTCTACTGTTGACATGACAACGGTGCTTTGTCTCTTGCTTGACCATGAAATCATATTATCACCTAGAAACGTACAGTTGCCACTTGTGCTTTTTCTCTCTAATTTGTCTCCAGCATAATCAGAATCACAAAAACCACTTACTTTGTAAGATATGGTTTTCTTGTAGAGCTAAGATGTGTGGTTCCTTTAAGGTATCTAAGGATTCTTTTGACAGTAGTTAAGTGGGATTCCCTAGGGTCAGCTTGAAAAGGAGCACATACACAAACACTAAACAAAATGTCAGGTCTAGAAGCAGTTAGGTAAAGAAGGGATCTAATCATAGCTCTGTATGTTTTCTGGTCTACCTTTTGGCCGAATTCATCTTTTTCAAGTGAGCAGGTGGAGTGCATGAAGGTGGCCATAGGCTTACAATCACTCATCTTGAACTTTTTGAGAAGTTCTTTAGTGTACTTAGATTGGTGAATGAGTATACCTGTTTTGCCTTGCTGAATCTGAATTCCTCGAAAGAACTTAAGATCTCCCATCATGCTCATCTGGCCATTGGAGCAAAAGTCTCAGTGTAATCAATGCCTTCTTGCTGACTGTATCCTTGTGCCACAAGCCTAGCTTTATTCCTGACTACTTCACTTTTTTCATTGAGTTTGTTCCTAAACACCCACTTGGTTCCAATGATATTTTTGTGTGGTCTGGACACTAGATCCCAAACATCATTCCTTTCAAACTCATTAAGCTCTTCTTGCATTGCAAGAATCCATCCTTCTTCTGCTAGTGCTTCATCATCAGTAGTTGGTTCAATGGTAGAAAGTAAGCCATGAAGTAGCAATATCGATTTACAAGAAAGGGGGGGTTTGAATTGTAAATTCGCCCTTTTAAATTCCTGTTAAAAACTTAAGAAAATAACTCAAGATTGATCTTGGTTGTGAAAAACAGAAAACAGAGAACGTTCTTGGTTAGTTAAAATCAATAGTTCAGTTTATCTATTTAACTTGATAATTAACAGACTGAAAGTATATAAAGATAAGGGAAGAGATATCACACACATATATATCCTGGTTCACCCAACCCGGGCTACGTCTAGTCCTCACAATGGTGAGATTTTCCACTAAGTGTTTAAAAAAAGAACCTTCTTGGTTTTACAGCACCTAGCTTAGATCAACCTTGATCTTTGTTACATACTTTAATCTAATTCCACCCAGAAAGAGATTAATCAAATCACCTACCAACCTTGATAGTGATTTCTTACAATCTACCCCAAACTATACTTAACTCTTATAGTTTGAGTTTTACAATAATGATGAGATTGTTTAGAATCTGAGATGTCTCAACTCTTGATTGAGATTCGATTCTTTACAAAGAATTAAGTATAAATGTATCAGAGTAAAAAGAATTTAATCAAACTGATTCTTGTAAGTGATGAGAGATTTTCAAGTATGTAGATGTATGTGAGTGATGTTTTTCTCTGTACTTGAAGCTGTATTTCTTCCTGAGCTTTTGCCTTCCTTTTATAGGCATGAGAGCATTTAATGATGGTCAAATAGAGCCGTTGGTAGTGCTCTTGTCAGGCTTGACCAAAGGAATTATTTCTGAATAAAAATAATTTAACTTTTGACTATTTTTATTTTCTGTTCAGACTGAGCTATGTGTTGCGTCTTGGATCAAATTTTCTTGAGTGATTACTGATCCTTTAACACTTCTGATAAGTGATAATATTGTAGGCTTGAACTGGAGCTTTTGAATCACTCAAAACAGATTAAAAACGATCACAAAGCTTGTTGCAGAAAAACTGTAGTTGCTGGAGATTGATGATCAATCTGGAGCTTTAGATTTTGGGTTTCCTGGAGATTGATAATCAATCTGGAGGTTCAGTTTTGATCATTCTGGATGTCTTCCTGATCTTTTCTTGGATCTGTTTTGATGTAAACATACTTCAAGATCGTTCAAGGTTCTTGGCAGTCAAGCTGGAGAATGATGTTCAGTATGCTGGAGAATGATTGTATCATTCTGGACTAATGGTACACTGTTGGAGAATGATGTTAAACATGCTGGAGATTTGATTGTTAACATGCTGGAGATTGATGTTTGATCATTCTGAAGATAGTTGTTAATCATGCTGGAGAATGATAATCATTCTGGAGATTGATGATCATTTCTGGAGACTAATGATCATTCATAGGGACTGATGATCATTCTTGATAGAAGATCATTCTGGAGACTGTTCTGATCATTATGGACATTTTGATGTCCAAGAAGAGACTTGGTTCTTCCTCTGAATGTATTTTCTGGAGGTATCCTCTGAATGTATTTTCTGGAGATATCCTCTGATATCGTTTTCTGGAGATATCCTCTGATATCGTTTTCTGGAGATATCCTCTGGTATTCTTTGGTTGAGGTATCCTTTGGTATTCTGTGGTTGAGGTATCCTCTGATATCCTCTGGTTGAGGTATCCTCTGATATCCTCTGGTTGAGGTATCCACTGATGGCAGCTTGGTGAGGTATCCTCTGATGGAAGCTTTGTGAGGTATCCTCTGATGTCAGCTTCGTGAGGTATCCTCTGGTATCCTCTTCTCGAGGTATCCTCTGGTGACATCATCATCCTCTGGTGATGTTATCATTCTCTGATGATGTCATCCTCTGGTAATGACTTCATCCTCTGGTGACAGCTTCTGGTATCCTCTAGAGGCATATTCTGGTATCCTCTGGAGGCATCTTTTGGTGATGTTTATCGGGTAACATCTTCTGTTTTTCCAGATTGTGTCAAGAGTGTTCTTTATGCTGATTTCTTGGCTTTCCTTGAATCATTAACATGCTGTTAATTCTGGACATTCTGGAGACTGTTCAGTCTTGCTTTGGCAGCTTGATTCATGGCCTTTTTTCTTTGTGATTAGAATGGTTCCTTTTGATTCTAATTGATCACATCTGTTCCTTATCATGTACTCTCAGTACTGATGTAAATTCCAGATGCAATAACTTTAATTAAGTGGTGGAGAAAGTTTGGTCTTTATGCTATTACAGACTTGCGAACATTCTCCGTTTTCCAGAATATGTCAAGAATGTTCTCTGCTGCTGTTTTCTTCGATTCTTGCTTTGTTCACTTATGCATTTATGTTCCTTAAACAAACTTAAGTGAAATCATTTGTAGACCACCATTCATAAAATTTAATCATTTAATTTAAAAGGTTTGTTGTCATTAAAACATATATCAAAAAGGTTTTTTTCCTCAACGAGCCAAACATACTTGTTTCTTTAAGTGATGATCTGGTTTTCAATGGTTCAATTGCGCTTCCAATAATCAGTGTTTCTGGATGTGAAGACTTGTACTTCCACCCATTCTTTCCTTCTGACTTGTCTTCAAGTTCAGCATTATCTTCGAATTTGCTTTCATCCTTTTCTTTCTCTGGTTCTGTTGTTTGATTTGCTCCTGCTTCCTGTGCTTCTGGTAAACCTGCAATTTCCTCATCTTGCTTTGACTTTTCAGAGTCAAGCTGTTTGTCATCAAACTTAATGTGTATGGACTCCTCCACAATGTTAGTTTCTTTTATTAAACACTCTATAAGCTTTTGATCTCTCAGAGTAACCAATGAAGGTTCACTTTTGAGATCTGGAATCAAATTTTGCAAGATTATCCTTAGTGTTTAACATATAACCAATGCAGCCAAACTGTTTGAAATAGGAAATATCAGGTTTCTTACCTTTCCACAGTTCATATGGAGTTTTGTTTAGAATAGACCTCATGTAAACTCTGTTCTGGATGTAGCATGCAGTGTTGACAGCTTCTGCCCATAGGTAGGTAGAAACATTCATGTCATTCAATATGGTTCTGGCCATCTCCTACAGTGACCTGTTCTTCCTTTCAACAACTCCATTCTGTTGAGGTGTTCTGGGGGATGAGAAGTTGTGAGAGATACCATTCTCATCACAAAATTCTTCAAAGTACCTATTCTCAAACTCACCTCCATGATCACTTCTAATAGTTATGATTTTAAAACCTTTTTCATTCATAACTTGCTTGCAGAAAGAAATAAATACCTTATGGGATTCATCTTTGTTTCTCAAAAACTTTACCCAAGTCCACCTTGAGTAATCATCAACTATGACAAACCCATACTTCTTATCACTAAGGGATGCAGTTTGATCAGGACCAAACATATCTAAATGAAGCAGTTCAAGAGGTTGTGAAGTAGAAATACAGTTTTTAGGTTTAATATAGCTTTTGGTCTGTTTACCTTTTTGACATGCTTCACATAGAATCTCAGATTTGGTACTTAGTTTGTGGAGACCTCTCACTAGCTGAAGTTTACTTAGAAACCAACCTAGGGTTTGCATGGCCTAAGCTTTTGTGCCAAATCAGATTTTCCTCCCTAACAGATAAAAGACACTTAACTTTCTGCTTAACTAGACTAAACAGATCTATCTTATAGACATTATTCTGCCTAACACCAGTGAACAAAACAGATCCATCTTTTTGACTAACAGCCTTGCAGGTTTTCTGATTAAACACAACATCATACTTGCAGTCACTTAGCTAACTAATGCTTAACATATTGTGATTCAGACCTTTGACTAATAAATTTTTTTTAATAGATAAGGAAGAAGAACTGTTACCAATTATGCTTGTACCAATTATATGACCTTTCTGGTTTCCTCCAAAGGAAACCTTGCCTCCTTTCTTCAGAGTCAGCTTCTGGAACATTGATCTGTCTCCTGTCATATGCTTGGAGCATCCACTCTTCAGATACCATGCTTTGTGTTGCAGATCAGACCTTTCTTCTTCTGATACTTCACCGTTAGAGTCAGAGTCAGAGTCAGACTCAGACTCAGTGCTGTAATCAGATTCTGTACGAGCCTTCAGAGCCAGTTCTGTTTTTGGCTTATTCAGACTGGTTGAACTGTTCCCTTGATTCTGCTTTGGCTGATACACCATGTTCCTCTGGTGATTCTGGAACTTATGGTGATTCTGGTAATTCTGCTTCTTTTGGTAATACTGAAGCTGATGTGTGTGATTCTACTGTTTGTGGCTGAACCTGTGATTTTGATACTGATACTGGTTCTAGTTCGGTTATGGTTCTGATTCTGGTGTGAATTGTACTGACCAGACCTTCTTTCATCAGACTCATTTTGCTTATGTCTGGTGGAAACTGGAACATACACCTTTTTCTGTTTGTGCATTGCCAGCATCCATTGACTAGGCACCATGATTGGTGTTTCCTTTTGGTTGCTCAGAATATCTGCAACATAAACAATTTTGTTCTTTGGTACCCAAAACTGGTTGGGTCCAGGTTTGTCAGACTTAACAGGTCTCTTATCTTTCCCAGATTTTATCATAGGACAAGACACTTTAGAATGACCCTTTTTAGCACAAATAATACACATAACATTAGAATGAGCAGATTTAATTTCGGCAGCAGATTCAGTAAAACCTATTCCTCTCTTACCATTGTTACTGATTCCATAAATCATGGAAGCATACTTACTTCTTTCCATACCATTTGCAATAAAGTTTTGAAAAGCTTGTTCATGTATATCAGATTCACAAACAGTATTGGAAGTAGAGCAAATATTACTTTTGAGAGTTAGATTTTTAGAATTGAGTTTGGCAACTTCAGTTTTAAAATTAGTGTTTTCAGTTGCAAACTCAGCATTCTGATTCTTTAAAATTTGTACTTCTTTGGTTAGAATTTTCTTTTCTTCCCTAAGAGTTTTCAGTTTTAAAGACATCTTGTCGTTGACATTTAGAAAGTCTTTAAGAGCAGTAATTAATTCAGATTTAGTAAGATCAGAGAAAACCTCTTTGTTTTCATCTTCTGAATCAGTTCCAAAGTCTGTGCTTCCAGACTTGCCGGAATGAATGATTTGTCTATTCTTCTTACCTTCTGCTTTTCTTCCAGAGCTAGTACCTTTATGGAGTTTAGAGGTAAACTTGATGTGAGCCATCATAGCTGTTTCTGCCTCTTCATCATCAGATGATTCCTCTTCTGAGTCAGATGCATCCCATGCTGCCATTAGACCCTTCTTCTTGAATATGGAACCTTTCTTGTGATGCTTTCCTTTCTCTATGTTTGGACATTCTGACTTGATATGTCTAGGTTCATTGCATCCATAGCAGATGATGCTTTTCTTGTCAGCTTCTTCTTTTCCTCTATTGGAGTATTTTCCATTTTTCCTGGGAGCTTTCTTATTTCTGTTTTGCCACATCTTTGCAATCTGCTTGGTTATGTAAGCAAGATCATCATCTTCACAATCACTATCCTCTGATTCTGATACAACCTTTGTAGTTTTCTTCTATTTTGATTTAAGGGCTAAAGTCTTCTTCTTCTTTGTTTCATTTGCATCCAGCTCTATTTCATGAGACCTGAGGGAGCTGATCAGATCTTCAAGCCTCAAGGTATTCAGATCTCTAGCTTCCTGTACTGTAGTAACCTTTGGTCTCCATTTGGCTGGTAAGCTTCTGAGGATCTTCTTTACATGATCTGCAGTGGTGTAGCTTTTCTTTAATACTTTTAAACCTGATACCAGAATCTAGAATTTGCAGAATATTGCTTCAATGTCTTCATCCTCTTCCATCTTGAACAACTCATACTGTTTGACCAGTATGTTTGCCTTTGCCTTTTGAACCTGTTGACTTCCTTCATAGGTCAGAACCAGACTGTCATAGATGCTTTTTGCTGTTTCCTTGTTGGTGTATCTGTCAAATTCTTTAAATGTGATAGCATTGATTATGATGGTTCTGGACTTGTGATGCAGCTTGTATAACTTCCTCTGGTTGGGATTCATATATGCTACATCCAGTTCTTGATCAGTTTCATCTCCTGGTATAGTGGGTGCAGTGTAGCCTTTGACTTCCAAGGTCCAAAGATCATGATCTTGGGAGATGAAGAAGCTTCTCATTCTGTCCTTCCAGTGTTCAAAGTGATCTCCATCAAATAGTGGTGGCCTGTTGATGTTGCCTCCAAATTCTTCGTTGGATTCTAACATGTTGAACCCCCTTGGACTTTTCCTCAAACACTGTTAAGTGCTCAACCTTGAGACCGAGCTCTGATACCAATTGAAGGTGCAAACACGAGAATGGGGTTGAATTGTGTTTGTAATACTTGAATTCTTTTTCTGTTTTTGATGATTATTTAAAATATGATATATAAGCAAGCAGAATTAGCAGCAGATGAGGTAAAATAATCAACACAAAGATTTATCCTGGTTCACCATTAACTAGGCTACATCCAGTCCCTTCACCTTGAAAGATTTTTCCACTAATTCAAAATCTCTGAATTACAACAACACTACTGACCCTCCAAGTCTGTCTTCCCAAACAGTCTAACAATCCTGCTACTTCTTTTGACTCTTCAGATTGTAGACTCTACTTCAACAATATAGATCTGACACAAGGGAACGAAAAACAAGAATACTTGCTTCTGGAAAGCTGATACTCACAATTAACCTTGCTGAAAACTCGAGTGTTTGCCTCTGAAAGTTTATGACTCTTTTACTGATTTTCGATGACAAAGTCTTCTACCTTGAGCCTCATTTTATAGATGAAAATTAGGGTTTCTTCCATGATCAAATTTGAGCTGTATCTGTCCAGATTCTCTTGCAAAAATAACTTGGCCAATCGGGTTTGAGCTTTATGCTTGATCCGAACCTTTTTGCTTCAGATTTGTTCTGAAAATAACTTTGGCCAATCCTGTTCTTGTTTAATTCTGGACCATATCTTTCTTCCCTCCAATTGCTTTTAAATTCCCTCCAAGACTTCAATGTAGTTTTGTATCAAATCCCCTTAATACTTTGATCAAATTTCTATCAAAATTTAATCAAGTCATTTTCGAATTTTAATCTAGTCTTCACTGATTTTCATCATGATTAAAATCTAGACCGTATGATCCTCTGATCTTGACCAACTCTGGACTATGTAATCTGATATGCGCCAATTCTGTGATCCTCTGATCTCGGCCAACACTGGATCATGATACTTTAATCTGGACCATTGATCTTTTAATCTGAACATTTACCCTCTGATCTGGACCAAGTCTGGACTGAGTCTGGATTGAATATGAATTAAATATGGACTTATGATTCATTTAATCTGGACCATTGATCTTTTAATCTGGACATTTATCCTCTGATCTGTATCAAGTTTGGATGAAATCTGGATCAAGTTTGAACTAAGTCTAGATTAAATTTGGACTAAGTCTTATGTTCTGGACAATCAAATCGTCTGATCTGGACTGAGTTTTATGTTCTGGACCATGCTATGTTTTGGTTAGGATTAAGTCTGGACCAAGTTTGACTTATGTTTCCTTATGGTCTGGACCAAGTCTTCCTCTGACAAGCTTCCATCTGGTCTGGAGCAGGTCTCCTTCTGGACTCTGCTTCCTTCCGATCTAGACCAAGAAAGATATCTTCTGATGATGTTATTTGTCCTTTGATGTTTTGCCTTTGATGACATCCTCTGATATCTTCTGGAGGTGTATCCTCTGGTGTCATTCTCTGATTTTATCCTCTGGTGTCCTCATCTTCTACTTCTGATTTTATCTTCTGGTGGCATTTTTCATTATTATTCTAAGTCAAAAATAAGATTATATAAAAGTACTTTTGTAAACATCAAAATTCTAAGTATAGAATCAACTTGGTTCCAACAATATCCCCCTTTTTGATGATGACAAAACCTTGTATTTTTGATAACTTATTTTGTTAGGCTCCCCCTCAGATCAAGCTTCTCCCCCTAAGTCTAATGCCCCATATTTTTCCTCTCCTTTTCAACTCCTTCTTTTGTCACTCTTTCTGTTCTTCTTATCACTTCTCATTTTCAACTCCTTCTTTATTTCACTATTTCTTTTCTTTCTTCTTTTCTCCTCTCCTTTTCAACTCCTTCTTTATTTCACTCTCCTTGTTACCTCTCCTTTTCAACTCCTTTATTTCACTCTTGTTTTCTCTTCTCCTTTTTATTTATGGTTTAGTTCATGAACTATTTAAATTTATGATTTCATCATTCAACTAAATAATTATAACTGCTACACTTAAAAAACCACCTAATTAACGGTTTGAGATTGAGTGTCGGTGTAAAACTTTTATTAGTGACAACTGACAATGTATGATCGTTAAACCAATTTATTATTATTATTATTATTATTATTATATATATATATATATATTAAATTTTGAACTTTTTGTTAAATTATAAATTTACTAACCTTTTAGTAATTAAATCACATTATTCTACATTAGTTTTTTTCTTCATATTTAAATATATTATAATAAAATAAAATTTAAATATGGTGCCATTTAAAGTTGAATTCTTTAAAATATCTTCTTAAATTTAAAAAATAATAATTTTATTGACCTGTTAACTTGTTAGTCTATTAAAAAATATGTCAAACTACTAATTTAAAAAACGTTAATATAGGACAAACTTTTAAGTAGGCTAACATGTCGTACCAATATTTCAGGAAGGCCACTAAAAAAAAGTTTATGACTAGTAACACGTCATGCTTAAGCGTTAAAGTTTTGATAGGCCTTGCTTAGACCTTGCAAAACCTAACTCGGTGATAACTCTTAGAAATATGAGTTATTGCACCTATTTTTAGCTCTAATTTGTGACATTCTTGAGTTGATGTAAAGGGTTATTTGCATAAGTATATGTAGTTTGTTAATTAATTAATTAAGTGTTTGTATCTTTTTTGTGAACTACAATCATTTTAAGTTAAATTGATGATGGTTTGTGTTCATTTGTGTAAGGAACAATTGATTGAGAAAGTCGGGATATATGTTACAAGTTGTTATAGCATTCCAGTGCACTATTGCTGAGGATAAAAAGAGCACAAATTTGTGAGCTCAACTTAAAGTGATTTTATTTCTTTATTTTGAGGATATTTCGGCAATGACAAAGAACAAATTTATTAGATTAATGAGGTGTCCTTACTTTTTGGATAATGGGCTAGAAGAATCTTTTATGGAAAAGGAGGAAAGATCCAAAAATAGGAAAACAATGTACTACATTTCTCCTGTATAAGGACACAAATTTGAAAAGTTAGGGTAAATACTGCAGCCCTAATTTCGACGCCTCCATCAACCCTAATACAAATATTCCATTGTCTCTCACTACAATCTATCATCATATTTCCTCTTTGTATCTTTCATTTCCATATTGATTTTTACTGTAATAAACTCCATGGTGTTTTATCACTTTACTTTTTAATGTTTAAGCTCAATATGAGCTAAAACTCTTTTTAATTAAGGTTGAATGAGGTTATAATGAAATTTGAATTTTAGTATGTTGTATTGTGATTAGCTTCCTCTTAAAAAAGTTATTTTTAATTCAATCTTTAAAACTTAAATTGATCATTTAGGTTTTATTGCTTGAGTCTTCTGAGTTTGGAAAAGGATAAAGATGAAAAATGCTTGATTTAATATGGATTAAGTTTGTATGTTTGAAAAAGATATTAATGTTAAATGGTTAGGAATAACATTTAAGTCCATATGGAAGTTGATTTGCTAAAATAAAACATTGTATGATATGATGTGTATTGTGTGAACCCAAAGATGATAATAACCCGCTAGATATCATGATGACTAAGTTGGAAAATCCCTAAGGTCAATCTGGTTCCATGAATGCTACATCATGCTACAACATACTAGCACATGCAAATATTATTATAACCTAGTTAAATTTTTAACAACCCTTTGTCATATAAAATTAGATTCAATGTCTCTTAACTTTTGCATTTTTAATCCTAAAATTATCTCAAAACTGTTACTCAAAATGTGTACTTTTTTATTTTTATAACAAAAAATTATTTGTCTAGAATAATATTGAAATAGGTGACATACTTAATTCTTCTGTGAACAATACTTTACTTATATTTTATTACGTGTCTTGGCAATTAATTTTACATGCAACACTCGGTTTAACCTATTTCTACCACTGTGTTTGAATAAGCTCATAAACATTTAAGTTATTATGGATTTCTCATTTATCATTTCTATAATCAGTGAGAAAAATAATATAGGTAAACAATTTTCAATTTTCGTAAAGTTTATAACTTGTTTTTTGACGGAATAGAATAAGATATGTTGGAATTTGATTTTACATTTCATTTATTAAGAACACGTAAAATTAACTTTATATAGATTGACTTCCTAATTTTTTTATATAGATGGTAATTAAAAATATGTAATTAAAAGTAACCTTCAAATTTTCGATTGCATTTTTTTATAGTAAAAGTAGGGTAAATATTTTATTCATTTTATGTAGTATGCAACTCATTTTTTAAAAGGAAAAGCAACGGCATAATTGAACCCACGATCATAAAGTTAAGAGATTTGCGTTCTACCATATGAGCTAGACAGGTAAATGTGATAAAAGAGATTAATTAACTTTGTAGCTTTTGTAAAACTACGACAGTTTATTGTTCTACCATATGAGCTAGACAGGTAAATGTGATAAAAGAGATTAATTAACTTTGTAGCTTTTGTAAAACTACGACAGTTCATTGTGTTTGAGTTTGTCAATCCCATTGAAAATATAAACATGTACTAAAATATATGTAATGCAATTTAACTAGATTAATTTTTATGTATATGTCAAAATTTTTACACACATGGAAGTTGTAGTTGTAGTGTGTTACACACATCTTTTTTAACGTTCAATAAATCTAAGATTGGAATACAATCTCTTCCCCTAAATTTTATTTAAGATAACTATAAATTTATTTACATTACATTAAAATTAAACTCTTTAGTTATTTTAACACACTTTTCAGAATTCATGTATGCAAACTACTTTTCAAATAGGCACATATATATTTATAATTTATCTTTAGAATTTCAAATTTATTTTTACCCAAAATCATAGAAACTAATATTACTCATCACAATTACTTTGTGTGATCACATGCATCACACGAGAACATACACCAAAATAAAATTTAAAGAAAAAATATTGAAAGAGTAAAATTATCCATTACTTATTTTTATGAACATATATGAGACAAAAAAATGCTCCAATTACATCTATCAAAAGGGTTAAGCTAAATAAAGTTCATTCCCTAAAAAAAATATAAATGACAACATTCCATGGCCACAATTCGAACATATCATAAATTAAAATTATAGGGCTACATCTTTAGTCATAGTCAATCCAAATTTTCCTCGAGGATGTCATCTAATATTTGCATGTTTTTTTTTTTATTCCGTTAAACAACACGGTGCAATAAGCATCATATTTCCAATAACCTTTATTCAAATTGTAATAAATTCTCCTTACGGCATTCAAATGGAAGACCATCATGAGCATAACGTCTCAAATCAGCACAATAGTCATAAACTACCCATTTGGCAAGAACTTTTTGCAATTTTCTCTTGCTTTCAATATCAAGGCCTTTATTTTTTCCACCATTGAAACTCTTGCAACTTGTACCTTGCTTTGCAATGCAAGCATTGGCGTTGAAGTTTTTGAAACCAGCCACAAATGGAGCATTTGACAAATCAAGCTTAACTTCACCCCATCTTGTTGCCCATGAGTCTCCATTCCAAAGAGTTGTGTAGATTCTCATTGGTCTTTTTGTAGGGAATGGAACACCAATACTTTGCCTATTGAGCATCACTCTAATAGGAATATTATCCACTAGGATTCTACAAACACAAGAAACATGAATTAATATACATATATTTGACATTTAATATTGTTGCAAAATTATAAATTATGTCTCATAATATGTAGTTAACTTGGGTGGTATCTTAAATGACATCAAATGAGTTTTAAAAAAGCGATATCCGATTCAATCTAGAAAGCTAGCATAACAAGTAATATTCAATATACTAACTAGCTCTGAAAATTCAACAAAAATATAATTTTAATTTTAATATATAGTTGCATATGCAAGCTTAACTAAATAACTAAGCATATTTTTTGGTACTTACATAATGCGGTCAGGGTTCCAATCAATGGAATAAGTGTGGTAATCCTCTGTTGGATCAAACCAAAGATAGAATTGCACCTCACGACCTCCAATACCATCAGCATATACATTGGTTGAGAGCAAATATGGATCACCGGTCAAATTTCCCAAGAACTCTATATCAATCTCATCATGTTGTGATCCTATGGAGCTAAGCTGCACATGAGAATACATGTGAATATTAACTATGTTATAACATTACATCTTCATCAATAAATGAATCATGTTTACAAATCATATCACTCCCAGGAATAAGCATCTAGAGCGTGAATTTTGGGGTTTGCATGGTGACCCTATTAGGGTGACTCAATAATAAATTAAGGAAATGTTATGATACAATTTAAAATTTAGGTTTAAACAAATAAACTTAACTCTATTCCATTGTTCTAAATTGCAGTTGTAGTCACGGTTGTGCTTATATTGCAAAAATTTATATTGCGGAAAAATGTAAGAGAATGTGACAGATGCGGCCTAACATTCGCAAAGCAGTTGCAAAAATTTCAAAATCCACAATATTACTACCGCAATTGAGATTGCAGACAACAATTTAAAATCATGCTATATCTCTAATAAAAAATTTAAATTTATCTAGGGAAACTAGAATCTTGTTTTGATACTATTCAAAAACTAAACCAAGCATGCTAAAATATCAAAATAGATGCTCATAATTTGATTTTAGAAATATCATTTTTTTACTATTCATATAGTTATATCCATAGTTCTAAATTGCTATCTACAACCACACTTGAAGTAGTATTAATATAAATATTTTATAGGTTTCCATAATCACATTGGAACAACAATTGCTACTTCATTAGGTGCATTTACCTACATTTTTTTATTTAAAATATCAATATCTACATTTTTTTATTTAAAATATCAATATTTGCAGCGTAACTACAAACAAATGCAACTTTAAACCATCGTTATATCTTTAACTTTGTTTTTCATAGCGCTCATACTCTCTCGTATGATGTGTATTCTATGTATCCAAGTTTGTATGTGTGTGCACATACAAATACACACACGCATGCGCGCGCACACAATATATATGATTTAATAATTAGAAAACATACATAATAGGCTGTGACAGTTCCAGCAGAGTTTCCAGGAACAAGCTTTATTTTCATATCAAATCTTCCATACAAATACTCATTCTTGGACACAATGCCTGAACCAGAATATTCATCCATAGTGAGGGTCAAGCTATTACCATCATCCTTAATATCAACCCTCTCTTCTCCAAAAAGATTATCAAAGTCAGTGTTAAAAGTTCCACCCAATGCAATTGTGATGAAGCTTGAGAAGAGAGATAAAAGAAAAAGGGAACCATAATATGAAGAAAAAGAAGCCATTTTCATTAGAACGTTGAAGAAATCACCAATAATTTATTTAAATAATGAAAATGGTTTCATTCAAAAAACATATATGGCCACGACAGTTACGGCAAAATATAATTGTGGTTTTGATATAAAATTGATGTAGCTGTCAAACACGGATTGTGATGACTGCTTTACCGTAATATTACTGTGCAATTGCAGTTGCAACCAAACTGCAATTTAAAACATTAAGAAGATAATGTGTTTTTTTTTAAAAGAGACACCGAAGGAGAGAGAAAATATGATTAAAGTTTGTTTTGATGACAAGAATGTTTTTAGATGTTTGCATGGTTGTCTCTTCAAATTTGAGGTTCGACAAAAAGTCAAAGTTTAAAATGGATTAGTACTTAAGATAGAAAGTGCTAAACATGGAGATGGAAGCATGTGTAATTATGACGTGGGTGACAAAGAAAATATATATATCATGCAAGATGCATCTATTTATAAATATTGAATTGGGATTTGTTAAAGGTTTTTTATACTCTTCAACTATAATGATTTTGAGATATCGAACAACATCTTTAATGGTTCAATTCATTGTAACATCTCAAATTTTAAATAAAACGATACTGAGTAGAAATTATTAACATATTTTTTTTTGAACTATTCAAATGTGCTTTGTGTTTAGAATAATGAATATTTTATTATTATTATTAAATTATAAAGAAATAGTTGATATGTGATTATAAGTTAAAATATATGTGATACAAATTTATATTATGAAGCTATCTATCTTTATCTAAATCTTTTAATATTTTAGAAATAAATTATAGGTGAAAATTTTAGTAGAATGAATTAATACATGAGTTTAATAGAAGTATTCTATATTATAATAATGATAAGTATTTTCTCATTATTCTTATGTAACTAAGTTATGTGGGTATAAATAACTTTTGTTGAAAAAACTATAATTATTCATAATAATAATAAAATTAGTTATTTTTTCAATTTATAAAATTAATTATTATTTTATCTCATAGTATGAAAACTATTTTATAATGAAATAAGAATAAGAGTGAACAAGCCATTTGTACTATGGTAGCAATCAACATTTTGATTTCATTAATTTTATGTTAGTGCAACTTTCTATACTAAGATCATGCATGGTAAGAAAGATGGCCACACTAAAACATATATGAATCCTCCTTATCAAACTTAAAAAACAAAGGAAAACATGAGTAGTATCCAATAATTTGATAAAATATGGACATGGTAAGGAAACCATGATTAGTGTCCAACTACTTGACAAAGTATGAACATATCAAAGTGATGAATAAGCAAAATAAAATCAATTGTTTAATTGCCTCAAAGTAGTATAAATAGGATGCTCCCACCCTTTTTCATTCATTCTTAAATTAATTCACTCTCCCTAAAAATCTAGAAAGAGGTTTAGAGTTGGTTCTGTTATTTCAATTCGGTTTCGAGCGAGTTTTGACGCATTGAGGTTTTATCGGATTTTTTTCGAGTATTTAGATTTTCTCCCAAAAGTTTAAAGAGGTAATGTCTATTTATTTATTTACATTTCTAAGACTAAAAGGATGTTGGGATATGCCAAAATTAACAAAATTTTCGTTTGAAATAATTTTTTAACATACCAAATTAGAGTTTCAATTTTAAATAAAAGTTTTAATGTCGTTACTGAGCTGTTTGAAAGACATTTATGAACCTCTAAAACCCGTTTGATCACTGGCTATAATGAACTAAGATTATCTTTAAGTTGATTAAATGAAATATTTGAACTTCTGGCGAATTATTTATGTCAAAAGAAGCATAGAAGTAGAGAGATGATTGCTTATTAACCTTATTTCTAAACTTTAATCAACAACAAAGTAGAGAAAGATTTCAAACACATCGGCACTGTTAAGGTAAAATAGTAGTATATATATATATATATATATATATATATATATAAAAGTAGAATGACCCAAGCTCTACTAGAATTGATCTATTGATAATATTGAGAGATGTTTGAGTAACTGTTTGTGTGTTGTTTGCATTGATTGTTAACCAATCATTCTTAATTAAATTAAGAATGATTGGTTAACTCTGAAATGATGAAATAATAAGATGATTGTATTAGTTAGAGAATGGACAAGAATGAAATTAATGGCACTCAATGTAGGTAACTCATTTATAATAAAATGGACGGATTGTTATGGATATAAATTATTAGTATTTAGAGAATGATCACACATTGTAGTTGTGTGGTGAAGATTACTCTTATGGCCATAGGCGCACGAGATTGATTCACTATTCGCATCTTGATGAGGATTATTATTAGTTAGCTTAGTTGGTGCTTGTACCTATTTTCAGTGGGAATCGACTTATAACACTTAGACTCCAAGTTAAGTCAAGTGGCGTGGAGGACGTTTTTGGCAATGTGGTCAAGTGATTTCTGATCTCTAAAATTGGGAGGATATCCTTGAGAGTGTTTAGAGGTCGATGCTTACATATAGTTAAGATTGCATTATGATAGCTAGACTTTATAAGAGAAATATTTGATAATAGTATCTTATGTGATTAATTATGTTTGTTTGTGATATATACATATATATACATATACATATATATATATATATATATATATATATATATATATATATATATATATATATATATATATATAAAAGAGCATATTTAGTGAGAATGCTTTTTTTAAAGTGAGAGTGAGAGAAATGTTTGTCAACCATTAGATAAGAATAGATGGCTAAGATTAAAAACACCATTTAAAAAAATACATATGCCTTTCTCTACTCTATTATTACTGGTAAACCTATTTTTACTATTTCATCTTCTTCAATCTATCAATAACTACAACATTGTGTGCTTACATACACAATTTTTATTGCTAAGATACCAAAAATGTATGTAAGGTTGTCGATGTAGGTAACTTGAAGAAGATGAAAGGGTAAAATGAGTTTATGAGAAATAATAGAGTAGGCAAATGCATATGTGTTTTTCTAAATGGGGTTTTTAATCTTAGCTATCTATTTTGATCTAATAGTTGATAAATATTCCTCTCACTCTTTTATATATATATATATATATATATATATAAATTTTAGTCCTAATTTATCTTGTTTTCTTGTACTACTATTTTACTATAGTTTCTGATCACGAATATGTAGCGGCGAAGACTATAGCTTTAGACAATGACGTTGCCCCGAGATCTATCCTTGAGTGATTATGATATTTGATAAACCTATTTTTATAGGATTTTAAGAGGGTATTTACCCTCCATTTTATCTTATTTCATAGTTTTGAATTCAACTTATTCTTATTTATTTCATTATTTATCGTATTTGCAGAATTGATCATGAAATGATAAAATAATTCAAATTGGTCAAATCTATTAAGTTTTAAGTGCAAAAATATCAAGTTTAATATTCTAACTTATGAGTGCAAGAAGGAGGTTTGTTGCACATTTCTAGGAGATTGAATTTTATGATAAGAAAATGTTGCCAAATAAGGGAGAAGGTTGTTGCCAAAAAATGAAGGTTGTTGCATAAAATTAGAATGTTCATGCTATCATAAGTATGAGAAATCAGAAACAGGGGAGGACACACCAGAAACGGAATCGAAGGACAAAAAGACTAGAGAGAGAGAAAATAAGGACAAACACTTTGGAATCTTATAAGAGTACTTGGAGCAAGTGTATGAAATTTTGGAGCAAAAAAATCATATTGTTTAAGGATTTTATTTCTTTTCCTTTAATTGATGAACACTTCTATTATTTACTTTATTTTATATATGTCAAGAGTAACTAAGCTCTCTTCTAGGGTCTTTGGTGAATCTTGTGATTAAGATATCTTTGTACGATGTCTTAGTTTTAAATTGCAGTTTTATTTTAGATTTTTGTTGTTTATCTCAATTAAATTTTTCTATTGTTTTATTTACATGTTTGGGATGACCGACCTTTGCATGCCTTAATTAATTAATTGACTATTGACCAATTACAATTAATTGGTAGATCTATAGGATAATTGATATTAGGATTCTTGTATGATGAAACACAGATACTAATCATTCAATCACTCCACCTCTTGGTTCTTTATGCTTTCTCTTAATTATATTTTTTGGTATGATCAATCAAAGAATTAATCTAGGGAAAATAATATTACATTGAATGATGAATCTTTGTTAATAGTTTTAAAGAGGGATTGGTAATTGAGAAAATACATAAGAATTTATATAAAACTAGTACTTGAGGTATTGATATTACAAGTGAAACCACGACCCTAGGTTTACTTTCCATTAATTCAAAGTTGTGTTGTTTTATACTCTCATTATAATTTTTATGCTATTGTTACATTCTCGTTATCACAAACCAACAATAATTTTTATTAGTGTAAATAATATAAAATATTGATTCATTTGGCAGTTGTTAAATTAATCTATGTGGATACGATAATCTTATATACTACTTCTTGACAAATTCGTACACTTGCGGAATTTTGTGCAACAAGTTTTTGATGCTGTTGTCAGAGATTATTTTAGCAATATTAAGCGAAAAATATTTTTATTACTTTAGACATTTTTTTGATTTTGTTTCATTTTAATTATTTTATTCAAAAAATAAATAAATAAATTTCTTTGTTTTAACTTTTGTTGTTACTATTATTAATATATTTAACTTTCTTTGTTATTATTATCATTTCAATTTGTTTTGCACCTTAGTTTATTAAAAAGCAAAAAAAAAATTATTTAGTTATTAATTTTATTAGTTTTTTTTATTTGTGCATACTCACTCGCTCCCAAGAGTCTATTTTGTTTTTTGATCGAGAAATTTAACGAATTGCTCGTAGGTGAAGACGACAAATACGAGCAATGGGTGAAAGAGGCTGGAGGATTACTTCACTCCGACGGTAGATTTTACTGACAGCATAGACATGTGGAGGCAAACAATTTTGAGATTAAGCCAAGATTGATATCTATGGTCCAAACCTCTACTCTTTTCAGAGGACTACCAACTGAAGACACCAACGTTCATCTAAAGAGGGTCATAAGGATGGCAGACACCGCAAAATATAATGGTGTTTCTACAGATGCCATAAGATTGAGGCTATTTCCACGGTCTTTGACTGATAAGGCTTCAATCTGGTTGTCATCCCAACTTGTTGGGTCTATTACCACTTGGGATCAACTAACCAAGACCTTTTTGAAAAAAGTACTATCTTCCATCTAGGTCCGCTAAACTTCGAGCTGACATCGCCAACTTTGTTCAATTTGACCAAGAGTCCTTATATGAGGCATGGGAGAGATTCCAAGACATGATAAGAAGTTGTCCACATCATGGCTACCAGATATGGCAACTTGTTCAGATTTTGCACAATGGGCTTTTAGTTCAAAGTAGAAGTAGTATTGATGCTGCTTGTGGAGGCTCTATTCTAAAAACAGAACTTAGAGAAGTATATGCTTTGGTGGAAGAAATAGCTACTAACAGTTGTCAATGAAGTTCAAATGATAGACATGTTAAAAAGCAAGCTGGGATGTACAAAGTGGAGGCTAATACCACTTTGGAGATGAAGGTAGATAGATTTGCTAAGCTGCTTGAGACTCTAATGTCTGCACAAGCTCAACAAACTTCCGCAGGCATTCCTTTTGGTGATGTTGGTGAAATTTTTGGACTTAATGATAAAAATAATTTGGGCAATCCGTGGACTAAGCAGATTGAGGAAGCCAACTATGTCAGCCAAAAAGATGGCGATGTTAAGAAGAGTATGCAAGATGCTTTGGTGAAGTATATGCAAAAAGTTGGATATCCTTGTATGGGTGTTCTGGAAAATTATATGGGACAGACAAATGAAAGGTTGAAGGCCATTGAAAGTAAAGCACAAGCTCAGCCAATTCCAGCAACTCAAGCTGAGGTAGCTAACTATGTCACCAACACCAACCGTAGTCAGAATGACGCTTATTCTTCCACCTACAATCTAGGTTGAAAGAATTACCCTAATTTCTTATGGGGAGGACAACAACATGGACAAAACTCTAATTTCTACAAGCCACCACATGTGCAAAGGCAAGAGGAGAGGAAACCAGATCTTCAAGATGCTCTAGCTAAATTCATAGATAAGACAGACAAAAGGTTTCAAAATATGGAGAATCAAAACTTAACTTGGTTTGGTAATGTGGAAACTCAAATGTCTAATATTGTTAATCTACTAGCATAAAGACCTGTGAATCATTGCCTACTCAAACCAAGTCAAATCCAAAAGAGTAGGCTAAAGTTATCACTCTTAGGAGTGGAAATGAGGTTACTTCAATGCCTAAAAGGTAAGGACAAATGACTCCAAAAGGGAAAAATGTACATTCTAATGAGGTTTCTTCTAACAAAATTGAGGAAGACCATGAGTTAACCAAGGTAAGTATTCCATTCCCTCAAATATTGAAAATTGTGCATAATGATAAGCAGTTTGCTAGATTCCTTGAAGTTTTTAAAAAATTGCATATTAATATTCCTTTTGTTGAAGCCATTTCCCAAATGCCCAAGTATGCTAAATTTTTAAAAGAAATAATTTCTAATAAAAAGAAACTAGGGGACTTTGATGAGATGGTTAAGCTTAACGAGGAATACTCTGCTATAGTCTTGAAAACATTGCCCCCTAAGCTTAAGGATCATGGTTGTTTTACTATTCCTTGTACTATTGGCAACTCGTACTTTGAAAAAAAACTTTGTGATTTGGGAGTTAGTATTAATTTGATGCTTTTGCTTGTTTTTAGGAAATTGGACCTACAAGAACCTCAACCGACTAATATTTCTCTACAGCTTACTGACATATCTATTGTCCACCCTTCTGGGATAATAGAGGATGTGTTAGTTAAAGTGGATAAGTTTATTTTTCCTGTGGACTTTGTTGTTTTAGATATGGAGGAAGATTAGGAAGTACCAATTATATTGGGTAGACCCTTCTTGGCCACCGGAAAAACATTAATTGATGTTTAGGAGGGAAAATTAACTTTTAGATAGGGTGATGAAGAGGCTGAATTTAAAGTGTTTAATTCTTTAAAAAAACCCATCTTCATTTGCTTCTTGTAGCTTCATTGAGGCTAATGATAGTAATGATAAGGTTACTTATGACAATTTTGAGAATTTCAGGATGCAAGACCCCCTTGGAAAAAGTTCTTATTTTGCATGACCCTAGCATAACGGTGTGTGAAGATGAAATTAGAATGATGCCATCTCTTTGAAAGTCATTCACCAATGGAAAAAGGAAAAATAATATGAACCACATGATTAGGAAATTAAGAAAGAGCAATGCTTTAAAGGTGAAATTTTACCTTGGACAATTGCCTGATTAATTCTTAGGTTATCGTTGTTGGAACCAAGTTGGTTCTTTCAATTAAAATTTTGATGTTAACAAAAGTATTTTATGAAAATCACATTTTGACTTAAAAGGATGATGTCACCAGAAGCAGAAATCAGAGGATGACGTCACCAGGAGCAAAAAATTAGAGGATGGCGTCACTAGAGGATGACGTCACCAGAGGATAACATCACCAGAGGATACCTCAAGAAGATAAAGCCAGAAAATATCACTAGAGGATACCAGAGGATGTCATCAGAGGATACATCCAGAGGATACCAGAGAATGTCACCAGAGAATACCTCCAGGGGATACCAGAGGATACAACAAAGGATACTAGAAGATACCTCCAAAGGATATCACCAGAGGATCCCATCAAAAGCAAGAATCAGAGGATGTCATCAAAAGCAAAAATCAAAGGATATCATCAGAGGAAAGAAGCAATGACATTATTAGAGGATATCATTCGTGGCCCAGACCAGAAGGAAATCTTGTGCAGAAGGAGACGTGGCCCATACCAGAAGGAAACCTTGTCCAGAAGAAGACGTTGTTGGAACCAAGTTGGTTCTTTCAATTAAAGTTTTGATGTTAACAAAAGTATTTTATGAAAATCAGATCTTGACTTAGTAGAGTAAAAAATCATAGGATGTCAAAAATCAGAGGATGACGTCACCAGAGGATACACCAGAGGATGACGTCAGTAGAAGATACCTCCAAAAAATACAACCAGAAGATACCTCTAGAAGATACAAATCAGAAGCAGAAGATGTCATCAGAGGATGACGTCAGTAGAAGATACCTTCAGAAAATACAACCAGAAGATACAAATTAGAAGCAGAAGATGTCATCAGAGGATGACGTCACCAGAAGATAAAAATGCCACCAGAAGATATGGCCAGAAGATATCACCAGAGGATATCACCATAGGATCCCATCAGAAGCAAGAATTAGAGGATGTCATCAAAAAGAAAACATCAGAGGATATCATCAGAGAGAAGAAACAATGAAATCATCAGAGGATTTAATCTTGGCCCAGACCAGAAGGAAACATGTCCAGAAGGAAACTTGGTCCAGACTAGAAGGAAAAATTGTCTAGACTTGGTCCAGACCAGAAGGAAACATAAGTTAGACTTGGTCCAGATTTGTTCCAGACCACAAGATAGCATAGAAGACTTGGTCCAGATCAGAAGATAGCATGGTCCAGAACATAAGACTTAGTCCAGACTTGGTCCAGATCAGAAGATCACATAATGGTATAGATCAGATCACATGGTCCAGAGTTGGTCGAGATCACTAGATCATACGGTCCAGAATTTAAATCATGATGTAGATAAGTGAAGACGTGATTAAATTTGAAGAACACTTGATTGAATTTTGATAAATATTTGATCAAAGTATTAAGGGGATTTGATTCAAAAATCACTGAAGACTTGAAGGAAATTCGAATGCAATCTGAAGCTAAAAAGATACGTTTTGAAATTAAGAGAAACAGGATTGGCCAACAGAATTTTCAAAGGAAATCTGAGCAGAGAAGATATGGTTCGAAATTAAAAAGAAACATGATTGGTCAACAGAAATTTCAAAGGAAATCTGAGCAAGATTTATCTCGAATTTAAGCTTGGACAAAGCCCTAATTGCATCTATAAAAGGAGGCTTCAAGCAGCAACATTAAGCATCGAAAAACACAGAACTCAAGCTTCAAATTCAAAGTTATCCGAGAGTTCAATAGAGAGAAATTCTTGAGTGCAAAAGCAATATTTTCTAAGTGTTTTTGAGAGAGAAATTCAGTGCAACAATCAGCTTTCCAGAAGCAACAAAAGAGTGCAAGAATCAATGCAGCAATTAGCTTTCCAGAAGCAACTTTGCAGAGTTTTCAAACCCTTCTAATCTAACCCGATAGTGGTGTAGATCCCTTCTTCAATCTGGGGTTGTCAAATTGGTAGGTGAAGACTTGACTTGTAGAGTAAAGGTGTTGTTATCATTCCTCAAAAGTCTGGGGTTGTCAGGCTGTTTGAGAAGACTTGGTTTGGAGGGTCAAGTGTTGTAATTCAAAGGTTTTGAATTAGTGGATTAAAGCCTTTGTAGTGAAGGGACTGGATGTAGCCAAGTTAATGGTGAACCAGGATAAATTGCTGTGTTCTTATGTTGTTATTGTCCGCTGCTGAGTCTGATTAATTATTCATCAAATAATTCACATCAACATTCAATAAAACAGCGAAAAGAATTCAAGTTTGACAAACACAATTCAACCCCCCTTCTCGTGTTTGCACCTTGAGACGTGACCCAAACCAGAAGGAAACCTTGTCCAGAAGAAAACATGGTCCAGATCAGAAGAAAACATGGTCCAGAAGGAGACTTAGTTCAAATCAGAAGAATACTTGGTCCAGAAGGAGACATGGTCTAGACCAGAAGGAAACATTATCCAGAAGATAACATGGTCCAGAGCAGAAGATAACTTGATCCAAAACAAAAGACATGGTCCAGACCAGAAGATAACATGGTCCAAAACAGAAGAATTGGTCCAGACTTGGTCCAGATCAGAAGATCACACTGTCCTGATCAGGAAACAGAATGGTACAGATCAGATCACATGGTCTAGACTTGGTCCAGATCAGCAGATCATACGATCCAGATTTTAAATCATGATGCAGATCAAGTGAAGACTTGATTAAAATTAGAAGAGGACTTGACTGAATTTTGAAAGAGATTTGATTGTAGGTTAAAGAAGATTTGTTTAAAAAATCAAAGAAGACCTAAAGAAAATTCGAAGGATATCTGAAGCAAGAAGATATGGTTCGAAATTAAAAAGAAACAGGATTGACCAACATAATTTTCGAAGGAAATCTGAGCAAGATTCATCGAAATTAAGTTTGGACAAAGCCCATATTGCAGCTATAAAAGAAGGCTTCAAGCCGCAACAATAGGCATCGAGAAATAGAAGAACTCAAGCATAAAATCCAGATTCATCTTAGAGTTAAAATCGATTGAAAAACACAAGAACTCAAGCTTCAATTCAAAGTTGTCCGAGAGTTCAAAAGAGAGAAATACAAGTGTGCAAGAGCAATATTTTCTAAGTGTTTTCGAGAGAGAAATTCGGTGCAGCAACCAGCTTTCCAGAAGCAACATTGCAGAGTTGCAAACCCTTGTAATCAAACCCGATAGAGGTGTAGGTTCCTTCTTCAATCTGCGGTTGTCAGATTGGTAGGAGAAGACTTGACTTGTAGGGTCAAGGTGTGGAAGTTCCTTCTTCAATCTGGGGTTGTCAGATTGGTAAGCGAAGAGTTGACTTATAGGGTCAAGGTGTTGTTATTGTTCCTAAAAAGTCTAGGGTTGTCAGACTTTTTGGGGAGACTGGCTTGGAGGGTCAGGTGCTGTAATTCAAAGTGTTTTGAATTAGTGGATTAAAGGCTTCAGAATGAAGGGACTAGATGTAGCCAAGTTAATGGTGAACTAGGATAAATCGATGTGTTCTTATGTTGTTATTATCCGCTGCTGAGTCTGATTATTGTAAGACCCTTAATTTTAAATATTAATTTATGCAATTTTAGGGTATTTTGTATTAAAACAATTTGGACTTTTCAGCCAATTGTAAATTATTTTACGAATTAAATACCGAAAATATATTTTGAGATGTTTGTAATATGTCTAATATATGTATATATTTTGAGACCGACTAAAATTATTTGTCGAAAGATAATTGAATTATATTACGAGGAATTTAATACCGGACAGTTTATCAAAATTTTAACTGTCAATAGAGTTGCGACGAGAGTAGATATTTTATCAAAATAGTTGAGATGTGAGTGAAGTAAGGTGTGTAAGAGTATTTAGATATTTGTGAGTTAGTTTTAATTATAATATATATATATACACACCCATATACTTAGCAAGGAAGTAATGTCTATATATATATATATATATATATATATATATATATATATATATATATATATATATATATATATATATATATATATGAGAAGTAGAAAGCAAAACGAAAGAAGAAAAACATTTTCGTCACCCCGCGAAAACTTCTTCTTCTTTATCTATTCTAAAAAAAAGGGTGTTGGTAGAGAAAAAAAAACCCAAACTCAAATCCTAAATTACATCGAAATCTAAGCTTCCATTCCAAGAGTGTCAAGAGGGAAAGTTACTCCTCTCCTCACTACGGGGCTAGTGAGCTAACTTTGGTAACGAAAGGGAAAGTTACTCCATTCCAAGAGTTTCGCTGTATTTGGTCACGGTAACGAAAACGAATGAGAAAGCGTAACGAAGGTAAGGGGCTCCTTCCAACTTGTTAGTTTGCATGTAGGGACTCTATATGTGCGTTTGATGAACGGTTTATGTGTTATCCTTGTTGAAAACGTGAAGTTGTTGAGGTTGATGATAAAAAATGTCATGTTGTTGTGATATTGTTGTGGATGATGTTGCTGCTAAATTGTTGTGTTGTTGTGATGATGATGTTATTGTTGTTGTTGAGAGATTGATTATACTGTCTTCGAAGATGTATTCGAATACGACACTAGTGTATTCGAATATACTTCTGCAAAGTTTAGTTTTTATTCAAATTTTGAATGTCGTATTCGAATACGACACCCCGTATTCGAATACAAATACGTAATTTTTGCTACTGACTTATCATCTATATTCGGCTAACATCCCCTCGTATTCGAATACAAAATTACAAATTTTGCTTCTGACTTAGCATCTGTATTCGGCTACGACCCCCTCGTATTCAAATACAGAATTGCAGATTTTGCTACTGACTTAGCATCTGTATTCGCCTACAAGGAAGCTGTATTCGAATACATACTGGATTTTTGTCAAAAGTTCTATTTTTAAATGTTTTTTCATGCACTTAATGATTTGGAAAACATATTTAAGGCTTATAATAAATTTTAGGAGGTTCTTTTGAGATTGTTTCTGTAATGGTGGTGAAGTGTTCGGGTTTCTTATTTGCATTTACATACTGATTTCAGGGAAGAGAAATAGAGTACGCTCATGCATTGCATAGTTAAGTGGTGACCGCGATGGGCCACAGAGTTAAGTGGTGACCGTGATGGGCCACGAAGTTAAGTAGTGTTCATGATGGGCTACGGGGTGGTTCCACGTGTATTAGATGGTCCATCCTATCCGTACGAGGATTTAACTTGTGTGTAGTGCCTGTGATAGGCTACACTTTAAGTAAATTGTGCTAGTCCGTGAGAGACTGCACTTCGGTAATTAGTACTAAGGCCTGTGATAGGCGGTACAACTATGATTTACGCCCCTTCGAGGAGGGTTTTGTTGTTAAGTGGTGACCGTGATGGGCCACGAAGTTAAGTAGTGACCGTGATGGGCTACGGGGTGGTTCCACGTGTACTAGATGGTCCATCTTATCCTTACGGGGATTTAACTTATGTGTAGTGCCTGTGATAGGCTACACGAGTAAATCGTGTTAGTCTGTGATGCGACTGCACCTTGGTAATTAGTACTTTGGTCTGTGATAGGTGGTACAATTATGATTTACGCCCATTCGAGGAGGGTTTTATCCTGGAAATTCCAGAATCATGAGCATTGGCATATACGCATTGCATTGGGTTGGTTGACCTGCGAGTCATGATTGTTATGAGCTGATGTGTGGAAACGATGTGTGCAAGTATCTTAAAATTCTAAGTTCAAATGAGTTATGGTGATTGTGGATTGTATTTGGACTTGCAACATGTATGTATTTGTTATCGTTGACATAACTACTAATTGTTAATTGTTAATTGTTAATTTCAGTTGGTGACCCTTTACATTATTGTGGAAAATTGGGCTTTGCCCTCAGATGATACCCAAGCCTGTACCACCAACGGTTACCCTGACGACGGAGACGTCGTTAGAATTCCTTGATCGTCATATGCCGACTACTTGGGTATACGACCCCATCTCAAGCAGGGCTACTTATACGGGGAGAGTGGTGAGAACCAGTAGGATCGTCGGGGTAGTGTCGTGTGTGGAGCACACTCACGCACGAATCTATTTTCCGGTACCTTAAGGACTAGTACTTGAGGCGAATAGGGTATTTACGGACGCAGAGGGTCCGACAGTTGGAGTTGAGATGGAGACCACTGTAGGTGTGGTGAATTCTACTATGGTAGCAGGAGATGCGGTGCCTGAACCAGAAGCGGGTAAGAAGGACAAAAGGCCGACGCCAGCGGAGTATGATATTCCAGGTCCGTCTAGGGCAGTAGAAGATTGTTTTGAGATCCCAGCGCCGCCGAAGCGACCAATATCATGGATAGATCTGACTTCATAGGAGACTGATCCTTCTCTAGGTGATGAGGAGGACGATGTCATGTCGAGGCAAGCTACTGTGTCGGACGAGACTTGTGGAGAGTGTGGTGGTAACCCTTGCTATTGTAGTAGTAGTGCATGATCAAGTTAGTTTTGTTGTATAGGGCCCTAGTGTCTTGGTGGCTGTACTTATTTCTTTTTGGGATGACTGTATTTATGACGTACTCTGATAATGACTTTTGTCGGTGGGTCCATGATCCAAATTTTTTGACGTGACCATCGGGGGGAGATAGCATTCTTGGAGCAGCACTTCTGCGCAGATGTCTGCTTAGAATACCCTAGGGGTATGAGCGTTGTCTGATTGGTCTCGTATCCCCAGAGTATTTTCTATTTGTATATTTCGAATATTAATTCCCAAAACTATTTTAACTGGTTATATTTATGATGTAATTACTTAATTACTTTTGTCAAACTTTGAATCTTTTTGCTGTTTTGTTGAAAGTTGATGGAAAGCTGCAAATTTGCGGGTTAGATTACAAGGTTTGGAACTCTGCAAATTTGCTTCTGGAAAGCTGATTGTTGGGCTGATTCTTGCACATTGTTGTTGCTTCTGGAAAGCTGATTGTTGCACTTAATTTTTCTCTCGAAAACACTTAGAAAATATTGCTTTTGCACTCAAATGATTCTCTCTTTTGAACTCTTAGATTGTGTACAATATGAAGCTTGAGTTCTTGTATTTTCAATGCTTGATGCTGCTGCCTGAAGCCTCCTTTTATATCTGTAGATTGGGCTTTGTCCAAGCTTAAATTCGAAATAGATCTTGCTCAGATTTCCTTTGAAAATACTGTTGGCCAATCCTGTTTCACTTAAATAAAAATCGTATCTTTTGACAAGCTTCACACATAATTTCAGTTTTGTAGCTTAGTTTAGGTAGACCTCTCACCAGTTGAAGTTTATTTAGTTTTGAAACTAATCTAAGGTTAGCATGACCTAATCTCTTGTGCCAAATTAATTTTTTCTCATTTACTGACACTAGACACTTAACCTGTTGTTTCTCTAGACTAGATAGATTTATCTTGTAAATATTGTTTTGCCTGTAACCTGTGAAGAGTATTGATCCATCCTTCTGACTAATAGCTTTGCATGTTTTATGGTTAAAAATAATATCACAATTATTATCATTTAATTCACTAATACTTAATAAATTGTGCCTAAGACCTTTGACTAGTAGTACATCTTTAATAGAGGAAGAAGTACCATTACCAACCGTTCCTCGACCAATGGTTTAGCCTTTTTGCTTTCCTCCAAAAGCCACTGTCCCTCCTTTGCTCAAAGTTAGTTCTTGGAACATAGACTTTTCTCCTGTCATATGTCGCGAGCATCCACTGTCCACGTACCATGAATGGTGTTTCAACTTGATTGCTGAGGACATTTGCAACAAAGATAATTTTGTTTTTAGGTACCCAAATCTGGTTGGGTCTAGGTTTGTTAGTCTTGAAAGATTTCTTGTCTTTCCTTGATTTTATCATAGGACAAGACACTTTGGAGTGACCTTTCTTAGCACACACAACACATAAAACATCAGAGGAAATAGGTTTAGTTACAGTTACAGTTTCATCAAATCCTATGCCTCTTTTACCATTGTTACTAACTCGATAGATCATAGAAGCATATTTGCTTCTTTCCATACCATTAACAATAAAGTCTTGTAACACTTGTTCATGCATATTAGAATTACATGCAGTATTTGATGTTGAACAAATATTACTTTTTAGAGTTAGGTTTTCAGATTTAAGCTCTACAATTTCAGTTTTAAGAGTTGCATTTTCTGTTTTACATTCTACATTTTGATTCTTTAAAACATCAATTTCTTTGATTAGAGTCTTATTTTCCTCCTTAATTTTTTTTAGTTTTAAAGACTGTTTGTTATTCATAGTTAAAATATCATTCATTGCAGTAATTTAATCAGATAGAGTGAGTTCAGAAAACACCTCTTTTTCATCTTCTGATGAACTTTCAGAATCAGATTCTGTATCGGATCCAGAGGCAGTGTCTGTGTGAGCCATCAGAGCCAGTTCTGTTTCTGATTCACTTCCAGAATCAGAGTCTGGGTTTGATCCAGAGGCATAATGAGTATGAGCCATCAGTCATAATTCTGCTTCTTCTGATTTTCTTTCAGAGTTGGTTCCAGAGGCAGAAAGTATGTGAGCTATCATGGCTAATTCTGCTTCTTCATCTTCAGAGGATTCATCAAAGTCATCCCATATTGCCATTAGATTCTTCTTCTTGGGTCAGGAGTCTTTCTTCTGATTGTTTTCCTTTCTCCATATTTTTACATTCTGACTTGATGTGCCCAGGTTCATTGCATCCATAGCATATGATGCTCTTCTTGTCTTGTTCATCCTTTCCTCTGTTGGATTGCTTGAAATTCCTCTTGGGATACTTCTTCCTTCTGCCTTGCCATATTTTTAGAATCTTTTTGATTATGAAGGCAATGTCTTCTGCTTCTGATTTCTGATTGTGGTCATCAGAATCACTATCTTCTGATTCTCTTTCTGCTTCTGCTTTTAGAACTTTCTTCCGTTTGGACTTTAAGGCTAGGGTTTTATTCTTCTTCTTGGGTTCATCTTCTTCCATCTCTATTTAATGTGACTTGAGGGAGCTGATTAATTCTTCCAGCTTCAGAGTGTTCAAGTCCTTTGCTTCGTGAATGGCAGTGGCCTTTGGTCTCTACTTGAGTACTCTTAATCCTGAAACCAGAGTCTGAAATATGGAAAACATTGCTTCAATGTCTTCATCTTCTTCCATCTTGAACAACTCGTACTTCTTGACTAGAATGTTGGCCTTTGCTTCTTGAACTTGCTTGCTGCCTTTGTAAGTCAGAACCAGACTATGATAGATGCTCTTTGTTGTTTTCTTGTTAGTGCATTTGTCAAATTCCTTGAATGTGATTGCATTGATCATGAACTTTCTGGATTTGTGATGTAACTTAAACATCTTCTTCGGGTCAACATCAAAATCTATCCTGGGAATTTTTACACCATCAGCGTCTCTTAGAACAGTATAGCCATTTTCCACAATGTCCCAAAGTTCGGGATCTTGTGAGAAAAAGAAACTCTTCAGCATGTCCTTCCAGTACTCGAACAGTTCCCCATCAAACATAGGTGGTCTGTTGTTGTTTCCTCCAATAGCTTCTTCATTGTTTCTAGACATGTTGAACTCGTGGATCTTTCCTCAAACACTGTAAAATGCTCAGTCTTGAGACCGAGCTCTGATGCCAATTGAAGGTGCAAACACGAGAAGGGGGGTTGAATTGTGTTTGCCAAACTTTGAATCTTTTTGCTGTTTAGTTGAAAGTTGAGAAGGGGGGGTTGTTGTGATATTGTTGTGGATGTTGCTGCTGCTAAGTTGTTGTGTTGTTGTGATGATGATGTTATTGTTGTTGTTGAGAGATTGATTGTTGTGGTGTTTGTGGTTATTTTCAAAGAAAAGAGTTTGACCTCAAGTTCAAATTTACTTGAAAAGTTATACTGTCTTCGAAGATGTATTCGAATACGACACTAGCGTATTCGAATACACTTATGCAAAGTTTAGTTTTTATTCAAATTTTGAACTTCGTATTCAAATATGACACCCTGTATTTGAATACAAATACATGATTTTTGCTACTGACTTATCATTTGTATTCGGCTAACATCCCCTCGTATTCGAATATAGAATTGCAGATTTTGCTTCTAACTTATCATCTGTATTCGGCTACGACCCCCTCGTATTCAAATACAGAATTGCAGATTTTGCTACTGACTTAGCATCTGTATTCGGCTACAAGGAAGCTGTATTCGAATACAAACTGAATTTTTGTCAACAAATTCTATTTTTAAATGTTTGTCCATGCACTTAATGATTTGGAAAACATTTTTAAGGCTTATAATAAATTATAGGAGGTTCTTTTGAGATTGTTTCTGTAATGGTGGTGAAGTGTTCGGGTTTCTTATTCCTTTTTGCTGTTTGCCAAACTTTGAATCTTTTTGCTGTTCTGTTGAAAGTTGATGGGATTTACTTGATAAATAAATAATCAGACTTAACAGCGGAAAATAACAGCTTAAGAATATATCAATTTATCCTGGTTCACCATTAACTTGGCTACATTCAGTCCCTTCATCCTGAAGGCTTTAATCCACTAATTCAAAACCTTTGAATTACAGCACCTGACCCTCCAAGCCTGTCTTCTCAAACAGCCTGACAACCCCATACTTTTGAGGAACGAAAACAACACCTTGACTCTACAAGTCAAGTCTTCTCCTACCAATCTGACAACCTCAGATTGAAAAAGGAATCTGCACCACTATCGGGTTAGATTACAAGGTTTGGAACTCTGCAAATTTGCTTCTGGAAAGCTGATTGCTGGGCTGATTCTTGCACACTGTTGTTGCTTTTGGAAAGCTGATTGTTGCACTTAATTTCTCTCTCGAAAACACTTAGAAAATATTGCTTTTGTACTTAAGTGATTCTCTCTTTTGAACTCTCAGATTGTGTTGATATGAAGCTTGAATTCTTGTATTTTCGATGCTGGATGCTGCTGCCTGAAGCCTCCTTTTATAGCTGTAGATTGGGCTTTGTCCAAGCTTAAATTCGAAATAGATCTTGCTCAGATTTCCTTTGAAAATACTGTTGGCCAATCCTGTTTCACTTAAATAAAAATCGTATTTTTTTAGCTTCAGATTGCATTTGAAAATTCTGTTGACCAATCTTGTTTGTTTTAATTTCAAACCATATCTTTTTAAGCTTCAGATTGCATTCAAATTTCTTCAAGTCTTCAATGAATTTTTGAATCAAATTTCCTTAATACTTTGATCAAATTTCTATCAAAATTTAATCAAGTCTTCTTCGAATTTTAATCAAGTCTTCACTGATTTTCATCATGATTAAAATCTGAACCGTATGATCGTCTGATGTCGGCCAACTCTGGACCATATAATCTGATATGTACCAATTCTTTGATCCTCTGATCTCGACCAATTCTGGACCATGTGATCTGATCTGTACCAATTCTGTGATCCTCTGATCTCGGCCAACATTGGACCATATGATCTGATATGTACCATTTTGTGATCTTCTGATCTCATCCAACACTGGACCATGATACTTTAATCTGAACATTTATCCTTTGATATTGATTTTTTAATCTGGACATTTATCCTCTGATATTGATCTTTTAATCTGGACATTTATCCTCTAATATTGATCTTTTAATGTGGACATTTATCCTCTGATATTGATATTTTAATCTGGACGTTTATCTTCTGATATTGATATTTTAATCTGGACATTTGTCCTCTGATCTGGATCAAGTCTGGACTTAGTCTAGATTGAATCTGTGTTAAATCTGGACTTAGTCTTATGTTCTGGACAATTATATCTCCTGATCTGGAACAAGTTTGGACCAAGTTTTATGTTCTAGACCATGCTATCTTCTGTTCTGGACCAGGTCTGGACCAAGTCATTTGTTATGGACCAGTTATCTTCTGGTCTGAACCAAGTCTGGATTAAGTCTGGACTGTTTCTTATTCACGACCATGCTATCTTTTGGTAAGGACTAAGTCTGAACCAAGTTTGACTTATGTTTCCTTCTGGTCTGGACCAAGTCTCCCTCTAACAGGCTTCTTCTGGTCTGGACCAAGTCTCCTTCTAGACTCTGCTTCCTTCTGATCTGGGTCAAGAAAGATATCCTCTGATGATGTTATTTGTACTTTGATGTTTGCCTTTGATAACATCCTCTGATATCCTCTGGAGGTGTATCCTCTGGTGTCCGCTTGATGCATCCTCTGGTACCCTCAAGATGTTTCCTCTGATCTGGACTTTCTGGTGACATTTCTATCCTCTAGTTGCTTCCTCTGGATGTATCCTCTGGTGGTGTCATCCTCCGATTTTGCACAGCTTCTGATTTGTTCTTCTAAGTCAAAATACTATTTACATAAAATACTTTTGTTAACATCAAAACTTTGATTGATCGAACCAACTTGGTTCCAACAATTTTGTATTACGACGTATTACTTTATTGAATGGTTTAATTTTAATTTGAATTTGTTTCTTTAAAAAATAGACTCGCGCTGTTAAAAATTGGGGTGTTATAATTATTATTCATCAAGTAATTCACATCAACATTCAACAAAACAGCAAAAGAATTCAAGTTTGGTAAACACAATTCAACCCCCTTTCTCGTGTTTGCACCTTCAATCGTCAGTCTCGAGACGTTAAACAAGCGCTCGCAGAAGGCAAATTGCATTTACTTTTTATTTTATTCTAGTTTGAATTTATTATTTTTGTTGATTATTTTTCTTTTTAGGAAATAAAAGCTCCAACTACAAGTTCTTTTAGGGAAGTCATTTTGACATTTTCTCATTTATTTATTCATTTAGTCTACTATAATATTTTTACTTGAGGACCATGCTTATTGCTAGTGCGGGGGAGAAAATATATTTTGATGTTTGACCTCTTGTAGTGTTCGTGATGGCATATTTGCTGGCTTATTTTACTTAAATTATGTGTTTGAAGTTTATCCTATAAGTCATCATTGCGTTTGATTTTTGAGCAAGGCCTAATGATGAGCATGTTGTTAGGGCTAAATTGAAACTTTGAAATTGTGTGGGCTAGATAAAGAGGTTCCTTAGTTTTGACACAATAATTTCCTATTGTGAATAAGTTGAGGTATCTTGAGATGGACCAAAATTAAAGCAGTTAAAGCTAATTTGAAGTAAACTAAATCCTTAACATATGACAATTGAAGAGTAAAAACATAATCATCTCACTTATTAGCTTAGGGGTTACTCATACTAGCAATCAGGTGAAAGGTGAGATGAAGTGTTTTTCACTGAGTAGTTTGAGGATTATTTGCACTAATTGTCAAGCCAAAGGTGGAATGATGTTAAATTAAAGAGAAAAGAACAAAATGTCATGAATAAAAGGTTGAGTTGTCTAGTTAAATAAAAGAAAAGTGTTCGTTGTACTTGAGAAAATAAACCTCTGTGTTCTATGATAAGGATGAAACTTTATGAATGAGAAAGATTAAATGAATTGATTGAAGAAAGTCTCAAGGCATTGAATGCTAAGAAGCAATGAGGTTAACCACACACACTTTGAAGTATGGGAATTCATTTTACTTAGTTGGCATAATGTAGAAGGTGTTTGATTTAGTCTAAATAATTCAGAAGGATTCTTGCTAAAAAATTAAAAAATTTCAATTATGATGTTCTTTATTCTTAAACTTTGTCTTAGAATGAGACTTTGCTTGAGGACAAGCAAATGTTGAGTGAGGGGGAGTTGATAAACCTATTTTTATAGGATTTTAATAGGGTATTTACCCTCTATTTTATCTTATTTTATAGTTTTGAATTCAACTTATTCTTATATATTTCATTATTTATCGTATTTGTAGAATTGATAATGAAATGATAAAATAATTCAAATTGGTCAAATCTACTAAGTTTTAAGTGCAAAAATATCAAGTTGAATATTCTAACTTATGAGTGCAAGAAGGAGGTTTGTTGCTCACGTCAAGGAGATTGAATTTTATGATAAGAAAATTTTGCCAAATAAGGGGGAAGGCTGTTGTAACACACCGATTTTTAACAGAGTGAGTGTATTTTTTTTTCTAAACGAATAAAGGAATTTCAACTTAATTCAAAAGAATTGAAAGGAATTAAAATTAAACCACTTAAATAAATTGAAATTAAACCATTTCAAAATAATATGGCGTCGTAATCCAAAACAACAAAAGTAGTTAAATAATTACATCATAATTATAGCCAAGTAATTTAATTTTGGGAATTAATACTTTTAATATATCAAAAGGTAGTGTATCAACAAAAGTCACTATCATAATACCTCAAAAATTCGGATCACGGACCCATTAAAACATTATCAGAGTGCGGAATAGATATACAATTATCCCAAAACAAATAAATTCATCCACCAGCACTAGGTCCTATACAACAAGACTAAACTAATCTGATCATGCACTACAACTACAGTAGCACGGTTTCCACCGCATCCTCTACAAGTCTCGTCTTCACAATAGCTGTCTATCCCTCTGCGCTGTCCACAAGTACTCCGTACGTGATTATCAGGGAAACAAACGACGTTTCCGTCGTTAGTGAACTGTCGGTGGTACGGGTTCAGGTATCATTTGAGGGCAAAACCCAATTTTCCACAATAATTGTGAAGGGTCACCAACCGAAATTAACAATTACCACATAACAGTTATGTCAAGGATAACAAATACATGCATGGCATGTTCCAATGTTAAGACAACAGTAATAAATAAGTATGCTCACTTATTAAAATGTATAATGTCTACATCTTTGCAAAACAACCAATTTAACATATAAATCATGTTGCAAGTACAAATATAATCAACAATCACAACACTCATTTGGCACTTAGAATTCATGAGATACTTGCACTCATCGATTTCCACTCATAAGCTCATATCAAATCATGACTCATAGGTCAACCATCCCAATGCAATATGTATATGTCAATGTACTCAACTCTTGGAATTACCAAGGTGCAGTCTCTCACGGACCAGCACACGTGCAGTCTATCACGGACTAGCACGATTTGCGGATAGAATGGACCGTCTAATACACGTGGAACCACTCCGTAGCCCGAATAGAATAGACCATCTAATACACGCGGAACTACTCTGAACCTGGTTAAAATAGACCGTCTAATACACGCGGAACTACTCTACAATCCATCACGGTTACTACATTTACGTGTATTTGCCTCTCACAGGACAAATACACAAAAGTTAAATCCTCGCACAGATAGAATGGACCATCTAATACACGCGGAACCACTCCGTAGTCCAGATAGAATAGACCGTCTAATACACGCGGAACTACTCGGATAGAATAAACCGTCTAATACACGCGGAACTACTCTATTACCCATCATGGTTACTACTTAACTTCGCGGCCCATCACGGTCACCGCATCAACTCTGTGGCCCACCGCAGTCACCACCTGACTATGCAATGCATGGACATGCTATGTTTCCTCTTCACTGAAAACAATATGCAAATACAATATGAAATCCAGACACTCCATCACCACCTCAAACCATCTCCAACCATCTCAAAAACTTCATATAATTTGTCATATGCCTTCCAAATGTTTCCCAACTCATTAAGTACATAAACCAATGTTTAAAAATAGAATTTTTGAAAAAAATCAATCAGTATTCGAATACTGCTTCCTTGTATTCGAATACAGATGCCAAAACAGTGGCAAAAATTAGCAATCCTAGATTCGAATACGTGGTTGTCGTAGCCGAATATAGTTGCGAAAGCAGTGGCAAAAATCAGCAAATCCGTATTCGAATACGACAAGGTCGTAGCAGAATACAGATGCAAAGTCAGAAGCAAAAATCATGTATTTGTATTCGAATACAGAGTGTCGTATTCGAATACGACATTCAAAATTTGAATAAAAACTGGAATTTTACAAAAATGTATTCGAATACACCAATATCGTATTCAAATACACATTCGAAAACAGTGAGATTTTCCAAAAAACTTCAACATAGTTTCAAGTTTCTTTTCTTTGAAAACCAAAACAACACCAAAACGTAATCACCATTTCTTGAACCACAAACCCAGAAAATCGTCAACACAACATCAATGATTTTTACTCATCAACACCCCAACAAAAGCATCATCAATAACAACAACCAACAGTAGCACAACAACAACAACTCTCAACATGCATTATCCCAACAACATGCGTTTTACTCATTCACAAACCACATGCAAGGCAGATTTCAGGATCAACACCACCAAAACATCATCAATACATCAACCACAGTAGCAACCAAACAGAACAGCAACAAAACAGATACCACTAGCAGTTTGCTCATTCATAACAACATGCAAGGGCAGTTTCATTTCAAATAGAACACCACCTATAATAATCCATCAACATGCATTTACAGCCCTAAATGCAATCGAAAAAGTTGGAAGGTGCCCCTTACCTTAGTTACGTTTTCTTGCTCGTTTACGTTACCGCGACAAAAGCCGGCGAAACTCCCGTTCGCATCGTCGCTACCAAAGTTGGTTCTCTAGCACCACAATGATGAGAGGAACAACTTTCCTTCTTGACACTTTCTGTTTCGACGCTTGGATTCCCAAGTAATTTGAGTTTTGAGTATCCCTTTCACTCTTCACCAACACAAATAGAACCAGAAGAAGAAGAAAGAAGGGAAAACTGACGCGGGCAGAGAAAGGAAGGATGGAAGTGTTTCTGATTTCTTTTTTTTTTCCTTCCCTTGCCTCTCACATACATCCGTTATATAGGCATACCCCTCACTTACTATATATATAATATTATAATTAAACTTGCCCTTCAAGCAACTAAATACTCTCGTCGCAACTCTGTTGGCAGATAAAATCTTGATCAGTTGCCCGATATTTAACTACTCGTAATGAAATTAAATAATCCTTCGTTCAATAATTTTACTCAATCTAAAAAATATTTATATACATATAGAAATATACATATATCAAATATCTTTACAAATATTCCAAAATACATATGATATTCAATCCATAATTTAATTTAAATTTAAGGGTCTTATAGTTGTTTCCAAAAAAGGAAGGTTGTTGCATAAAATTAAAATCTTCTTGCTATTATAAGTAGGAGAAATCAGAAACAGAAGGGAGGACACATCAGAAATAGAATCGGGGGAGACAAAAACTAGCGAGAGAGAAAATAAAGACAAACACTTTGGAAGCTTAAGAGTACTTGCAGCTGAAGTAAAGTGTGTGAAATTTTGGAGCAAAAAAAATCATATTCTTTGAGGGTTTTATTTCTTTTCCTTTAATTGATGAACACTTCTATTATTTACTTTATTTTATATATATCAATGAGTAACTAAGCTCTCTTCTAGGGTCTTTGGTGAATCTTGTGATTAAGATATTATGTCTTAGTTTTAAATTCTAGTTTTATTTTAGATTTTTGTTGTTTGTCTCAATTAAATTATTCTATTCTAGATGTTGGTAAATTGAAGAAAAGGAAAGGGTAAAATGAGTTTATGAGAAATAATAGAGTAGGCAAATGAATTTGTGTTTTTCTAAATGGGGTTTTTAATCTTAGCTATCTATTTTGATCTAATAGTTGATAAACTTTCCTCTCATTCTTATATATATATATATAAATCTTAGTCTTGATTTATCTTGTTTTCTTGTACTTCTATTTTTGATCACTCACGTAGCGGAAAAGACTATAGCATTAGACAATGACGTGACCCCGAGATCTATCCTTGAGTGATTTTGATATTTCATTTGAGAAATCTTTAATATAGTTCTACTGCATATTAGATCTATTTTTAAATTGTACGACCAGTGTAGTTAGTTTTTTGTTGTAAACTAAATCCGATGTATTTTGAAAACAAATTATGAATATATGGATTTTTAACATGATTCTTTATGTCTTCCATTACTCGGTATGTATACATAGTTTTTAAAGTTTGAAATTTTTAAAGATATTTTTATGTTAGTAGCTTTAGGATGTCTCACCATTGACTTCTGAGAAATCGAGACGTTATATTATGGTATCAGAGCGTGATTGGTTCTTACCACAATGTGAGTTGGGTGTCTAGTATTTTTCGTGTCAAGTGAAATCCTTAGTTTGATCAACTATGTTAGGAATTGGTTAGTGTATCAAATATGTCAGTCATTCACATTTCATCAACATAGATGATTGGTTAACCTCCCCTTAAGATATAGGCATAAGATTGTATGCGTATTATATCTTATGAAGATTGAGTTAATGGTTTCCTTCATTGGATATCAAGCCTCGTCCCTAAAAGATTCAAGATAAGAGAAACATTGTTAGGAGAATGAAATCTCTTGTTGAGCTTTGAGAATTGGTTGGCAGTTGAAGCATTGTATGAGGTTCTTTGTAAGGGGCTAGAAATGACATCTACGATTCTACAATAGGCGCAAGAATATGCTAAACTTTTGAAAGAAGTAAGAACAACCTAGAAGGAATTAAACCATAAGGAGTAAAGAGTTGTTAGAAGAAGAATAAATTATTTTGAAGAACCTTAAAATAAAGATGCAAGTAACTGACAACCAAGCAAAAGAGACCCAATTGTGAAATCAGCAAACAAGTGCAGAGGTTTAATCTACTTCATGAGCTCATGTGCATTCGGCTAGGGGAGAAGACAAAGATGGACTGAAGCGAAGAGAGGGAGGAGTGAATGCACAAAGAGAGGGAATATCACAAGAAGGATAGTTATTGTCATTTGTGAATGGATCCTTTCCACAATATGGAATTGAGAGATAGAGAGAAAGAGTAAGTGAAAGAAGAAAAATTGGTGAGATAGAGAATGGAGAGAAATTTGGGGAAGAGGATCCACATCTGTGTTGTTTAGATTTTTTCAGAACGATTTTGTTATATTTTATAATTATAAAAGTTTTTTTTAATTATTTTAAATAATTATATCTCATTCGAAGGCAAACATAAGGAAACAAATTTTTTTAGGGAAAAGTATATACCTATTACCCAGACTTTGGCCCAACCTTGAGTAATTGCGCACAACGAAACCATCGTTAAAGTTTTTAAAAACCCAACCTCAAATATTGTCTTTACCAATGGCTAGTCCTTAAGTAAATCGTCAAAAATTAAAAATTTATCCACGACCATAGGGCTGTGTTTAAAACTTAGTGGGTAATTTTAAGTTTTATTTTAGTGGTTGTAGGTTGGCCTGACCTTTTAATTGGAATCCTTCACGAGTAAGATTGAGATGAGGCAAATAGAACAAAGCCTCAAACATTTTAACCTCTGTCGAGAAAGGATTCTTGTCAGCCTCCATAATTTCTACCTTGTCACCATCCCAGAACATGAGCCTCCGATGAAATGTTGAAGGCACACATTCACTGGTATGGATCTTGTGTCTCTCTAATATGACATAATAGGAAGCTTTTCTATCTATGACATAGAAGACTGAAATTATTTCCTTTTGTCACACTGTGACATCGACTATGAGAATACCTTAGGCATTCGAGGCTACTCCCATTAAGCTAGCCATCTTCATGTTGGTTTTCAAATTCCTCATGGGTTAATATTCACATAATATTAAGAACATGCCCACCATAAAAAAGACTCGACTGAACACCTTTCCATTGTGATAAGACTGCAAGTGTACGATATTATCGCAAGTGTACGATATTATACTTTATTATGAGTACCAATCTCTCTTTACTACAATGATTTGCTAAATTCGATGATTGTTGATAGAATGATTTTTTTAATTAAAATTTGCAATAAAAATAAAGCCTTGAAATTGTAGTTTTTCACAATGATAGATACAATAAAACTAATTCTCTCTAATGTATGGGTGTTAAACTCATAAAAATTAGATAAACAATTATAACTAATGCCTTCCTTCAAAGAGCAAAAATGTATTTTAAACTAATAACCGACCTATTTTTATAATTGATGTATTAACAAAATCCATTAAGAGAAGCTATTTTTCATGATTTAAAGGGAACCAAAATGTATTTACATGATTGGATTCTCTTGTCCAATCTTATGGGTTAGATGTCAAATTCACTTTTCAAGACTTCATTTGATATCCAAGTGTGAACATGATTCTTACTAAGGTTGGATTAAAGATCAATACCCATGACCAAAAGAAATATAAATTGTTAGAGATCCATCATGGGAAATTCTTAATCCAAAGATAAGGGAGATTTACTCACACATGATCATAGTAGAATCAAATCTTAAATATAAAAATGATTGGAATAGTAAAAGAACATAATAAAAGGGAAAAACAGAATATTAGTGAAACTAAAAATTTGCTAAGAGAATTAATAGAAATTTGTAAAAATGAGTATTTTTGTTCTTTTACAGCCCTAGGTGTTTTCATGGGCCTTAATTACAAGAAACCATTAGAATTTCACATAAGAAAAACGTTTCAGCAATAGAAGTTGAGAAGATTACGACTGTAATGGCCATTATGGCCAGATCGTAATTCTTGTTGAAACTTGCTTTTTCTTTAATCTGTTTGATTATAATGGACTATGACTGCACCACTTGACTTCAGGACTCTTAGCACCAAGAATCTTCACTTATTCATTCACTTCTCATAGCAATCAAAACATAACAAAAAGAAAGTGAAATAGAACTAAAACCAGATTAACCAATCAAACAAAGTTATAAAGTAAGATAAATTCTAGCTTATCACATTGGTAATAGCTTTAATTAATGAACAATGGCTTAAGATGTTTTAGCATATCTAAGATTGGCTTTTCGGAGAATATACCTTTGACTTCCTTGCTAGTAATTAAGACAGCCCATTCAATGTCTTCTATGAATACGTATCCCTCCAATTCCGTTGGCCGATAAACATTCCCTCAAAATTTGAGATGGATAAGACCAATGGTTTGTGTGGAGCCATACCAATGTTCGGGTCTTCTTGGAACAAGGTACCTAGACTGATTCTTCATGAAACTTAGAATAATCTCTGAGTGCCCCGTCTAATGAATAGGAGAAGTCAACCGAAACTACCATACTTTCATAATTGGCTACTTTCTGAATTGTTAACATGGACTAAGGGTCATCCATCATGGACTCATGCTCATTTTGGACAGGTTCTTGAGTACTTAACACAACTTTATCAGATATTTCACATGCTTCAAATCTTTGCACATTTTAATTTTCCATATCCGACATATCTTACATTGCCATGCTAGAATTGTTGGAACTAGGTTAGTTCTCGGAACAATTCCTTTATCATGTTTTGATGATAACAAAGGTACTTTGTGAGAACAATTTATTGCACTAATGACTTCAATAACTGTGCAGTAAATAGAACTAGGAAATAGAAGAAATGATATCAAAAGAAGATATTAGAGGAATATATTAGAGGAAGTGAAGATGTTAGAGGAAACGAAGACATTAGATGAAACAAAGATGTCATATAAAACGAAGACATTAAAGTCAAGTGAAGCCAATGCAAATTTCAGACCCTGGTTATCCCACACGCTATTGTGTGCGCCTATCTTCCTATGAAGATATGCCTCTGAATCGTCTGCCCAGTGTGCCTTTATTTAGCTTGCCTTTGAAGTGCCTACTATAGTAACTTTGAAGCTTCTATTTGAGTTGCCTCTGAAGCTCAAGTTCTACTTGCTCTGAAGATGTTGCCTCTGATACGTACCATGCTGTTAAGATGCAACAAAGTGCTCTTAAGAAAGTCAACATATATGATGGAAAGTCAACACTCTGATGAAGAGTAAGTTGTTTCATAATTTTGATGGTTGAAGAACAAATTCTGATTTGTTTCCACTACTCTTAAACAAACGTATAAAAGAAGATTCAACGAGAATTATTTTCAAGCGCTATCTGGACATTCTTGCACATAATCATTTTAGAAATTTGGTTGAAGATTCATTTTGGAATTAACCAAGCTTCAAAGGTCATATTCCTAAACCATATCTATCAAGGTTTATTTTTTTGTGAAGGTCTCTGTTAACCTTGCACAAATAAGACACGCTGAGAAGATTCAAGGAGAATTATTTTCAAATGCTATTTAGACATTCTCACACATAATTATTCTAGAAGATTTGGTCGACGATTCATTTTGGAATTAATCAAGCTTCAATAGTCATATTCCCAAACCATATCTATCAAGGTTTATGTTTTTATGAAGATCCCTGTTAACCTCGCACAAGGAAGATACTTAGAATTTTGTTGGGACAATATTGAAACACTAATTCATGCTATATAAAGGATCAATCCTGAAGAAGAAAATACAACACAACAACTCATAAATCCTTATGAACTCAAAATTATCTAAGTATGAAGAATTCAAGGTTTTAGTTTTAGCAAAGGCATTCTTTCAACTTTATATTACATAGTTCTTAGTGCTCTGTTTTTGTGTGAAGTTCATTGTAGTCAATCCTACTAGAAGAAACAAAATAGAACCCAATTTTACCCCTTTGTAACCCATCCCAATAGTGAGTATTCTGCCTTAACGACTTGTAGGTTTTTAAGTTGGAAGTTGAGAAGACTTGACTTGTAGGGTCAATGTGTTGTAGTTCCTCAACGGTATGTAGGTTTCAGGCTGGAAGTTGTGAAGACTGACTTGTAGGGTCAGGTGATGTAATTCAGTTTTGAATTAATGGATAAATCCTTTTGCGTGAGGGGATTAGACGTAGTCGCTAGTTGGTAGTGAACCAGTATAAATCCTGGTGTTTTTCCCTCTGCCTTGGTACTTTGTTTTATTGCTGCCTTTAATCTATTATATTTGCTATAGTATCCCGAATTAGATTTTTGAAAATAATTTTTTAATAAGGAAAAACAAAATTCAACCTCTCTTTTCGTATTTTTGCACATTCAATTAGAATCACTATTTGTTCTAAGAACGTGTTACACAAAGTTTCGAAGACTTCAAGTAAAGAGACCATTTTCTACCTTTGACCTTAGTAATCAACTGCAAAGTTTGCTTCATCTTTTGGATTGATTTGTTCCTTCGATGCCTTCGCTTCTTAGTCTTGGTAAGGGTGATAACCGATGCTACCTAGTCCTTCATTCTTTGGTTGACCACCCGTAGTTCCTTAGGGGTATTTTTAGGGGGCTTCCTCATTCTGTGTTATCAACTTACCACTTTCCTTGATAACTACCTCAAGAGAAGTTGTACCTTTTTCCATGCTAACATTGGCCACCTACTTATTTCCCTTTGGTATGGTCTTGCCATCTATATCTAGGAAGGTCGATTGATCATCACTGCACATGACCGCCTAGCCTTACCCCCCAAGTATTCTCATGAATGTTCTTTAATGGATCATAACTTTTCAGGAAAGTAATTAGCTGACCAATTCTCAAGTGAGGCGAACAACCTTAGGAGGATTTCAAATTTCATGGTTTCCATATGATGGCATGACTTGAGTACTTAATCTTTCAAAAGTTGATATCTTCCGAGACTGGATGGTTTCTACCTTGGACAAAGTTGTAATGCCCCTAGGTTGGCATATAAGTCTGAATGATTTCATTCAACTTTCCATCTGATCTTAACCTCGTTGGATCAACAAATGATACCATGGTTATGTTTATAACTGGGAAGAGATCTATGTTAATTGTTTTTTTAGCCACCCCTTTGTTGGCTAACTTGAACTTGCTCTCCTTGATAACCTTTTGAATACAATTTGTAGTTGAGTGGTTGTGTGAGTTGTGCCATTTGTAGTATCTCTTTCCTTTGATCTTTTTAGGTGAAGGTATCTTATGACCATCTAATATTTGACTTTTGTATTCGATGAAGTGTTATCCTTCCCTTTGGCAGGCCTTACGACAGGACAATAAGCTTTTCCTTTCAGGTTTTTAGTCGTTAATATGTCTGTTATGGAATGGGTTGACACATCATCATCAAATTCTTCCCTATCAATAATGGAGATTAGGTTTGTAGCTAGCACACTTCTTCTCCTTTTCCTAAAATGAGTTATTAATGCTTAATACTTCTGAAGCCAGTTTGTTCAGGTCATGGCTAACCAGTCCAAGTAGTCTCACGCTCAGTTAAGGATGCATGTCATTGATGGTCGATGAAGATTACTGTATATAAGGGAATTAAAATGAAGATATACCTGCCTTTATCCTGAACTTCTTTATGAAGTTAGCGTTCGATTCATCCACATGCTATTTCAAATTCACAAGGCCAGTTGTTGTAATTGCAAGTTGAGACCAATAAAACCTATCATTTAAACACATATCCTTGTTTTCCCCGTTATGAATTGACTCTTGTGGGAGAGAGGAATACCACGTAAAAGTTGTTCTTGTCAACGATTAAGGGAACAATTGTTACTTGTGGAATTAATTTTAGTTCTTTTCACCACACTATGCAATAAATCTTCAAATATGCTCCATTGTTGATTTGGCCTCTTTCCTAGAAAAAGTAGAAAATCAGGAGTTTTATTGGGCAGAGGCACCAATATGTCCATCCACTCAAGATATCGACTACGAGGTTGGGATCTAACAATTGTTATTCAAAAGGCTTGGTCTCGCCTTCAATTGGCTAGTGCCTGTAACACCCCAGATTTTGATCCAAAGCATTACCTAAAAATATTTGTTTTCGTTTAGAAGCGACATTAATTTTTTTTCTTAGAAGTAGTTCATCATGTAATAAATAAGAATTTCACTAAAAAATAACTTGATCTTATTTTTGTAAAATAACACAACGCAATTTACTAGATATTATTATTATCATTTATTATTATTATTATTATTATTATTTTTATTATTATTATTATTGCAAAGATAGTTTGCTAATTGCTAGAAAATGTTCATTCACATCCTAAAATAGAATAAGTTCTCTTTAGGTGAAATTAAAAAAACAAGGTTGACTGATTCAGGTTTTTTCTAGCGGAAGGACCTCACCTCCGCATTTCTATTTAAAATGACGATGAAAAGTAAATAAACTTTAAAAAAGTACCACATCGGTTTTATCAATACAAACATTATTTTCAAGTTAAAGTCCCCCATTTTCCTATGCGCGCACGCCAAATAAACATCATTCATGCAACTCTTCGAGATCATTAGTACCTAAATGTTGGTGTAAGGGGTCAGTTCATCCCATGACAAAAATTAAACCAAATAATAAGTTAACAACCATAAAATATAAATATAAAATCTTTGTTATAAAAGATTTAGAGAAATTAATTTTTCTGAATAATTCGCTCAAGTTAAAAAATGTATCTGAATAAATCAAGTAGCAACTCACCTTAGAACAAATAATTAGATCAAAATAAAAATAACAATAAAATGTATGCATGTTATGCATGCTCTTAAAAGTATATGATTTGGATATAACCAGACACTAGGTGTCCACATAGAAGTCACCTATACCAATGGGGAAAATTGAACCAGCTAGTAAGACGACCACAAAGATGCATATGATATGTCATGAAATGATAATGATGCTCAAAAGGTACATGTCACCATCCACTTAGGTAACTAAAAAGATAAAATGTTCAAAACACAAGTCACCGGCCACTTAGGCAACCACATAGATAAAAGGCTCATAACAAAAATCACCAGCCACTTAGACAACCACAAAGAGAACAATGTTCAACACACAAATCACCAACCACTTAAGCAACCACAAAGAGAACAATGTTGAAAACACAAATCATCAACCACTTAGGCAACCACAAAGATAAAATATTCAAGATTAAATTTTAATCACATATGACATCAAATATATATTCTCATGGGTGCTCAAAATCAAGAATCAGTCATTTTGCTATCCCAAATATAGAACACATATACACGTGAATAAATGTCTCAAAATCACAACTTTACACTAAACACATAAGAATAATCAACTTAATCATATTACCATAATTAAAAATTAAAACTTTTCATCAATTACCTCAAGACTCATGTAGTGTTCATAAAAATCAAAACATTGAAATCAAATAGCACAAAAATCGAAACATTAAATCAAATACATTTAAAAAAATATATTACTCATTAGATCATAATAAAAATCATAACTTTATTATTAAGTACACCTAAACAACACAAAAATTGAATTTTTACATCAAATATATGACAACAAGCATATTACTCATGTTATAATAATAAAAATCGAATTTATATAATTAAGTTTATCAAGGCAAACATATTACTCAAAAAGTTCAAAATATTATAGTTAAATTCATTAAGACAAACATGAAATCAATTTTTTTTTCTTTTATGATATCAAGACATCATATCAATATCTTACAAACCACTAATTCAATATCTAGTCAAACTTTGCAAGGGGAAAAACCCTTACCTTATGCGCTTTACTTCCTAGCAACACGTTCCTAAGCCACACGAATCAAAGAATAAGACAAAGTTCCAAACTTTACTTGACATGGTATTAAAAGAAGAAAGAAAATTGCAATTTTGCGTGCCAGTAATGATTATGATAATGATGGTGTGAGAAAAAGGAAGGAGACTATGCTTCTCTCTTTTTTTCTTTCTTTTGATTGTGTTGGAAAATTTGGGAATTTAGGAGAAAACAAAAACTGGTATGGGAATAAAATAGGAAGGTGTGTAGGCTACCTTTTAATTTTTTTTACTAATAATTATGACACCAAAAATTGTCTAGAATTCTTTTTGTAGAGAATTATAATCTTGATTTACGAGAGAGAGAGAGAGAGGCGTGAGATATAACAAAAGAGGGAAGTCTTTTTTTTTTGTCATCTCTTAATTGCACAAACAGATAATATTCGTAATTAAATTTGTAACTTTTCTTTCAAAAATTAATTAAAGGTATTAAGAATGAGAGAATGTACATTATCGTCTCTCTTAATTGGTTGAGACAAGGACATAAAGTCTACATTATGTCAACACAACATCATGAATACTCATAAAATCTTGTCATGAAGGAGAGTAAAAGGAATGAGGTAGTCACATTTTTATTTATACTAAAGATGGATGGACCAAAAATATTTTCAAGCAAAAACACTCATACATGAGAGTTAGGTCTCAATAACTCAACTATCTCCTAGACCAAATACTTATTTGGTCCAAAATAAAACTAACAAACCATATAACTTCTATAAATTCTAATTTAATTAAATAATTCAACTAATATTTTCATCAATTAAATAAATCAAGCAAGACAAAAAATATCACTACAGGTGACGCATAACAAAATAAAACCAACATACCGTACACATTGATTCCATGATTATCGTATCTAATCAAATAAACAAAATACACAATAGTCTATTTAGAAAATAAGCATGCCATAAATTGTCCTTATGTAATTGTCACGCCAAAAAAATTAAATTAAAACAAAGGTTATATAATTATTCAGGTAAAGTATAGGGTGATAAAATTTAATTTAATTTCTTTACACAAAGAATAAATTATAAATTAAATAATAAATCATGACAAATACTAAAAGACACATATGTATTATATATGAAAATATTGGAGTGTTACAGTGCCACATACTATCGAGGGGTTCTGGAAATCTTTTTTAAACTGGGCATGAGGTGGAGGATTCCCCCATTGTTGCTCTTGATTTATTTAAATAGTATTCCTTAAAGGAGTCCCCGGAACCATTGGTGTATTATATTGGTAAAGTGCATTTATAACCCATGTTTATTCACCATCATAACCCACATTTGGTCTTGGTAAAGTTGAACTCAGTAGTGTTGCTAATGGTACATTACGTCATGGCAAGTGTGTTGTTGGATTAGCTAATCCATGTGGGTGATAACCCCATGGCGGCTGAGATAAATATTTTGCGACTAGCCTATGAATTCATGGTATTGAGGTGAAGGGTTGTCCTCCCACATATTACATATTGTTCGTTTGTTGAGTTTTGGCATAAGGCAACACTTACGTCATTCCAATTTATCCAACTTCTTCAGATGGCCTTATTACCATATTTACATGACCATATTGAAGATTATCCTGATTATACATATCGTTTGCCGCTAGGTGCCCCCTAGAGTTAGCCGTGGCAAAAGTACTAGGCTGAGAATTGCAAGGAATAAAAGATACTCGTTGTATAGGATGTTAGTGCAAAAATTGTTTGAGCTACAATCTTCTGATTGATGTTTTGATGATAACAAAAACGATAAGAACAATTATCGCCTAATGGTTTTTTAAATGTATAGATTAAGTTAGAAGTTAAGACTTTTATTAATGACTATCTAATTTAAGGTAACATAAACAATGAGTAAGTTAGAGATAATAATCTAAGTGTTTTTAACCCAAAGAATATAATTACCTAACAAACAACTAATTATGTTTAGGAAGTCATGATATAGCAATAAGCATTTTATAATCTACAATCAGAGTCAAAGCATTAAAGACATAGGAAATATGTGTCAATCATTGATCCTCTAAACATAAAGGAAAAGAACACTACAATGATCATTTGCTTCTAACTAAAGAAAAGTAGGAGTAAAGACTTTCATTGATTCTCTAACTCAAGACCAAAGAAGAAAGCTATGAGTGAAACATGTAACACCCCAATTTTTAACAGCGCGAGTGTATTTTTTTATTTTTTATTTCTTAAAATTAAAAGAATTAACATAAAACTACTCAATAAAGTAAATACATTGTAATACAAAACGACAAAAGTAATTAAATAATTACATCATAAATGTTGGAACCAAGTTGGTTCTAAGTACTTAGGATTTTGATGTTTACAAAAGCATTCCATGTAACCTTATTTTGTACCTTGAATTATTACATTAAATGCCACCAGAAGATAAAGGTTCCAGAGGTAGAAGATGAAGACACCAGATAATGCATCCAGAAGGTACCAAGGGATGCATCCTGAAATTACCAGAAGATATCTTTGGTGGCCCAGATCAGAAGGAAGCAAAGTTAGAAGGAGACCTGGACCAGACCAGAAGGAAGCCTGCCATAGGGAGACTTGATCCAGACTAGAAGGAATCATAAGTCAGACTTATTCTAGAAGTTATTTTGACCAGAACATGGCTTGGCAGTGAAATGATAAAACAGCCCAGAGTTGATCCAGACTTAATTAGAGGATAAATTAATGGGTCCAGAACAAGAGATTCAATCCAGATTTGACCCAGACCAGAAGATAGGATGGTTCAGGGTATGAAACTAAGTCCAGACCAGAAGAAATGATGTCCAGACCTGATCCAAATCAGAAGGTAAAATGTCCAGACTGAAATATTATTTGTCCAGAGTTAATTTCAGTTCAATCCAGACCCAGTTCAGAATTGGTCTAGATAAGAGGGAAAAGGTTCAGATCAATGGTCAAGATTTAAGTTTATGGCCCAGTGTTGGCCGAGATCAGAAGATCAGACCATGGCCCAGTGTTGGCTGAAATCAGAAGGTCAGAATGTGTGGTCCAGCATTGGTCGAGATAAGAGGTTCAAAGCAGATCAGTTTGCAAGTCCAGGTTGGCCGAGATCAGAAAGTGTGGTTCAGGGTTGGCTGAAATCAGAGGATCACAGTAGATCACTTAGTATGGTCCAGATGTGGACTAGCGGAGAAGATCAAATGATCCAGAATTAATCATGATGATAATCGGTTGAGATTTAATTTAATTTGATCAAAGTATTAAAAGGATTTGATTAAAAAATAAAGTGAAGTCTTGTGGAATTCAGAAGCTATTGGCTGAAGTTTTGTGGAATTCAGTCTTGTGGAATTCATAAAGACGGTGAAGTTTTGTTCCAGAATTAATTAAAGACGGGATTGGCCGAAGTTATTTATGAAAGCAAATCTGGAGCTAAAAAGATATCTTTTTTATTTATATGAAACCCGATTGGTCAGAGTATTTCTGCAAGAGAATCCAGCAATATACAGCTCGAAATTAAGCTTGGAAGAGACCCGAATTCACATCTATAAAAGGAGGCTCAAGGCAGAAGAATTAGCATCAAAAATCACAAAAGAGTCATACACTTCCAAAAGCAAACACTCAAGTTTTCAGTGAGGTTAATTGTGAGTTCCAGCTTTCCAGAAGCAAGCACTCGTGTTATTTTCTTTCCCTTGTATTAGATCTAAGTTGTTGAAGTAGAGTCTACAGTCTGAGGGAGTCAGAAGGGGTAGCAGATTACTTGGCAATTAGATTCAAGGCGTTGTAATTCCTTCTACAATCTGGGATTGTCAGATTGGTTGGAGAAGACTTGACTTAAGAAGTCAAGGTGCTGTATTCCTCAAAAGTCTAGGATTGTTAGACTGTTTGAGAAGACTGACTTGGAGGGTCACTGGTACTGTTGTAATTCAAGGTTTTGAATTAGTGAAATCCTTCAAGGTGAAGGGACTGGACGTAGCCTTGTTAACGGTGAACCAGTATAAAATTATGTGTTTTTATTTTTACTTTATATCCGCTGCTAACTCTGTTTTATTCATACATCAAGTTTTGTTTTAAAACTGCAAAAACAGAAAAATAATTTAAGTTAGTCAAACACAATTCAACCCCCCCTTCTCGTGTTTGCACCTTCAATAAATATAACCAGTTAAAATAGTTTTGGGAATTAATATTCAAAATATACAAATAGAAAATACACCGGGGCTATGAGACGAGTCAGACAACGCTCATACCCCTGGGGTATTCTCGGTAGATACCTGCGTAGAAGTGCTGCTCCAAGAATGCTATCTTCCCCCCCATGGTCACGCCAAAAAAATTGGATCATGGACCCACTAACAACAATCACTGTCAAAGTACGTCATAGGTACAGTCATCCCAAAATGAAATAAGTACAACCACCAAAACACTAGGGCCCTATACAACAAAACTAATCTCATCATGCACTAACAACTACAATAACGAGGGTTTCCACCACACTCTCCACAAGTCTAGTCCGACGTAGTCACTTGCCTCGACGTGACATCCTCCTCCTTATCAGCTGGAGAAGGATCAGTCTCCTCCGAAGTCAGATCCACCCACGATATTGGTCACTTCGGCAACGCTGGAATCTCGAAACAGTCCTATACCAGCCTAGATGGATCTGGAATGTCAACCCCCACTAAGGTCGGTCCCTTGCCCTTCTCACCCTTTCCTGGTTCAGGCTCTGCATCCCCTACTACTATGGTAGGAGTCACCACACCTACGGTGGCCTCCGTCTCACCTCCATCTGCAGGACCCACTACGTCCGTAAATACCTCATCCGCCTTGAGTACCAATCCTGAAGGTACAGGAAAATCGATCCTCCTGTGAGTGTGCTCCACATACGACATTGCCCCGGAAATCCTACTAGTTCTCACCACCCTCCCCGTATAAGTAGCCCTACTTTAGATGGGGTCGTATACCCAAGCAATCGGCATATGACGATCAAGGAATTCTAACGACGTCTCCGTCGTTAGGCTAACCGTCGGTGGTACGAACTTGGGTATCATCTGAGGGCAAAGCCTAATTTTCCACAATAATGTAAAGGGTCACCAACCGAAAATAATAGTTAACAATTACCAAATATGACAAAACCAACAATACATACATAACCATTCCAGCAAGATAACAACATTGACAAGATAAGTGTACCCACTTATTGAAAATGTATAACATCTAAGTTTTCGATGAAACAAAAGATTTAAAATACAAATCATGTTGCAAGCCCAAGTACAATCAACAATCACAACAACTTATTAGGAACTTAGAATTTAAGGTACTTGCACATATCATTTCCACATATCAAAATCATAACAATCACGCCTCGAATGTCAAACACCCTAATGCAATGCTTATATGCCCGTGCACATGATTCTGGAATTTCCAGGACAAAACCAAAACCCTCCTCGCAGGGCGTAAATCATAATTGTACCGCCTATCACATACCTTAGTACTAATTACCATGGTGCAGTCTCTCACGGACTAGCACGATTTACTTAGAGTGCAGCCTCTCATAGGCTTTACACATAAGCTAAATCCTCGTAAGGATAAGATGGACCATCTAATCACGTGGAACCACCCCGTAGCCCATCACGGTCACTACTTAACTTTATAGGTGCAGTCTCTCACGGACTAGCACGAATTTAGAGTGTAGCCTCTCACAGGCTATACACATTAGTTAAATCCTTGTAAGGATAAGATGGACCATCTAATCACGTGGAACCACCCTGTAGCCCATCACAGTCACTACTTAACTTTGTAGCCCATCACGGTCACCACTTAACACCATGGCTCATCGCGGTCACCACTGTCACTGTGGCCCATCACGGTCACCACAAGCTATGAAATGCATAAATTAATCCATAAATTAATTTAAAATTAAGGGTCTTACAAAACACCTCTATAGTCAATGCTCTTGTAAAAATCAAATCCTCTAATGAACAAAATAAGAAGAAATCAAGGCAATGATCTGAAGAATTTGTTAAAGATGTGTCTGACTCTAATCGACGTGCTCTCAATGTGCCCCTGATAATTTGATAATATAACTCGCTTAGATTATTTTGAGCGCTAAACGTTGAAGTGTCAACATCTCAACATCCTCTGCTCATCAAAGTTGGACTTATCCTTTGATTAAAGAAACACATATCATCCTCTAAAAAGAGTCACCCTCTGATATACTTTCCCTCATAAATCATGATATGCTGAATTAATTATGATGAGGGCATGTTTTAAAGGCTGATATGTTTTAAATGCTTATTCAATATCTTCAACGGATACATTCCCTAGTGTTTAATTAGTATGTCTCTCAATATGGGAAGAAGTGAAGACAATGAAAAAGGCAATGTTCTAAGAAGATTTCTTAAAAAGCCTAGAACAAATCAAAATAAAATAATGAAGGAAAAATCCTCTCAATAGAGAATTGTTAAAATTGATGTAAATCAATCAAGTTATTTGATACACTTGGATTGATATAAGATTTGAAATGTAATATTATCCCAATAAGAGTTAGGATCCTTGAAATAGATTTTGTGTCAATTCAAACACAAATTGGAACTTATGCAAACTAACTCGATAGTGGGAAACAACTTTTTTATCCATAAGCGGTACTTGGAGAGGTGTAAGAATACTTATTAACCTCAACGAAAGCATGCCAGAAAGATGAGAAAGGCTCTAATGGTAATAGCCTCGAGAGGCATAAGAAAATACTCAAAGCTAGAATGGGTAGAGTAAATGATATTTGTATGGTATTGTTTAAATAATAAATTAAGTCCTCGATTGTACTGAGGAAAAATCTCTCTGTAAGGGGGGAAATAGATGTAGCAACGATTTATTTGTTTACATCTACTTGTGTCTCTTCTTTATCTTTGCTCTGCATTCAATTTAAGTTCATTATGATTCAACTTCATTTTTACTTAAACTGTTTTATAATCATAAGTTGAAGGTATTGAAAAAGAACATATCCTTTTGTTTAACCATCATAAATAATTTAAAAAATGGTACACAATCCAAATCATTCATTTTTTATGTTTTCCAACACCTTCATAGGATTCGATTGCACTAGGGAAGGTTCTACTGTTGTGATGACCGTTTGACTTTGAGTTATAATGCATGCCTGACTTTTGTTCCCTTGTGCTCCATGGATTGCAGAAGTGACAAAATTATCACTTGAATTGTCTCACTTTGTCTCCAAGTCTTTGACTTATTGAACCTCATTTGAACCATGGGTTTAACAATGTCATCAAGATATTGGAAAATTGATAAATGATGTCATGTATCCCTATGTCAATTTTTTGTCTATTGAAAGACATGGTCATAACCATTGGTTGTTTATGTGAATCAACCGCCCTATCTCCAGAAGCATTAGGAACGCCCATGGATGTAGATATTCCCAACATTAGGGAGGGTCATTGGACCTATGTTGGAATGGCTTTTTTGATGTTGATGATGATGGTTGTTCCATACTGTTGGGACTATTACTAGAACACAAATGCATCTGCCAAACGTATTTAAGCTACTGAACTAAGAATGCATAAATTATATTGACTGATAAAACGATAGATTATGTCTAAAAAGTTTGTTTAACTGATTGAGTGTGTTTAAAAATATTAGAAGTACTAGTATTTATAGGCCAAAATAATCCTAGCTGTCAGGAGTTATCGCCAATAGAAATATATCCTCACTCGACTAATTACGAGAGTAATGCGTGATTACTTCCATTATCATGGCGCCCCACGATCGACTTGTTTTTCCAATAGTTTTGGCATGTCCCAGTGGCAATATCTGTGTGTGCTTTATTAATTTGGTTTCATTATTTTAGCATCATATTTATTGTGGTTTAATATGTTTTTAGTCCCTTTAGATATACCAACTTTTATTTTTAGTCCGTCTAAAAAAATCTTACAAACATTGGTCCTTCTAAATTTCTTGTTACCAATTTTAATCCCTATATTTTACAAAAGTTCACATCACATGTGCTAAGTTACTTTTTTTTTATGACATATCATTGATAAGACTTTTAAATATTTAATCTTTATTAATTTTTCTATAACTTCAAATTAAAAATTAAATTATTAAGTTAAAGATAAAATAGTTAAGTTATTAAATTAACGATATTTTAAAGTCTTAACAATGGTAAGTCATAAAAAAAAAAGACAATTATAGCATGCGACCACTACTAGAAAAACTCATTTTAGCTGCCATATTTAGCATCGACCCCCGACTCCGATGCTAGTTAGCGTCGGCTAGTAGTGCACCAAATTTACTTTTTTGATTTTATTAATAATTAGCGTCGGCGTTGCCGACGCTAAATAAAATAAGGCATACGCTAGTTTGTTTTTTTAATTTATTTTTATTTTACTTTAATAATAGTTAGCGTTGGATGAGCTGACGCTACGTTGTATGATTTTTTAAAATTAAGCTTTTTATAATTATCTGAAAAATTAAAAATGAGTCACCATCAAACTCTCTTGAACCCTCTCAACTCTCACTCTCAACTATGAACTCTCTTGAACCCTCTCAACTCTCTTGAACCCATCAAATCTTGATGTTGTCACCCACTCTGTAAACATCGCCATGAAGCTCAGCCTCTCGCTTCCGTGAAGCTCAACCACTCTGAACTGTAGCTTTTGAACCCACTATGAACCCTCTCGAACCCACTGTGAACCCTATACCCGTGAAGCTCGGCCTCTCGCCGCCGTGAAGCTTAGCCACTCTGAACCCTAGCTCTCGAACCTATTGTGAACCCTCGCCGTGAAGTTCAGCCTCTCGCCGCCGTGAAGCTTGAAGGTGCAAACACGAGAAGGGGGGGTTGAATTGTGTTGGACTAACTTGAATACTTTTCCTGTTTTTACACTTTTAAAACAAAACTTGATGTATGAATAAAAACAGAGTTAGCAGCGGATATAAAGTAAAGATAAAACACAGAATTTTTATACTGGTTCACTGTTAACGAGGCTACGTCCAGTCCCTTCACCTTGAAGGATTTCACTAATTCAAACCTTGAATTACAACAATAACACTAACCCTCCAAGTCAGTCTTCTCAAACAGTCTAACAATCCTAGACTCTTGAGGAATACAGCACCTTGACTTCCTAAGTCAAGTCTTCTCCTGCCAATCTGACAACCCCAGATTGTAGAAGGAATTACAACGCCTTGAATCTAATTTCCAAGTAATCTGCTACCCCTTCTGACTCCTTCATATTGTAGACTCTACTTCAACAACTTAGATCGAACACAAGGGAAAGAAAATAACACGAGTGCTTGCTTCTGGAAAGCTGGAACTCACAATTAACCTCACTGAAAACTTGAGTGTGTGCTTTTGGAAGTGTATGACTCTTTTGTGATTTTCGATGCAAAGTATTCTGCCTTAAGCCTCATTTTATAGATGTGAATTAGGGTCTCTTCCAAGCTTAAATTCAAGCTGTATCTTGCTGGATTCTCTTGCAAAAATAACTTGACCAATCGGGCTTCATATAAATAAAAAACACATCTTTTTTAAGCTTTAGATTTTCTTTCAAAATAACTGGCCAATCATGTCTTTAGTTTCTTCCCGCCAACAGCTCCTGAGTTCCACAATACCTCACTTTATTTTTGTAACAAATCTTTTCAATACTTTGATCAAAATTAATTAAAATCTCCACCGTTAATCCTCCTGATTAAATCTAGACCATTTGATCTTCTGCGCTAGTCCACATCTGGACCATACTAAGTGATATGCTGTGATCCTCTGATTTCGGCCATCCCTGTGTTGGAACCAAGTTGGTTCTAAGTCTTAGGATTTTGATGTTTACAAAAGTACTCAATGTAATCTTATTTTGTACCTTGAATTATTAAATTAAATGCCACCAGAAACTGAAGTAATCAGAAGCAGAAGATCAAAGGATTCCAAAAAATGAATTCTGGAATTACCAGAAGATACTCCAAGATCAACAAAAGATATCTTTGCTGGCCCAGATCAGAAGGAAGAACTGTCAGAAGAAGATCTGGACCATACCAGAGGAAAGCCTGCCAGAAAGAGAGTCATTCCAGACCAAGAGGAATTAAATATCATATTTATTCCAAAAGTTATTCTAACCAGAAGATGGCCTGGCAGTGAGAAATTAAAACAACCCAGACTTGTTCCAAACTCAACCAGAAGATAAGTTAATGTGTCTAGAACAAAAGAATCAATCCAGATCTGACCCAGACCATAAGATAGCATGATTCAGGGCATGAAACTAAGTATAGACCAGAAAAAATGCATTCTAGAATCAATCCAGACCCGGTCCAAAATTAAAGGTAAAATGTCCAAACTGAAATATTTTTTTCTCAAGTTAATTTAAGTTCATACCAGACCAAGTCCAGAATTTGTCCAGATCATAGGAAAAATATTCAGTTTAATGGTTCAGAATAAATTATTTGGCCCAGTGATGGCCCAGATCAGAAGATCAGACCATGGCCCAGTGTTGGCCGAAATCAGAGGGACAGGATGTGTAGTCCAGCAATGGCCGAGTTAAGAGGATTATAGCATATAAGGTGCGAGTCCAGGATGGCCGAAATCAGAAGATCAGAGGGTTAGGAAGTGTGGTCTAGGGATGGCCGAATTCAGAGGATCACAGCATATCAATTTATTTGGTCCAGATGTGGACTGGCGCAGAAGAATCTAATGGTCCAGATTTAATCATGAGGATTAACAGTGAAGATCATAAGTTATTTTAATCAAAGTATTAAAAAGATTTGTTACAAAAATAAATGTGGAGTAGTGTGGAATTCAAGAGCTATGGCGGGAACAAATAAAAGATTTGATTGGCCAGTTATTTTTGAAAGAAATCTGAAGATATGTTTTTTATTTAAATGAAGCCCAGTTGGTCAAGTTATTTTTGCAAGAGAATCCAGCAAGATTCAGCTCGAATTTAAGCATTGGAAGAGGCCCTAATCTGGATCTATAAAAGGAAGCTCAAGGCAGAATACTCAGGATCGAAAATCACAATAGATTCATACACTTCCAAAGCAAACACTCAAATTTTCAGAGAGGTCAATTGTGAGTTCCAGCTTTCAAGAAGCAAGTACTGGTGTTATTTTCCTTCCACTGTGTCAAATCTAAGTTGTTGAAATAGAGTCTACAATCTGAGGGAGTCAGAAGGGGTAGCAGGTTACTTGGCAATTAGATTCATAGTGTTGTGTGTTAAATCTATGTTGTTGAAGTAGAGTCTACAATCTGAGGGAGTTAGAAGGGGTAGCAGGTTAGTTGGCAATTAGATTCATAGTGTTTTGATTTCTTCTACAATCTGGGATTGTCAGATTGGTTGAAGACAGGAGCTGCATTCCTCAAAGAAGTCTAGGATTGTTAGACTGTTTGAGAAGACTGACTTGGAGGGTTAGTATAAAGGATGTAATTCAAGGTTTGAATTAGTGAAATCCTTCAAGGTGAAGGGACTGGACGTAGCCTCGTTAACGGTGAACCAGTATAAAAACTGTGAGTTTTATTTTTACTTTTTATTCGCTGCTAACTCTGTTTTTAATTATACATCAAGTTTTGTTTTAAAAGTATAAAAACAGGAAAAGTATTCAAGTTAAGTCAAACACAATTCAACCCCCTTCTCGTGTTTGCACCTTCAATTGGCATCAGAGCTCGGTCTCAAGGCTGAGCACTTAATAGTGTTTGAGGAAAGGTCCAAGGGGTTCAACATGGCATATTCCAGAGAAGAATTGGGAGGCAACATCAACAGACCACCACTGTTTGATGGAGAAAGGTTTGAGTATTGGAAGGACAGAATGAGAAGTTTTGTCATATCTCAAGATCCTGAACTATGGAAGATGATAGTCAAAGGATACACTGCACCTACTGATCCAGAAGATCCAACTAAAAAACTAGACATGGATGATATGAAACCAGATCAGTGCAGATGACAGAAACTTCATCACAAGTCTAGAAACATTATGATCAATGCCATCACATTCAAGGAATTTGACAGATGCACAGATAAAGAAACAGCAAAGAGCATATTCGACAGTCTGGTTGTGACCTATGAAGGCACACAGCAGGTTCAAGAAGCAAGGGCTAACATATTGGTCAGACAGTATGAGCTGTTCAAGATGGAAGAGGATGAAGACATTGAAGCAATGCTTAGCAGATTCCAGACTCTAGTATCAGGTTTAAAAGTATTAAAGAAAAGCTATACCACTGCAGATCATGTCAGGAAGATTCTAAGTTTACCAAAAAGGTGGAGACCAAAGGTTACTGCAGTACAGGAAGCTAGGGATTTGAATACCTTGAAGCTTGAAGATCTAATCAGCTCACTCAGGTCTCATGAAATAGAACTAGAAGCAGATGAACCAAAGAAGAAGAAGAATCTGGCTCTGAAGTCGAAACAGAAGAAAGCTGCAAAGGCAGCATCAGAATTAGAGGATAGTGACAGTGACTGTGATGATATGGCTTACTTAACCAAAAAGATGGTTAAAATCTGGGAAAACAAGAAGAGAAGAAATTCCAAGAAGAAACATAACAACAAAGATAAGGAAGAATCTGACAAAAAGAACATCATCTGTTATGGATGCAATGAACCTGGACATATCAAGTCAGAATGTCCAAATCTGGAAAAAGATAAACAACACAAGAAAAGTTCCAGATTCAGAAAGAAGGGTCTGATGGCTGCCTGGGATGTATCAGAATCAGAGGAAGAATCGTCTAATGAAGAAGAGGCAGAAACAACAAAGATGGCTCACATCAGGTCTGCTTTTGGACCTCATAAAGGAATGATTTCAGGAAGGAAAACAGGCAGAAGGAAGAATGATCGAAGCAATCATTCATGCAAGTCTGGAAGCACATTAGAACAACAAATTCTGTCTCTGATGGCTCATACCAATTTAAGTTCTGGATACAGCTCAGGAACAGAATCAGAAGATGAAGACAGTGAGGTATTTTCTGATCTTTCTAAATCTGAATTAATTGAGACTTTAAAAGACTTGTTAAATGCAAACAATAAGATGTCTTTAAAACTGAAAACTCTTAGGGAAGATAAGAAAAATCTAACAAAAGAAGTCCAAGTTTTAAAGAATCAAAATTCTGAGTATGGAACTGAAAACAAAGATTTTAAAACTGAAGTTGCAAGACTCAAGTCTGAAAACCAAACTCTCAAAATTAATATATGTTCCACTTCTGAAACTGTTTGTAAATCTGATATGCATGAGCAATTTTTTCAAAACTTTATGTTTAATGGAATGGAAAGAAGTAAATATGCATCTATGATTTATGGAAACAGTAACTCTGGAAAAAGAGGTCTTGGTTTTACATAAACAATTACTGAAAATAAAGCTGTTCATTCTAATGTTTTATGTATTGTTTGTGCTAAGAAAGGTCGCTCTGAATTATCTTGTCCAATGGTAAAATCTGAACAAGATCAGAGAGCTGTTAAGACTAACAAACTTGGACCCAATCAGTTATGGGTACCAAAATATCAAATTGTTTATGTTGCAGATATCTTGAGCAACAAGAAGGAGACACCAACAATAGTGCCTAGACAATGGATGTTGGCAATGCACAAGCAGAAGAAGGTTTATGTTCCAACATCTACCAAACTGAAGCCAAGTGACTCTGGTAGAAGAAGAACTGGTCAACACAATACCTATCAGAACCAGAACCAAAATCATAGGAGGAACATGAAACATCAAAGATATCACACGAATCAAAACAGGAACTGGAACCACAACCAGGTGATTCACACGAATTGAATACTTCAGCAGAAACACCATTCCAGTGGGTTCAAAAACAAGCAGAAATCACCAGAAGCAGAATTAATGGTTTGGCTGTATTGAGTTAAATTTTAAATTATTTGATTTGCATTATGTAATATGAGAAACTGCTTGATCTTGACAAATCAAAGCAAGATAAAAATAGTGCAGGTTCACCAGAACCAAAGGGAGCAAAAGTAGAAGAAACAGAAGTACTTGGAAAGGTAGAGGATACAAGCAAGTCAGCAACACATGACAAATCTTCAAAAGATAAATCTGATCATGTCAGAAACAGCCAAGATAAGTCAGAAGAGAAATCTGGATATTTACCAGAATCTGAAGCTGTTACAGATTCACCAGAACCAAGAAGTTGATTTATCATAATCAGAAGCTGTTATAGATCATCCAGAACCAGAAGCTCATGCAAACCAACCAATGTTGATGAAGCTTTGGCAGAGGAAGGTTGGATACTTGCAATGCAAGAAGAGCTGAATGAATTCCAAAGGAATGATGTTTGGGATCTGGTATCCAGACCAAACAAAAACATTATTGGAACCAAGTAGGTTTTCATAAACAAATTCAATGAAAAGGGTGAAGTTTTAGCTCAAGGATACAATCAACAGAAAGGTATAGATTACACTGAGACTTTTGTTCCAGTGGCCAGGTTAGGAGAGGAAACAGGGAGAGAGAAAAATAAAGAGAGAAAAAGAAAGAGTGAAAAGAGAAGGAGTTGAAAAGGAGAGGAGAAGAGAAGAAAAGAAAGAGAGAAAAAAGAAGGAGAGTTGAAAAGGAGAGGAGAAGAGAAGAAAAGAAAGAGAGAACAAAGAAGGAGAGTTGAAAAGGAGAGGAGAAGAGAAGAAAAGAAAGAGAGAACAAAGAAGGAGTTGAAAAGGAGAGTATCAGACATAGGGGGAGAGATTGGTCTGAGGGGGAGTAATTCAAGTCATTCGAGTTATAAACTAGCAAAATAAGTTAAGGTTTTGTCATCATCAAAAAGGGGGAGATTGTTGGAACCAAGTTGGTTCTAAGTCTTAGGATTTTGATGTTTACAAAAGTACTCAATGTAATCTTATTTTGTACCTTGAATTATTAAATTAAATGCCACCAGAAACTGAAGTAATCAGAAGCAGAAGATCAAAGGATTCTAGAAAATGAATTCTGGAATTACCAGAAGATACTCCAGGATCACCAGAAGATATCTTTGCTGGCCCAGATCAGAAGGAAGAAATGTCAGAAGAAGATCTGGACCATACCAGAGGAAAGCCTGCCAGAAAGAGAGTCATTCCAGACCAAGAGGAATTAAATATCATATTTATTCCAAAAGTTATTCTAACCAGAAGATGGCCTACCAGTGAGAAATTAAAACAACCCAGACTTGTTCCAAACTCAACCAGAAGATAAGTTAATGTGTCTAGAACAAAAGAATCAATCCAGATCTGACCCAGACCATAAGATAGCATGATTCAGGGCATGAAACTAAGTCCAGACCAGAAGAAATGAATTCTAGAATCAATCCAGACCTAGTCCAAAATCAAAGGTAAAATGTTTAGGCTGAAATATTTTTTTTCTCAAGTTAATTTAAGTTCATTCTAGACCAAGTCCAGAATTTGTCCAGATCAGAGGAAAAATATTCAGTTTAATGGTTCAGAATAAATTATTTGGCCCAGTGATGGCCTAGATCAGAAGATCAGACCATGGCCCAGTGTTGGCCAAAATCAGAGGGACAGGATGTGTAGTCCAGCAAAGGTCGAGTTCAGAGGATTATAGTATATCATGTGCGAGTCCAGCATGGCCGAAATCAGAAGATCAGAGGGTTAGGAAGTGTGGTCCAGGGATGGCCGAATTCAGAGGATCACAAAAGAGTCATACACTTCCAAAGCAAACACTCAAATTTTTAGAGAGGGTAATTGTGAGTTCCAGCTTTCAAGAAGCAAGTGCTGGTGTTATTTTCCTTCCACTGTGTCAAATCTAAGTTGTTGAAGTAGAGTCTACAATCTGAGGGAGTCAGAAGGGGTAGCAGGTTACTTGGCAATTAGATTCATAGTGTTGTGTGTTAAATCTAAGTTGTTGAAGTAGAGTCTACAATCTGAGAGAGTCAGAAGGGGTAGCAGGTTACTTGGCAATTAGATTCATAGTGTTGTGATTTCTTCTACAATCTGGGATTATCAGATTGGCTGAAGACAGGAGGTGCATTCCTCAAAGAAGTCTAGGATTGTTAGACTGTTTGAGAAGACTGACTTGGAGGGTTAGTATAAAGGTTGTAATTCAAGGTTTGAATTAGTGAAATCCTTCAAGGTGAAGGGACTGGACGTAGCCTCGTTAACGGTGAACCAATATAAAAACTGTGAGTTTTATTTTTACTTTTTATCTGCTGCTAACTCTGTTTTTAATTATACATCAAGTTTTGTTTTAAAAGTATAAATACAGGAAAAGTATTCAAGTTAAGTCCAACACAATTCAACCCCCCTTCTCGTGTTTGCACCTTCACCCTGGACCACACTTCCTATCCTTCTGATCTTTTGATCTCGGCCATCCTGGTCTAGCAAACTTATCTACTGTGATCCTCTGAACTCGGCCACTGCTGGACCACACATCCTGACCTTCTGATTTTGGCCAACACTGGGCCATGGTCTGATCTTTTGATCTCGGCCAATATTGGGCCAAATACTTAAATCTGAACCATTGATATGAAAATCTTCCCTCTGATATGGACCAATTCTGGACTTCGTCTGGATTAAACTGAAATTAAATTTGGACAAATAATATTTCAGTCTGGACATTTTACCTTCTGTTTTGGATCACTTCTGGATCAATTCTGGAGATCATTTCTTCTGTTCTGGACTTAGTTTCATACCCTAAACCATGCTATCTTATGGTCTGGGTCAAATCTAGATTAATTCCTTTGTTATGGACCCATTTATTTACCCTCTAATTAAGTCTGGATCAATTTTGGGTTGTTTATCATTTCACTGCCAGACCATCTTCTGGTCAGAATAACTTCTGGAATAAATCTGACATTTGACATATTCTGGTCTGGATCAAGTCTCCCTCTGGCAGGCTTCATTCTGGTCTGGTCCAGGTTTCCTTCTGACTTTGCTTCCTTCTGATCTGGGCCAGCAAAGATATCTTCTGGTACCTTCAGGATTCAATCTCTGGAACACTTTGATCTTCTGCTTCTTATTACATCAGCTTCTGGTGACATTTGATTTAATAATTCAAGGTTCAAAATAAGATTACATGGAGTGCTTTTGTAAACATCAAAATCCTAAGTACTTAGAACCAACTTAGTTGCAACAATCTCCCCCTTTTTGATGATGACACCTTAACTTATTTTGCTTGTTTATAACTCGAAGACTTGAATTACTCCCCCTCAGACCAATCTCTCCCCCTAAGTCTGATACTGACTTTTTCTTCTCCTTTTCAACTACTTCTCTTTTCACTCTTTCTTTTCTTCTCTTCTCATCTCCTTTTCAACTCCTTCTTCATTCTCTCTTTCTTTTCTCCCTTTACATAGCCTCTCCTTTTCAACTCCTTCTTTTTTCCACTCTTTCTTTTTCTCTCTTTATTTTTCTCTCTCCCTGTTTCCTCTCCTTTTCAACTTCTTCTCTTTTTCACTCTTTCTTTTTCTCTCTCCCTGATTCTTCTCCTTTTCAACTCCTTCTCTTTTCATCTCTTTCTTTTTCGCTCCTCTTTTCTTTTTATCTCTCTTTTTCTACTTATTTCTCATTTTTCTCTCTCTCTCCCCCTTTTTGTCATCAGCCAAAAAGAGGTCCTACTATTTTTGTAATTTTTTGTTTTTCTCTTTACAAATTACAGAAAGTAAAAACAAAAAATTTAAAAAGAATAAAATATAATTACAAAAAATTAAAAAAAAACTCAAAAGATGACTACTTGAGTTAGTCAGATATGGAGATAATGCTGAGATGCTTCTTGATGAACTCAAACCTATCTTCTGGTCATGCTTTGGTGAAGATGTCAGCCCATTGATGATCAGTGTCCATAAACTGGATGCTTAAAGTCCCTTTTTGAACATGGTCCCTAATGAAATGGTGTTTTATTTCAATGTGTTTTGCTCTAGAGTGTAAGATAGGATTCTTGGTTAGGTTTATGGCTGAAGTGTTATCACATAACAAAGGGATATTGGTTTCAAAGATGTTGTAATCTTCAAGTTGATGTTTCATCCAGAGTAACTTTGAACTGCATCCTGCTGCTGATATATACTCAGCTTCAGCTATTGACATGGCAATTGTACTTTGTCTTTTGCTTGACCAAGAGATCAAATTATCACCTAAGAAGGTGCAGTTGCCGCTTTTACTTTTCCTTTCCAGCTTGTCTCCAGCATAGTCGGAATCACAAAAACCTTTGAGTTTGTAGGTGGGGGTTTTCTTGTATAACAAAGTAAGGTTGGTGGTTCCTTTAAGGTATCTCAAAATTCGTTTGACAGCATTTAAATGGGATTCCCTAGGGTCAGCTTGAAAACGGGCACAGACACAAACACTAAACAAAATGTTAGGTCTAGAAGTAGTTAAATAAAGAAGGGATCCAATCATACCTCTGTATGTTTTCTGGTCTACCTTTTGACTGGTTTCATCTTTCTCAAGTGAGCAGGTTGGGTGCATGGGGGTGGCCATAGGCTTACATTCACTCATTTTGAACTTTTTAAGAAGTTCTTTAGTGTATTTAGATTGGTGAATAAGTATACCTGATTTACCTTGATGAATCTGAATTCCCAGGAAGAACTTAAGTTCTCCCATCATGCTCATTTGGAACTCTTTCTGCATTAGGTAAGAAAACTCTTTGCACAAAGTGCCATTAGTCGATCCAAATATGATATCATCAACATAAACTTGAATAATCAAAATATCATTTTTAATGGATTTCCTAAATAGAGTATTATCAATCTGGCCTCTATTAAATTCATTCCTAAGCAGAAAGTTGCTAAGTCTGTCATACCATGCCCTTGGTGCTTGTTTTAAACCATATAAAGATTTCTTAAGTTTAAAAACATGGTTTGGAAAATCAGAATTTTCAAGTCCAGGGGGCTGTTTGACATAGACTTTCTCACTTATATAGCCATTTAAGAATGTACTTTTAACATCCATTTGATACAGAACTATATCATGATTAGCAGCAAATGATAAAAGAATTCTAATTGCTTCTAACCTGGCCACTGGAGCAAAAGTCTCAGTGTAATCTATACCTTCCTGTTGACTGTATCTTGAGCTACTAATCTGGCTTTGTTCCTTACCACTTCACCTTTTTCATTGAGTTTATTCCTGAACACCCATTTGGTTCCAATAATATTTTTGTTTGGTCTGTATATCAGATCCCAAACATCATTCCTTTGGAATTCATTCAGCTCTTCTTGCATTGCAAGTATCTAACCTTCGTATGCCAAAGCTTCATCAACATTGGTTGGTCTGCATCAACTTCTGATTCTGGTAAATTTGTAACAGCTTCTGATTCTGATAAATCAGCTTCTGGTTCTGGTAAATCTGTAACAGCTTCTGATCCTGATAAATCAGCTTCTGGATCTGGTAAATCTGTAACAGCTTCTGATTCTGGTAAATATCCAGATTTCTCTTCTGACTTATCTTGGCTGTTTCTGACTTGATCAGATTTATCTTTTGAAGATTTGTCATGTGTTGCTGACATGCTTGTATCCTTTACCTTTCCAGGTACTTTTGTTTCTTCTGGTTATGCTTCTGCTCCCTTTGGTTCTGGTGAACCCGCACTATCTTTATCTTGCTTTGTTTTGTCAAGATCAAGCAGTTTGTCATATAACATAATATAGATCAAATAATTTAAAAATGAACTCAATACAGCCAAACCATTAATTCTGCTTCTGGTGGTTTCTGCTTGTTTTTGAAACCACTGGAATGTTGTTTCTGCTGAAGTGTTCAATTCGTGTGAATCACCTGATTCCTTTGACAGTTTGAAAACCTGCAGAATACTTATCTAGCTTTGATTTGTTAAGATCAAGCTTCTTGTCATCACAGTAAACATAAATATAAAATAATAATAGTATTTACAACAAGATGTAACCTCTATGTCAACAGTTTCAGTTTTACTCTGAAAATCCTCTTGCTTCTGATTTTCAGATTCCTAATCCGTATGTTCTGTGATTACATGGTTTGGATGAGGGGATTTGAATTCCCTTCCAAGTTTGTAGTCTTGATGAATCTCGCTGGAGTGTTTGAAGAACTCTCCTGATTCTGATTCCTCTCTTTCTGCTTCGGCTGATACACCATGTTCCTCTGGTGATTCTGGAACTTATGGTGAATCTGGTGATTATACTGATTCTGGTAATTATACTGGTTTTGGTTCGGGTTCTGGTACTGATTCAGATTCTGGTTCCAGTGGGTATTGTGTTGACCAGTTCTTCTTCTACCAAAGTCACTTGGCTTCAGTTTGGTAGATGTTGGAACATAAACCTTCTTCTGCTTGTGCATTACCAACATCCATTGTCCAGGCACCATTGTTGGTGTCTCCTTCTGGTTGCTCAGAATATCTGCAACATAGACAATTTGATCTTTTGGTACCCAGAACTGATTGGGACTAGGTTTGTTAGTCTTAACAGCTCTCTGATCTTGTTCACATTTTACCATTGGACAAGATAGTTCAGAGTGACCATTCTTAGCACAAACAATGCATAAAACATCAGAATGAACAGCTTTACTTTCAGTAGTCGTTTCTGAAAAACCAAGACCTCTCTTTCCAGTGTTACTGTTTCCATAAATCATATATGCATATTTAGTTCTTTCCATTCCATTAGAAATAAAGTTTGAAAAAGTTGTTCATGCATATCAGATTCGCAAACAGTTTTGGAAGTGGAACATATATTACTTTTGAGAGTTTGGTTTTCAGATTTGAGTCTTGCAACTTCAGTTTTAAAATCTTTGTTTTCAGTTGCAAACTCAGAAATTCGATTCTTTAAAACATGGACTTCTTTGGTTAGATTTTTCTTATCTTCCCTAAGAGTTTTCAGTTTTAAAGACATCTTATTGTTTGCATTTAACAAGTCTTTTACAGCATCAATTAATTCTGATTAAGAGAGATCAGAAAATACCTCATTGTCTTCATCTTCTGAATCTGTTTCAGAGCCTGAGCTGTATCCAGAGCTTGAGTTGTTATGAGCCATCAGAGCCAGAATTGGTTCCTCTAATGTGCTTCCAGACTTGCCAGAATGACTGCTTTGATCATTCTTCCTTCTGCCTGTTTTCCTTCCTGAAGCTGTGCCTTTATGAGGTCTAGAGGCAGATCTGATGTGTACCATCATTGCTGTTTCTGCCTCTTCTTCATCAGACGATTCTTCTTCTGATTCTGATACGTCCCAGATTGCCATCAGACCCTTCTTTCTGAATCTGGAACTCTTCTTGTGCTGTTTTCCTTTTTCCAAATTTGGACATTCTGACTTGATATGTCCAGGTTCATTGCATCCATAACAGATGATGTTCTTCTTGTCAAATTCTTCCTTATCTTTGCTATTATGTTTCTTCTTGGAACCTCTCCTCTTCCTGTTTTCCAAGATCTTAACCATCTTTTTGGTTAAGTAAGCCATATCATCACAATCACTGTCACTATCCTCTGATTCTGATGCATCCCTTGCAGCTTTCTTCTGTTTCGACTTCAGAGCCAGATTCTTCTTCTTCTAAGGTTCATCTGCATTCAGCTGTATTTCATGAGACCTGAGGGAGCTGATCAGATCTTTAAGCTTCAAGGTATTCAGATCCCTAGCTTCCTGTACTGCAGTAACCTTTGGTCTCCATTTGGCTAATAAGCTTCGGAGGATCCTCTTTACATGATCTGCAGTGGTGTAGCTTTTCTTTAATACTTTTAAACCTGATACCAGAATCTGAAATCTGTTGAACATTGCTTCAATGTCTTCATCCTCTTCCATCTTGAACAGCTCATACTGTTTGACCAGTATGTTAGCCCTTGCTTCTTGAACCTGCTGGCTTCCTTCATAGGTCAGAACCAGACTGTCGAATATGCTCTTTGCTGTTTCTTTATCTGTGCATCTGTCAAATTCCTTGAATGTGATGGCACTGATCATGATGTTTCTGGACTTGTGATGAAGTTTGTATAATCTGCTCTGATCTGGTTTCATACCATCCATGTCTAGTTCTTTAGTTGGATCTTCTGGATTAGAAGGTGTAGTGTATCCTTTGACTACCATCTTCCATAGTTCAGGATCTTGAGATATGAAGAAACTTCTCATTCTGTCCTTCCAATACTCAAAGCTTTCTCCATCAAACAGTGGTGGTCTGTTGATGTTGCCTCCCTGTTCATCTCTGGATTCTACCATGTTGAACCCCTTGGACCTTTTCTCAAACACTGTTAAGTGCTCAGCCTTGAGACCGAGCTCTGATGCCAATTGAAGGTGTAAACACGAGAAGGGGGGGTTGAATTGTGTTTGACTAACTTGAATATTTTTCCTGTTTTTACACTTTTGAAACAAAACTTGATGTATGAATAAAAATAGAGTTAGCAGCGGATATAAAGTAAAAATCAAACACATAATTTTTATACTGGTTCACCGTTAACGAGGCTACGTCCAGTCCCTTCACCTTGAAGGATTTCACTAATTCAAACCTTGAATTACAACAATACCACTGACCCTCCAAGTCAGTCTTCTCAAACAGTCTAACAATCCTAGACTCTTGAGGAATACAGCACCTTGACTTCCTAAGTCAAGTCTTCTCCATCCAATCTGACAACCCCAGATTGTAGAAGGAATTACAACACCTTGAATCTAATTTCCAAGTAATCTGCTACCCCTTCTGACTCATTCAGATTGTAGACTCTACTTCAACAACTTAGATCTAACACAAGGGAAAGAAAATAACACGAGTGCTTGCTTCTGGAAAACTGGAACTCACAATTAACCTCACTGAAAACTTGAGTGTTTGCTTTTGGAAGTGTATGACTCTTTTGTGATTTTCGATGCAAAGTATTCTGCCTTGAGCCTCCTTTTATAGATGTGAATTAGGGTCTCTTCCAAGCTTAAATTCGAGCTGTATCTTGCTGGATTCTCTTGCAAAAATAACATGACCAATCGGGCTTCATATAAATAAAAAACATATCTTTTTTAAGCTTCAGATTTTCTTTCAAAATAACTGGCCAATCATGTCTTTAGTTTCATCTCGCCAACAGCTCATGAGTTCCACAATACCTCACTTTATTTTTGTAACAAATCTTTTCAATACTTTGATCAAAATAAATTAAAATCTCCACAGTTAATCCTCCTGATTAAATCTGGACCATTTGATCTTTTGCGCTAGTCCACATCTGGACCATACTAAGTCATATGTTGTGATCCTCTGATTTCGGCCATCCCTGGACCACACTTCCTAACCTTCTGATCTTCTGATCTTTGCCATCCTGGTCTAGCAAACTGATCTGCTGTGATCCTCTGATCTCAGCCACTGCTGGACCACACATCCTGACCTTCTGATTTCGGCCAACACTGGGCCATGGTCTGATCTTCCGATCTCGGCCAATATTGGGCCAAATACTTAAATCTGAACCATTGATCTAAATATCCTCCCTCTGATCTGGACCAATTCTTGACTTGGTTTGGATTAAACTGAAATTAAATCTGGACAAATAATATTTCAATCTGGACATTTTACCTTCTGATTTGGATCACTTCTGGATCAATTCTGGAGATCATTTCTTCTGGTCTGGACTTAGTTTCATACCCTGAACCATGCTATCTTCTGGTCTGGGTCAAATCTGGATTAATTCCTTTGTTCTGGACCCATTTATTTACTCTCTGATTAAGTCTGGATCAATTCTGGGTTGTTTATCATTTCACTGCCAGGCCATCTTTTGGTCAGAATAACTTCTGGAATAAATCTGACATTTGACATATTCTGGTCTGGATCAAGTCTCCCTCTGGCAGGCTTCATTCTGGTCTGGTCCAGGTTTCCTTCTGACATTGCTTCCTTCTGATCTGGGCCAGCAAAGATATCTTCTGGTGATGTTTTGACATCTTGGAGTATCTTCTGGTACCTTCAGGATTCAATCTCTGGAACACTTTGATCTTCTGCTTCTTATTACTTCAGCTTCTGGTGATATTTGATTTAATAATTCAAGGTTCAAAATAAGATTACATGGAGTGCTTTTGTAAACATCAAAATCCTAAGTACTTAGAACCAACTTGGTTCCAACAAAGCTCAGCCACTATGAACCCTAGCTCTCGAACCTACTGTGAACTCTTACTGTCAAGGTCAGCCACTCGAACCGTTCTCTTCTTAATCTCAGACCATCTTCTTGCAAGAAAAATCGTTGTTAAAAGTAATCTCTCTGTCTCTTTTATGTTTCAGGATTAATTTGGGGTTTCCTTTCCTCTTGTTTCACTTGAATGTAGAGACAAGTTAATGAAGCATAAGAATGGTTTACTCACAAATTTTATTCTCTTGCAAATAATGATATATTTGGGGTGATCTTTGGTAAATTATCTCCACTAGATCGGGCATATTGTGAAATAGATTCCACCTAGTTGATTAAACTTTCAGTGTGCCATTGTGCCTATATTTACTTATTCTAGATATATCCTTACAGAATATATGATCCATGGATCATAGTGATGTTCTGTGAATCAGTATGAGATCTCACATATTATCATCATAACTGAAATAGTTAATTTTTGTTTTATGTGAAGTTCCTATGTATTTCTTTGTTAGATATAGATCTTCTTTTTGATGGAGTTTTTCATTCATCTGTTAAATTCTATGCATCATCACCATGGCATTATAGTTCTTTATTGACCTTTTGGTGCATGGTATGAACAGCGTTTGGTATAAAGATCTCAACCAATGGAACAAAGAAGATTCTTTAGTTGTTCCAATTAAAGGAGCACTTAAAAGATGCTTTAATGTCATGTCGCTGCCATTGCCACTGTATGTTGACGACATTGTTCCCCATTTCAATCTTTTTCGCTGTTCTTTCATCATCTTCAACTTGCAAAAAGTGTCTTTTCTTATCGGAAGGTTTAAGCTAGGAAAGGCTACCTCTCATGACTTTGAAGAGAATTACTGCGGGAATCTACGTAGTGAGTAGATAATATTGATTGAATATGTGGCATGTGAGATATTGAATAATATGCTTTTAATTGACTTTGAAAACATACCTTGCATCATGTAGGTTCTGATGAGTCGGAGATTGTCCCAAATTTATTAAATCTAATCAGTTAAGCACGTCGTAAGTTGCTTGATCAGTCCAGTAACCTTGCAGCTTCACCTTTTAGTGGCTAGCCTGCTATACAGATCAGTAGTACTATTCGGATTTCCATATGCAGTGGATCTCTATCCTACATCTAAACGATCTCTATATTTTCCCCTGCCAGAACCTGGTTATCTAACTAAAAAGGGAGAGGTTATAGATGTGGAAGGAGATATTGCCACTGCATCTGTTTCTTGTGACAGCTCTATTGATAATGGTGACTCATCTGATTCACATCTTGTTAGTCCTCTGGCATCTGACTGTGAAAATAGAAACAGAACCACCATTAACAATTCTTTCAGGAGGTTTGTTTACATCTAGATACATATTTTTAAGTGCCCTTAATTTGTTTGCCTTATTTTCCGTTCATTCAATTGCTCAAATTATTTCCATGTTTGTAAAGTGTGGTGCACAGTGATCAATCGCCTATTATTGTCCAAAGAAAATCAGGGGCATCCTCAAAACCAGCTCATCAATTGTGCAACAAAAAGCTTTTGTCTACCTCGCCAAAAGGGGTTCCTTTGCATCTGCAAATAGGTCGTCCAAGTGGTTTTTGCAGTGCTCCAGATAGTTCGATGTCTAGTCCTTCTAGAAGTCCAATGCGGGCATTTGGTCAAGAGCAAGTGTTGAGCTCAGGATTATGGACAGGAAAGCCTTATCAAGATATAGCTTCTGGGCTCTGCTCCAGTCTAGGTTCAGGTCACAATTCAAGTAATAATTCAGTTGGTGGGGATCCATCAGCATTAAGGGCACACAACTCTGAGTGTTCGCCAATACCTAGTCCCATAATGGCAAGCCCTAGTCCCAGTTCCAGGATACAGAGCAGTACAGTCAGCCATCTGCATCAAAAGGCTGGAGGTGCCGCAACAGAGTTGCATACAAGACGTCCCGATGTCAGTAAACAACAAACTCATCGGTTACCGCTTCCTCCAATAAAAGTGACTAAATCTTATCCATTTTCTCCAACCTATTCCGTGTCTTCAACTCCATCGGGCCCTCGAAGTCCTGCCATAGTAGAAAATGCAATGAGCCCAGGTTCACGCTGGACAAAAGGGCAGTTGCTTGGAAGGGGAACATTTGGACATGTTTATCTCGGTTTCAGCAGGTCTATATCAAGTGGGTTCCACACACACACACAGATATATGTATTATGCTGTTATTGTTGATATCCAGACCCATTTCTGTGCGCATGATTTTGGAATTCTTACCAAGCAAATAGCATTTGAATTTTTGATATTTAATCAAAATTGATATTTAATGCTTTGCAAAGTCTTTTTATTTATCCACATTTTTTTTATTCTGCATTAAGTTCTCTTAACTTTTAAGCTTGACTTGTTGAACTTTTGATCTTTGTAGAGAAAGTGGTGATGTGTGTAATGAAGGAGGTTACCCATTTTTCTGATGACCCTAAATCACGGGAATGCGCACAGCAACTTGGCCAAGTAAGCTTGCTGGTGTAAGCTGTGAAACACATGTCATTCATTTTATGTGTATCACACTCTTGCTTTTCTTTGGGAAGTCCAAATTACATGTTTCATTTACAATTATGAAAAAACCTTTTAACTTTTTCAATTACTTTTCTTTGAGAAAAACCCAAGGATAACTTTGGACTGATTGTGTGTGTGTAATAATGAATGTTCATTTATATGTGATGGCATTTGTAGGAAATTGCACTGCTAAGTCAATTGCGGCATCCGAACATAGTCCAATATTATGGGTCTCAGACGATACTTATTGAGTTATTTCTTTCATTCAGTGAATGATTTCACTTTCAAGTTTGCTTGCTTATAATCAAGATTTAAAATTTCAGACTGTGTTAACTGCATTATAAAATTCTATACCTAATAGGTAGATGACAAACTTTATATATACTTGGAATACATCTCTGGTGGCTCAATCTATAAACTGCTTCAAGAATATGGCCAATTAGGTGAAATTGCAATTTGGAATTACACTCGGCAAATTGTTTCAGGACTTGCATATTTTCATGCAAAGAACACTATTCACGGGTGAGTTTTATTGATAATATGATTCAATTAACATCTTTTCTTGATGTTGTAATTTTTTAAACATTTTTTGGTGGTACGGTTCTGATCAGGGACATCAAAGGAGCAAACATATTGGTGGACCCTAAGGAGCAAACATTTTTTGCTTACCATGCTATATCACGACTAATATCAGAATTTGAGGTATAAAATAAGTCCACATTTTCCCTCCAATTCCACAATCAGAAGTTTAATTATTTGCTATTAAGTTTGATAACCTTCAACTCATTTCAGTTTGGTTTTAGCCCGTTACCCCGCTGGAACCAGCGAAACTTCTGCGTCGAATTCATGGATTGTATTTTATAAACTTGTCAGCATCTCGCTAAATTGGTTGAATGCTTGATATATGCAGGATGATGTTGATGCTAAGGTTGTTGTAGATGGTTTATCAACAACTTGCAGTCCAAAAATTCATAATCAATTGGTATGGAATTTTAGTGACATATTTTGATAGTCCTTTCAAATGCTAAGTACAGATTTATTGACTAGTTCCTTACATTTATTTGAAGTCAATCTAAATCTATGTTGAAATTGGAGTTGGTCTTAGTTGTTTCATTAACTAGTGGTTAGACATAATTTTATTTCCTGATTTCGTTGCATAACACTTGCTAGTTAAATACATGTCTGAAGGATCTGTATTAACTTTTTGATAATTTGATATCAAATTTGAGTCATTTATATTCTTGTAGATTTGTTAGACTAGTAAACTGTCCTTGGTAGATTTGTTTTGCTAACTACACAAGTATTACATAGTATTGGTACCTTTGCAAGTTGGGGTGGAGAAAATGCACAAAGACAGTAAGTATGTATTATTTTTGGATGACGATGTTAGGATACATCCTGGATCAATTGGAGCGTTCACTCGTGAGATGGAAAAGAACCCCGAGGTATTACTTACGTTTTGTTTCTTCTTGTTTTATTTTTAGGTGGTAAATAAGAATAATTATAATTTTACTAGCAAGGATTTTTTTACTGCGGTCTTGATTGTATTGATGTTTCACAGATATTTATTCAAACTGGATACCCTCTCGATTTACCATCTGGAAGTTTAGGAAGTTACTGCATCTATGAATATCATATGGTACACAACTAGCTCTATCTTTTTATTCTCCAATCCCTGCAACACACGTCTGTGTACGAGATTGTTTTCTTTTATTTTTCATTTGTATAGAAATACTGTATAAAAATGAAGCTTAGTTATTGAATTTGAATTAAGTCACAATCTTAATTGGATAATTTTTTATGTAGGCTTTTGATAATGTATCATTATTTGAAAGGGTTGGAGTCATTATGGATCCATTATACGCCCTATCGTGCATTTGCAAGCGGCCAATTCCACAACTTGAACCTGTGTCCTCCGTCCAGTCACACACAATATGTTAATTGTTGACTTTTCAATTTTGACTTTAGCGTTGGCCGGACTGAGGCTAAAATATAAATAAAGTTGACTTTTATTTTACCGTAGTGTCGACCAAGCCGACAAAAATAGTTTGTTGACTTTAGCGTCGGTGTGACCGACACTACATTACAAAAAACATTGACTTTAAATTGACTTAAGTGTCGGCTTCATCCGACGCTAACTATTTTGTTGACTTTAAAATGTTGACTTTAGCGTTGGCCATCTAACGCAAATGATTTTTTTATGACGTGGCAACATACTTAATTAGCGTCAGATGTTCTATTTTAGTTTCTAGCGTCAGCTTAGTGTGGGCCTGGCCGACGCTAATATAGCGTCATATGGTATTTGGCTGACTCTATGTATTAGGTTCAACCATTTTAACATGGGCTCGACATCGACGCTAAATCTACATTAACGTCGGTTTTTGGCTTGTTAGCATCGGCTTTTGGCCGACGCTAAATCATGTTTTTCAAGTAGTGGACGTGAACTTTTGTAGAAATATAGAAACTATAATTGATGATCGAAAAATTAAGAATGATCCAAATTCGAAGAAAATTTTTAGAAGAATTAAAATTGAATATTAATATATTTAGACAGATTAAAAATATATATAACCTTATTTATTAACTAATGATATATTTAATATGAACTTCTAAAAAAAAATATCCACATATGGACCAGTTTTTTTTAAAAAATATCCACATGTGGACCGTTATCATTTTAGTTTTGAATTTCATAATATAAAAAAGAGGATGTTTGATATAATACTTAAGTTTTTCGGAGATTCATATTAAATGCACCCATTTAACAATAGTTTGTAAATGCACCCATTTAATAATAGTTTGTCAATCGGTGAACTTATTAACTTTTTTATTTTCATTGTCTTGTTGACTTATTTTAGATTTTTAAATGTTGATTTATGAATGTTTGAGCGACAGTTTTATATTTTTTGTGGGTTCATTTGTTACATATAATGTTTCTTTGAATTGTATTTTGTTTTTATTTATTTGACTCTTTTTACATTGTTTAGTGAGCTTTTTAATTAATAAAAATATTTTAAAAAATATTTAACTGGTTGAGGTTTTGAATCTTATACTTCTAGTTGACCCGTCTTTGTCCACTCCACTTAAGATGAGACAAAGTGGATTTGTCTATTTTGTCATGAGATAAAATCTAAGGTTAAATAGTTTGATTTTCTTATAAATGTATTGTATTTTTTTTTCTATTTTAAAATTTTTCTTCAAACAACAATCTTTTAAATATTTTCAATTAATAATTTTAGTCTATACTTTTTAGACGATTCATGTGTATCGTTCAAACTTTTGACCGATTTTTGCATGTATGTTTAGAACATTATAAAAATCTCTCCTATAAAAATTTAGAATTTTTAACAAAAGATTAATCAAATATGAATTTTTATTATCTAAATCATTAAAAAAATTCACACGATACACATGAATTGATTTTAAACATCTACCAAAATTATTGACGAAAAAATTGTTCGAAGAAAAATATTATAGAGATTAAAAATGAATTATAATTTATTTAGAGATAAAAAACTTATTTAACATAAAATCTAAACTAATTAACATATATATAAAAATGACTACAAGAAGTTATCCACGGTCAAAAGTTGTCTATAATCAATGAAAGTCATGGGTTTTACTTAGGATTATCCATGCTCACAAGATGGTCGGAAAAGTGCTCCTTGGAAATATTTATGACGGCTCAAAAAATGTGGGTATTACCAATGACTTCTCCATAGTTTTCGTGTGGGTAATACTGGTATTATCAACAAGTTTTTAGTATTATTTTACTGACGGAAAAACCATCGATAATCTCATTGATGGCTAAACCCAATATAACTTACGTGACCGATGCATTTTAATTGATAGCTAAGCCCACTATAATAATCATGATCAGGAGATTTAACTATCTATAAGTTCACCAAACAACAAAGATATTATAGTAATATTTTTTATGTCATCCATATATCACAAAATGACTTGTATGTAAACATAAAAATAAAAAAATAAAAAGAAACCCAATAAAAATCAAAATATACTCATTTTGACAACCTTAAATTGGTCTGTGACACAAACGACCATCAAACTAATCAATCATTGATCTAGTTTGACATACATGTCTCAAAGAAAACATCAAACTAATATGTCAAAAAAGTCTAAAAAAAAACAAACAATAAACATATGTCTAGTTTGACACAAAATAAGTCTCAATCAAGTCATAGGCCAGATAGTTCAACCGAAAAAAGTCATTAGCTACATGTTAGAGTCAAAGTTACCTCCAAAACAAAATAAATCATTGTCGCGTCTTAAATTTCGAGTGTTTCTCGAATTCAATGGAGTCGCCACCAAAGTTTATTTAAAATAGGGAAAACATTGGGAAACCCTTAAAAAGGAAAAAATGGTCTTTGAAATCAAATTTTGAGTTCGGGAGTCGATTATGCGTAGGAATAGTATTAGCACCATACGACATCCGTTAAAATATGGTTACTTATAATTAATTGTGCAAAATTAATATTAACTTAAATATATTTATTTCTCCTTATTATTAAATATGAATATCAATTATTTATTTTTAATGTGATTTTGATATAAATATGTGCTTAAAAAAGAGAGGGAAAAAAAGAATTTTTTTTATTAATGTGCTTGACAAGAGTGTGATCTTGCTTCTACGTATCTCCCGTTGCGATGGAGAAATCAAAGCTACAAGAAACACAAATCATTTTCATGAAGACCAAACACATATTCTCTTGTTGAAATCCTTCAAAATGAATCCTAAACAAGGATATAAATTTAAAATATGTTGAAGAAATATTTTTTTCTTTCAAAAGCCACATTATAAACTTAATTTTTTGGTTTTTTGAAAAGCCATATTCAAAATATTATACTCAGGCAACAAGCAATTTATAGGCTATTCAATATATTCAAAACAATTGGAGAACATGATAGATAATACTCTCAAATTCATAAGAAGGTGAATGATGTTAATTCATTTAACATGATAATTTGAAAGATGTTATTGTGCAAAGTGTAAAAAAAAAACATTCATGAATTTTACTTCACAGAACAACCCTTTGTCTAATTATTAAAGACACTAATTTATTTTAAATGTCTTTATACTTAGAACAATAATTTTGAATGTCAAATTGGGTTTGCACACTTGTTTATCATAAAAAGTGTATGATCAAAGAGTGAAAACATGTTGAATTTAGAATAGAAAATATGCATATGCACATACAAGTAATGACAAAGAGTAATGTAATCAATTTAAACTTTAAAGTCATACTTGCATAAAAAAATAACATGCATTCTTAATTTTAAGAGCACCCAATCAGTCACATAATATATAAAAAAATATTCATACTTATCATGATGCAAGTATCATAAGAATTGGGATTGAGTGTACCTCCTTTAGTGATCTTGTTCAACAACGAGAAATCTTTGAATATTTTGGAGCTTCTCTTCATTCTCTTTCATTTATCTTGATTGATTGTCAAAGTGAGACAATTTATCTTTTGTTGTTGAGAGAGTTCTTCCAATGATGAATCAAAACTTTCATACACTCTCAAGAGTATTCTTAACCACTTTGAAATTAATGCTCTAATCATTTATTCACACAAGCGTTCATCCAATAGGATGATTGCTCCATAATCAAGTCTATGCCGTATACAACACCTTGCTGCTTGATTTTAAATCTCGGAATGCTCGGTGGCAGTGTCACCCAATTAGTTCTTCCAATAATTTGATCATGATGAAATGATTTGGAGGAAAGGTTAATAGTGAGGTGGGGATATGAGCAAATGGTTCAAGCTTATTGTTCATGTTCTTCAACCATATCATCATGATAGGAAGCATATTTACTGAAATATATTTACTAAAATATATTTACTGATAGGAAGCATATTTACTAAAATGGTTCAAGTTTTCATTGAATGAAATATATTTATTGCCAAGAACATTCTACTTTTGTGGAGAACGTTCTGCTCATGTAGAGAATGTTCTGGTATGAACCTTTTTTGCTTAAATTGATCATTCTCTAGATTCTTCTTCATCTAGCTTGTTTCTGAATACCCATCTTGTTCCAATGATAGATTGATCTTGTGGATCTAGAACAAGAGTCTAGACTTTATTCTTGTCAAATTGAAGAAGTTCTTCCTTCATTGCTTCAAACCAAGATTGATTAACTATGACTTCTTTAATTGATTTTGGTTCAATTTGGGAGATCATTGCCATGTTATTGTTGAAAACATCTTTGAATAACATTCTTGTTCTAATTCCATCAGCTGTATCTTCAATGATTTGTGTTTGAGGATGATCTCCAATTGTTCTCCAACTTTTTGGTAGAGAATGAAACGGAGATTGTTTATCAATCTCGGTTTCCTGTAGATTGTTCTGCTGTGTACCTTCTTGCTTAATTTGATCTTTCTGTTAGATCCTTTTTGTTTTTTCCAGTCCATGATCAAACTTTGGAGTTCCCATGGATGATATTTGAACATTATCATGGTTTGTGATTTATCCAAATTTAACATTTTAATTATTTACCTTCACCATCCTATCTTTCATCATAAAAATCAACATATTCATCAAACATAATATGTATAATTTCATCTGTAATTTGGGCCTTGAGATTCTATAATATTTATAGAATGTAGAGCATTTAGAATATATACCTTGATGGCATTTTAAAACAAATTGCTCATATTTTCTTTATTATGCGAAACATAGTAATGACATTCAAAAATGTCAAAGTATGATATGTTTTGTTTTCTATTTAAAAAAAATGATATGAAGGTATGTCAAAGATATTTTCTACTAAAGCCAAGATTAAAAACATGGTAAACAATTTTTGTGGCTTCTCTCCAAAATTATTTTTTCCAACACTTGATTCATCTAGCCATTTCTTATGGCTAAAAAAGAACTTCATATTTTTGGAGAGTACTTTGACAAGCAAGTCATGTGAAATATTATTTTCATCAAAGAATTATTTGAAGAATGATTTTTTAGATTTTCTTTGATCATTTATAGAAATGACAAATCTTTTTTTTTAAAAGACTTAAAAACATGATTCGGTTAGAAATTCATCTAAGTATAAAACATATGGATTTTTCCTTAAAAATTAGGATGTTTGTTTTACTTCAGTCATGTGGAGTTTACAAATAACTTTAAAAGCCATTTTACAAAGTTATATCAAACATCCTTAATCTATGCAAAATTATTTCAACAAATGATACATGTACCTTTGATTTGTTAATGTTTCCAAAGGTGATAGACACTCCAAATTTTTGTAATGAGAGGAGGCATCATACTTTTCCATTCATGTGTATTAAGCATGCCTTGTTCATGTATCAATGTTTTTTCTTGATTGTTGGATGGTGTTCCTGCATCACAAGTTAGTAATGATTTTTGTACATATATTTGTTTGAGTCCTTGATGGTTAGTATATCTTCTTTTAGAAGATTTTTTAAAACATGATCTCTTTTTAAAATAGCAAGTTGACTCGAAGTGGCCATTCTTGGAACAATGGGAACACTTTGTTGTTGGTCTTGAAGAAGGTTTGAAAATCTTAGTTTTAAAAGTCTTTGAAATCGATTTTGATGAAATTCCAAAACGTTCACCTTTTTTCAAGCTACCTGGAGAATGTTCTCCTTTTTTCAAGTTTCATGGAGAAAGTTCTGTTTTTGTTTCAGAACGTTCTTATTTTCTAAAGATCCTTTTTTTCTTGATTTTTTCATCTCTTTTCTTAAAATAACATGCAAATTCTAGATGTCCAAATTTACTGCAATGTGAGCATTTGGTTTTGCAATTTTCCTCTTTTCTTTTAGGAACAAAAAAGTTTTCATAAATCTTTTCTTTTTGAAAAGTTTTGAAACATAAATCATCTTTCTCAAATATCCTTTCTTCAGATATCATATTCTTTTGAAATGTTTCAGTGGTTGTTACCAAGTTGGTTATATCATTTTTTAAATCAGGAACTTCTATCTTTAAAGAAGTACTTTCTTCCTTAGTTTCAAAATATTTTGGAAAATGATTTTTTATGGTTATCTCATTAAGAGTCTTTTGTTGTTCAACCATTTGTAAATGAGTTTGCTGCAAACTTCGAATGACCTTTCTGAGTTCGTCATTCATAGCTTGGGCTTTCTCTTTTTCTTTTTTTTCTTCACGGAGTTGTTCTTTTAATAAACCATATTTTTGAGCAAGTTTTGAATCACATAAAAGATTATCAAATTCTTTTTCCATTTCTTCACATAAAGGACAGAGTTCAGAGATGGTTACCTCATTATTTTCTAAGTTTTCCATTAAGCACATGTTGACTTCTGACATTACTTCTTCCTGAATCTTTTCCTCTAACACTTGTTAGGTGCTTAATCTTTAGAGACCAAGCTCTGATGCGAATTGAAGTAGCAATGTAAATTTACAAGAAATGGGGGTTTGAATTGTAAATTTTCCCTTTTAAAATTTCCTGTTAAAAACTTAAGAAAATAACTCAAGATTGATCTTGGTTGTGAAAACAGAAAACGAAGAACGTTCTAGGTTTTGACCAGAATACGAAGAACGTTATTGGTTAGTTAAAATCAACAATTTAATTTATCTATTTAACTAAATAATCAAACATACTGAAAGTAAATAGATAAGGGAAGAGATACCACACAAAGATATATCCTGGTTCACCCAACTCAGGCTACATCCAATCCTCACAACTGTGAGATTTTCACTAAGTGCTTAAACGGAGATCAATCTTGGTTTTACACACCCTATTTCAGATCGACTTTGATATGTTACAAAAACAAATCCTTTCCACCCAAAAAGGATTTCAATCAAATCACCTATCAATCTTTAGATAGGATTTTACAGTTCACCTTTTAATCATAAAAGGATTTTCTACAAGCTTACTTAAAACTATATTTCACACTATAGTCTTGAGTTTACAATGATATGATTTAAAGTGTTTTTTCAGAATCTGAGAAGGCTCAACACTTGTTTGAGTTCTAATTCTTTGACAGAGAAATACACGATAATGATTCTAGGAATCGAATAGGAAAAATTAGAACTGACTTAATGTATGTGAGTGAGATAAATTCAAGTATGATTGAAGTGAGTAATGAATTTCTTAGTACTTGAAGCTCTGATTTTGGACAGAATATGAGTATGCTCAACTCGTGTTTGAGATTAGATTCTTGACAAAAGAATTTAGTAGAATGATTCTTATATGAAGAAGAAGAACAGAACTGAATCTTTTGTTTCTGATTGAGAAGCTTTCAAGTATGTAAGTGATGTATTGATTTGAACTTGAAGCTCTTGAATCTGATTATGAATGATGAAATAATTGCTTTCGTGAGTTCTGATTATTGCCTTTATCTTGAGTTCTCTTTTATAGACTCAAAAAGTGCTTATGACAGCTTATTTGCCCGTTGGAAACAGACTAACTGTCCTTTGTCAGTGATTAGGTGAGAGCAGGCCAAAAATCAAGAACATTCTTCATTCTGCTTCTAATGTTCAAGAGAAGACTTGGTTCTTCCTCTGTTGGAAAATGAGTCTTGATCTTAGTGATGCGTAATCTTGGCTTTTAAATTTGTAGAGGGATCCTCTGGTGATATCCTCTGGAGGTATCTGCTGGTGATGTCTTCTGGTATCCTCTGGTGATATCTTCTGGTATCCTCTAGAGGTATCTTTTGGTATCCTCTGGTAATATCTTCTAGTATCCTCTGGAGGTATCTTCTGGTGATATCTTCTGGTATTCTCTGGTGACATCTTCTGGAGGTATCTGTTAAGACAAACTCTCATTTTTAAAGTTTTAATGAAAATAAACAAAGGTTAATTAAAGATTGTTAATTATGATTCTAAATGTATTGGTAATTTAACCTGTACTTTTGAGTGTGTTAATTCAAAGATAGGTTTCAAAAGAATCAAAGAAAACAGCATAAACAAAGGCAGAGAACATTCTTCACATATTCTGGAAAACGGAGAATGTTCGTCAGGTTGTGACAACATAAATACCAAACTTTCTCCATCACTTAATTGAAGTTATTGTCTCTGGTATTTACATTAGTATTAAGAGTACATGACAAGGAACAGATGTGATCAATTACAATCAAAAGAAACCATTTGAATCACAAAGAAAAAAGGCCATGAATCAAGCTGCCCAAGCAGAAACTGAACACTCTCCAATTCTGCTGTCAAGACTGATAAACAATATTGACAATGTACAATGCATCAAGACAGCTTCCAGTATGTTCAGAAATTGGCATCAGAGCAAGGTCTCTAAAAAGAACACCTAACAAGTGTTAGAGAAAAAGATCCAGAAAAATGTCCAAAGCAAAATACATTGTTGAGGGAGGATCCTTGAACAGACCACCATTCTTTGATGGTACTGATTACTACTTTTGGAAAAGCAAAATGCAATTGTTTCTCAAATCACAGGACACAGGCATGTGGAACATCATAATAAATGGACATCATGTTCTAAGAATAAATCAAGAAGATTCAACTTCAGCAGAAAAGAAAGAAGCAGACTGGACTCCTGATGATAAAGCTAAGGTACTCCTAAATTCTAAAGCTCATTTATTCTTATCGTGTGCTTTGAGCAGGGAAGAAAGTGAAAGAGTAGACGAATGTGAAACTGCTAAAGAAGTATAGGACACATTGCAAACTCACAATGAAGGCACAAGCCATGTCAAAGAAACAAGAATATACATTGGTATAAGAAAATTTGAATTATTTGAGATGCAAGAAGGAGAAACCATTGGTGAGATGTACGCAAGATTCACAACAATAGTGAATGAAATGCGTTCCCTTGGCAAAGCCTACTCAATACAAGACAGGGTAAGAAAGATCATGAGGTGTCATCCAGTTGTATGGAGACCAATGGTAACAGCTATAAGCCAAGCCAAGAATCTTGAAACACTTCCCCTGGAAGAATTGATAGGAACCTTAAGAGCACATGAAATACTGCTACAAGAAGATAAACCTGCCAAGAAAGGCAAATCAGTGGCTCTGAAGGCATCTCAGGAGAGCATCATATTACAAATTGATGAAGAGCCAGAAGAAACTGGACAAGAAGATGCTGATGAAGAAATTGCTCTTCTCACCAGAAAAATATAAAGAATGATGAGAAGGAGAGATCAAATCAAGAAGGGATTTCCAAATAGAAATCCCAAAACAGAAACAGATAAAAGCCAGATTACAAGTTTTGGTTGTAATAAATTAGGACATTACAAAGCTGAATGTCCCTTGAATAAGAAAACACCAAAACGATTTCCATTTAAAAAGAAATCAATGATGGCCACATGGGATGACTCAGAAGAATCAGACATAGAAGAAGGAGAAGAAGCCAACATATGCTTGATGACAAATACAGAAGAAAACGAGGTAACTAATTCTGAATCTTGTTCTTTGTGTGAATTAATGGGAAAAGAATTTGACAACATGCTAAATGATTCAAACATTCTTATACAAAAATGTAGTTCTTTAAAAGAACAAGTTTTAAAAGAAAAAGAAGAAAAAGAAAAGACTCAGGTTATGATTGATATTCTCAAGAATACCATTCAAGAACTGAGAGGATCAAAACAGCAAAGTTGTGAAACTCAGAAAGGTCAAGAACGTTCTGCAACTAAAACGGAGAACGTTCACCTTAAATCTGAAAATGAAATTTGAAAACTGATTTGCTAAATTTTATTAAAGCTACTGAAACTTTTCAAAAAATCATGGGATCACAAATAGGAATATTTGATAAAGCTGGTCTTGGGTTCAATCAAACTCAAAAAACCAAAATGTATGAAAACTTTTTTATTCTAGAAAGCAAGATTGAAAAATGTAAAACCAAATGTTCATACTATAAAAAACTTGGCCATTTGGAATTTGATTGCTACTTCAAAAAATGGGATGAAAAGATTAAGAGCAGAAGGATGTTTAAAAAAAAAAGTTCTGCAAATAGAGAACAAATTTTGAAAAAACTGCAAAAGGGAGAACGTTCTCTAGACTATTCTCAAAACAGAGAAAGTTCCAAAATAAAAACTGAACTTTCTCCAGAAAGTTTAAAAAAATGAGAACGATCTAGAACCTTTACAAAATCAAGATTCAAACCTTCCAAAACTCAGAATTCAAAACCAATACCAAGACCAACAGTTAAATGCTCATATTGTCTCAAATTTGGTCATCAAGAGTCAACATGTTATTTTAAAAAGAAAGAAATTATTAAGACTAACTCTCAAGGACCCAAGACAAAGTGGGTACCTAAAGTGAATGTAAACTCTTATGCAGGCTGGATTTCAAAGTGCCAAGAGAAAGCTTTGGTTCTTGGACAGTGGCTGTTCAAGACACATGACAGGTGATAAAAACTGTTTCATGTCCTTCATTAAAAAGGATGGAGGATCAGTTACTTTTGGTAACAACAATCAAGCTCAAATCAAAGGTAAAGGAACTATTGGTAAGGAAAACTCTGCTCAAATAACTGATGTTCAATACGTTGAAGGTTTGAAACATAATCTTCTAAGTATAAGTCAGTTATGTGACAATGGTTTTGAAGTTATTTTCAAACCAAGAGTATGTGAAGTAAGAAAAACAGATTATGGAGAGGTGTTATTTTCTGGAAATAGAAAGAAAAATCTATATGTCCTATATCTTGATGAATTACCAGATGAATCCTGTTTTATGTCAATCGATAAAGATAAATGGATATGGCATAAAAGGGCTGGACATATAAGTATGAAAACAATTTCAAAAATCTCTAAACTGGATCTTGTTAGAGGATTGCCCAAACTGAATTTTGACAAAAATAGAATTTGTGAAGCTTGTGCAAAGGGAAAGCAAGTCAAGAGTAGTTTTCATTCAAAAGATTTTATAACTACAAACAGAACTCTTGAATTACTTCACATAGATCTTTTTGGGCCAATCAAAACAACAAGTCTAGGAGGAATGAAATATGGTTTTGTTATTGTTGATGATTTCTCTAGATACACTTGGGTATTGTTTTTAAAAAATAAGGATGATGCATTTGATGAATTTAAAACAATTTGCAAAAAGGTACATAATGAAAAACAATTTGTAAGAAGTGATCATGGAGGAGAGTTCATAAATGCATCTTTTAAAAACTTCTTTGATGAACTTGGCATTTCTCACAATCTATCTTGTGCAAGAACTCCACAACAGAATGGAGTTGTTGAACGAAAAAATAGAACACTTCAAGAAATGGCAAGACAATCTTAGAAGAATCAAATGTTGAAAGATACTTTTGGGCAGAAGCCATTAACACTTCTTGCTACATTTTAAATCGTGTATCTATTAGAAAAATCATTAACAAAACTCCTTATGAAATCTGGAGGAATAGAAAACCAAACATTTCATATTTTCACATTTTTGGATGTTATTGTTATATTTTAAACAACAAAGATGTCCTTGGAAAGTTTGATGCAAAATCAGACAAAGCAATATTTTTGGGATATGCAACTAACTCCAAGGGATATCGAGTGTTTAATTTGAGAACCGAGTTTGTTGAAATCAGTATGCACGTGTTATTTGATGAGTTTGATGATTTGGATGTAAGTAAAAGGGATGAGGAAGATGAGATTCAAACTGGTGTGCAGCAATAGAGTGTTGTGCAGGAAACCGAGATTGATAAACAATCTCCGTTTCATTCTCCACCAAAAAGCTGGAGAACAATTGAAGGACATCCTCAAACTCAAATAATTGGAGAAACTGCTGATGGAATTCGAACAAGAAGATCATTCAAGAATGACGAATGCAGCATGGCAATGATATCCCAGATTTAACCCAAATCCATTAAAGAAGCAATAATAGATCAATCTTGGATAGAAGCCATGAAAGAAGAATTGCTTCAGTTTGAGAAAAATGAAGTCTGGACTTTGGTCTCTGATCCAAAAGATCAAACTGTCATTGGTACAAGATAGGTTTTCAGAAACAAACTCAATGAAGAAGGCAAGGTTATTCGCAACAAAGCAAGGCTGGTCGCGCAATGATATAATCAACAGGAAGGTATTGATTACGATGAAACGTTTGCCCCTGTTGCGAGGTTAGAAGCTATTCGTATACTTCTTGCATATGCATCCTATAAACGTGTTAAATTATTTCAAATGGATGTTAAAAGTGCATTTTTAAATGGCTTTTTAAATGAACAAGTTTATGTGAAACAACCCCCTGGCTTTGAGGATCAATCAAAACCGAACCATGTTTTTAAACTTACCGAAGCTCTCTATGGTCTGAAACAAGCACCAAGAGCTTGGTATGAAAGATTAAGTTCATTCTTAATCAAAAACGGATTTTCCAGAGGAAACATTGACACTACACTTTTCAAGAAAAATGATAAAAATGATTTACTCATAGTTCAAGTGTATGTTGATGATATAATCTTTGGTTCAACCAATGAAAAAATATGTGATGCCTTTTCAAAACTTATGCAAAGTGAATTTGAAATGAGCATGATGGGGGAGTTGAGATACTTTCTTGGTTTACAAATCAAGCAGCATGATGATGGCATTTTTATTTGTCAAGAAAAGTATACAAAAGACCTTTTAACAAAATATAAAATGAATGAAGCCAAAATCATGACTACTCCCATGCATCCATCTTCTTCATTGGACAAAGATAAAAATGGAAAATATGTCTCTGAAAAAGAGTATAGAGGAATGATAGGTTCTTTGTTATATCTAACTGTGAGTAGGCCTGATATTGTATTCGCAGTAGGATTATGTGCTAGATTTCAATCTGCACCCAAAGAATCACATTTAACAGCAGTGAAACACATCTTTAGATATCTTGTTGGTACTACTGATCTTGGCATTTGGTATAGAAAAGGTTCACATTTTGATCTTGTAGCCTATTGCGATGCTGATTACGCTGGAGATAAAAATGAACGTAAAAGCACAAGTGGAGCATGTCAGTTCTTGGGTGAAGCATTGATAAGCTGGTCTTGCAGGAAACAAAACACAATAGCTTTATCAACCACCGAAGCTGAATATGTTTCAGCATCAAACTGCTGCTCACAAGTAATTTGGATTAAAAATCAACTTGAAGACTTCTTTGTAAGTTACTCAAGTGTTCCAATTTATTGTGATAATACTAGTGCTATCAATTTATCTAAAAATCCTATTCAGCACTCAAGTTCAAAACACATTGAAATAAAACATCATTTTATCTGTGATCATGTAAGCAAGAAAAACATTGAATTAATCTTTGTTGATACCCAAAATCAGCTTGCTGATATATTTACAAAGCCTTTAGTTGAGGATACTTTTAATTCAATTAAGGAAAGACTGAAACAACTTTCTCCTCTACGTGTCACTTCTTCTCTGCGTAGGCAAAAGGAAAAAGGGAATCTTGGCATTTAATGCTCTTGTGCCCTGCCTCCAAAAAAGAATGCCCTGACACACTGTCAAAGTGACGCGTTGCATCTTCTCAATCATCCTTCCCTAGGTTTCACTCATCATTACTTATTTCCTTCTAAATAAGCAACTTTGCCTCTGGAGTTTCTCACGAACCCTTCAAATCCTTCTCTTCATCTTCCTCAAAACCCTTCTTCCTCTCTGAAAAACCTCCAATGGCAAGAACAAAATCCAGTGCTCGTAAAAATGCATATGTTGAATCACCATTTTCTGATAAAACCAAGAACGTTCTTCGTTTTTCTGCTTCCTTAACCAAGAACTTTCTTGAGTTTAAAACTGAAGTTTTTCAGGAAATTTTAAAAAAGGAGATTTACAATTCAAAGCCCCTTTCATTGTAAATCAATTTTGCTACTTCAAGTTTCCAGTATGTCCAGAAAAAACGTCCAGATTGATTATCAGTCTCCAGGATACTTAAAGTTCAAAAGTCCAGAATGATCATCAATCTCCAGTCAGTTTTAGCAGCTTCAGTACAAGCTTCCTATATCAAGTATTGATGATCGTTTTCAATCTGTTTTAATTGATCAAAAGCTCTAGTTCAAGCCAGTAATATTATCACTTATCTGAAGCATTAAAGGATCATTAATTACTCAATAAAATCTGATCTAAAATGCAACACACAGCCCAGTCAAAATAGAAAATAAAAATAATCAAAAGTTGGATTATTTTTATTCAGAAATATTGCCTCTGGTCAAGCCTGACAAGGGCACTACCAACAGCTCTATTGACCTCCATTTAATGCTCTCAATCCTATAAAAGGAAGGCCACAGCTCAAGGAAAACGCAGAAGTTCAAGTGCTAACAAATCTCTCAAAATCATTCACATCTACATACTTGAAATTCTCCAATCACTTACAAGAATCATTCTGATTAAACTCTTTATTACTCTAATACATTTGTACTGAATTCTTTGTAAAGAATCGAATCTCAAACAAGAGTTGAGACATATCAGGTTCTAACAAAACAATCTCATCATTATTGTAAAACTCAAACTATAAGAGTTAAGAATAGTTTGGGGTAGATTGTAAGAAATCCTATCAAGGTTGGTAGGTGATTTGATTAATCTCTTTCTGGGTGGAATTAGATTAAGTTCTGTAACAAAGATTAAGGTTGATCTAGGCTAGGTGCTATAAAACCAAGAAGGTTCTTGTTTTAAACACTTAGTGGAAAATCTCATAATTCTGAGGACTGGACTTAGCCCAAGTTGGGTGCACCAGGATACATCTGTGTGTGGTATTTCTTATCCTTTATCTCTTTATTCAGTTTGATTGCTTTTCAAGATTAAATACAAAACTGTTTTCTGTTTTAGAACTAATTAGAACGTTCTCCGTTTTTCTGATAAATCAAGAATGTTCTCCGTTTTTCTGCTTTCTTAAACCAAGAACATTCTTGAGTTCAAATCTTAAGTTTTTCAGGAAATTTTAGAAAGGGAGATTTACAATTCAAACCCCCTTCCTTGTAAATCAATTTTGCTACTTCAGCATCCTCTAGTGATATCCTCTGGTGACGTCATCCTCTGGTTATATCCTCTAGTGACTTCCTCTGGTTCTTGGCAGTCAAGCTGGAGAAGGATGTAACAAGGCTGGAGAATGATGTTCAGTATGCTGGAGAATGATTGTATCATTCTAGACTGATGTTATCATACTGGAGGATGATGTTTGATCATTTTGGAGATAGTTGTTAATCATGCTGGAGAAAAATGTTTGTTGCTGGAGATTATTTATCAATCTGGAGACTGATGATACACTGCTGGAGAATGATGTTAAACATGCTGGAGATTAATGTTAACATGCTAGAGATTGATGTTAACATGCTGGAGAATGATAATCATTTTGGACACAAGATCATTTTGGACAGCAGATCATTCTAGACATTCTGGAGATTGATCTGATCATTCTGGACATTCTGGAGATTGATCTGATCATTTCTGGAGACTGATCTGTCTTGTTAGAACAGCTTGATTCATAGCCTTTTTCCTTAAACAAAACTCAAGTGCAATAATTAGTAGATCACCATTCATAAAACTCAATAATTTAATTTAGAAGGTTTGTTGTCATTAAAATATATATCAAAAGGTTTTTTCCTCAACAAATGTGGATGTGTTTATTGCTTTTAAAGAAAAAGTGTTTTGTTGTTGATAAAAAAAATGTTTTAACAGAAGAAAAAAATTGTTTGATTTGAATAATTATTTAAAAAAAACGAGTTTTAAGACTATCAAGTTGCACAACTCGTGTCTCAAAAACTCAAGCAGTAAAAGGATTTCTCATCCAGTTAATCCGTTTAAAATATTTTTTTATCATTTTCGGTTTTCAAATTGAGTTTTAAAGCCACCAAGTAGTACAACTTGTGTCCTAACAACTCAAAGATTAAAAAGATGTCACATCTAGTTAATCTAATATTTTAAAAAAAGTTGATTTTAGATTCATTTATTTTTAAAAAATAATTTTTTAAAACTATCAAGTTGTATAATTCATATTCTGCTACTCATGGATTAACGGATGTCATTTCTAGTTAACATTTAATAATGATTTTTATTTATTAATTTGTTTATGAGTTTTAATTTATTAATTTATCTGTGATGATGATATTTAAAAAAATAAAAATATCCCAATTAGTTAATTTTTAATGCAATACTTGTTTGTGTTCTTTTTATGAAGTTTGATATTTATGAAGCAAATTAGTTTTTTTTTTTTAAATCTGAATGGGCTGAGTTTATATTAACAAATTAATGTTTTGTTATCTGGAG